>CM060067.1:41437589-42637589 GCA_030533445.1 Cyprinodon diabolis | reverse complement strand
CGATGTCAGGCTCTGTCGGCAGCAGCGGGCACCATCAGCCACTCCGATGTCAGGCTCTGCCGGCAGCAGTAGCCACCATCAGCCACTCCGATGTCAGGCTCTGTCGGCAGCAGTGGCCACATCAGCCACTCCGATGTCAGGCTCTGTCGGCAGCAGTAGCCACATCAGCCACTCCGATGTCAGGCTCTGTCGGCAGCAGCGGGCACAATCAGCCACTCCGATGTCAGGCTCTGTCGGCAGCAGCGGGCACCATCAAACACTCCGATGTCAGGCTCTGTCGGCAGCAGTAGCCACATCAGCCACTCCGATGTCAGGCTCTGTCGGCAGCAGCGGGCACCATCAGCCACTCGGATGTCAGGTTCTGTCGGCAGCAGCGGGCACAATCAGCCACTCCGATGTCAGGCTCTGTCGGCAGCAGCGGGCACCATCAGCCACTCCGATGTCAGGCTCTGCCTGCAGCAGCGGGCACCATCAGCCACTCGGATGTCAGGTTCTGTCGGCGGCAGTATACACATCAGCCACTCCGATGTCAGGCTCTGTCGGCAGCAGTAGCCACATCAGCCACTCCGATGTCAGGCTCTGTCGGCAGCAGCGGGCACCATCAGCCACTCCGATGTCAGGCTCTGCCGGCAGCAGTAGCCACCATCAGCCACTCCGATGTCAGGCTCTGTCGGCAGCAGTAGCCACATTAGCCACTCCGATGTCAGGCTCTGTCGGCAGCAGCGGGCACCATCAGCCACTCGGATGTCAGGCTCTGTCGGCAGCAGCGGGCACCATCAGCGACTCCGATTTCAGGCTCTGTCGGCAGCAGCAGGCACCATCAGCCACTCCGATGTCAGGCTCTGTCGGCAGCAGCGGGTACCATCAGCCACTCCGATTTCAGGCTCTGCCGGCAGCAGCAGGCACCATCAGCCACTCCGATGTCAGGCTCTGTCGTCAGCAGCGGGCACCATCAGCCGCTCCGATGTCAGGCTCTGTCCTCAGCAGCGGGCACCATCAGCCACTCCGATGTCAGGCTCTGTCGGCAGCAGTAGCCACATCAGCCACTCTGATTTCAGGCTCTGTCGGCAGCAGCGGGCACCATCAGCCACTCCGATGTCAGGCTCTGTCGGCAGCAGCGGGCACCATCAGCGACTCCGATGTCAGGCTCTGTCGTCAGCAGCGGGCACCATCAGCCACTCCGATGTCAGGCTCTGTCGTCAGCAGCGGGCACCATCAGCCACTCCGATGTCAGGCTCTGTCGGCAGCAGTGGCCACATCAGCCACTCCGATGTCAGGCTCTGTCAGCAGCAGTAGCCACATCAGCCACTCCGATGTCAGGCTCTGTCGGCAGCAGCGGGCACAATCAGCCACTCCGATGTCAGGCTCTGTCGGCAGCAGTAGCCACATCAGCCACTCCGATGTCAGGCTCTGTCGGCAGCAGCGGGCACAATCAGCCACTCCGATGTCAGGCTCTGTCGGCAGCAGCGGGCACCATCAGCCACTCCGATGTCAGGCTCTGCCTGCAGCAGCGGGCACCATCAGCCACTCGGATGTCAGGTTCTGTCGGCGGCAGTAGCCACATCAGCCACTCCGATGTCAGGCTCTGTCGGCAGCAGTAGCCACATCAGCCACTCCGATGTCAGGCTCTGTCGGAAGCAGCGGGCACCATCAGCCACTCCGATGTCAGGCTCTGCCGGCAGCAGTAGCCACCATCAGCCACTCCGATGTCAGGCTCTGTCGGCAGCAGTAGCCACATCAGCCACTCCGATGTCAGGCTCTGTCGGCAGCAGCGGGCACCATCAGCGACTCCGATTTCAGGCTCTGTCGGCAGCAGCAGGCACCATCAGCCACTCCGATGTCAGGCTCTGTCGGCAGCAGCGGGTACCATCAGCCACTCCGATTTCAGGCTCTGCCGGCAGCAGCAGGCACCATCAGCCACTCCGATGTCAGGCTCTGTCGTCAGCAGCGGGCACCATCAGCCGCTCCGATGTCAGGCTCTGTCGTCAGCAGCGGGCACCATCAGCCACTCCGATGTCAGGCTCTGTCGGCAGCAGTAGCCACATCAGCCACTCCGATTTCAGGCTCTGTCGGCAGCAGCGGGCACCATCAGCCACTCCGATGTCAGGCTCTGTCGGCAGCAGCGGGCACCATCAGCCACTCCGATGTCAGGCTCTGTCGGCAGCTGTAGCCACATCAGCCACTCAGATTTCAGGCTCTGCCGGCAGCAGCAGGCACCAACAGCGACTCCGATGTCAGGCTCTGTCGTCAGCAGCGGGCACCATCAGCCACTCCGATGTCAGGCTCTGTCGTCAGCAGCGGGCACCATCAGCCACTCCGATGTCATGCTCTGTCAACAGCAGCGGGCACCATCAGCCACTCCGATGTCAGGCTCTGTCGGCAGCAGCGGGCACCATCAGCCACTCCGATGTCAGGCTCTACCGGCAGCAGTAGCCAACATCAGCCACTCCGATGTCAGGCTCTGTCGTCAGCAGCGGGCACCATCAGCCACTCCGATGTCATGCTCTGTCAACAGCAGCGGGCACCATCAGCCACTCCGATGTCAGGCTCTACCGGCAGCAGTAGCCAACATCAGCCACTCCGATGTCAGGCTCTGTCGGCAGCAGCGGGCACCATCAGCCACTCCGATGTCAGGCTCTGCCTGCAGCAGCGGGCACCATCAGCCACTCGGATGTCAGGCTCTGTCGGCAGCAGTAGCCACATCAGCCACTCCGATGTCAGGCTCTGTCGGCAGCAGTAGCCACATCAGCCACTCCGATGTCAGGCTCTGTCGGCAGCAGCGGGCACCATCAGCCACTCCGATGTCAGGCTCTGCCGGCAGCAGTAGCCACCATCAGCCACTCCGATGTCAGGCTCTGTCGGCAGCAGTGGCCACATCAGCCACTCCGATGTCAGGCTCTGTCAGCAGCAGTAGCCACATCAGCCACTCCGATGTCAGGCTCTGTCGGCAGCAGCGGGCACAATCAGCCACTCCGATGTCAGGCTCTGTCGGCAGCAGCGGGCACCATCAAACACTCCGATGTCAGGCTCTGTCGGCAGCAGTAGCCACATCAGCCACTCCGATGTCAGGCTCTGTCGGCAGCAGCGGGCACCATCAGCCACTCGGATGTCAGGTTCTGTCGGCAGCAGCGGGCACAATCAGCCACTCCGATGTCAGGCTCTGTCGGCAGCAGCGGGCACCATCAGCCACTCCGATGTCAGGCTCTGCCTGCAGCAGCGGGCACCATCAGCCACTCGGATGTCAGGTTCTGTCGGCGGCAGTATACACATCAGCCACTCCGATGTCAGGCTCTGTCGGCAGCAGTAGCCACATCAGCCACTCCGATGTCAGGCTCTGTCGGCAGCAGCGGGCACCATCAGCCACTCCGATGTCAGGCTCTGCCGGCAGCAGTAGCCACCATCAGCCACTCCGATGTCAGGCTCTGTCGGCAGCAGTAGCCACATTAGCCACTCCGATGTCAGGCTCTGTCGGCAGCAGCGGGCACCATCAGCCACTCGGATGTCAGGCTCTGTCGGCAGCAGCGGGCACCATCAGCGACTCCGATTTCAGGCTCTGTCGGCAGCAGCAGGCACCATCAGCCACTCCTATGTCAGGCTCTGTCGGCAGCAGCGGGTACCATCAGCCACTCCGATTTCAGGCTCTGCCGGCAGCAGCAGGCACCATCAGCCACTCCGATGTCAGGCTCTGTCGTCAGCAGCGGGCACCATCAGCCGCTCCGATGTCAGGCTCTGTCCTCAGCAGCGGGCACCATCAGCCACTCCGATGTCAGGCTCTGTCGGCAGCAGTAGCCACATCAGCCACTCTGATTTCAGGCTCTGTCGGCAGCAGCGGGCACCATCAGCCACTCCGATGTCAGGCTCTGTCGGCAGCAGCGGGCACCATCAGCGACTCCGATGTCAGGCTCTGTCGTCAGCAGCGGGCACCATCAGCCACTCCGATGTCAGGCTCTGTCGTCAGCAGCGGGCACCATCAGCCACTCCGATGTCATGCTCTGTCAACAGCAGCGGGCACCATCAGCCACTCCGATGTCAGGCTCTGTCGGCAGCAGCGGGCACCATCAGCCACTCCGATGTCAGGCTCTGCCTGCAGCAGCGGGCACCATCAGCCACTCGGATGTCAGGCTCTGTCGGCAGCAGTAGCCACATCAGCCACTCCGATGTCAGGCTCTGTCGGCAGCAGTAGCCACATCAGCCACTCCGATGTCAGGCTCTGTCGGCAGCAGCGGGCACCATCAGCCACTCCGATGTCAGGCTCTGCCGGCAGCAGTAGCCACCATCAGCCACTCCGATGTCAGGCTCTGTCGGCAGCAGTAGCCACATCAGACACTCCGATGTCAGGCTCTGTCAGCAGCAGCGGGCACCATCAGCCACTCGGATGTCAGGCTCTGTCGGCAGCAGCGGGCACCATCAGCCACTCCGATGTCAGGCTCTGCCGGCAGCAGTAGCCACCATCAGCCACTCCGATGTCAGGCTCTGTCGGCAGCAGTAGCCACATCAGCCACTCCGATTTCAGGCTCTGTCGGCAGCAGCGGGCACCATCATTCACTCCGATGTCAGGCTCTGTCGGCAGCAGTAGCCACATCAGCCACTCCGATGTCAGGCTCTGTCGGCAGCAGCGGGCACCATCAGCCACTCCGATGTCAGGCTCTGTCGGCAGCAGCGGGCACCATCAGCCACTCCGATGTCAGGCTCTGTCGGCAGCAGTAGCCACATCAGCCACTCCGATGTCAGGCTCTGTCGGCAGCAGCGGGCACCATCAGCCACTCCGATGTCAGACTCTGCCGGCAGCAGTAGCCACCATCAGCCACTCCGATGTCAGGCTCTGTCGGCAGCAGCTGGCACAATCAGCCACTCCGATGTCAGGCTCTGTCGGCAGCAGTAGCCACATCAGCCACTCCGATGTCAGGCTCTGTCGGCAGCAGTAGCCACATCAGCCACTCCGATGTCAGGCTCTGTCGGCAGCAGCGGGCACCATCAGCCACTCCGATGTCAGGCTCTGCCGGCAGCAGTAGCCACCATCAGCCACTCCGATGTCAGGCTCTGTCGGCAGCAGTAGCCACATCAGACACTCCGATGTCAGGCTCTGTCAGCAGCAGCGGGCACCATCAGCCACTCGGATGTCAGGCTCTGTCGGCAGCAGCGGGCACCATCAGCCACTCCGATGTCAGGCTCTGCCGGCAGCAGTAGCCACCATCAGCCACTCCGATGTCAGGCTCTGTCGGCAGCAGTAGCCACATCAGCCACTCCGATTTCAGGCTCTGTCGGCAGCAGCGGGCACCATCATTCACTCCGATGTCAGGCTCTGTCGGCAGCAGTAGCCACATCAGCCACTCCGATGTCAGGCTCTGTCGGCAGCAGCGGGCACCATCAGCCACTCCGATGTCAGGCTCTGTCGGCAGCAGCGGGCACCATCAGCCACTCCGATGTCAGGCTCTGTCGGCAGCAGTAGCCACATCAGCCACTCCGATGTCAGGCTCTGTCGGCAGCAGCGGGCACCATCAGCCACTCCGATGTCAGACTCTGCCGGCAGCAGTAGCCACCATCAGCCACTCCGATGTCAGGCTCTGTCGGCAGCAGCTGGCACAATCAGCCACTCCGATGTCAGGCTCTGCCGTCAGCAGTAGCCAACATCAGCCACTCCGATGTCAGGCTCTGTCGGCAGCAGTAGCCACATCAGCCACTCCGATGTCAGGCTCTGTCGGCAGCAGTAGCCACCATCAGCCACTCCGATGTCAGGCTCTGTCGGCAGCAGCTGGCACAATCAGCCACTCCGATGTCAGGCTCTGCCGTCAGCAGTAGCCAACATCAGCCACTCCGATGTCAGGCTCTGTCGGCAGCAGTAGCCACATCAGCCACTCCGATGTCAGGCTCTGTCGGCAGCAGCGGGCACCATCAGCCACTCGGATGTCAGGCTCTGTCGGCAGCAGCGGGCACCATCAGCGACTCCGATTTCAGGCTCTGTCGGCAGCAGCAGGCACCATCAGCCACTCCGATGTCAGGCTCTGTCGGCAGCAGCGGGCACCATCAGCGACTCCGATTTCAGGCTCTG
This sequence comes from Cyprinodon diabolis, assembly GCA_030533445.1. Lineage (NCBI taxonomy): Eukaryota > Metazoa > Chordata > Actinopteri > Cyprinodontiformes > Cyprinodontidae > Cyprinodon > Cyprinodon diabolis. The sequence continues at coordinate 42,631,540 of CM060067.1, read as the reverse complement.
TCGGCAGCAGCTGGCACAATCAGCCACTCCGATGTCAGGCTCTGTCAGCAGCAGTAGCCACATAAACCACTCCGATGTCAGGCTCTGTCGGCAGCAGCGGGCACCATCAGCCACTCCGATGTCAGGCTCTGTCGGCAGCAGTAGCCACATCCTCCACTTGTCAGGGCTCTGCCGGCAGCAGCGGGCACCATCAGCCACTCCGATATCAGGGCTCTGCCGGCAGCAGCGGGCATCATCAGCCACTCCGATGTCAGGCTTTGCCGGCAGCAGTAGCCACCATCAGCCACTCCGATGTCAGGCTCTGTCGGCAGCAGTAGCCACCATCAGCCACTCCGATGTCAGGCTCTGTCGGCAGCAGCGGGCACCATCAGCCACTCCGATGTCAGGCTCTGTCGGCTGCAGCGGGCACCATCAGCCACTCTGATGTCAGGGCTCTGCCGGCAGCAGCGGGCACCATCAGCCACTCCGATGTCAGGGCTCTGTCGGCAGCAGCGGGCACCATCAGCCACTCCGATGTAAGGCTCTGCCGGCAGCAGTAGCCAACATCAGCCACTCCGATGTCAGGCTCTGTCGTCAGCAGTAGCCACATAAGCCACTCCGATGTCAGGCTCTGTCGTCAGCAGCGGGCACCATCAGCCACTCCGATGTCAGGGCTCTGCCGGCAGCAGCGGGCACCATCAGCCACTCCGATGTCAGGCTCTGCCGGCAGCAGCGGGCACCATCAGCCACTCCAATGTCAGGCTCTGCCGGCAGCAGCGGGCACCATCAGCCACTCCGGTGTCAGGCTCTGCCGGCAGCAGCGGGCACCATCAGCCACTCCGATGTCAAGCTCTGTCGGCAGCAGTAGCCACCATCAGCCACTCCGATGTCAGGCTCTGTCGGCAGCAGCGGGCACCATCAGCCACTCCGATGTCAGGCTCTGTCGGCAGCATAAGGCTCTGTCGGCAGCAGCAGGCACCATCAGCCACTCCGATGTCAGGCTCTGCCGGCAGCAGCTGGCACAATCAGCCACTCCGATGTCAGGCTCTGTCGGCAGCGACGGGCACCATCAGCCACACCGATGTCAGTGTCTGCCGGCAGCAGCTGGCACCATCAGCCACTCCAATGTCAGGCTCTGTCGGCAGCGGCGGGCACCATCAGCCACTCCGATGTCAGGCTCTGCCGGCAGCAGCGGGCACCATCAGCCACTCCGATGTCAGGCTCTGTAGGCAGCAGCGGGCACCATCAGCCACTCCGATGTCAGGCTCTGTCGGCAGCAGCGGGCACCATCAGCCACTCCGATGTCAGGCTCTGTCGGCAGCAGTAGCCACCATCAGCCACTCCGATGTCAGGCTCTGCCGGCAGCAGTAGCCAACATCAGCCACTCCGATGTCAGGCTCTGTCGTCAGCAGTAGCCACATAAGCCACTCCGATGTCAGGCTCTGTCGTCAGCAGCGGGCACCATCAGCCACTCCAATGTCAGGCTCTGTCGGCAGCAGCGGGCACCATCAGCCACTCCGATGTTAGGGCTCTGCCGGCAGCAGCGGGCACCATCAGCCACTCCGATGTCACGCTCTGTCGGCAGCAGTAGCCCCCATCAGCCACTCCGATGTCAGGCTCTGTCGGCAGCAGTAGCCACATCAGCCACTCCGATGTCAGTCTCTGCCGGCAGCAGTAGCCACCATCAGCCACTCCGTTGTCAGGCTCTGTCGGCAGCAGCGGGCACCATCAGCCACTCCGATGTCAGGCTCTGTCGGCTGCAGCGGGCACCATCAGCCACTCTGATGTCAGGGCTCTGCCGGCAGCAGCGGGCACCATCAGCCACTCCGATGTCAGGGCTCTGTCGGCAGCAGCGGGCACCATCAGCCACTCCGATGTAAGGCTCTGCCGGCAGCAGTAGCCACCATCAGCCACTCCGATGTCAGGCTCTGCCGGCAGCAGCGGGCACCATCAGCCACTCCGATGTCAGGCTCTGCCGGCAGCAGCGGGCACCATCAGCCACTCCAATGTCAGGCTCTGTCGGCAGCAGCGGGCACCATCAGCCACTCCGGTGTCAGGCTCTGCCGGCAGCAGCGGGCACCATCAGCCACTCCGATGTCAGGCTCTGTCGGCAGCAGTAGCCACATCAGCCACTCCGATGTCAGGCTCTGCAGGCAGCAGTAGCCACGATCAGCCACTCCAATGTCAGGCTCTGTCGGCAGCAGCAGGCACCATCAGCCACTCCGATGTCAGGGCTCTACCGGCAGCAGCGGGCACCATCAGCCACTCCGATGTCACGCTCTGTCGGCAGCAGTAGCCACCATCAGCCACTCCGATGTCAGGCTCTGTCGGCAGCAGTAGCCACATCAGCCACTCCGATGTCAGGCTCTGCCGGCAGCAGTAGCCAACATCAGCCACTCCGATGTCAGGCTCTGTCGTCAGCAGTAGCCACATAAGCCACACCGATGTCAGGCTCTGCCGGCAGCAGTAGCCAACATCAGCCACTCCGATGTCAGGCTCTGCCGGCAGCAGTAGCCAACATCAGCCACTCCGATGTCAGGGTCTGCCGGCAGCAGTAGCCAACATCAGCCACTCCGATGTCAGGCTCTGTCGTCAGCAGTAGCCACATCAGCCACTCCGATGTCAGGCTCTGTCAGCAGCAGTAGCCACATCAGCCACTCCGATGTCAGGCTCTGTCGGCAGCAGTAGCCACATCAGCCACTCCGATGTCAGGCTCTGCCGGCAGCAGCGGGCACCATCAGCCACTCCGATGTCAGGCTCTGCAGGCAGCAGTAGCCACCATCAGCCACTCCGATGTCAGGCTCTGCTGGCAGCAGTAGCCACCATCAGCCACTCCGATGTCAGGCTCTGTCGGCAGCAGTAGCCACCATCAGCCACTCTGATGTCAGGCTCTGTCAGCAGCAGCGGGCACCATCAGCCACTCCAATGTCAGGCTCTGTCAGCAGCAGTAGCCACCATCAGCCACTCCGATGTCAGGCTCTGCCGGCAGCAGCGGGCACCATCAGCCAATCCGATGTCAGGCTCTGTAGGCAGCAGCGGGCACCATCAGCCACTCCGATGTCAGGCTCTGTCGTCAGCAGTAGCCACATCAGCCACTCCGATGTCAGGCTCTGTCGTCAGCAGTAGCCACATCAGCCACTCCGATGTCAGGCTCTGTCGGCAGCAGTAGCCACATCAGCCACTCCGATGTCAGGTACTGCCGGCAGCAGCGGGTGCCATCAGCCACTCCGATGTCAGGCTCTGTCAGCAGCAGTGGGCACCAACAGCCACTCCAATGTCAGGCTCTGTCAGCAGCAGTAGCCACCATCAGCCACTCCGATGTCAGGCTCTGCCGGCAGCAGCGGGCACCATCAGCCACTCCGATTTTAGGCTCTGTCGTCAGCAGTAGCCACATAAGCCACTCCGATGTCAGGCTCTGTCGTCAGCAGTAGCCAACATCAGCCACTCCGATGTCAGGCTCTGTCGTCAGCAGTAGCCACATAAGCCACTCCGATGTCAGGCTCTGCCGGCAGCAGTAGCCAACATCAGCCACTCCGATGTCAGGCTCTGTCGTCAGCAGTAGCCACATCAGCCACTGCAATGTCAGGCTCTGTCGGCAGCAGCGGGCACCATCAGCCACTCCGATGTCAGGGCTCTGCCGGCAGCAGCGGGCACCATCAGCCACTCCGATGTCACGCTCTGTCGGCAGCAGTAGCCACCATCAGCCACTCCGATGTCAGGCTCTGTCGGCAGCAGTAGCCACATCAGCCACTCCGATGTCAGGCTTTGCCGGCAGCAGTAGCCAACATCAGCCACTCCGATGTCAGGCTCTGTCGTCAGCAGTAGCCACATATGCCACTCCGATGTCAGGCTCTGTCGTCAGCAGCGGGCACCATCAGCCACTCCGATGTCAGGGCTCTGCCGGCAGCAGCGGGCACCATCAGCCACTCCGATGTCACGCTCTGTCGGCAGCAGTAGCCACCATCAGCCACTCCGATGTCAGGCTCTGTCGGCAGCAGTAGCCACATTAGCCACTCCGATGTCAGGCTCTGCCGGCAGCAGTAGCCAACATCAGCCACTCCGATGTCAGGCTCTGTCGTCAGCAGTAGCCACATAAGCCACTCCGATGTCAGGCTCTGTCGTCAGCAGCGGGCACCATCAGCCACTCCGATGTCAGGCTCTGTCGGCAGCAGCGGGCACCATCAGCCACTCCGATGTCAGGGCTCTGCCGGCAGCAGCGGGCACCATCAGCCACTCCGATATCAGGGCTCTGCCGGCAGCAGCGGGCATCATCAGCCACTCCGATGTCAGGCTTTGCCGGCAGCAGTAGCCACCATCAGCCACTCCGATGTCAGGCTCTGTCGGCAGCAGTAGCCACCATCAGCCACTGCGATGTCAGGCTCTGCCGGCAGCAGTAGCCACCATCAGCCACTCCGATGTCAGGCTCTGTCGGCAGCAGCGGGCACCATCAGCCACTCCGATGTCAGGCTCTGTCGGCTGCAGCGGGCACCATCAGCCACTCTGATGTCAGGGCTCTGCCGGCAGCAGCGGGCACCATCAGCCACTCCGATGTCAGGGCTCTGTCGGCAGCAGCGGGCACCATCAGCCACTCCGATGTAAGGCTCTGCCGGCAGCAGTGGCCACCATCAGCCACTCCGATGTCAGGCTCTGCCGGCAGCAGCGGGCACCATCAGCCACTCCGATGTCAGGCTCTGTCGTCAGCAGTAGCCACATAAGCCACTCCGATGTCAGGCTCTGTCGTCAGCAGTAGCCAACATCAGCCACTCCGATGTCAGGCTCTGTCGTCAGCAGTAGCCACATAAGCCACTCCGATGTCAGGCTCTGCCGGCAGCAGTAGCCAACATCAGCCACTCCGATGTCAGGCTCTGTCGTCAGCAGTAGCCACATCAGCCACTGCAATGTCAGGCTCTGTCGGCAGCAGCGGGCACCATCAGCCACTCCGATGTCAGGGCTCTGCCGGCAGCAGCGGGCACCATCAGCCACTCCGATGTCACGCTCTGTCGGCAGCAGTAGCCACCATCAGCCACTCCGATGTCAGGCTCTGTCGGCAGCAGTAGCCACATCAGCCACTCCGATGTCAGGCTTTGCCGGCAGCAGTAGCCAACATCAGCCACTCCGATGTCAGGCTCTGTCGTCAGCAGTAGCCACATATGCCACTCCGATGTCAGGCTCTGTCGTCAGCAGCGGGCACCATCAGCCACTCCGATGTCAGGGCTCTGCCGGCAGCAGCGGGCACCATCAGCCACTCCGATGTCACGCTCTGTCGGCAGCAGTAGCCACCATCAGCCACTCCGATGTCAGGCTCTGTCGGCAGCAGTAGCCACATTAGCCACTCCGATGTCAGGCTCTGCCGGCAGCAGTAGCCAACATCAGCCACTCCGATGTCAGGCTCTGTCGTCAGCAGTAGCCACATAAGCCACTCCGATGTCAGGCTCTGTCGTCAGCAGCGGGCACCATCAGCCACTCCGATGTCAGGCTCTGTCGGCAGCAGCGGGCACCATCAGCCACTCCGATGTCAGGGCTCTGCCGGCAGCAGCGGGCACCATCAGCCACTCCGATATCAGGGCTCTGCCGGCAGCAGCGGGCATCATCAGCCACTCCGATGTCAGGCTTTGCCGGCAGCAGTAGCCACCATCAGCCACTCCGATGTCAGGCTCTGTCGGCAGCAGTAGCCACCATCAGCCACTGCGATGTCAGGCTCTGCCGGCAGCAGTAGCCACCATCAGCCACTCCGATGTCAGGCTCTGTCGGCAGCAGCGGGCACCATCAGCCACTCCGATGTCAGGCTCTGTCGGCTGCAGCGGGCACCATCAGCCACTCTGATGTCAGGGCTCTGCCGGCAGCAGCGGGCACCATCAGCCACTCCGATGTCAGGGCTCTGTCGGCAGCAGCGGGCACCATCAGCCACTCCGATGTCAGGCTCTGCCGGCAGCAGCGGGCACCATCAGCCACTCCAATGTCAGGCTCTGTCGGCAGCAGCGGGCACCATCAGCCACTCCGGTGTCAGGCTCTGCCGGCAGCAGCGGGCACCATCAGCCACTCCGATGTCAGGCTCTGTCGGCAGCAGTAGCCACATCAGCCACTCCGATGTCAGGCTCTGCAGGCAGCAGTAGCCACGATCAGCCACTCCAATGTCAGGCTCTGTCGGCAGCAGCGGGCACCATCAGCCACTCCGATGTCAGGGCTCTACCGGCAGCAGCGGGCACCATCAGCCACTCCGATGTCACGCTCTGTCGGCAGCAGTAGCCACCATCAGCCACTCCGATGTCAGGCTCTGTCGGCAGCAGTAGCCACATCAGCCACTCCGATGTCAGGCTCTGCCGGCAGCAGTAGCCAACATCAGCCACTCCGATGTCAGGCTCTGTCGTCAGCAGTAGCCACATAAGCCACACCGATGTCAGGCTCTGCCGGCAGCAGTAGCCAACATCAGCCACTCCGATGTCAGGCTCTGCCGGCAGCAGTAGCCAACATCAGCCACTCCGATGTCAGGGTCTGCCGGCAGCAGTAGCCAACATCAGCCACTCCGATGTCAGGCTCTGTCGTCAGCAGTAGCCACATCAGCCACTCCGATGTCAGGCTCTGTCAGCAGCAGTAGCCACATCAGCCACTCCGATGTCAGGCTCTGTCGGCAGCAGTAGCCACATCAGCCACTCCGATGTCAGGCTCTGCCGGCAGCAGCGGGCACCATCAGCCACTCCGATGTCAGGCTCTGCAGGCAGCAGTAGCCACCATCAGCCACTCCGATGTCAGGCTCTGCTGGCAGCAGTAGCCACCATCAGCCACTCCGATGTCAGGCTCTGTCGGCAGCAGTAGCCACCATCAGCCACTCTGATGTCAGGCTCTGTCAGCAGCAGCGGGCACCATCAGCCACTCCAATGTCAGGCTCTGTCAGCAGCAGTAGCCACCATCAGCCACTCCGATGTCAGGCTCTGCCGGCAGCAGCGGGCACCATCAGCCACTCCGATGTCAGGCTCTGTCGGCAGCAGCGGGCACCATCAGCCACTCCGATGTCAGGCTCTGTCGTCAGCAGTAGCCACATCAGCCACTCCGATGTCAGGCTCTGTCGTCAGCAGTAGCCACATCAGCCACTCCGATGTCAGGCTCTGTCGGCAGCAGTAGCCACATCAGCCACTCCGATGTCAGGTACTGCCGGCAGCAGCGGGTGCCATCAGCCACTCCGATGTCAGGCTCTGTCAGCAGCAGTGGGCACCAACAGCCACTCCAATGTCAGGCTCTGTCAGCAGCAGTAGCCACCATCAGCCACTCCGATGTCAGGCTCTGCCGGCAGCAGCGGGCACCATCAGCCACTCCGATGTCAGGCTCTGTCGTCAGCAGTAGCCACATAAGCCACTCCGATGTCAGGCTCTGTCGTCAGCAGTAGCCAACATCAGCCACTCCGATGTCAGGCTCTGTCGTCAGCAGTAGCCACATAAGCCACTCCGATGTCAGGCTCTGCCGGCAGCAGTAGCCAACATCAGCCACTCCGATGTCAGGCTCTGTCGTCAGCAGTAGCCACATCAGCCACTGCAATGTCAGGCTCTGTCGGCAGCAGCGGGCACCATCAGCCACTCCGATGTCAGGGCTCTGCCGGCAGCAGCGGGCACCATCAGCCACTCCGATGTCACGCTATGTCGGCAGCAGTAGCCACCATCAGCCACTCCGATGTCAGGCTCTGTCGGCAGCAGTAGCCACATCAGCCACTCCGATGTCAGGCTCTGCCGGCAGCAGTAGCCAACATCAGCCACTCCGATGTCAGGCTCTGTCGTCAGCAGTAGCCACATATGCCACTCCGATGTCAGGCTCTGTCGTCAGCAGCGGGCACCATCAGCCACTCCGATGTCAGGGCTCTGCCGGCAGCAGCGGGCACCATCAGCCACTCCGATGTCACGCTCTGTCGGCAGCAGTAGCCACCATCAGCCACTCCGATGTCAGGCTCTGTCGGCAGCAGTAGCCACATTAGCCACTCCGATGTCAGGCTCTGCCGGCAGCAGTAGCCAACATCAGCCACTCCGATGTCAGGCTCTGTCGTCAGCAGTAGCCACATAAGCCACTCCGATGTCAGGCTCTGTCGTCAGCAGCGGGCACCATCAGCCACTCCAATGTCAGGCTCTGTCGGCAGCAGCGGGCACCATCAGCCACTCCGATGTTAGGGCTCTGCCGGCAGCAGCGGGCACCATCAGCCACTCCGATGTCACGCTCTGTCGGCAGCAGTAGCCCCCATCAGCCACTCCGATGTCAGGCTCTGTCGGCAGCAGTTGCCACATCAGCCACTCCGATGTCAGGCTCTGCCGGCAGCAGTAGCCACATAAGCCACTCCGATGTCAGGCTCTGTCGTCAGCAGTAGCCAACATCAGCCACTCCGATGTCAAGCTCTGTCGTCAGCAGTAGCCACATCAGCCACTCCGATGTCAGGCTCTGTCAGCAGCAGTAGCCACCATCAGTCACTCATGTGTCAGGCTCTGTCGTCAGCAGTAGCCACATAAGCCACTCCGATGTCAGGCTCTGTCGTCAGCAGTAGCCAACATCAGCCACTCCGATTTCAGGCTCTGTCGTCAGCAGTAGCCACATCAGCCACTCCGATGTCAGGCTCTGTCGGCAGCAGTAGCCACATCAGCCACTCCGATGTCAGGCTCTGCAGGCAGCAGTAGCCACGATCAGCCACTCCAATGTCAGGCTCTGTCGGCAGCAGCGGGCACCATCAGCCACTCCGATGTCAGGGCTCTGCCGGCAGCAGCGGGCACCATCAGCCACTCCGATGTCACGCTCTGTCGGCAGCAGTAGCCACCATCAGCCACTCCGATGTCAGGCTCTGTCGGCAGCAGTAGCCACATCAGCCACTCCGATGTCAGGCTCTGCCGGCAGCAGTAGCCAACATCAGCCACTCCGATGTCAGGCTCTGTCGTCAGCAGTAGCCACATAAGCCACACCGATGTCAGGCTCTGCCGGCAGCAGTAGCCAACATCAGCCACTCCGATGTCAGGCTCTGCCGGCAGCAGTAGCCAACATCAGCCACTCCGATGTCAGGCTCTGCCGGCAGCAGTAGCCAACATCAGCCACTCCGATGTCAGGCTCTGTCGTCAGCAGTAGCCACATCAGCCACTCCGATGTCAGGCTCTGTCAGCAGCAGTAGCCACATCAGCCACTCCGATGTCAGGCTCTGTCGGCAGCAGTAGCCACATCAGCCACTCCGATGTCAGGCTCTGCCGGCAGCAGCGGGCACCATCAGCCACTCCGATGTCAGGCTCTGCAGGCAGCAGTAGCCACCATCAGCCACTCCGATGTCAGGCTCTGCTGGCAGCAGTAGCCACCATCAGCCACTCCGATGTCAGGCTCTGTCGGCAGCAGTAGCCACCATCAGCCACTCTGATGTCAGGCTCTGTCAGCAGCAGCGGGCACCATCAGCCACTCCAATGTCAGGCTCTGTCAGCAGCAGTAGCCACCATCAGCCACTCCGATGTCAGGCTCTGTCGGCAGCAGCGGGCACCATCAGCCACTCCGATGTCAGGCTCTGTCGTCAGCAGTAGCCACATCAGCCACTCCGATGTCAGGCTCTGTCGTCAGCAGTAGCCACATCAGCCACTCCGATGTCAGGCTCTGTCGTCAGCAGTAGCCACATCAGCCACTCCGATGTCAGGCTCTGTCGGCAGCAGTAGCCACATCAGCCACTCCGATGTCAGGTACTGCCGGCAGCAGCGGGCACCATCAGCCACTCCGATGTCAGGCTCTGTCAGCAGCAGTGGGCACCATCAGCCACTCCAATGTCAGGCTCTGTCAGCAGCAGTAGCCACCATCAGCCACTCCGATGTCAGGCTCTGCCGGCAGCAGCGGGCACCATCAGCCACTCCGATGTCAGGCTCTGTCGGCAGCAGCGGGCACCATCAGCCACTCCGATGTCAGGCTCTGTCGTCAGCAGTAGCCACATCAGCCACTCCGATGTCAGACTCTGTCGTCAGCAGTAGCCACATCAGCAACTCCGATGTCAGGCTCTGTCGTCAGCAGTAGCCACATCAGCCACTCCGATGTCAGGCTCTGCCGGCAGCAGTAGCCACATCAGCCACTCCGATGTCAGGCTCTGTCAGCAGCAGTAGCCACCATCACTCACTCCGATGTCAGGGCTCTGCCAGCAGCAGCGGGCACCGTCAGCCACTCCAATGTCAGGCTCTGTCAGCAGCAGTAGCCACCATCAGTCACTCCGATATCAGGCTCTGTCGGCAGCAGCGGGCACCATCAGCCACTCCGATGTCAGGCTCTGTCGGCAGCAGCGGGCACCATCAGCCACTCCGATGTCGCCACTCCGATTTCAGGCTCTGTCGCCCGCAGCGGGCTCCATCAGCCACTCCGATGTCAGGCTCTGTTAGCAGCAGTAGCCACCATCAGTCACTCAGGTGTCAGGCTCTGTCGTTAGCAGTAGCCACATAAGCCACTCCGATGTCAGGCTCTGTCAGCAGCAGTAGCCACATCAGCAACTCCGATGTCAGGCTCTGTCGTCAGCAGTAGCCACATCAGCCACTCCGATGTCAGGCTCTGCCGGCAGCAGTAGCCACATCAGCCACTCCGATGTCAGGCTCTGTCAGCAGCAGTAGCCACCATCACTCACTCCGATGTCAGGGCTCTGCCAGCAGCAGCGGGCACCATCAGCCACTCCAATGTCAGGCTCTGTCAGCAGCAGTAGCCACCATCAGTCACTACGATGTCAGGCTCTGTCGGCAGCAGCGGGCACCATCAGCCACTCCGATGTCAGGCTCTGTCGGCAGCAGCGGGCACCATCAGCCACTCCGATGTCAGGCTCTGCCGGCAGCAGCGGGCACCATCAGCCAATCCGATGTCAGGCTCTGTCGGCAGCAGCGGGCACCATCAGCCACTCCGATGTCGCCACTCCGATTTCAGGCTCTGTCGGCCGCAGCGGGCACCATCAGCCACTCCGATGTCAGGCTCTGTCAGCAGCAGTAGCCACCATCAGTCACTCAGGTGTCAGGCTCTGTCGTTAGCAGTAGCCACATAAGCCACTCCGATGTCAGGCTCTGTCGTCAGCAGTAGCCACATCAGCCACTCCGATGTCAGGCTCTGTCGTCAGCAGTAGCCACCATCAGCCACTCCGATGTCAGGGCTCTGTCGGCAGCAGCGGGCACCATCAGCCACTCCGATGTCAGGCTCTGTCGGCAGCAGTAGCCACCATCAGCCACTACGATGTCAGGCTCTGTCGGCAGCAGTAGCCAACATCAGCCACTCCGATGTCAGGCTCTGTCCTCAGCAGTAGCCAACATCAGCCACTCCGATGTCAGGCTCTGTCCTCAGCAGTAGCCAACATCAGCCACTCCGATGTCAGGCTCTGTCCTCAGCAGTAGCCACCATCAGCCACTCCGATGTAAGGCTCTGTCGGCAGCAATGGGCACCATCAGCCAAGCCGATGTCAGGCTCTGTCGGCAGCAGTAGCCACATCAGCCACTCCGATGTCAGGCTCTGTCGGCAGCAGCGGGCACCATCAGCCACTCCGATGTCAGATTCTGTCGGCAGCAGTAGCCACCATCAGCCACTCCGATGTCAGGCTCTGTCGGCAGCAGCGGGCACCATCAGCCACTCCGATGTCAGGCTCTGTCCTCAGCAGTAGCCACCATCAGCCACTCCAATGTCAGGCTCTGTCGGCAGCAGTAGCCACCATCAGCCACTCCGATGTCAGGCTCTGTCGGTAGCAGCGGGCACCATCAGCCACTCCGATGTCAGGCTCTGCCGGCAGCAGCGGGCACCATCAGCCACTCCGATGTCAGGGCTCTGCCGGCAGCAGCGGGCACCATCAGCCACTCCGATATCAGGGCTCTGCCGGCAGCAGCGGGCATCATCAGCCACTCCGATGTCAGGCTCTGTCGGCAGCAGTAGCCACCATCAGCCACTCCGATGTCAGGCTTTTGCCGGCAGCAGTAGCCACCATCAGCCACTCCGATGTCAGGCTTTGCCGGCAGCAGTAGCCACCATCAGCCACTCCGATGTCAGGCTCTGTCGGCAGCAGTAGCCACCATCAGCCACTCCGATGTCAGGGCTCTGTCGGCAGCAGTAGCCAACATCAGCCACTCCGATGTCAGGCTCTGCCGGCAGCAGCGGGCACCATCAGCCACTCCGATGTCAGGCTCTGTCCTCAGCAGTAGCCACCATCAGCCACTCCAATGTCAGGCTCTGTCGGCAGCAGTAGCCACCATCAGCCACTCCGATGTCAGGCTCTGTCGGTAGCAGCGGGCACCATCAGCCACTCCGATGTCAGGCTCTGCCGGCAGCAGCGGGCACCATCAGCCACTCCGATGTCAGGGCTCTGCCGGCAGCAGCGGGCACCATCAGCCACTCCGATATCAGGGCTCTGCCGGCAGCAGCGGGCATCATCAGCCACTCCGATGTCAGGCTCTGTCGGCAGCAGTAGCCACCATCAGCCACTCCGATGTCAGGCTTTGCCGGCAGCAGTAGCCACCATCAGCCACTCCGATGTCAGGCTTTGCCGGCAGCAGTAGCCACCATCAGCCACTCCGATGTCAGGCTCTGTCGGCAGCAGTAGCCACCATCAGCCACTCCGATGTCAGGGCTCTGTCGGCAGCAGTAGCCAACATCAGCAACTCCGATGTCAGGCTCTGCCGGCAGCAGCGGGCACCATCAGCCACTCCGATGTCAGGCTCTGTCGGCAGCAGTGGCCACCATCAGCCACTCCGATGTCAGGCTCTGCCGGCAGCAGCGGGCACCATCAGCCACTCCGATGTCAGGCTCTGTCGGCAGCAGCGGGCACCATCAGCCACTCCGATGTCAGGCTCTGTCGGCAGAAGAAGCCACCATCAGCCACTCCGATGTCAGGCTCTGTCGGCAGCAGTAGCCACCATCAGCCACTCCGATGTCAGGGCTCTGTCGGCAGCAGCGGGCACCATCAGCCACTCCGATGTCAGGCTCTGTCGGCAGCAGCGGGCACCATCAGCCACTCCGATGTCAGGGCTCTGCCGGCAGCAGCGGGCACCATCAGCCACTCCGATATCAGGGCTCTGCCGGCAGCAGCGGGCATCATCAGCCACTCCGATGTCAGGCTTTGCCGGCAGCAGTAGCCACCATCAGCCACTCCGATGTCAGGCTCTGTCGGCAGCAGTAGCCACCATCAGCCACTGCGATGTCAGGCTCTGCCGGCAGCAGCGGGCACCATCAGCCACTCCGATGTCAGGCTCTGTAGGCAGCAGCGGGCACCATGAGCCACTCCGATGTCAGGCTCTGCCGGCAGCAGTAGCCACCATCAGCCACTCCGATGTCAGGCTCTGCCGGCAGCAGTAGCCACCATCAGCCACTCCGATGTCAGGCTCTGTCGGCAGCAGCGGGCACCATCAGCCACTCCGATGTCAGGCTCTGTCGGCTGCAGCGGGCACCATCAGCCACTCCGATGTCAGGGCTCTGCCGGCAGCAGCGGGCACCATCAGCCACTCCGATGTCAGGGCTCTGTCGGCAGCAGCGGGCACCATCAGCCACTCCGATGTAAGGCTCTGCCGGCAGCAGTAGCCACCATCAGCCACTCCGATGTCAGGCTCTGCCGGCAGCAGCGGGCACCATCAGCCACTCCGATGTCAGGCTCTGCCGGCAGCAGCGGGCACCATCAGCCACTCCAATGTCAGGCTCTGTCGGCAGCAGCGGGCACCATCAGCCACTCCGGTGTCAGGCTCTGCCGGCAGCAGCGGGCACCATCAGCCACTCCGATGTCAGGGCTCTGCCGGCAGCAGCGGGCACCATCAGCCACTCCGATGTCAGGCTCTGTCGGCAGCAGTAGCCACATCAGCCACTCCGATGTCAGGCTCTGCCGGCAGCAGTAGCCAACATCAGCCACTCCGATGTCAGGCTCTGCTGGCAGCAGTAGCCACCATCAGCCACTCCGATGTCAGGCTCTGTCGGCAGCAGTAGCCACCATCAGCCACTCTGATGTCAGGCTCTGTCAGCAGCAGCGGGCACCATCAGCCACTCCAATGTCAGGCTCTGTCAGCAGCAGTAGCCACCATCAGCCACTCCGATGTCAGGCTCTGTCGGCAGCAGCGGGCACCATCAGCCACTCCGATGTCAGGCTCTGTCGTCAGCAGTAGCCACATCAGCCACTCCGATGTCAGGCTCTGTCGTCAGCAGTAGCCACATCAGCCACTCCGATGTCAGGCTCTGTCGTCAGCAGTAGCCACATCAGCCACTCCGATGTCAGGCTCTGTCGGCAGCAGTAGCCACATCAGCCACTCCGATGTCAGGTACTGCCGGCAGCAGCGGGCACCATCAGCCACTCCGATGTCAGGCTCTGTCAGCAGCAGTGGGCACCATCAGCCACTCCAATGTCAGGCTCTGTCAGCAGCAGTAGCCACCATCAGCCACTCCGATGTCAGGCTCTGCCGGCAGCAGCGGGCACCATCAGCCACTCCGATGTCAGGCTCTGTCGGCAGCAGCGGGCACCATCAGCCACTCCGATGTCAGGCTCTGTCGTCAGCAGTAGCCACATCAGCCACTCCGATGTCAGACTCTGTCGTCAGCAGTAGCCACATCAGCAACTCCGATGTCAGGCTCTGTCGTCAGCAGTAGCCACATCAGCCACTCCGATGTCAGGCTCTGCCGGCAGCAGTAGCCACATCAGCCACTCCGATGTCAGGCTCTGTCAGCAGCAGTAGCCACCATCACTCACTCCGATGTCAGGGCTCTGCCAGCAGCAGCGGGCACCGTCAGCCACTCCAATGTCAGGCTCTGTCAGCAGCAGTAGCCACCATCAGTCACTCCGATATCAGGCTCTGTCGGCAGCAGCGGGCACCATCAGCCACTCCGATGTCAGGCTCTGTCGGCAGCAGCGGGCACCATCAGCCACTCCGATGTCAGGCTCTGCCGGCAGCAGCGGGCACCATCAGCCAATCCGATGTCAGGCTCTGTCGGCAGCAGCGGGCACCATCAGCCACTCCGATGTCGCCACTCCGATTTCAGGCTCTGTCGCCCGCAGCGGGCTCCATCAGCCACTCCGATGTCAGGCTCTGTTAGCAGCAGTAGCCAACATCAGTCACTCAGGTGTCAGGCTCTGTCGTTAGCAGTAGCCACATAAGCCACTCCGATGTCAGGCTCTGTCAGCAGCAGTAGCCACATCAGCAACTCCGATGTCAGGCTCTGTCGTCAGCAGTAGCCACATCAGCCACTCCGATGTCAGGCTCTGCCGGCAGCAGTAGCCACATCAGCCACTCCGATGTCAGGCTCTGTCAGCAGCAGTAGCCACCATCACTCACTCCGATGTCAGGGCTCTGCCAGCAGCAGCGGGCACCATCAGCCACTCCAATGTCAGGCTCTGTCAGCAGCAGTAGCCACCATCAGTCACTCCGATGTCAGGCTCTGTCGGCAGCAGCGGGCACCATCAGCCACTCCGATGTCAGGCTCTGTCGGCAGCAGCGGGCACCATCAGCCACTCCGATGTCAGGCTCTGCCGGCAGCAGCGGGCACCATCAGCCAATCCGATGTCAGGCTCTGTCGGCAGCAGCGGGCACCATCAGCCACTCCGATGTCGCCACTCCGATTTCAGGCTCTGTCGGCCGCAGCGGGCACCATCAGCCACTCCGATGTCAGGCTCTGTCAGCAGCAGTAGCCACCATCAGTCACTCAGGTGTCAGGCTCTGTCGTTAGCAGTAGCCACATAAGCCACTCCGATGTCAGGCTCTGTCGTCAGCAGTAGCCACATCAGCCACTCCGATGTCAGGCTCTGTCGTCAGCAGTAGCCACCATCAGCCACTCCGATGTCAGGGCTCTGTCGGCAGCAGCGGGCACCATCAGCCACTCCGATGTCAGGCTCTGTCGGCAGCAGTAGCCACCATCAGCCACTACGATGTCAGGCTCTGTCGGCAGCAGTAGCCAACATCAGCCACTCCGATGTCAGGCTCTGTCCTCAGCAGTAGCCAACATCAGCCACTCCGATGTCAGGCTCTGTCCTCAGCAGTAGCCAACATCAGCCACTCCGATGTCAGGCTCTGTCCTCAGCAGTAGCCACCATCAGCCACTCCGATGTAAGGCTCTGTCGGCAGCAATGGGCACCATCAGCCAAGCCGATGTCAGGCTCTGTCGGCAGCAGTAGCCACATCAGCCACTCCGATGTCAGGCTCTGTCGGCAGCAGCGGGCACCATCAGCCACTCCGATGTCAGATTCTGTCGGCAGCAGTAGCCACCATCAGCCACTCCGATGTCAGGCTCTGTCGGCAGCAGCGGGCACCATCAGCCACTCCGATGTCAGGCTCTGTCCTCAGCAGTAGCCACCATCAGCCACTCCAATGTCAGGCTCTGTCGGCAGCAGTAGCCACCATCAGCCACTCCGATGTCAGGCTCTGTCGGTAGCAGCGGGCACCATCAGCCACTCCGATGTCAGGCTCTGCCGGCAGCAGCGGGCACCATCAGCCACTCCGATGTCAGGGCTCTGCCGGCAGCAGCGGGCACCATCAGCCACTCCGATATCAGGGCTCTGCCGGCAGCAGCGGGCATCATCAGCCACTCCGATGTCAGGCTCTGTCGGCAGCAGTAGCCACCATCAGCCACTCCGATGTCAGGCTTTTGCCGGCAGCAGTAGCCACCATCAGCCACTCCGATGTCAGGCTTTGCCGGCAGCAGTAGCCACCATCAGCCACTCCGATGTCAGGCTCTGTCGGCAGCAGTAGCCACCATCAGCCACTCCGATGTCAGGGCTCTGTCGGCAGCAGTAGCCAACATCAGCCACTCCGATGTCAGGCTCTGCCGGCAGCAGCGGGCACCATCAGCCACTCCGATGTCAGGCTCTGTCCTCAGCAGTAGCCACCATCAGCCACTCCAATGTCAGGCTCTGTCGGCAGCAGTAGCCACCATCAGCCACTCCGATGTCAGGCTCTGTCGGTAGCAGCGGGCACCATCAGCCACTCCGATGTCAGGCTCTGCCGGCAGCAGCGGGCACCATCAGCCACTCCGATGTCAGGGCTCTGCCGGCAGCAGCGGGCACCATCAGCCACTCCGATATCAGGGCTCTGCCGGCAGCAGCGGGCATCATCAGCCACTCCGATGTCAGGCTCTGTCGGCAGCAGTAGCCACCATCAGCCACTCCGATGTCAGGCTTTGCCGGCAGCAGTAGCCACCATCAGCCACTCCGATGTCAGGCTTTGCCGGCAGCAGTAGCCACCATCAGCCACTCCGATGTCAGGCTCTGTCGGCAGCAGTAGCCACCATCAGCCACTCCGATGTCAGGGCTCTGTCGGCAGCAGTAGCCAACATCAGCAACTCCGATGTCAGGCTCTGCCGGCAGCAGCGGGCACCATCAGCCACTCCGATGTCAGGCTCTGTCGGCAGCAGTGGCCACCATCAGCCACTCCGATGTCAGGCTCTGCCGGCAGCAGCGGGCACCATCAGCCACTCCGATGTCAGGCTCTGTCGGCAGCAGCGGGCACCATCAGCCACTCCGATGTCAGGCTCTGTCGGCAGAAGAAGCCACCATCAGCCACTCCGATGTCAGGCTCTGTCGGCAGCAGTAGCCACCATCAGCCACTCCGATGTCAGGGCTCTGTCGGCAGCAGCGGGCACCATCAGCCACTCCGATGTCAGGCTCTGTCGGCAGCAGCGGGCACCATCAGCCACTCCGATGTCAGGGCTCTGCCGGCAGCAGCGGGCACCATCAGCCACTCCGATATCAGGGCTCTGCCGGCAGCAGCGGGCATCATCAGCCACTCCGATGTCAGGCTTTGCCGGCAGCAGTAGCCACCATCAGCCACTCCGATGTCAGGCTCTGTCGGCAGCAGTAGCCACCATCAGCCACTGCGATGTCAGGCTCTGCCGGCAGCAGCGGGCACCATCAGCCACTCCGATGTCAGGCTCTGTAGGCAGCAGCGGGCACCATGAGCCACTCCGATGTCAGGCTCTGCCGGCAGCAGTAGCCACCATCAGCCACTCCGATGTCAGGCTCTGCCGGCAGCAGTAGCCACCATCAGCCACTCCGATGTCAGGCTCTGTCGGCAGCAGCGGGCACCATCAGCCACTCCGATGTCAGGCTCTGTCGGCTGCAGCGGGCACCATCAGCCACTCCGATGTCAGGGCTCTGCCGGCAGCAGCGGGCACCATCAGCCACTCCGATGTCAGGGCTCTGTCGGCAGCAGCGGGCACCATCAGCCACTCCGATGTAAGGCTCTGCCGGCAGCAGTAGCCACCATCAGCCACTCCGATGTCAGGCTCTGCCGGCAGCAGCGGGCACCATCAGCCACTCCGATGTCAGGCTCTGCCGGCAGCAGCGGGCACCATCAGCCACTCCAATGTCAGGCTCTGTCGGCAGCAGCGGGCACCATCAGCCACTCCGGTGTCAGGCTCTGCCGGCAGCAGCGGGCACCATCAGCCACTCCGATGTCAGGGCTCTGCCGGCAGCAGCGGGCACCATCAGCCACTCCGATGTCAGGCTCTGTCGGCAGCAGTAGCCACATCAGCCACTCCGATGTCAGGCTCTGCCGGCAGCAGTAGCCAACATCAGCCACTCCGATGTCAGGCTCTGTCGTCAGCAGTAGCCACATAAGCCACTCCGATGTCAGGCTCTGTCGTCAGCAGCGGGCACCATCAGCCACTCCGATGTCAGGGCTCTGCCGGCAGCAGCGGGCACCATCAGCCACTCCGATATCAGGGCTCTGCCGGCAGCAGCGGGCATCATCAGCCACTCCGATGTCAGGCTTTGCCGGCAGCAGTAGCCACCATCAGCCACTCCGATGTCAGGCTCTGTCGGCAGCAGTAGCCACCATCAGCCACTCCGATGTCAGGCTCTGTCGGCAGCAGCGGGCACCATCAGCCACTCCGATGTCAGGCTCTGTCGGCTGCAGCGGGCACCATCAGCCACTCTGATGTCAGGGCTCTGCCGGCAGCAGCGGGCACCATCAGCCACTCCGATGTCAGGGCTCTGTCGGCAGCAGCGGGCACCATCAGCCACTCCGATGTAAGGCTCTGCCGGCAGCAGTAGCCACCATCAGCCACTCCGATGTCAGGCTCTGCCGGCAGCAGCGGGCACCATCAGCCACTCCGATGTCAGGCTCTGCCGGCAGCAGCGGGCACCATCAGCCACTCCAATGTCAGGCTCTGTCGGCAGCAGCGGGCACCATCAGCCACTCCGATGTCAGGCTCTGTCGCCTGCAGCGGGCACCATCAGCCACTCTGATGTCAGGGCTCTGCCGGCAGCAGCGGGCACCATCAGCCACTCCGATGTCAGGGCTCTGCCGGCAGCAGCGGGCACCATCAGCCACTCCGATGTCAGGCTCTGCCGGCAGCAGCGGGCACCATCAGCCACTCCAATGTCAGGCTCTGCCGGCAGCAGCGGGCACCATCAGCCACTCCGGTGTCAGGCTCTGCCGGCAGCAGCGGGCACCATCAGCCACTCCGATGTCAAGCTCTGTCGGCAGCAGTAGCCACCATCAGCCACTCCGATGTCAGGCTCTGTCGGCAGCAGCGGGCACCATCAGCCACTCCGATGTCAGGCTCTGTCGGCAGCATCAGGCTCTGTCGGCAGCAGCAGGCACCATCAGCCACTCCGATGTCAGGCTCTGCCGGCAGCAGCTGGCACAATCAGCCACTCCGATGTCAGGCTCTGTCGGCAGCGACGGGCACCATCAGCCACACCGATGTCAGTGTCTGCCGGCAGCAGCTGGCACCATCAGCCACTCCAATGTCAGGCTCTGTCGGCAGCGGCGGGCACCATCAGCCACTCCGATGTCAGGCTCTGCCGGCAGCAGCGGGCACCATCAGCCACTCCGATGTCAGGCTCTGTAGGCAGCAGCGGGCACCATCAGCCACTCCGATGTCAGGCTCTGTCGGCAGCAGCGGGCACCATCAGCCACTCCGATGTCAGGCTCTGTCGGCAGCAGTAGCCACCATCAGCCACTCCGATGTCAGGCTCTGTCGGCAGCAGTAGCCACATCATCCACTCCAATGTCAGGCTCTGTCGGCTGCAGCGGGCACCATCAGCCACTCTGATGTCAGGGCTCTGCCGGCAGCAGCGGGCACCATCAGCCACTCCGATGTCAGGGCTCTGTCGGCAGCAGCGGGCACCATCAGCCACTCCGATGTAAGGCTCTGCCGGCAGCAGTAGCCACCATCAGCCACTCCGATGTCAGGCTCT
Source organism: Cyprinodon diabolis (assembly GCA_030533445.1). Taxonomy (NCBI): domain Eukaryota; kingdom Metazoa; phylum Chordata; class Actinopteri; order Cyprinodontiformes; family Cyprinodontidae; genus Cyprinodon; species Cyprinodon diabolis. Next base: position 42,611,454 of record CM060067.1, on the reverse strand, counting down.
GTCGGCAGCAGCGGGCACCATCAGCCACTCCGATGTCTCATCTCATGACCAGCCAACAGCAAAGAGATGATGTGGAGCAGCTAAAAAAGCAGCTGGAGTTACAGAAAGATGAGGCAGAACTGGAGAAAGCTGCGCTCCATTTGAAGCAGCAGAAAATGAAGCAATGCCATGAAGATGCTGCTAAAAAAGCCACTGAACTACAAATGACTCTGCGTGCTGAGAAGGCTAATCACATCGAAACAATGGCATCCGTAGTCGAGACAATCCGGTAAAGCTTTAAATTAAAGTCTGCTGCAGTCAAAATGGAGCAAGATATGGAGAAACAAAAAAACCTCTGAGATCAGGAAAGCCACTCCATCAGCCACTCCGATGTCAGGCTCTGTCGGCAGCAGTAGCCACCATCAGCCACTCCGATGTCAGGCTCTGCCGGCAGCAGCGGGCACCATCAGCCACTCCGATGTCAGGCTCTGCCGGCAGCAGCGGGCACCATCAGCCACTCCGATGTCAGGCTCTGCCGGCAGCAGCGGCCACCATCAGCCAATGCGATGTCAGGCTCTGTCGGCAGCAGTAGCCACATCATCCACTCCGATGTCAGGCTCTGCCGGCAGCAGCGGGCACCATCAGCTACTCCGATGTCAAGCTCTGTCGGCAGCAGTAGCCACCATCAGCCACTCCGATGTCAGGCTCTGTCGGCAGCAGTAGCCACCATCAGCCACTCCGATGTCAGGCTCTGCCGGCAGCAGCGGGCACCATCAGCCACTCCGATGTCAGGCTCTGTCGGCAGCAGTAGCCACCATCAGCCACTCCGATGTCAGGCTCTGTCGGCAGCAGCGGGCACCATCAGCCACTCCGATGTCAGGCTCTGTCGGCAGCAGTAGCCACCATCAGCCACTCCGATGTCAGGCTCTGCCGGCAGCAGCGGGCACCATCAGTCACTCCGATGTCAAGCTCTGTCGGCAGCAGTAGCCACCATCAGCCACTCCGATGTCAGGCTCTGTCGGCAGCAGTGGCCACCATCAGCCACTCCGATGTCAGGCTCTGCCGGCAGCAGCGGGCACCATCAGCCACTCCGATGTCAAGCTCTGTCGGCAGCAGTAGCCACCATCAGCCACTCCGATGTCAGGCTCTGTCGGCAGCAGTAGCCACCATCAGCCACTCCGATGTCAGGCTCTGTAGGCAGCAGCAGGCACCATTAGCCACTCCGATGTCAGGCTTTGCCGGCAGCAGTAGCCACCATCAGCCACTCCGATGTCAGGCTCTGTCGGCAGCAGTAGCCACATTAGCCACTCCGATGTCAGGCTTTGCCGGCAGCAGTAGCCACCATCAGCCACTCCGATGTCAGGCTCTGTCGGCAGCATTAGCCACCATCAGCCACTCCGATGTCAGGCTCTGTCGGCAGCAGTAGCCACCATCAGCCACTCCGATGTCAGGCTCTGCAGGCAGCAGCGGGCACCATTAGCCACTCCGATGTCAGGCTTTGCCGGCAGCAGTAGCCACCATCAGCCACTCCGATGTCAGGCTCTGTCGGCAGCAGTAGCCACCATCAGCTCCTGGAGCAGCAAGAAACTCTCAGGAATGAGAAAGCAGCTATGAAAGATGGTCAACTCAATGAAAGGCAGGAGTGGCAATCAGTGAAGACCTGCCTTCAAGAGACCATTTTAGCAGCCAAAAACGCTCTGAAAGAGTTACAGGAGGAGAATATGTCAACAGAGAGCAAAGAGGATGAACTGAAAAATAAACAAGAAAAGATCAACAACTTACAAGGAAAACCTGATAAGAAAACGTTTGGGAGAAAAATGAAAAATCTCTTTAAACCCTCTAAAAAGCAACAGTGAAACCTCATGAAACCTCCTCCAACCAAACCAAGCTTTCTCCAAGCTCCAATTTGCTCTTTGTTTTGACACCCATCTCGGGTATTATCCCACCTTTTCTAACTTTACCACCACTCTTTTCACTTTTTCTGTAAACATTGCAGAATAATACAAACAAAAAATTATAAAAAAAAAAAACATTTTTTTTAAAAAGCACAAAAAAATATATCAGCACATTTAAACAGACACAATTACAAAACACACACACACACACACACACACGCATCCACACACACACACACACACACACCCACACACACACATAACAATCCTGCCATGAGGATCACAGTACTATGTGCTCCTGGTGCTGGTCCCAAGCCCAGATAAAAGGAGAGGGTTATGTGAACACACCTTAGCTATCAGCTAGCTAGATAGAAAAATAGACAAAGCAAAAACATTTACATCTCATTAAGTTCTGCCATTTTTAGTTTAGGGACCATGCAACCCTGCTAGCTGCTTTCAGAGAAGCTAAACCTGGGATCTGTTTCAAGGGACAGTTTAAACCTTTGTTGGAATAAACATAGAATCCCAAAACTGTGAGCAAATTGTTAAACAGCGTCTGCTACAGCGCCCTCTAGGGGGCAAAAAACCTGTGCTATAGTGCCATCTTTGTAGGGAAGACACGTGCTAAAGTGCCCCCTTGGTAGGGGTAAGTATTGGCATGGGTGTTGTCATATGATACGTGTCACAATACTTGGGTCAAGATACGATATTATCACGACATTGCAGTATCTCTATATGTTGTGATATTTTTCTCTGTTGTCAAAATTTAATTAATAGATTAAAAAAAGTGAGTGCTGTATGTGTTCATCAGAAGACATTGATCATTTACTTTTTTTGGTATTCATGTTAGTTGGGATTTGGGTCAGTCCACGTTTTAAAGATGGACTGCCTGAACTACAGAAATGATGTTGAGCAACAGAACACTAAATGCTAAGATTGTCTGAAAACTCTCTGGATTCAAAGTAACGCATACAACCTCCACCACCTGCAGCACAGCCATGCTGTTGAGTTCAAAGATGTGCAAAAGGCTCCATTGCCTTTGCACTGTGAAGTTAGGAAGCTGAGGCATTTCTTGCAAGAAATAAGGTTTAAATTTATCTAATGTCCTCAGACGGAGAGATAGAGCTCTCTGACTGCGGCAAGCTCAGTACATATATTTATACCTTACAAAATCACACACTCACACTCCCCCCAGGAGAACCAACCCACCCCGGTAATAAGAGCTTTCTGACTCTTCCACATTTGATTATTCCCAAGAAAGAACACTTCAATTCATCAAGGGCATAAGTTTTAGCCAGATAAACACTCAGAACAGGTCTGCCGTTCACGGCATGAAGGAGGCATTTGATCTCATTCTGGCCGATCACACAGAGCCTGGTTCTGCTGGACGTTTCTTCCTGTTAAAGGGGAGTTTTTCCTCTCCACTGTCGCTACAAGCATGCTTAGTGTGAGGGATTGCATTCGGGTCAATGAGTCAATGCTATCAACTGGTTTTCCTTAGAAAGAAAACTTTTAATCAATTTGACTGTAGGATCTGGTGAACTGTAAAGTGCCTTGAGGTTACGTGTGTTGTGAATTGGCGCTATATAACTGAATTTAATCTCTCATTACCCTCAAATTCACTCTTGTCTACAGTAGGGAGGCAACTGCTTTCTGTCGTCCCCAATCTTAACTCCATAACTTAACTCCAGCATACAGACTGGTACAAGACTTCTAAACAATCTCCTCTATTTAGGCAGAGGAAAAGCACACTCAAAAAAGTTTTATCTCACAAATAGGCCATGGAAAAATATGCTTCCACAGCACAAAAACGTTTGCAAGAGAGGAAAAAATGTTCTCCTGTTCATTGAAACATTGTTGAATGTTTAAAACTGATTGAATACAAGAACTTAGTATTTAATTGAAAGTAATATGTAATATGATTTGGTGAATAAATAAATAAATATATCAGTTGCATTTCCTGCACATGCCCTTATATTTGATAGAGGAGCGGAGCATTTATCGTGTATTTATGGTTATCAATGTTATACTGGCCAATTTATTGTGATATTGGTTGGAGGTCATATCGCCCAGCCTACTTCTTGTACACAACACCAACTGTTTTTTATGAAAATGCTCAGTAACATGAATGAAAGCTCTTAGATGAAACTTTGATGTAATGTTGAGGCTATTTTAATCAGGGAATAAACTACACAGCAACTATCTGGGCATAGAAGGACCCAATGTACCTAAGGTCATAACGATGTCTCATATCCAAACATTTGATAGCAAATAAATAAAAAAAAATGTTTCACAGTAAGATGTCACCTGAAAACTATCTCAGAAAATTAGACTCCTCTCTTCTCCTAGAAATCCAAATTCCTTTGGTTATTAGGAAGGTTCTTAATTTCACAAAAATCTGTAAATAGGCTCCTGTTTTTCAGGATTAAATATTTCTAATTTAAAATTAGTTTGCCATTTATATACAATAGCTCCACAGTTTTCTGAGATTCAATTCAATTCAGTTTATTTATATAGCGCCAATTCACAACACGTCATCTCAAAGCACTTTACAGTTCAACCAGATCATCCAGTCAAATTGATTCAAAGTTTTCTATCTAAGGAAAACCAGTTGATTGCATCGACTCATTGACTCAAATGCAAATGTACTGAGCTCTATTTGTAACTTTTTCGTTATTTCTTACAAATAATTTGGTACTCAGTAAGGTATTCATTTTGTAAACTGTGGCCTCAAAGGTTTAGGGCTTATTCAGAACCAAAACACTGAGATCTTCAACTCTTATTTTGCAGTAACCAACCAGTGGTTCCCTGTTAAGCACTGGTTAACTACCCTTTAGTTCCATTTTAGTTCCTCTTTGGTTCTTTTGGGAACAACATATTAGTTCCTGATTAGATACTCTTTGTTTCCTTGGTAACTACATCAGTTCTTGATTAGCTACTATTTGTTTCCATGGTAACTTCACATTAGTTCCTGATTAGTTACTCTTTAGCTGTGTCCAAATATCTGCCTTAACTCGTAAATCCATCAATTACTATACAGAGAGGTGACTATATAATGGAGTTTTTAGTGAACTCAGTTAACTTACCGTTCAAACAGATGATCACTACTTTTACCTCCCGGTTGGTCATGTAACTCCACCTGTCCGCACGGTGCCTGCGCCATCTTTGTCATTTGTCACAGCTGTGGCACTCACTTATCTTGACAACACATGCCAGTGTGTAGTATTTGCAGTTACCCAAGATTTTAGGTTATACCTTATGTTCATAGACGGCATAGTAACCACATTCAAGCTATCTTTAAGTAAACCCATTGTGATCATTTTGTCTAGAAATAGCCTATTTTTAATTCAGCATAGAAGTGGTTAGAATCCCAGAGTTCAGGCCGGTAGGGGCTGTCTAGCGAGCAGAGATATAAACTATGATTTTCAGCTAATAGCAGCAGTAATTTATCAGTTGGTCATTACTCTTTAATTAGAAAGAAATTTAACTATGTTGTTAAGTGAAAAGGTACAGGTCAAAACTTCAATTCAATTCAATTCAGTTTATTTATATAGCGCCAAATTCACAACACATGTCAAGGCACTTTACAGTTCAACCAGATCATACAGTCAAATTGATACAAAGTTTTCTATCTAAGGAAAACCAGTTGATTGCATTGACTCATTGACTCAAATACAATCCCTCACACTAAGCATGCTTGTAGCGACAGTGGAGAGGAAAAACTCCCTTTTAACAGGAAGAAACCTCCAGCAGAACCAGGCTCAGTGTGAGCGGCCATCTGCCGAGGCCGACTGGGGTTCGAGGAGACAGAAGCAGTGATACAAAAAGCAGCTGTAAAAGGCGGCCCCGTCCAGGAAACACACAGCCAGGCAGACGAGCTCCAAGGCAGCTCCCATGCCAGAGAACTTCATCTGTATAGTCAGTTGATCAATATTATGATTATACTTTTTAATATCGAAAGGCAAGTCAAGGCAAGCCAAGCCAAATCAAGTGGATTTGCATAGCAAAGGAACTTGACAGTGATTTCCATGAACTAAACAATACATTGAAAGAAAAATGAAAAGCAGAATAAAAGCAAACTAAAAACATGATAAATGCAGGAAGTAAATATGGTTTTAAAGTGGTGAATTCCCTCTGATAGACCTGTCTGGCATCTAGATTAGTTGAGCTAACCGGGCAGTAGGAGCAGAGGGAGTTCCAAGAGAAAGACTTAAAAAGGGATTCTTCAAATCTTACAAAATTGTTGTAAATTTATGCTGGTTTGAGCAGAACAATTATTGTTTGTGCCGATCTCATTTTGAAGATATTAACAAAAGTTTCCTGGTGTTTCCAGGGCTCAACACAGTGACATAATAATAGAACTATGTCAAACTTCTATTACAGGGAAATACGTAAGGTGTGAACTGGGCATGTTCAGGCATATTGGGTAGGAAGGAAAAACAAAAGACTGAATAATTGTTTGTAAGAGAGAGCATAACGTTAGAGATTGGACTACCAGATTCGGCAGAGTGGGAGAATAGAGATAGAACGAAGCAGAATGATGGAAATGGGGGTCCCTATGTCCTCCGGAAGTCTAAACCTATAACAGCATAACTATAGAGATAGCTCAGGATAACTTTAGTGACTCCAACTATAAGCCTTATCAAAAACACATTTTCTTAGGCCTACCCTTAAAAGTAGACTGGGTGTCTGCCTCATGGATGAAAACTGGTAGTTGGTTCCACGGGAGAGGAGCTTAAAGTTACTAAAACTATAAGATCTGCCTCCCATTCTACTTTTAGTAACTCTAGGAAACCTGTAGATTTAGAACGAAGTGCGCTGTTAAGAACCCAAGGAACAATCATATCTCTGATGTAAGATGGCGCTTGGCCATTTAATGCTTTAAATGTGAGAATGAGGAATTTAAATTCTATTCTTGATTTAACAGGAAGCCAATGAAGAGAAGCCAGGATAGGAGAGATATGATCTCTCTTTTTAATTTTCACCACAACTCTGGCTGCAGCATTTTGGATTATGATCTGGTGAACTGTAAAGTGCCTTGAGATGACATGTGTTGTAAATTGGGGCTATATAAATAAACTGAATTGAACTGAATTAATAAGCCAAATGATGTATGAGCTCATTAGGTGGGGTCAAGTGAGACATGTTGAGGCAGCGTGAGGTGAGAACACTTCAGCCACGGCAGAAGTGAGTTTGTGGTTGCCCTAAGTCATATCTGAAGAGTACTGGCAGTTTGGCAGGAGTTGGAACTAGGAAGTATACTGCTTAATAGTCCCAGAACTTAATAGTTCCTATTCTAGGCGTGCAACTGCACGCTTTGATTTTTGTTGACAACAACTATGCATCTTAACATACGTCACGCACTCCGTTGCTCTTATTGGTTGTAGGTCTATCCAATTGAGTGCAGAGGCATTTTTTTTCCTGATTCGTTCAAAACACGCCCCATAATCACAGCTCTATGGAGCAGGATCAGACTCATATTCTGACTAGAATTGAGTAGGACTACGTCAGGCTAGAGATTTACCTCCCCTGTCGTGGGACCGGGCATCTCCCTAAACTCATACATTCAATCATTGATGAGAAAACGGATTGATGAGAAAACGGATTAAAATATAAATGAAAATTGAATTTTTAAACAAATTCTTAATTTTTTCATATTTCTTCTACAGGGATGCCTTAAAATTGATAGTTTTGGTTTCACAGATACATTCAAATTCATAGGATTTTACTTGTATGGAGGCACGTTTCAGTTGATGTGCTACAGTCAGTGTGTGATGAATAAATTCTCTGCTCAGTGGATGCCAATTCCAGATTTTGCTATCAACACCATACTAGATCATTTCTGACTCTATTTGTTAAACTTAGAAACTCGAACCTGCAGAAGATTCCCTCCCCTCCTTACTTTCACTTTTATTGTTCCAGACTTATGAAATTCATACCGCAATCACAGAGAACGGGTATCATTATTCAAACTAAGCAGAGGAGGGAGATCTCGGCAAGTTAGAACCTGCGGAAGATTCCCTCCGCTCCTTTTTTTCCACAACCCCTCAAATCACTTTTTTTTTGCCGCTTGGCCATGATGCAGTTCAGAATACAGTCAGCTGCTCCGCTGGTTGCAAGACTGAGGTGGAAAATAAAAGCGCATTTTTGCTCAGGCAACTCGTAAGCGAAAAGCCTGTCAAATGTTGAAAGGTCGAAATTATTGCCATTACTGTTAATATATAGTAGAAATGTACACATTCAGTGATTTTTGCGTCCTAGAACGGAAACACGTCTCAATCTTCTGCCAATTATGTGCTGATTAAAGGCTCGCTTAATAGATTCAAAGTTTTCAGGTCTGGACTGATTTTGATGTAGATTAGTAACATTTCTGCCACTAAAATGAAGAGCAGAGATAAGCACGGGCGTTTTGTTTCCCACGTCTATTTATAAGGAATCTTTTGATTGCAACCTCACACTGGTAACTGAACTGTTAATGTCTGTATAATTCATCAGATCAATTTGGTGCAAAAGCATTTAAGAGTTTATAGTATAAAAGATTGTTCTGAAAGATCAAAAGCCTTATAAAAGACCAGAATTAACATTTAATTAAGTGGTTATGATCTAACAGATCTAGGAGTACTCTAACGTTATTATCTATGGATCTTCAATTAATGGATCCTGATTGAGTTTTGCTGGCAATGGCTATACCCTTTTCTAATCTGCTGGCTATATCTGAGAAAAAAATTAGAATATATATGTTTAGCTAACTGGGTTAACAGCAAACATTGTAGAATAATACTGGACTGTATTCAGTCTGCTAGTATTTGCAGTAACATGGGTTATGCTAGTAAACTTGGTAAGCTTGTTCCTTTAGCTGTGATCTATCCTATGTTATTTTTTTCTTTGTTCTGTAGAAAAAAATAGATAAGAATGTAAATGGTAGAAGCAATACTACACATTATCCATTCTGAACAGCTGTTTACATCTCCATCATCAACATTATGTCAGTTTTACATTTTGCATTAGCCTCTGCTAGGAATACACACCTCAGATTTAAGGTACTATATGTTTACTTTGCATTTATAGTTTTCTCTCTTGTAAGCTTTTTATTCCTGTTTCATAAAACACAAAGAAATGCTTTGAATGAGAATAGAAAGAAACATATTAATGAGAAACTGAATAAACTAGGGTGTAAACTGTATGTTTTTGGTTCCAGATTCAGAGGGATAATTGTCAGCACTGACACCATAGACCAGCTTCAAAACGTCATGCCAGCATCAACAGCTTATGGTGGAGAGAATCCCCAGTGAAGGAAGTTTTGATTAACTCCATGAAATAAGGAAAAGATAAAGAAGTTTTAGGTTCAATTGATGCATAGAGATGTTTAAACTATATGAAAGTGTTTTTCTCTGCAGTCTCATAACATCTGAGTTAATTGTGCAATTGTACGTGGTCTAAATAAAATGTGGCTTCACACCTGTACATTTGTACAGGTGTGAAGCCATTGTACAAGACTGAGACGTCTTTTTTTTTGCATCAACACATCACATGGAAGATGTTGTATATCTTGTTTGTTTATAGAGATGGTATCAGTTTACAAAACCTGAAACTAGTTTAAGCTCAGGTATGCAAATCATATTTTACCGTTGAATATTTGTGGTTACGCTGATGTATCATCACAGGGATAACAAAGAGATATAAACACTAGGTGTGACGAAGTAGAGTCGCCTAGGGGAGAATCAGAGAGATCAGCAGATTCTGGAACAGTTTCTTCCCCACTGTCATTAGACTGCTGAACGTTATATAAAATGGGGTTTATAAAAAACAAAAACAAAAAAAAAACCCTGAATGTTGGAAACTATAAATTATATACATTCGGATGTTTACATTTATCACTGCTGCTTACCTTTTATCTCTGCTGCACTTTGAAAAATGGAAATGTCTTGAGAGCTATACTGAACGAAATTTCTTTTTGTATACACTCTTTCATGATTGATTTAAACGATCTGACCCACATGCAGAGAACCACTCAGAGACCAAGGGAAAAAGTTTAACAGGTTTATTAAATGTAGATGAATAACAGAAGTTGGATCTGGAACTCTGGTGAACCGGAACTGGAAAGTCTGAAGGGGAGATCACAGTGATCAGTTCAGGGACCGTAGGAAACTTGACTGAGTCTTGAATATTACAGAAGAGGGACTCACGTTTCAAGGGGGCTCTTGTCAATACTTGAATCCAGCTTGCGGGGGTTAATCCAGAGAAGAGGGAACTGGTTGGAGGGCAGACATAGAAAAGCGTTGGACCCAGCGCAGTAAAGGAGCAGGCTGTCAATTGGATTTCCGAAGAGGACTTGAACGGATCATGTGGAGGTTTTCCCCTGCTCAGTGTGTTCTCAGTTAATCCTTCCAGGGGGAGAAGGTCCAGGTATCCAGTTACTCAGGAAGGCTTCCTGCCGAAGAGCAAAGACAAAAAATAGATAAGACTCAGAGAAACAAAGCTTAGGTTAGACTCTGCTAATCTCAGCTTGGCTAGAGCACCCAAAACTGGCAAACACTCTGGTGTCGAAGTAGTGACAGCCCACTGCTCAAATACTCCTCCAGTAATGATCCAACGAGCCTCAGGTGTGCAGGGAGGCCCAAAAAGGACAGGGCACCACCTGGTGGTGGAGAAAAACACACAAACAACCCACACAAACTGGATTCCTAAAACACTCTGTGTGTACAAAATTACATTATAGTCTGTCTAAGTCTAAGGCTACGTTCACACCGCAGCCCGAAGTGACCCAAATCCGATTTTTTTTTGCCCACATGTGACCTTGATCTGATCTTTTTATGACAGCCTGAACTACACAAATCCAATTTTTTCCTATCCGACCCAGGCCACTTGGCTATGTGGTCCTGAATCCGATACGAATCTGATCTTTTCAAATGCGACTTGTGTCTGAACGGCCAGATCACATTCATCCAACCTCAACGGCATTAGTAACCGACATAGGTCACTATTCTGCATCTTGCTACACAGAAGCGGCAAGAAAAACAAACACCATGGTGGACGATGGTGCGGAGAGCAGTATTTTTTAACCATCTTGAAAAGATTGAGGTTTTAAGGTTTGGAAAGATTGCTAGATGGGCTCCAGCACTACATCCATGTTTACTTCCTTAAACACGAAGTACGCTGGCTTGTGATGTCATTGCGTCCTCTACAGCTCTTGTGGGACACATAAGCTGTATGAATGCAATTTACACAGGAGATCATATACAAGTCGCATATATTTTGTAATGTGGACAGCAACGCAAAAAAAATCAGATTTCACAAAAAAATCGGTATTGAGCATCAAGGCCTGCAGTGTGAACATAGCCTAAGTCTAAGTCAGTTCTAAGCAAATGGATTTTTAACTTCGACATAAAAGAACTCAGGTTTTCAGCACTTTTACAGTCTTCTGGGAGTTTGTTCCAGATAAGTGGATTAAAGGAACTAAATGCTGCTTTTCCATGTTTAGTTCTAGTTCTGGGTGTACAGAGTAGGCCTCGAACTAGAAGAACAAATAGATTTTGGTGTGATTGTTTTGATGTTAATATTATTTAATGAATATTACTTCTTCACATTTGTGGCCATACTCTATATAATGTATATGGCAATATAATGTATGTTAGAAGAGTGCCAATTCATCCAATGACAAGATTAATGGTTTACTGTATGTTCAGTTAATGTTTGAGATTTGCTCAATGAGCTGCAGATAGAAAAAAGAACAGTTGAGCAACAGTCTCACTTTAACATTTAATCATATGGATCTCTCTCTGGTTCATTTCAGGTCTACAGAAGCCTGCTTTTTTCCAATGCAGTTACTCACAAAGGGTTGAGTAAACAACAATTTTACTTAAATAAAAGCAGCTTCAAAAAGGTCAGAACCTTTCTGACCTTTTTGAAGCTTTTTTAAGATTATATAGAATTTGGTCACAGAGCTGTTTAAATTATATGATGGCCTTTTTTGCAGGCTCATAACTTTTCAGTTTATTTTAAATTTGTTTGGAATCTAAACAAAATGTGGGTTCAAACCATATAGATCTTGTTTATATCTTGTTTGTTTCTAGAGACGGTATCAGTTAACTGGAAATGAAGCATGCAAATTATTCCTCGCCGTTAATTACTTTGTGGTAAAACCAGTTTTTATATAATGCCTTGATGACATGAACAAGAGAGACAGAGAGAGTGAGAGAGGGTTTGATACAGTCACCTGGGAGCAAATGGAAATAACTCACTCAACTCACAAGAAAAAAATGGATGTCAGGGCAACAGTCAGTAATGATCATGAAACAGACTGAACAAAAAAAAACAACACAACAACAAAAAACAGCATCCAAATCCAAAACCATCCATTTTATTTATAAAATACAACTTAAAAAGGCCCGATCTTCTCTGAGCTGCTGCCAAAAGAAAGTTTTTAAAATACAGTAATTTTATGGGACAACAGCAACTAATGGAGAAAATGCTGACCAGATGAGATAAAACCACTAAAACCTGCTTAAAGTACTTCATATTTAAACATAATTTATTAAATACATCATTGTTTAAATACATAATTTGTAGGTTTCTAAAAAATTGGGTTGCATGGAAAAACCCTTAACAACAATAAACAACAATCTGCATACAACTGACAGGAAACTAAAGAAAAACTGAAAGTAACAGAAACGTCCAAAATCAAGAATTGTATTTTCTAAAAATATAAAATTTGTGACTAAATAAACATTTTAATGTAATGAAAATATCTAAATTTTTCTGTGGTATAGTGGATCTGTATTGATGGCAAGGTTTAAATCTAGATTACAGAACAATTAAAACAAACAACCGTTTTTAAAGATTTATTTTTTATGCATGTTCAACTTATATTTAAAATTACATTCCAAGTCCCCCCTTTATTCGACTGCCACCATATCTTGATGGAGGGTGAGTGTCCCAATGACCCTAGGAACTATGTTTCCTGAGGCTTTATGTCCCTAGGATGGTCACCTAAGGCAGACAGGTCCTAGGTGAGGGACCAGACAAAGAGAAGCACAAAGACCCCTTATGATGAATGCAATAAATGACCAAACAGCCCCCCCTTAGGAGGGTTCTGGAGCGTGCCCCTCCTGGGGACTCCCTTGTTCTTCTGGTGGACTTCAGCACTCATGTGGGCAATCACAGTGAGACCTGGGGAGGCGTGGTTGGGAGGAATGGCCCATTAAATGGTTAACAAATTAAATTAAATGAATTAAAATTAAAATGAACACCTTTTGTCCTTATTTAATTTAGGTCCCACACACTGGGGCACTGATTTTTTCAATGTATTTTCCACTTTCCCGGCTCATGTCTCAAAGCTCTGCAGCAGCTCTGGTGCGCCTTGAGGAAATGTTCTGCTCACCCATGGGCGTAGGTTTACATAGGGACCATAGGGAAATGTCCCTACCAAAAGTTTGGATCGACCTACTTGTCCCTACCAATAATTCGATGTGAACAACATGTTTATAATTTATAATCCAGCGTTGTTGCAGCAGTGGCTTCTTTTTCTCTCACAGCTCATCTGCCTGGTAGCTGCAGCTGCCTGGTCTTTCCTGTACCTTACATTTAGCAGCAAATCAACTGTGCTGTGCTGTTTAACTCTACTCTCTAATTTTTTGCCTTAAGTTCAGCCTTCTCTTTCTGATTGTGTCATGGTGTTGCAGGTTTACTAGCCCAGATGCAGAACTCACAGAACACACAGGCAGGATTAAAGTCCAATATTTATTGACTAACACAGGGTTCTGTCCTGGAAGGCAGAGAAAACAGAGCAGGTTAGATTCATGTTTACAGGTTCAGGTTCTGACTTACAGGTTCACAGGTTCAGACAGGCAGGGTCAAACAGGCAGGGTGGCTCAGGTTTGCTTCCATGGCAAGGACAACAATCTGGCTCAGAATGGAGCTCCTCAACAGCTTATAAAGTGAGAGCTCCTAATCAGCTGATGGGGTTCAGCTGTGAGCGCTGAGCAGCAGCTCCCAGGAATGGATCCACGGCGCCCTCTGGTGGGCAAGCCTCTGGATCCCAACAGAGAAAACAGAAACCCACAGAAAGGGATCCACGTCGCCCTCTGGAGGGCAAACCCCTGGATCCCAACAGTAACAGAAGCCCACAGGAAGGGATCCACGTTGCCCTCTGGAGGGAAAACCTCTGGATCCCAACAGATAGCTTGTTTTACAGTCTGTATTTGTGTGCTTGGAGTGCGGGGAAAAAATAATGATGCTAGAATAAGGCGGTTACCAAATTTATATTAGGCTACGAAAGTAGTCCAAATAAAAAAACTAAATATCTACACTAAAACAGGCGAAAGCTTCTGATTACAGTTCTATAAAGCAGCAGGAGAGAGTTTTGATTTGTGGAAATGCAAGTAACCAATGTTAGGATCTCCTAATAATATTTTATTCTGAAGTATGATACAGGTTATCAACAAAAACCTTTTTTTTCTGAGTCAGACAGGAGTTCTAAAAACTGCTATTAAAATGGACAAGCAAAGACTGCTATCAACATTTCTGATTACCTTTTACCGATACTTCTTTACTATTACGGTTTTCATTTTTGACGGCAGTTAAGGTAAAAATATTATTTTGTAGAACATAACACGAGAAGGATGCTAAAGATGTGCTATGTCTATGTCTCTAACAGACACCCCTGTCTCAGAGGTCTGTTTAAAGCGCTGTAATTGCGCTGCATCATGAAAATCAAGGAACACATCAGGCAGGTCCAAAATAATGATGTGGAGAAGTTTGAATCTGGATGATAATACAAAACGGTTTGGATTGAGCTGGAAGCAAATGCTAAGATTGTTACTTATTATAAAACTTCTGTTTCAGATGTTGCAGAAATACACTATATTGCCAAAAGTATTTGCTCACCTGCCTTGACTCACATATGAGCTTAAGTGACATCCCGTTCCTAATCCATAGGGTTCAATATGACGTCGGTCCACCCTTTGCAGCTAGAACAGCTTCAACTCTTCTGGGAAGGCTGTCCACAAGGTTTAGGAGTGTGTTTATGGGAATTTTTGACCATTCTTCCAGAAGCGCATTTGTGAGGTCGCACACTGATGTTGGACGAGAAGGCCTGGCTCTCAGTCTCCGCTCTAATTCATCCCAAAGGTGTTCTATCGGGTTGAGGTCAGGACTCTGTGCAGGCCAGTCAAGTTCATCCACACCAGACTCTGTCATCCATGTCTTTATGGACCTTGCTTTGTGCACTGGTGCACAGTCATGTTGGAAGAGGAAGGGGCCAGCTCCAAACTGTTCCCACAAAGTTGGGAGCATGGAATTGTCCAAAATGTCTTGGTATGCTGAAGCATTCAGAGTTCCTTTCACTGGAACTAAGGGGCCAAGCCCAGCTCCTGAAAAACAACCCCACACCATAATCCCCCCTCCACCAAACTTTACACTTGGCACAATGCAGTCAGACAAGTACCGTTCTCCTGGCAACCGCCAAACCCAGACCCGTCCATCAGATTGCCAGATGGAGAAGCGCGATTCGTCACTCCAGAGAACGCGTCTCCACTGCTCTAGAGTCCAGTGGCGGCGTGCTTTACACCACCGCATCCGACGCTTTGCATTGCACTTGGTTATGTATGGCTTGGATGCAGCTGCTCGACCATGGAAACCCATTCCATGAAGCTCTCTGCGCACTGTTCTTGAGCTAATCTGAAGGCCACATGAAGTTTGGAGGTCTGTAGTGATTGACTCTGCAGAAAGTTGGCGACCTCTTCGCACTATGCGCTTCAGCATCCGCTGACCCCGCTCCGTCAGTTTACGTGGCCTACCACTTCGTGGCTGAGTTGCTGTCGTTCCCAAACACTTCCATTTTCTTATAATACAGCTGACAGTTGACTGTGGAATATTTAGGAGCGAGGAAATTTCACGACTGGATTTGTTGCACAGGTGGCATCCTATCACAGTTCCACGCTGGAATTCACTGAGCTCCTGAGAGCGACCCATTCTTTCACAAATGTTTGTAAAAACAGTCTGCATGCCTAGGTGCTTGAATTTATACACCTGTGGCCATGGAAGTGATTGGAACACCTGATTCCAATAATTTGGATGGGTGAGCAAATACTTTTGGCAATATAGTGTATATTGTCTCTTAGCTTCAGCATTACCTTAATCTTTTTGTCAGATGGGAGCCCCAAAGCAATTTTCAGACATTACAATTTTTGTTTTTTTTTCCCCTCAAAAAACAGTTAATGACCTAATAGAATAACATGAGCTCCAAAAATAGTGAATGGGTGCAATTTCTTTCATTTTCAGGAAATTAAGAGTTACAAATTGATTTTACATAGATTCACCTTGAAAGTGGCTAATGAAGAGAAAATGAAAAGGTAGCCAATAAAGGAGAAAATATCATTTAAATACTTAGAAGATCATATATATCACAAACTCCTTAAAAGATTGAAATTTGATCCAAAAAGTATTTTTAGCTTGTTCTTTAAAAGCAGTTGGAATATTGTGATGTTTGCAATCTCCAACCTAACCACTAGATGTCAGTAACTGTTACAACATTCCTTTAGAGAATTAAGACAAGCGTGCTTGTGGAGTTACAGGTGCATGTTTTTCATTTTAGATGTGATTAATCTATCCTTGTTCCAGGGATATATACCTCATGCCTTTAAGGTAGCTGTAAGGTAGATTCTCCCTTCAAATAGACAAATCTACTGACATAAGTGGGACTGTCCAAGTTGTGGCAAACGTTAGATATGTTGATGATGACTCAGAGACTTTTTTCTCATGCAAATAAATGAAAAGATTTACAACAGGGGAAGAAATATTTAAGTTAACTGATAACTAAAAGAGAACACTCTGAGTTTGAATATGTGCGTCAGTCTTTGCACAGATGGTGCTGCATGAATGACTGGCAGAGTGAAAGGATTTGTTGCGCAGGTAAGATCAGAAAACCCAGACATTTCTACAAACCACTACACTATATAGAGGCCCCCTGAAATGAGCTTGGTGATGGATCAGGCTGTGCTGATGGTGAATTACAACAAATCGAGGCCCCTGAAATCTCACCTTTTCTCCCAGCTGTGCGCTGAGATGGGCGCCCATCCCAAAGGCTGATCCAGAGGTACGTTGGTTGTCCCGGGGGAAAGTCTTTCCTGTCTTTATGAGCTTCAGGAAGAGCTTTTGGAACTTTCAAGATAATGCATGGTCTCACATACAGACAGGCTCACAGATAAGAGATGGTGCGGCAGGCTGGCTTAACTTGCAGACATAGTTGTGTAATGATCTTGGCACTGAGGACTGGATTATTGTTTCATTTCTTCCACCTACCTATCTCTGGCCAGTTTTAATTCTCCCTCATCAAATCCACCTATTCTAGTTCCTATTTAAACTGCTTGTCTCCAGCCATCAGTGCCAGATTATTTGAGCCATGTGTGAGAGTTCTCTAGCATACCCAGTGTGTTTCTTATTACCTGATCCTGACTAGTTTCTGCCCCTGGACTTCTGAGTTTTGCTTGCCCCTGTTCTGATCTGTTTTGCCTGACCTGTCTTCCTACTGCTATTTGGATTTCCCTGTGGTACCTCTTCGGATCTCTGATCTTCTAGCCTGGAAATCTGCTCCTGCATCGACACTGACTTTGGATTTTCTCTCCAGACACTGCTGCTCTTCCATGTCTGCTGGCTTCTGCTCGTCAGTCTGCTCTGCTTCACTCCTGGGTCTCTTTGAGTGGCTCCCTCCACCTGCTGTGGAGAAATCATCTGGTTTCCACTCCTTCCTTTGGGCTCGGACTGAACTTAAAAACCAGGTTAGTGACTGACATGCTTCCTATTATTCCCCGTCAGTTTTGTGGTCACTAACCAGAGTTTCTACCTCTACAGAGATTCCAATCATCCGGTCCCAGTTGATGAGCTGCAGATTTCTAAGCAGTAAAAAGTGCTTTATTTGAAATCACTCTGACCTGTCTGCCTGAATTCTGGGTCCTACACTCTGAGTCCTGAATATCTGTGCATCTCAACGAGTTAAACGCCAAGCTTTGGTGTAGGAATGAAAACATTTCATCATCCACAGACAAGATTCGGTGGTTATGGGCAAACTGACCCTGTAGTGTGAGGCTTTGAAGCATGGCTCATGGATATAACATCTTTAGACATTAAAAAAGAGGTTTGAGCACTATTTTCCACGTGTGGCTGATCATTTCCCCACTACCTAGCTGTGTGAACTTGCATTCTCCACCCTTTTTGACATGAACTCATTGACTGGAGCCAGCAGAAGCTCCTCCTGATTAATGAAGTGGAAACTAAGGAGCTGGTGGTGGACTTTGGAGAAGCAGATCCACCCCACTGGCACCGGTGAACACCAGGGAACAGACATTGAGATAATGGACTTATAAGTACCTGGGTATTCAGCTGAACAACACACTAGATTGGACTCACAACACTTAGGCTTTCTACAAGAAGTTTGAGAGGAGACTGTTCCTGCTGAGGAGACTGAGGTCTTTCAGAATGCATGGGGCGCTCCTGAAGACCTTCTTTGACTCTGTTGTGGCATCAGCCATCTTCTATGGAGCTGTGTGCTGGAGCAGTGGCCTATCTGTAGCTGAGAGAAAGCGGCTGGATAAGCTGATCAGGAAGGCCATCTCTGTGATTGGATGCCGTCTGGACTCGGTGCTGGAAGTGGGAAACAAAAGGACCATAACTAAACATCTCTTTTGGATAATGTCTCCCTGCCCAGCTTCTTCAGTGACAGACTGCTTCACCCTAAATGCACCAGCGAGCATTATCACAGATCCTTCCTCACAGGAGCTGTAAGACTGTATAACCATCCCATGGGGAACAAGGACATCGAAGACACCCATGAGAAAAACTGGAAATGTCTGTTATATGAATAAATGAAAGAGAAACTGGTTCTAAAGAAATATGTTTGTGTATTTTTCAATGGCTCTTTTTTGAATTAATTTTTATATAGAAATATTAGCATTTTAACTATTGACTCAAAATCAATGTTGGATCATAGTACTCCATCGTCTTCCAAAGTTATACCTTTTATTTTTACATTTTACATTTTCAATATTTTTTTATTAATTTTTATATAGAAATATTAGCATTTTTGGTCAATAGTTTCTAGGTATGCATTTCTAATCTTTAATATCTATGTTTATCAAATTTTTATGACAATATTAGCACTTATGCTCAACAGCTACCAGGTCATGTGATGAATAGACTGAAAATGTATTTTTGCATTTCAAGTCTCTTAATAGTTTTTAATATTTTATTTTAATACATTTATTATTTTTTATATTTATGTTTAGATATTAGCAGTTTTGCTGAATATGTATTGTGTTGTCTCTGTTCTAAGAACTCATCTAGAGACTGCTGGAGATTATTTCATAAAAAAGAATTTGTCATTAAGTGAAGACGATAATGGACAACAGTGAACATCCTCTTCAAAAGATTTTTAAACATCAAAGTGTCTTCATTAAGAGCCTTCCCTAGATCCAGTGTCAGAAAAACCAATACAGAAGATCATTCCATTCAAATAAATTGAAAAGGGCCTAAGACTCAACAAGCCAGAGTGTTAATTCTATAATGGTAACATTTAATAAGTTAGAGGTTAGAAGCAACATTAAAAGGAAAATTAAAGATACACAGCAAAAAGGTTTCAAGAAACATGACTTGGAAGAATACATAGAAAAGTAGGATAAATTAGAAGAAATTTTGGATGAAACAGAAAAGAGAAAAGGTTAATAACTTCATTACGGTGTTATCACATGGTACTTCATTCAACATGACATATAATGAGAAAACATGAAACAGGGAGATAAACCAGTAGAATCTGTGGAAAATAAAACAGTGGAGCATGTAATGTTAAACTGTAGAAATTACCAGATAAAAAGAACATAACTGATTCAGGAAGAGGAAAAAAACATTACATTATAGGAAAAGGTGTTGAGATCCTGAGGCTTTGCCCACCAGAGGGCGCCGAGGATCCTCTTCTGTTTTATGTTTTCTGTTAGGGACTGGGGTTACTGTTGGGATCTGGAGATCTACCATCTGTCTCCAGCAGAGAGCGCTGTGGGTCTCCTGGGCTGGAGCCTCCAGCACACCTGAAGCTCATCAGCCCATTAGGAGACCTTCCTACATAAGCAGCAGTCAGACCTTCCTTCGACACCACAGTGTTGACCAAGTTTGGTTAGCGAAACCTGAGCCTCTGTTAATTTATAGAATCCTAGTAGACTCTAGAGAGAAACTAGATTCTAACCTGCCTCTGTCTTCTCTGCCTCAGAGGAAACCTGATCGAAGTCTGAAGCTCTGGATGAGCTTAGTCTGGAAACCTGCCTGCCTGCCCGCCCAAGGAAGCCAAACCCGAAGACATCAGTCTGGATTCCTCCAACAGCTCTCAAGGAAGAGCTAGGAAACCAAGTCGAAGTCTGAAACTCACGAGTCAGAAGCTAGACGCTGCTGCCGTTGAGCTCCCTGCTGAATCTACAGTCTCTGGACCCCCAACAGCTCTCAAGGAAGAGCTAGGAAACCAAGTCAAGGTCTGAAACTCACGAGTCAGAAGCTAGACGCTGCTGCCGCTGAGCTCCCTGCTGAATCTACAGTCTCTGGACCCCCAACAGCTTTCAAGGAAGAGCTAGGAAACCAAGTCAAGGTCTGAAACTCACGAGTCAGAAGCTAGACGCTGCTGCCGCTGAGCTCCCTGCTGAATCTACAGTCTCTGGACACAACCGGTTCGCCCTCTCTCAAAGGATCTGCCAGAACCTAATCTAGGTACATTCTGAATTTACACACTCGACAAGCCATCTCTCTGCCTGGCTAATCAAACTATCCATCTCTGCAGATGTCAGTGATTCCAGTCCTGGACCTGTACCAGAACCAGTTCATAATTACTCTGTGTGTTTTTCAATAAACTCTGTTAAACTTTTACTCAGCTTCCTGTGGTGTTCTGCATGTGGGTTCAGCCTCTTAAGCCTATCATGACAAAAGGTACTTTTGATTTGAGATATAAAAATAATTTGCTACTGGTTGGTAACTGGCTAAGTTAAGAGGCTGTAAGTTTCATGTTTTCCCACTATCTCTTTATTCTTTGAGCATGCTTGATCCTCACTCGTTATTGGTTGGTGGGCAGTGATGCCCCAGATAGCCTACTGCCTCAAAGTCCATTAAGTGAGCAAATAGGTTAATTCATGTACTTATAGGCTTTCATGTGCTGTAAGGAGTGGAAGGAGGAAGGACCCGATATGTTGTAATATCTATGGCTTTACTTGTCGGCATACATTTAGGTTTATGAGATACTGGTCACATACAACAGATTTGTGGTTTTATTAATTGTCATAAAACCATATCTAAATCCTTAATATGCTGGTTGTCTGCAAGGGTTGCCTCCATTGACAGTTTGCTTCCTGTTCGCCATGTGAAATCACTCTCTAACAAAATCATGTGCCTGAAACCCATCTCTTCCTTTACATCTGGAAATAATAGCATAATAAATAAAAGCATAATAAAAAAAACAGCTACAGTTAAAAATGTATTTGTTTTGAAAATGTATTTATTTCTAAAATTCACTTTGGAACTTTCAATTCAGGTAACCCCATGGTTACAATGAAATAACAAACTTGCATTACTTGAAAAGTTTTGTACTGTTCATCATCAAAAGCAAAAGAGGTTAACTTTGCAGCATAAAAGGTAAGAAAATCACTATGGTTTGCAGATGAAATTGTTAACGTTTGTAAAAAACATCATAAATAATACAACTAAAAAGGGATGAAATAATTTAATATCTAAATGTAGCCTACTATAAATAATAGTCATTGTGCTCATAGTAAACTGCCTTTTCTCTTTGACTGTGATATGGGCAGTGGTAGAAGGTAACAAATTACAATAACTTGATTAGTGTACTTTAGTACTTTTTTTTTTAGTATCTTTATTTTGGTTGAGTAATTTTTGTGGGCGTACTTCTAACTTCCAGTCATCTACATTTCAGAGTATACATTATAAATGTAATTAAAGACGTAGGGAAGTGGCAGTTCAAATCGTTGCATTTCCGAATTCTCCCGAGTGGTGCCCAACTTTCAACGAGTGAATAAAGTTAATGTGACTGGTCGATTATCAAGAGGGCGGGATTATTGTGGGGGAAGGTTCATAAGGAAGTTCAGTTGAGGCCGGTTTGTCGGAAGCATTTTGCTAACCAGTTAGAAACTTAGTGCTTGTAGGTTCCCAATGGGAAATTACATTGGGACTAAGTAGCTCTTAGCAACGTCACTGTTAAGGAAAGCTATGGACAGTGGAAACATGCAAGAGGAGGAGAGTTTTGTGTCGGAGGTCGTAGATGAGACTCCTCCATCATACATTCTTTATTTAGAGGAGGAAAGCGGGGATGAGGATGTTGTGGAAGAGGACGCCAGGGCAGCAGCAGCTTGGTTTGGTGTAGAAGGCTTACAGTTGTACATGTTTGAGCCCTCGCCTCACAACGCTGTCAGTTCTGTGAGCTCTAGAGACACAGACGTCCATCCCCGTGAACACAGAGACGGAACTCAATGGTAAAGGAAAAGATTCTTATTTCTTATTTCAACCGTTGCGTATAATAGCTGCAACGTTTGATTTAAGATGCTATGACCGAAAACATTTGATTGACAGATCACCGTTGATACATGATTGGCCAAATGTAGGTGTACAAGCTGACGTATAACTAACTGGCCTGCATAAAATAACAAGAGAGCAAACCCCCCACAGATTTTAAGACAGGAATCTTTTTTGAATAGAAATTTTCTAACTTTTGGGACAATATCGTCTGATAAAGAGTATATTTATATACATGTTTAAGCCAGAATGACATTTGACAGTTAAATATGACTACCCTACGACTTTAAGGCATCAGTTGGCGCCATGTGGCCCAGTTGTTCAGTAGGATAAACTCACAAATCAGAGGTATGGTTTCTTTGCGGTAATAGATTTAACCTTACACCTCTATTCTATACTGAAAGTGTGAGGAGATTTTCTTTTTGGTCTCTTTTTAAATGAAAAATAATTTAAAAAAAATAGCTATCCTTGTTTTATGATGCATTTCAATGCTGACATTTTTTTTACAGGCCTGTTAGAATTTGTAGCACAGTGGTTTTAAGCATCAGTACGTCAGGTGGTTTCTGATAGTTACAAGGTCGTTTAAAATTATTTTGAGAATTATAGAGACATGTACTATATTAGAAAATCTAATTTGTATTTTTGAATACTTAAGTATTTTAAATGCTTGTACTTTTGAATACTTAAGTAATTTAAAAAGTTATTTTTTTTCTACTTTAACTAGGGTAGATATTTTAACCAGTAACTTTTACTTGTTCAGGAAAATTTGACTTTGAGTATTACTGATGAGTACTTCTTCCACCACTGAACATGGGAGACCTAAGTTCCAATCCTGGTTGTTTCAGGATGGGCATAAAACAGCACTTAGTCTGTAAGCAAGTTGTAATGACTAAATATCAGTGCAGGCGGAAAGACACAGACAAACTACGTATATAAATGAGAAACTGCTTTTTTATTGATGGAAATCTTGCATTTTGTTTTAAAAGACTTTTGTTAGTGGTATAGTTCTAACTATTAAAACTTAATGGTTTCATTGTGTAATGTCTAAGTTATTTAATGAATATATTTTGCTTCTCTGAGCAGAATAAGCCACAAACCTAAACAAAAAGAGAAGGAAATTCACACAAAATGGCTCTGGAACAAGTAAGTCAATCCAGTTTTTAACTTTTTTTATGAAGAATCAAGATTTTAGGCACAATGAGGCATCTAAAGAAGTACTATATGTAGTGTTAAAATCGTCTATGGAATTTTCTATATATTTTGTGCTCCTTTACAGATGGATACTTACAAAAATGTAGATAACCTTTGTCATAAGGTGCATCAACAAGTAGAAAACCTAGACCTTGATTCACTGGACAACTCAAGGAAGGACAGGCGAGCTTTGAAATGCCATCAGCGTACTCACACAGGCGAAAAGCCTTTCTTCTGCGATCAGTGTGGGAAGAGTTTCAGCTGTTCAGGAAATATGAAATGCCATCAGCGTACTCACACAGGCAAAAAGCCTTTCCTCTGTGATCAGTGTGGGAAGAGTTTCAGCTGTTCAGGAAATATGAAACGCCATCAGCGTACTCACACAGGCGAAAAGCCTTTCTTCTGTGATCAGTGTGGGAAGAGTTTCAGCCAGTTAGAAACTATGAAATGCCATCTGCGTACTCACACAGGCGAAAAACCGTTCCTCTGTGATCAGTGTGGAAGGAGTTTCAGCCGTTCAGGAAATATGAAACGCCATCTGCGCACTCACACAGGCGAAAAACTGTTCCTCTGTGATCAGTGCGGAAGGAGTTTCAGCCATTCAGGAAGTATGAAACGCCATCTGCGTACTCACACAGACGAAAAACCGTTCTTCTGTGATCAGTGTGGGAAGAGTTTCCGCCAATCAGGAAGTATGAAACGCCATCTGCGTACTCACACAGGCGAAAAACCGTTCCTCTGTGATCAGTGTGGAAGGAGTTTCAGCCGTTCAGGAAATATGAAACGCCATCTGCGCACTCACACAGGCGAAAAACTGTTCCTCTGTGATCAGTGCGGAAGGAGTTTCAGCGATTCAGGAAGTATGAAACGCCATCTGCGTACTCACACAGACGAAAAACCGTTCTTCTGTGATCAGTGTGGGAAGAGTTTCCGCCAATCAGGAAGTATGAAATGCCATCTGCATACTCACACAGGTGAAAAACCGTTCCTCTGTGATCAGTGTGGAAGGAGTTTCCGCCATTCAGGAAATATGAAACGCCATCTGCGTACTCACACAGAAGAAAAAGCTTTTGTCAGCCATTATTGTTTTAAACCTGAATCAGGAAATTTGGAAGATCATCTGTACTCAAAACCAAGTACATCCCAAGCGCTGCAAGAAGCATTGAAAGGACTTCAGGGAACCAGGATATCTGCAACTTCATCCTTAAATTCACAAAAGTGAAGAAACTCCATCGCAGAAGCTTCTGCTCCTGTGTGGCTTTCATGGCCGCAGCAAAAAATGCTCCATAAAATAATGTGCATGCAAATCAAGATGGGTGTTTTTCCACAACTTGTAACAGTTTTTGAAATGTACCTAAAGAAGAGAAATTTAAAAAAAACATGAGTTAATTAGTATTTATAGTATTTCGTCCGCCCCAAGGTCCATAGTCCCTCACAATATAGTCAGCCATTCACCAATTCATAAAAATATTCACATGCTATTATATATCAAGGTTTGATTTAGATTTCGTTTAATATTTTTACATTAATTATAAACTGGGGCTGCATGCTTACACTGTTTGTAGCCTTTTAGGAAGAAGGTCCTGGGTTTGACTCCTATGTAGTCAGAAAGGGGTCAAAATGTTTGTAAACTTAGAAATCACCTTGAAACCGAAAAAATTAAAAGTTGAAACAGAAAAAAAATGTAAGTTTATATTGAATGTCAAATTTTTACCTTACAATCTGAGAAACTAAAAAAGGAAACATAAAATAATACGAAATTAATATAAATTCTTACCCTCAGCTTGAAAAAACTCATCATTGAGTTTTTCTTCTTTTTTTCTTTCTTTATTGCAGTTTTAGATTTTATATTTTTAGCTTCAAATCCCTTTCTTTCAGTTTCTATTTTCTTTTTATAGTTTTAAATTCCCTTTTCAGTTTTAGGATTTTTTTTACATTTTAAATTGTTTTTTTTTTTTTTTATAATATTTTGCTAACCTTTGAACAAGCATGGATTTGCCAGTTGTGTAACTCGCATAGTTTAAATTCTGTGATCAACTCCTTTCTTGAGACTCTCACATATTTTTGATTTCACCTTACCTTTCAGTTTGTATTTATTGTTGTGCCTTAGTCATTGACTTTCCCCCTCATGTAGGTGAAAAAATGAATATCAGATGTTACATGTCAATCAATCTTTATCATTTTTATAACTTTAATAAAAGTATTGTTATTATTTATAGTATTTTTAAAGGGGTACCTTTTTTTCACTGTTTTTGGTCGATGGCTCTATCCTACAGCAAAAATAATTTTACCACATACAACATGCTCTACTTTTTCTTTACCAGACACATGCGATCAATTATATTTAAAATGAATGGTATTCCCGCTAAAATTAAGAAAACAGACATAAGCACAATATGTTAAAATTTCTTTTAGAATGATTAACTGAAATAATGAGTTTAATGGCATAAAAGTATATCTAAACAAAGCATCTTAGAGTTATTTTCCACCACCTTCGATGTTTTTATTTGTCTCTTCAGTCACTTGCAGTTGGGTAATCCAAATTCACACAGCAGAGCTTATTAATTATTCAACAAATCAAGAACTAACAGTCAATGGATAAATAGAAACAGCCAGGTATTGCTTAAATATCATGCATCATCATGGGTCATTTCTCAGATCATAAAAACATGTCAAACTGGAAGTTAGTGTTTCACAGTGAGTGAAGCTGAAATAGCGACTAACCATCTATTAAGAGCAAGTATTTAACTATTTTGGCTTTACAGTTGCACTTTATAAACACTAAACCTGAAAGATCTTCTTGTCTTTCCTGTCAGGGAAGAGGTTATCTAAGGATTACAATTTATGTTACCAAGTGGTTCATTGATATGCCGCTTTCTGTCCTCAAGTGGTAAAAAAGGTGAAATACACTTTAATAGAAGACAACTGTAAATCAATTCTTTATGAGGTGGTTGGAAAATAAATGCTACATTCATTTACTCCAAGAAGAGTAAATGCAAGATTTATTTATTTTGTAGTAATGGCTTTGCATTGATATTATTTTGTAGATTAATACCAAGACATCATAACTAGACAGAAGTTTAAATAAGTTTGTTTTCTCGCTCAAACATCTTTAGTGAATAGTCCTTCTCAAAGAGAAATCAATAGATAAAAGACTTCAAGGCAATAAGAAATTTTAGTCAATATTTTTCTTTTATCAAAGTGGATCTCTTTTAATATATATAAACTCTAAATATCGTTATTCTGCTCATTCATATCCTAAAAGATCTGCCTAATTGAGGATTACAAAAGTGATTCACACAGATCTTATCATTCCCTCAGCAAACAAAAAGCCACAAGAAACCAACAAAAAAGTGAAACTAAAATACTTTAGTTGGATGTCTAAGTATTCAGATATCCATGCACATAATTATGAGACCAGCTGCATGTTAGAGTCAAAGTCAAACAAGCTACAGAAATGTTGGATAATTAAAGTAAGGTATAAACTCTAAAACAGGAAACAAAATGAACAGCATTAGCTGTATATATCAAATGGGGAGGACTTGGACATGCACAAACAATAAAACATTTCAATAAATGGTGTATTTCACCCATGGTAGAAGCTCAGGAATACAGAACACAGATTATGCTAAACAGCAATTGTCTCCGAGCTTGTTAGAGCAGCAACCACAGATTTCCGTTTACTACCCGGTTGGATTAGGGTGGGGGAGTTCCTGTGAATACTCAATCTGGCATGGCTGGTGGCTCATAAAAGGAGCCTTTGAGCAGCCAGTGTAACAGAAAAATAAAAATGCAGCAGAGCTTTTAGAGTCAAATGTAAGCGGTTCGTCCGTCCAGCCTGAGACATCAGTGACTTCCTTACCAATTTATTTTTGAATTTGTCTTATATCTGCGCTTTATATGCTGCGGTAGGTAGATGATTAGTTACAATTAGCTAAAAAATACAGTTATTTACTGATTTTACCATTGGGGCAATTTCTTTCATATTCACTTTGATTATCTTTGTCTGAAATAAGGAGCTAATATATTTTTATTTCAATGTAACGAAACAAAAGAAAAACTAAGAAAGTTGTTTAAGTGTGGCTGGACAACTAAAAAAACATATGTTATTAGCTTTTTTTCGGGCAAAAATAAACTGTAGAAACTGTATATAAAATGTAAAAAATTCCAAAAAAGTCCAACCCGCCCACCTTATTTATTTACAATTATGTTCTGTCACATAAAAACTGTGCCTTTTACTTTCACAGATCTATTAAGCATGAGAGTATTTCATCTGGAAAAAACTATAACTGAACCTGAGAAATTGTATTTTTTTCAGCAGGGACTTTTTATTTGTATAATAAAGCATAATTTGCATAATTTTGCCCCTCTTGACACTGCAAACAGAAAGGGTCCATTAATGCAACCATGAGGCACACCTTGTATAAACCTTTGAATGCAACAGCAGGACATCTTGATTTTTTTTATCTGATTCAAAGACAAGTAAAGCTGTACTACAGCAAGTATGACTGTTGAATATGATTTATGGATTTTACTGTGAAAAGGCCCAAACATTCTTGTTCTATGACGACTTTCAGATCAATGACACTATACTTCAGACACATCCTGTTTTAGATAGTTTTATCCTTCTCCTGTTTGTTTGTGGGACTCTTTAAATTAAACTTGTCAGGGTGAATAATCGGTTGTTATGTTTCCATGGTGGAATCATACTAACGCTAGGCATGATGCATGGGTGTGAGAGAGGCACGTTCAGTTGAATGGACCTGGATCAGATCCCTACAGATGGCTGCAGTTAACTTTCACAACCTAGTAGAACCCAGGTAGATCTGACATAAAATGAGAACAGGAAAAAAATATAAACTGAGTCAATGAATTCATGTCACTTTATATTATATACCATTTCCTTTGGTTGCAAAGTGCTGCATAATAAATACGAGGCTCAGAAGTGTCTTATTAAGGCTGAGTTTGGCCCTGATTAAAAAAATGTCTGCATTAGTGAAAACATTTACCTCTCATATAACCTACTCAAAAGCTCTCATACGAAGTAGTGAGAACTGTTCATATAAACTGGTGAAAAGCTTTACCTTTCATACATACTACTAAAAAGCTTTCATATACACTACTAGATAGCTTTCATATACATTACTAGAAAGCTTTCATATACACTACTAAAAAGCTTTCATACAAAGTAGTGAGAACTGTTCATATAAACTGGTGAAAAGCTTTACCTTTCATACACACTACTAAAAAGCTTTCATATACACTACTAGATAGCTTTCATATACATTACTAGAAAGCTTTCATATACACTACTAAAAAGCTCTCATACGAAGTAGTGAGAACTGTTCATATAAACTGGTGAAAAGCTTTACCTTTCATACACACTACTTAAAAGCTTTCATATACACTACTAGATAGCTTTCATATACATTACTAGAAAACTTTTCATATACACTACTAAAAAGCTCTCATACGAAGTAGTGAGAACTGTTCATATAAACTGGTGAAAAGCTTTACCTTTCATACACACTACTAAAAAGCTTTCATGTACACTACTAGATAGCTTTCATATACACTACTAGAAAGCTTTCATATACACTACTAAAAAGCTTTCATACGAAGTAGTGAGAACTGTTCATATAAACTGGTGAAAAGCTTCACCTTTCATACACGCTACTAAAAAGCTTTCATATACACTACTAGAAAGCTTTCATATACACTACTAAAAAGCTTTCATATACACTACTAAAAAGATTGCATATACACTACTAGAAAGTGTTGTCGGAAAATTTTTATCTCGTCCTCGTCGTCGTCGTCGTCTCCCGCTTTATCCGGAACCAGGTCGCGGGGGCAGCAGACTAAGCAGAGACTCCCAGACTTCCCTCTCCGCAGACACCTCCTCCAGCTCTGCTGGGGGAAGCCCTAGGCGCTCCCAGGCCAGCCGAGAGACGTAGTCTCTCCAGCGTGTCCTGGGTCGTCCCCTGGGCCTCCTCCCAGTGGGACGTGCCTGGAACACCTCCCGAGGGAGGCGTCCAGGGGGCATCCGAAGAAGATGTCCGAGCCACCTCAACTGACTCCTCTCGATGTGGAGGAGAACCGGCTCTACACTGAGCCTCTCCCGAATGACCGAGCTCCTCACCCTATCTCTAAGGGAGAGCCCAGCCACCCTGTGGAGGAAACTCATTTCAGCCGCTTGTATCCGGGATCTCGTTCTTTCGGTCATGATCCAGATTTCATGACCATAGGTGAGGGTAGGAACGTAGACCGAACGGTAAATTGAGAGCTTTGCCTTTTCGCTCAGCTCTCTCTTCACCACGACAGACCGGTGCAGCGTCCGCATTATTGCAGCAGCCGCACCGATTCGTCTATCGATCTCCCGCTCCATTCTTCCCTCACTCGTGAACAGGACCCCAAGATACTTGAACTCCTCCACTTGAGGCAGGGACTCTCCTCCAACCTGAAGGGGACAAGCCACCTTAACGTGGTGGAGGGGTTTCAGCGCCTGGGTGATCCCAGAGGCTATGTTGTCGGGGGCTAAATGCCCCTGGTAGGGTCTCCCAAGGCAAATAGGCTCTGGGTGACAGGTCAGACGAAGAGCGGTTCAAAAACCCTTATGACAAGGACTACAGCGAGGCACGTGACGTTGCCCGGTACGGCGGAGCCGGGACCCCACCCTGGAGCCAGGCCTGGGGTTGGGGTTCGTCGGCGAGCACCTGGTGGTCGGGCTCTTCCTCGTGGGACCCGGCCGGGCCCAGCCCGAAGGAGCGACGCGAGGCCATCCCCCAGTGGGCCCACCACCTGCAGGGGGAACCATGAGGGACCGGTGCATAGAGGATTGGGTGGTAGTCAGAGAAGGAGACCTCGGCGACCTGATCCGCGGGCGCTTAAACTGGCTCTGGGGACGTGGAAAATTTTTATCTTTCTTCTATTATATATTAATATTGATATTTACTCACTATAAAAGTTTTCACTCAGTCTGTTTCTCTCTCAAGGCCGCACATTTCTCTCCAGGCTGGTGTTTGTAGACCAGACATTGCTTCTTCCCATAACAAACCAGATTCTTTCTCAAGGTTTATTCATAACATGTTACTGTTAACCAAAGTGTGTGTAATTTGTTATGACTCTGACTGCTTTCCATTGTTGTAAGTAGGGGGGGACGAACCCTGCCCAGATCAGAACAGAGCAGAATGCTTTGCCATGAAGGCTTCATGATGGTTCAAGGAATCTAACCCACATGCAGAAACACTCGTGAGACAGAGAAAAAGTTCAAAGGTTTATTTACAATATTGTACAATGATAGAATGAACTGGTTCTTCTTAACATGAGGGGAATGCTATCTGATGGGCCTATAAACCCTGTCAAATAGCGTACCCCTCCTCTTAACATGGGGGGAACGCTATCTGATGGGCCTATAAACCCCGTCAGATAGCGTTCTCCTCTTCTTAACATGGGGGGAACGCTATCTGATGGGCCTATAAACGCCATCAGATAGCGTTCCCCTCTTTTTAACATGAGGGGAATGCTATCTGATGGGCTTCTAAACCCCGTCAGATAGCGTTCCCCCTGCTCTACATGGGGGGACTGCTATCTGATGGGCCTATAAACCCCGTCAGATAGCGTTCCCTCTTCTTAACATGGGGGGAACGGTATCTGATGGGCTTCTAAACCCCGTCAGATAGCGTTCCGCTTGCTTAACATGGGGGGACTGCTATCTGATGGTCTTCTAAACCCCTTCAGAAAGCGTTCCCTCTTCTTAACATGGGGTGAACGGTATCTGATGGGCTTCTAAATTAATTCAATTCAATCCAGGACTCCAGCCTTTATGTAAAGACTAAGAACCGCTGAGTAAGCAAGTTATAGGTATAATCACAAAACTAATAATCAATTGGTTTTACCCTTGATTTGAATGACCTATTAATTAACTGTA
This sequence comes from Cyprinodon diabolis, assembly GCA_030533445.1. Lineage (NCBI taxonomy): Eukaryota > Metazoa > Chordata > Actinopteri > Cyprinodontiformes > Cyprinodontidae > Cyprinodon > Cyprinodon diabolis. The sequence continues at coordinate 42,579,912 of CM060067.1, read as the reverse complement.
ACTTTCAGTTCTAGCTATTTAATATATTCATAATGCTATCTGATGGGCCTATAAACCCCGTCAGATAGCGTTTCCCTCTTCTTAACATGAAGGGAATGCTATCTGATGTGCTTCTAAACCCCGTCAGATAGCGTTCCCCCTGCTTTACATGGAGGGAACGCTATCTGATAGGCTTCTAAAGCCCCTCAAATAGCGTTCCCCCTGCTTTACATGGCGGGAACGGTATCTGAAGGGCCTATAAACCACGTCAGAAAGCGTTTCCTCTTCTTAACATGGGGGGAACGGTATCCGATGGGCTTCAAAACCCTGTCAGATAGCGTTCCCCCTGCTTTACATGGGGGGAACGCTATATGATGGGCTTCTAAACCCCGTCAGATAGTGTTCCCTCTTCTTAACATGGGTTGAACGGTATCTGATGGGCCTATAAACCCCGTCAGATAGCGTTCCCCTCTTCTTAACATGAGGGGAATGCTATCTAATGGGCTTTTAAACCCCATCAGATAACGTTCCCCTCTTCTTAACATGAGGGGCTAACGATGGAACTAAACGACCCATTCATCGGTTACCATTTGCATGTTTCCAAGCAATACAAGGCCTTGTCCATATAAGACTCAAACTCACTGCGGATCCAGACATTTGAATTGAGAAAGCTTCCTGGAGAGGTGGCGAAACGTTTTCAGATCTTGAAAACCAAGTCCAGTGGATATTTTTTGAATTTTTACGGAATGAGGGGAACGCTATCTGATGGGCCTATAAACCCCGTCAGATAGCGTTCCTCTCTTCTTAACATGGGGGGAATGCTATCTGATGGGCCTATAAACGCCCTCAGATAGTATTCCCCTCTTCTTAACATGGGGGGAATGCTATCTGATGGGCCTATAAACCCCGTCAGATAGCGTTCCCCCCTGCTTTACATAGGGGGAACGGTATCTGATGGGCCTATAAACCCCATCAGATAGCGTTCCTCTCTTCTTAACATGGGGGGAATGCTATCTGATGGGCCTATAAACCCCGTCAGATAGCGTTCCCCTCTTCTTAACATGAGGGGAATGCTATCTGATGGGCTTCTAAACCCCGTGAGATAGCCTTCCCCCCGCTTTACATGGGGGGAACGCTATCTGATGGGCCTATAAACCCCGTCAGATAGCGTTCCCCCTGGTTTACATGGGGGGAACGGTATCTGATGGACTTCTAAACCCCGTCAGCTAGCGTTCCCCCTGGTTTACATGGGGGGAACGCTATATGATGGGCTTCTAAACCCTGTCAGATAGCGTTCCCCCTGGTTAACATGGGGGGAACGGTATCTGATGGGCTTCTAAACCCCGTCAGATAGCGTTCCCTCTTCTTAACATGGGGGGGAACGGTATCTGATGGGCTTCTAAACCCTATCAGATAGCGTTCCCCCTGGTTAACATGGGGGGAACGGTATCTGATGGGTTTCTAAACCCCGTCAGATAGTGTTCCCTCTTCTTAACATGAGGGGAATGCTATCTGATGGGCTTCTAAACCCCGTCAGATAGCGTTCCCCTCTTCTTAACATGAGGGGAATGCTATCTGATGGGCCTATAAACCCTGTCAGATAGCGTTCCCCTCTTCTTAACACTAGGGGAATGCTATCTGATGGGCCTATAAACCCCGTCAGATAGCGTTACCCCTGCTTTATATGGGGGGAACGTTATCTGATGGGCCTATAAACCCCGTCAGATAGCGTTCCCCTCTTCTTAACATGAGGGGAATGCTATCTGATGGGCCTATAAACACTGTCAGATAGTGTACCTCTCTTCTGAACATGGGGGGAACGCTATCTGATGGGCCTATAAACCCCGTCAAATAGCGTTCTCCTCTTCTTAACATGGGCGGCACGCTATCTGATGGGCCTATAAACCCCGTCAGATAGCATTCCCTCTTCTTAACATGGGGGGAACGGTATCTGATGGGCCTCTAAACCCCGTCAGATAGCGTTCCGCTTGCTTAACATGGGGGGAATGCTATCTGATGGTCTTCTAAACCCCTTCAGAAAGCGTTCCCTCTTCTTAACATGGGGTGAACGGTATCAGATGGGCTTCTAAATTAATTCAATTCAATCCAGGACTCCAGCCTTTATGTAAAGACTAAGAACCGCTAAGTAAGCAAGTTACAGGTATAATCACGAAACTAATAATCAATTGGTTTTACCCTTGATTTGAATGACCTATTAATTGACTGTAACTTTCAGTTCTAGCTATTTAATATATTCATAATCTTCAGGTTAACTTCCACAGCAACCCCTTCCTGGGGTTTGCATCTGTGTTTCTGGGGTAATGTGTGTTAATGGATTCAAATGTCTGTGTCTAAAGTGTATTAAAACTGGACACTGCTTCCTTCTTTCCCACAAGGGAGCAGGGAGGAAAGCATCATTGTATACCAGACCCCTGAGGTTATTGTGTTTATATTGAATTAACAAATAATCTTAACAAATAGCGCCTGATTCAGAACACAAAACAAAAAAACATTATATGAATAAATCAATACTTATTAATTCATTGTTACATTTTTTTAAGATCTATCTGCATCAACGGCCGGATTACTTGGCTTCAAAAGGCTCTGCCCACACTAAGAACTCCCCTGTCTGAGAGGGTGTGGCCAAGAGTTCCGTGACATCATAGTGGGTTGGATATTTAGAAATTCCATGTTCCATTCCATTCTGTGTAAACCCTTCCAGGCGTCCACAGCTCCTGAGTGATTTACTCTTTTGTGAGTTTTAGTGTGAAGAAAAATCAGTCCCATCATCAGAGAAAGCTTTGTGTTTAAAACTAACAAGCAAATTTTAGAAAAATGGCATTTACCAATGGAAGTTCACCCTTGAACCAACTCAGGAAACTGCAAAAAACCCTGGAATTTACAAACTCCTCTGTTGCCAAATCTGGTCAGTCAAACTCAATGGTGCAATTAGCTGGTGTGAAAGGTTTACCTGGATTTGGTCAGATAATGCCAAACGCTACTGGAAATCCCACTGTTTCCCAGCCTGAGAAAGGTCATAATCAACTGGAAAACACTCCAAGCGGAGCAGTGGGACCCTCCTGGAGTGAATTTCGTATCCCCAATACTGTGGTGACCCCATCGCAGACAGACGTGGTTAGGACACCGGCTGCTGATACAAGCACCACACAACTTATTACGCTACCAGAGTTGGAGTTTCTTGCTATCTTAGGCTCCAAAGACAATATCATCTTAGAACTTCAACGCCATAATGCCAAGTTATCATCAAACATAGGGTATCTTGGTAACAACTGTCATAAATTACAGACAGAAAACCAACAGATGAAAGAGAGAGCGATGCAGCTTCAGAATGAGTTAACCGCTGAAAGGAAAAAGCTGCAAGACGCTGAAAAGTCCTTAAGCTTCAAAGATACAGTGATCTCAGGACTCCAACAACAAAATGCCAGCTTGTCAGGACACACAAAGTATCTTGGTAATGAGCTTTATAAAATGCAAACACCTAATCAGCAAGAAAAGGATAGAGCCCAGCAGCTTGAGTCTGAGTTAATAGCTGCAAGGAAAAAGCTGCAGGAAACTGAGGTCTGTTTAAGATCTAGTGAAGGTGATGTTTTACCGGAGAAAAACAATTCAACAGATGAAGTGATGAAATTGAAGCAGATAATAGAGAATCTGCAAACAGAGCATGAGAGCGAACTTGCTCTTCTGCATGATAAACAGATCAGGACAGACAAAGGCCGACGGGATGCAATCAGACGGGCCGACCAGCTGAAAGTTAATCTGATCTCAGAGAAGAAAAAAGCAAGAGAGAATGAGATCTGTTTGGCCAAGCAGATGGAAGAAATGTCTGTGTTACAAGCTACTCTGCTCCAAACAGAGAAAGATTTTGATGAACAAAAGCAGCAGTGGGAGGAGGAAAAATGCCGTCTTCTCACCAACAAACAAGATGCAGCCGAGGTAGAAAAGCTGAAAGCTCAGCTGGAGTCGCAGAAAGTTGCACATGGGGTTGAGGTTTCTGCGCTGTACAACGAGCTGATCAAGAGGAAGAAAGACCATCAAGTTGCCATCAAAAAGGCAGAAGAGCTGGAGAAAAACCTGGCTGAAGTGAAAAATAGAGCAAAAGAGGCAGAGGACTGCTTAGCCAAGCAAACAGAGGAAATATCTACCCTTCAAGCTGCTCTCATCCAAACAGAGACAGCTTTAGCGAACAAGAAACAACAGTGGGAGCTGGAAAAATCCCATCTCATGACCAGCCAACACCAAAGAGATGAGGTGGAGCAGCTAAAAAAGCAGCTGGAGTTACAGAAAGATGAGGCAGAACTGGAGAAAGCTGCGCTCCATTTGAAGCAGCAGAAAATGAAGCAATGCCATGAAGATGCTGCTAAAAAAGCCACTGAACTACAAATGACTCTGCGTGCTGAGAAGGCTAATCACATCGAAACAATGACATCTTTAGTGGAGACAATCCGGGAAAGCTTTAAATTAAAGTCTGCTTTAGTCAAAATGGAGCAAGATATGGAGAAACAAAAAAACCTCTGGGATCAGGAAAGACTCGGACTCCTGGAGCAGCAGGAAACTCTCAGGAATGAGAAAGCAGCTCTGAAAGATGGTCTACTCAATGAAAGGCAGGAGTGGCAATCAGAGAAGACCTGCCTTCAAGAGACCATTTTAGCAGCCAAAAACGCTCTGAAAGAGTTACAGGAGGAGAATATGTCAACAGAGAGCAAAGAGGATGAACTGAAAAATCAACAAGAAAAGATCAACAACTTACAAGGAAAACCTGATAAGAAAACGTTTGGGAGAAAAATGAAAAATCTCTTTAAACCCTCTAAAAAGCAACAGTGAAACCTCATGAAACCTCCTCCAACCAAACCAAGCTTTCTCCAAGCTCCAATTCGCTTCTCTGTTTTGACACCCATCTCGGGTATTATCCCTCCTTTTCTAACTTTACCACCACTCTTTTCACTTTTTCTGTAAACATTGCAGAATAATACAAACAAAAAAAATATAAAAAAAAACATAAAAATTCTTTCAAAAAAAGCACAAAAAAACAAACAAATATCAACACATTTAAACAGACACACCAACAAAACACCCACACACCCCTCACACACACACACATAACAATCCTGCCATGAGGATCACAGTACTATGTGCTCCTGGTGCTGGTCCCAAGCCCAGATAAAAGGAGAGGGTTATGTGAACACACCTTAGCTATCAGCTAGCTAGATAGAAAAATAGACAAAGCAAAAACATTTACATCTCATTAAGTTCTGCCATTTTCAGTTTAGGGACCATGCAACGCTGCTAGCTGCTTTCAGAGAAGCTAAACCTGGGATCTGTTTCAAGGAGCAGTTTAAACCTTTGTTGGAATAAACATAGAATCCCAAAACTGTGAGCAAATTGTTAAACAGCGTCTGCTACAGCGCCCTCTAGGGGGCAAAAACCCTGTGCTATAGTGCCATCTTTGTAGGGAAGACACGTGCTAAAGTGCCCACTTGGTAGGGGTAAGTATTGGCATGGGTGTTGTCATATGATACGTGTCACAATACTTGGGTCAAGATACGATATTATCACGACATTGCAGTATCTCTATATGTTGTGATATTTTTCTCTGTTGTCAAAATTAAATCAATAGATAAAAAAGTGAGTGCTGTATGTGTTCATCAGAAGACATTGATCATTTACTTTTTTTGGTATTCATGTTAGTTGGGATTTGGGTCAGTCAACGTTTTAAAGATGGACTACCTGAACTACAGAAATGATGCTGCGCTGCACAGCAAAAAAGCTCCGCAGCACTACCTGCCAGAGTGGCAGTGCACAGTTTGCCCATTTTCCCTCTTTGTTTTAGGTAAAACATTTCTTGTTTTTAAAAAATCAATACTAGGAACTGAAAGATCGATATTATATCGGGCAGAAATAAATCATAAAATATCGGCCAAACATTTTTTTCCCACAGCCCTACCCCTTGGGAGCTAAAACACATGCTAGTGCCTTCTTGGGAGTCAAAGTGTGTGTTAGAGTGCCTATTGGGAGCAGCAATGAATGTTAAAGCACCCTCTGTGGAGCCAAAATGAATGCTAAAATGATCGCTCCATTTGGATCTAAAACACGTGCAATAGTGCCCTTTGGGAGTGAACCATGGTCACAATACAATATTGGAATATGGGGGTTTGGGATTTAACCAGTATGCAACACGTGATCAATTCTGCAAAGCTGTCAGTATATAACGAATAAAGATTAAGCGGTTAAACTCCACAAGTTTGAAAAAACCAGAACAATGTACTTTTTTAATGGAAAGATGGTGTTTTGATCATTGTTACTCTACTAAATCGAAGAGTAACTAACCCTTCTGAACTGTGGGGAAAGAGTTTATTAATACCTATATTAACAAAGTTTTTTATTAAACTTACTTGTATTATATTTGGTTTTAGATTCTGGCATTTGCAGTTTTTATTCTAAACCAAAATCCAGCCAAAATGTTCACTACAGTGTCCTCTATGGAGCCAAAATGTGTGCTAATTTGCCCTCTCCTGAGCCAAAACGTAGACCAAAGTGCCCTCTATGTTGGGGCTCAAAATTACACAGTATTGTTTCAATTGCTTTTTTTTTTTAGTCACTGGCATTATGAGAATCTTATATTTCTACATGTTTAATTATACAACAATAATATAACCAGGTTTGTTTAGTGATCAATTATAAATGGTTATGTAAAATAAAATTTAAATCCCTTTAGGGTCCCACCATGGGGAAATTAACTCTGTGCTTTTAACCCATCCCCTTATGTTTTGTGTTGTTAAAAAAATCCAGTCATGGTCATAATAGAAACTTCTGAAAGTACTTTAAATATTAAATTATTACATACTGTTCAATAAATGATAAGTGTTTTTAATTAAGAGTCATTTTCATTTGAATGTGCTTTACTGGAGGCATTCATGTTTGTCAAAGAACACTACTGCCACCTACCGGTTTGTGACATCACGGTGCGGTATCGGTTTGTAACAACGCGTTATTATTGAAGTCATCTTGAAAACATTCTTCTTCCAAATGTTGGCTACATATTACGTGTTTTCAAAGTGGAGCGCACGGCAGACCGGTTTTGAGTGAGGGTGTTCAAATTTAAATGATGCACATTGTTCTCACTGCACGCTCAGTTCGGTGGAACCTAATTTACACCATAGATGTTGAGCAACAGAACACTAAATGCTAAGATTGTCTGAAAACTCTCTGGACTCAAAGTAACGCATCCAACCTCCACCACCTGCAGCACAGCCAGGCTGTTGAGTTCAAAGATGTGCAAAAGGCTCCATTGCCTTTGCACAGTGAAGTTAGGAAGCTGAGGCATTTCTTGCAAGAAATAAGGTTTAAAGTTATCTAATGTCCTCAGACGGAGAGATAGAGCTCTCTGATTGCGGCAAGCTCAGTACATATATTTATACCTTACAAAATCACACTCCCTCCAGGAGAACCAACCCACCCCCTGTATAAAGAGCTTTCTGACTCTTCAACATTTGATTATTCCCAAGAAAAAACACTTCAATTCATCAAGGGCATAAGTTTTAGCCAGATAAACACTCAGAACAGGTCTGCCGTTCACGACATGAAGGAGGCATTTGATCTCATTCTGGCCGATCACACAGAGCCTGGTTCTGCTGGACGTTTCTTCCTGTTAAAGGGGAGTTTTTCCTCTCCACTGTTGCTACAAGCATGCTTAGTGTGAGGGATTGCTGAAGAGTCAATGAGTCAATGCAATCAACTAGTTTTCCTTTGAAAGAAAACTTTTAATAAATTCGACTGTATGATCTGGTGAACTGTAAAGTGCCTTGAGATGACGTGTGTTGTGAATTGGCGATATATAAATAAACTGAATTTAATCTCTCATTACCCTCAAATTCACTCTTGTCTATAGTAGGGAGGCAACTGCTTTCTGTCGTCCCCAATCTTAACTCCATAACTTAACTCCAGCATACAGACTGGTACAAGACTTCTAAACAATCACCCCTATTTAGGAAATTTTTTTCTCCTGTTCAATGAAACATTCTTGAATGTTTAAAACTAAATGAATACAATAACTTAATATTTAATTGAAAGTAATATGTAATATGATTTGGTGAATAAATAAATAAATATATCAGTTGCATTTCCTGCACATGCCCTTATATTTGATAGAGGAGCGGAGCATTTATCGTGTATTTATGGTTATCAATGTTATACTGGCCAATTTATTGTGATATTGGTTGGAGGTCATATCGCCCAGCCTACTTCGTGTAGACAACACCAACTGATTTTTATGAAAATGCTCAGTAACATGAATGAAAGCTCTTAGATGAAACTTTGATGTAATGTTGAGGCTGTTTCAATCAGGGAATAAACTACACAGCAACTATCTGGGCATAGAAGGACCTAATGTACCTAAGGTCATAACGATGTCTCATATCCAAACATTTGATAGCAAATAAATCAGAAAAAAAATTTCACAGTAAGATGTCACCTGAAAACTATCTCAGAAAATTAGACTCCTCTCTTCTCCTAGAAAGCCAAATTCCTTTGGTTATTAGGAAGGTTCTTATTTTTACAAAAATGTGTAAATAGGCTCCTGTTTTTTTAGGATTAAATATTTCTAATTTAATATTAGTTTGCCATTTATATACAATATTCTGAGATTCAATTCAATTTAGTTTATTTATATAGCACCAATTCACAACACGTCATCTCAAAGCACTTTACAGTTCAACCAGATCATACAGTCAGATTGATTAAAAGTTTTTTGTCTAAGGAAAACCAGTTGATTGCATCGACTCATTAACTCGAATGCAAATGTATTGAGTTCTTTGCTGTAAGTTCTATTTTTAAATTTTTCTTTATTTCTTACAGTCTTTGGTGACCCTGTAAGCCTTCTTTCCCTATTTGCTATTTGCTTTGCCATCAACATAATTCTATTCTGCTCTTTAAAAATAAAATAAATAAAAAGCTTGTTGCTGAATACTTACAAACGTGCTATAGTAAAGCATGTTTAAAATACGTGACACATACAAGACAGCTGTTTCAATATCAACTGCACATTGCACGTTTAATAAAATGGGTAATAATAGGAGCCCAAGGATTATTTTAAAAAGTGTATAAAATAATTGTTAATGACCCCCTGAACAAATAAAGAATAATAAAACAACCAGTTATGGCGTGTGCGTGTGTGTTCCTGTCTAGCCCTCAGAGTGAGGACAATTTTCCATTTCCACCATCAACTTGAGGACCAGTTGTTGCAAAGTGTGAGGGCATTTTGCTAGTCCTGACAAGCTATTTTGCTATTGGTTAGGTTTAGGGCAAAGGTCAGAGGCGTAACCAGAAATCTTTTATAAGGGTGGCCAGGCAATAACCAGTGTACACTGAGGGGTGGCCCATAGTGGATAGGCGCCAGAACCTCAAGGTCAATCTACACTGTTCTATCAGGAAAATTAACAAGCAAAACATCCATATTTTCTAAATAAAGACATACTATACTTTCCTACAGCCTAAGCTAACAAATAGATGAATATATTCAAACATCTGTGCTTCCTAAATTAAAAGTATAGTGGATAAATCTTTAAGGTTTGAGTTTTGGGTGAACATCTTTGCCTTTGTCATTACTTACCCACTTTTATCAATAATCATTCTGCATAAAATTGATATTTACAAGCACTATGCTTTTAATGTTCCACTTGAGATTATTACTGCTTCCACTGTCTGTTTTAGAGGGAAATAAATAGTAGGGGTGGCCACAGGGGTGGCCAATGATTGAATAAGGGTGGTAATGGCCACCCCAGGCCCCCCATCTAGCTCCGCCCCTGACTTTAGTTGGACTCTTTGGATTTGGAGCATTTAAATTATATTTTTTCAAAGTGATCCATCATTCAAGTAGGACCTTCACTGATTGATAAAATATTTCATAGATTCTGTATTTTTAAAATAAATGTACAATTGATATGAGTGAAGACAAGTTTGTTGAATATGTGTGTCCACAACACATATTTTCAGAGAATTTCACTACTGATGCATTCTTAAAATCTGCCAAATGTTGTTAAAAGTAAAAAGATAGAAATATTTTACATAAATATATGTATATCTGGTGGGTCCTGATCAAGATGATTCATACAGTAAACAGTTAAAGAAAAGGAACGTCTTCAGTTGTGATTTATCTAAATCTGACAACTCTGTAGACTCATTCAGAATAACTTTTCAGCAGTCAGACACATCTATTTATCATTTGGATCTCAAATATAGAATAGATAGAACATTTCAGAAGACTAAATTATTCTAGAAAGTGAAAAGTTTATTTATGTAATCAGGAACTGAAAAGATGAATGAAAAACACTGTTTCAAGAGAGGATATGGTAAATATTTTGGTTTATTCTTTGTAAAACATTGTAGCTGAGAACATGGCAGCATGATCACCTTTGGCTGAAGGTTTATTGAAAGAAAGACAGAAATTAGAACTGGTTCTTTTGAAAATTTTCTGTTATAAATATTTTTTAGATCCACAGGCTACTGACCTTGTCAATAAATCAGTCAATATGAATTCAGTACTTTTATAAACAGAAAAAGAAACTGTTTTTAAGAATAAAAACAAAAAAAACTGGAGACAATAATTAACAACTTTCACACAAGCAAGTTGTTTCATAGATGGGAATTTAGAAACAAAGTCAGTTTTTTACGTCACATAGTTTTAATACCTAAAGACATTTCAGAGCAATAAAAATTAGTATATGCAGTACTCTCTTCCACCTCTAGGTGTCCCTGTCCTGCTATCTTTTCCAGCTCATGCTCCTGTCAGAGCAGCTGCTCCTCGCCGGGTGTGGTGGCTCTCACCTGTAATCCAAGCTACTGGGAGGCTGAGGCTGGAGGATTGTTTGAGCTCAGGAGCTCTGAGCTGCAGTGGCCTATGTTGAGCAGGGGTCCACACTAAGTTCAGTATAGATATGGTGATCCTGGGGGAGCCTAGGACCACCAGGTCATCTAAGGAGGGGTGAACCGGCCCAGGTCGGAAACGGAGCAGGTCAAATCCCCCGTGCTGCCCAGTAGTGGGATCGCCTCTGTGAATAGATGCTGTGGTTCAGCCTGAGCAACACAGTGAGACCCAGTCTTTTTATACTCATCACTACAATACTGCCACACCCACAGTTACACTTGAACAAAACACAGCTGCTTTATTCATTATTTTAGCTTCTCAGTTCATCAAAAACCTTCAAACAGCAGCTGTGACATTTGTCCAACACCGCCTCCTACTGGAAGACAGCTGATACTACATCAAGCTCTGGTGACCAGCACTTCATTCAGATGATAAAAACATTTCAGTAAAATAATAATCTGTCTCATAAGTGATTGATAGAAGATCATTATTCCTGTGTGGGAAATATGTTCTCTGGTCATTTTCCTTAAGTCATTCTCTAGGATTGATACAGACCTCAGATATCAGCTCTCTCTTTATTCTGTGTATTTTCAACATCAAGTCCAAACCTTTCCAAAGTATAGCTACACCTCAGTGTGTCTTTAGTTGAACTGATTTAACTAGGACTTTCACTGATTGATGACATATTTAATAGATTCTGTATTTTTTCAATAAATGAACAATTGATATGAGTGAACACAAGTTTGTTGAATATGTTGAATACAACACATATTTTCAGAGAATTTCCATACTGATGAATTCTTAAAACCTGCCAAATGTTATTAAAAGTAAAAAGATATTTTACATAAATATATGTACATCTGGTGGGTCCTGATCAAGATGATTCATACAGTAAACTGTTTCAGAAAAGGAACGTCTTCAGTTGTGATTTATCTAAATCTGACAACTCTGTAGACTCATTCAGAATAAGTTTTCAGCAGTCAGACACATCTATTTATCATTTGGATCTAAAATATAGAATAGATAGAATATATGGCAGCATGATGACCTTTGGCTGAAGGTTTATTGAAAGAAAGCAGGAAATTAGAACTGGTTCTTTTGTAAAGTTTCTGTTATAAATACTTTTTTAGATCCACAGGCTACTACCTTGTCAATAAATCAGTCAATATGAACTCAGTACTTTTATAAACAGAAAAATAAACTGTTTTTAAGAATAAAAGCAAAATTACTGGAGACAATAATTAACAACTTTCACACAAGCAGGTTGTTTTAACATCAAACAGTTTTAAATACCTAAAGACATTTCAGAGCAATAAAAATGATTATATGCAGTACTCTCTTCCACCTCTAGGTGTCCCTCTCCTGTCTCTCCTGTTATCTTTTCCAGCTCATGCTCCTGTCAGAGCAGCTGGCCGGGTGCGGTTTCGTTGCACAGTGCGAGCTGTAGCTGCATGCAAAGACTGAAAAAAATCGCACAGTGTATGCCCGGCTTAAGAGCAGTGTGCTGGATCCCCACTAAATGATTCAGACATATTATCAGTAGGGCTGGGTAAAAAAATCTGTTTAATCGATTATGAATCGATTCCTTTACATTTTTTGCAAAATCGATGTCTAGGGAATGAAATCGATTAGTTTTATAGTGACGCGCGTGACGTTCACATTCAAATGATTAGGAAAGATGCACTCAAGCCAGACAGTTGCAAATATATCGAGTAGGTTGACTGAAGACATGGGGGCTGACCATAGAAAACCTTGTAGTTGTTACAGACAATGCTGCAAATATTTGTGCAGGGAAGATAATGCAGCTCATGCATGTCTGCTGTATCCCCGCTGTGTCACGTCTGCTTGCTCGAGCGAGGCTTCACTTTTTCACTTTTCACAAACAAGTTTGCACTTTTGAGACAGTTTTGTTCACATCTCAAGTTTAAACTGTCCGATTTACAAGTTTGCACTTTGTGTTTAATATGACAGGAAAAAATAAAATACATGAGTATTTTAAAAAACCCAGTTGAACCACTTTCACTATTGTAAAAACAGATCGAATCGCAATTAATCGATTTAGAACTGTACGAATCAAAATCGAATCGATTCAGGACTTTGGGAAAAATACCCATTATCAGAATATGATTGTCAACCGTGTTAAAAATCAGCAGTTAGGTCAAGCAGATGTAAAATCGTATAGCTATCAGAGTCACAAGCAAAGACAATATCATTATTAAAACTTTTACTACCGGTAATGCTTATTCAGTTCTATTACAAGCTTTAAACCCTGACTGAAATGTTTCAGAGAGGTCATTTTCCTACAGAAAAGGTTTAAGCTGCTTTAATCTTTTCCAAGACTTTTAAAACAAACTGTAGCTCAGAAAATAGGCTTATGACAATTTAGATTGTCCTAGTTTCTTGAGAAGAGGTATAACCACTACATTTTTAGGATTAGTAGGGACCACACCAGAACTAAGACCCGGTCCCATTTCTCTCACTTGCACTCATTTTGGGCCCTAGCACTCAGTTTTGCGCATTCATGATGCGCAGACATTGATTGGGCTATATACTACAGCAGGAGAACATGGCACACATAGGTATTCTGGCTCCAGCACCTCTCTCAATACACTCCTCCACCGGATCCTTCCAATGTGATCCTCTTTTACACCTGGAAACAAACTGACTGCCTGCTGTAGTTAAAACCTGAACAACAGATGTGGTATATGATGTCTGCTATAGATGTGCATCACATTTCACAGCAAAAGCTCATTCAACTGTTTAAAAACTGTTATCAAGATTTTGTTTTATTCTTAGTAGTTTGTGTGTTATTCTTAAATATTTCTGAACAAAATAACTGCTCAGAACAGGAAAATATTTGTTTTTAATGCATTTCAGCATAAACAGATAAGTCCCATAGGGGAAATAAATATTTCTGTTGTTCAGTCTCCTCAGTTTAAGCTTCTACCTTTATCATTATGGTATTTTTTTGTTTTTTTTATTACTTCTTCTGATGGTCCATTAGAAGCAATAGATTAGCTTAAATTCAAAAGCTTAAAATTAGCTTGATTAGCTTAGCTTAAAATTCTTCAGAAGTAGGATAAACAGATCCCAATTATATATCAGTATTTTTTGGGGAGAATAAAAGGGCTTTACATATGATGAATCCAAGACTTTTTTTTAGTTGCCTTTATTTTTGAGTAAACTGATGAGGGGAAAGACATACATCATCAGGATTTGAACATGCAACAGCCATGACGAGGATGAAGGCCTCCTTACACAAGTCAGATGCCTTAAACCCTGCATGCAATGGCCACAATTAAGTGATTCTAAGTGGATATCAAATTGAGACATTAGAAATCAGCAGCATTAACAATGCTTCAATTCAATTTGAAATTAGTTACATAATCAAGAAGTAAAATACAGAGAAAAATATTTCCAATAGCCTAAAATGTGATGGAAAAATATTTTTGTGATTTAAATAAAAAAAATTGACACAAAGTATTAAATAAGAAATGTTTTAAGGGTTTGATGAAAAAAGACTTGGAAAAAAAGATAAAAACAAAGGTAATGACCACATTTTGGCCTTTCCTGTGGAAAACAATTTCAATGTCTTCTGTATGCCAAGAACTTTATTATTTAAACCAGGGAACATTGGCTTTTACTGTAGAACAGTTCACTGACTTGTGTATAACCAGAACAAACAACTCAGCAAGCGACCCGTGTTAAGTTTGTCTCTGCTCTAATCAGCATGCTATGGGAACTAATGTTGACCCGCTAAATTATGGGAAACAATTAGGGCTGCAACTAACAATTATTTTAAAACTCGATGTATCGGCCGATTATTTTTTCGATTAATCGATGAATCGGACAAAAAATTTTTTTTATATTAACCTCTTCATTCGAAAATAAACATTTTAGACAGAACAAACAAGCACACAAGTACCGGTTGCTCATTAACTGTATTGGTGCAATATGAAAAATAAATGTTTGTGTTAAAACTACGCAAACTTACATGAGAAATGTAGCTGTACATCCACAAAATATAGGGTACTTTGTTTCATAAAGCGCAAAAAAAGACAGGCATTTTTGTTTTTAAAAGCCCTAAGGGGTTCAAACAATAGGTCCCCCCATTTCAACAAATGAGGTTTTTTTTAGACTAGAAGAGTTCTGCCTTTTAAGACAGGAAAGTATAGCAGTTAAAGATGCTACTTGAGAAAATACTTAACCATAGAGATAAAAATAGCCCTGTGATTCAAATTATAAATTGTATTTGGAATAAAAATGAGAGAACTAGGGGTGGTAAAAAACACTTCCTCCAAAGACAGATATTTACATGGGAATGTGGCATATAATTAATTGACATATTACTGATCTTGTTGGATTTTATTCTGCTTCACTTCCATCAATTGCAGGATCTTCTTTACTTTATCTTTGCCAGAAGATTTAAACTTTAAAAGCCTTGCCCTCATAATTTGCAAGTTAATTTATTTATAAAGAAAATATAAACACTGCTTGAGCAAATTCAAATGAAATTAAAAGTAAAATAAGTAGCCAACCTTATCAATGTCTGTAACCTACTAACACGGTAAGGAAAGCATCAGATGAGCTACCTGAGAAACTAACGTTACGTTTCCCCAATTTAAAACGAAACAAACATGGTTACTCACCCTGCTGATGAGCTCTCTTCACTGCCATCGAAGGCTCCAATGTGTTTTCTTTTCAGGTGCTGCATCATAACAGTGGTGCTTCCGTGCCATATGTTTTTACAAAAGTTGCATGTTACGACTTTTTTCGCTTTACGTTTGCGGTATTGGTCATTAGAACAGTTGACGTTACTGCCTTTTGAAAAAAGCCTTTGCTCACCTGTGGCGCTGGCTCGCAGGTGAGCCAGCACCGCAGGCTTTTTTTTTCTTCCCTCGTTTCAATCAAGTAGCAGTGATGACGGCGGCGGATGACGCATTAATCGCGCGACACAACTAATCGATGATGAAATACGTTGCCAACTCTTTCGATTTTTACGATTTTATCGATTCGTTGTTGCAGCCCTAGAAACAATTGAGCGCAACGTATAGACATCAACACACCGAGCCAGTCGTTCTGATTAACAAGCCGAAACAACTCTGTTTACATTCGATGACCATGCTACAGTACTGGTAAGAGGGATTCTGACCAATAGCGAAACAATGAGCACACCAACTACGCCCTGGCTTCCTTACATGTTGGTCTTCATCTTTACGTTCCTGATTTCTGTCTCACTGTTGACATCAACGCTAACCCTGCATCATGGCTTTACCAGTAGAGGTGAGCAGATCGATCCTAGGATCGATACCAACGCTGGTATTGATATTTAACAATACTTGTTTAATAAGGTCGATACTTTTTATTCTCTCCTGCCCACACTAACTGCAGCAGATTCACCAGTCTCCGCGTCTGTGTCACAGCACTTTGCTGCTCCCCCCTCATGTTGTCGGAAAATTTTGATTTCTCTTCTATTATATATTAATTTATCCTATTTACTCACTATAAAAGTTTTCCCTCAGTCTGTTTCACCTTGAAGGCCACACCATTCTCTGCAGGATAGTGTTTTGTAGACCAGACATAGCTTCTTCCCATAACAACAGGGTTCTCATAATAACAGGGCAGAATGCCGTGCTATAAGGGCTGTATGATGAACTTTACTCGTTTGCAAAGATCTGAATAAATGTGCCGACTGAGTGAAATCCATCGATCTCCTTTTATTTAAGTAGGGTGAATAGTTGAATACTTTTTTCCCACGACTCGTGACCGGCAAAGCACTCAGGCTCAACTTGGCGTGCCAACTTAGCTCTCTCTCCACTCGACACACAAAGAACCCCGTGCTGCTCCTCAGACATGGAGAGAAATTTCACCGGAGCAGAAAAACATGGAGAAGAGGGAAAAAAGCTTGGTTTAGCTATATTCTAATACGTAAAAATAAACAATGGCAAGCCAATGGTTTGTAAAAAGCTGATTAACTTAGACAAACTTTATTTTCATTTTGTATACACAGTGCATACAAAAGAAATTTCAATGAGTACGGCTTTTAACAGTGAATGAGCAGCTTACAACAGGGAAATGAACATTACCACTTATAAAGTGCAGCAGTGCATCACTTATAAAACCAGTTTAAAATAACAGTGCAAAAAGCATTAATATGGAAATGTTCAGTGCAGTTCAAAATAAATAAATAAATGAGGTGCAGTTGTTAATGATGTAAACACACAGCCCCTCCTTGGGTCTTATCGCTGAGTTCGAAGTTTCTGTCGTATAATGCGAGCCCCTCCAGGCTAATGCCATTGTCCAGTATGGATGAGTTAAGCCATGACATACATACATATGTATACAGGTGCTGGTCATAAAATTAGAATATCATGAAAAAGTAGATTGATTTCAGTAATTCCATTTAAAAAGTGAAACTTGTATATTATATTCATACATTACATACAAACTCATATATTTCAGATGTTTATTTTGTTTAATTTTGATGATTACAAATGACAACAAATGAAAATCTCAAATTCATCATATCAGAAAATTAGAATATTACTGAAGACCAATAAAAACAAAGGATTTATAGAAATGTTGGCCAACTGAAAAGTATGAACATGAAAAGTATGAGCATGTACAGCACTCAGTATTTAGTTGGGCCTCCTTTGGCCTGTATTACTGCAGCAATGCGGCGTGGCATGGAGTCGATCAGTCTGTGGCACTGCTCAGGTGTTATGATAGCCCAGGTTGCTCTAATAGTGGCTTTTAGCTCTTCTGAATTGTTGGGTCTGGTGTATTGCATCTTCTTCTTCACAATACCCCATAGATTTTCTATGGGGTTAAGGTCAGGAGAGTTTGCTGGCCAATTAAGAACAGGGATACCATGGTCCTTCAACCAGGTACTGGTAGCTTTGGCACTGTGTCCAGGTGCCAAGTCCTGTTGGAAAATGAAATCTGCATCTCCAAAAAGTTGGTCAGCTGCAGGAAGCATGAAGTGCTCTAAAACTTCCTGGTATGTGGCTGCGTTGACCCTGGACCTCAGAAAACACAATGGACCAACACCAGCAGATGACATGGCACCCCAAACCATCACTGACTGTGGAAACTTTACACTGGACTTCAAGCAACGTGGATGAAGTGCCTCTCTTCTTTTCCTCCAGACTCTGGGACCTTGATTTCCAAAGGAAATGCAAAATTTACTTTCATCAGAGAACATGACTTTGGACCACTCACCAGCAGCCCAGGCAAGACGCTTCTGACGCTGTCTGTGGTTCAAGAGTGGCTTGACACAAGGAATGCGACAGCAGAAACCCATGTCTTTCATACGTCTGTGTGTGGTGGTTCTTGAAGCACTCACTCCAGCTGCAGTCCACTCTTTGTGAATCTCCCCCACATTTTTGAATGGGTTTTGTTTCACAATCCTCTCCAGGGTGCGGTTATCTCTCTTGCTTGTACACTTTTTTCGACCACATCTTTTCCTTCCCTTCGCCTCTCTATTAATGTGCTTGGACACTGAGCTCTGTGAACAGCCAGCCTCTTTAGCGATGACCTTTTGTGTCTTGCCCTCCTTGTGCAAGGTGTCGATGGTCGTCTTTTGGACAACTGTCAAGTCAGCAGTCTTCCCCATGATTGTGCAGCCTATAGAACTAGACTGAAAGACCATTTAAAGGCTTTTGCAGGTGGTTTGAGTTAATTAGCTGATTAGAGTGTGGCACCAGGGGCCATCAATTTTGAACCTTTTCACAATATTCTAATTTTCTGATATGATGAATTTGAGATTTTCATTTGTTGTCATTTGTAATCATCAAAATTAAACAAAATAAACATCTGAAATATATGAGTTTGTATGTAATGTATGAATATAATATACAAGTTTCACTTTTTAAATGGAATTACTGAAATCAATCTACTTTTTCATGATATTCTAATTTTATGACCAGCACCTGTATGTATTAGGGGTGGAACGGTTCGATTCACGGTTTCTGGTCACGGTTTTCGGTTCGATTCGGTACATGTTGATTGTTACACCGAAATCCCATAAAAATTTATGGATTTAATGAAAAAATCCCCCAAAAAATAATGCATTGTAATTATTTTAAATGATCCGCAGAAACCCTGGATCATTTCCGTATGTTTTGCTGCTTTGAATTTAATCATCTCGGGCATGCTCTCTACCATCTCTAAGAGACTCAGAGGGGAGCGACCGGGAGCCGCAGTGGAGGCTGTAGGCTTTGCTTTGAGCAGCCGGTCTGGAGCGCAGCGGGGGTTGCTGACGGAGTATGAGGGATTTCGGGGTTAACATGACATGTTGGTCATGTTGCTGTTAGCATAAACAAAACGTGTTGCACACTGTTGCACTTTTATCCACAACTTTCTTTCCGCCGCCATCGTAGGTCACTCTAAATGCAAAGCGGTCCCGTACAGCAGACCTATAAAGTGCTGCTGGCGCGTCTTCCAACTCCTGTTCTTTCCCACTCGCCATTCCGACACAATTCTCCACAACAACTGATTTTTTTCCCTGCTACACCCGCCCAAGCTGCTTCGCTTCTTCTTCTTCTTCTTTACTACTGGTGGTTGGCTTTGGTCGCAGTACCGCCACCTTCTGCTCTGGAGTGTAAACGCTTCGCCTATGAGAAAAAGGAGCAGCGCATGAACTGAACGCAACACACGCGAATTGAACCGAGACAGTTGAACCGAACGGTACGGACGGTTTTCATATACAGATCCATATATATATATATATATATATATATATATATATATATATATATATATATATTCGTATAAATATATACATATATATACATTTATCCCATTAAAACATGTTATCTAATTGGGCTAACATTAGCTAATCCTTTATTTATCTCACAACGGGTAAATTTATAGAATTAAAGCAACAGGCAATGCATGCAATACAAGCAAAATTACCTAAGGATTAAAAGTTATAAGAGGTGGAATAGGAAAAAACAGTATAAACTTAACATTTTTAATATTATTATTGATCAATTGTAATAATAAAATAAAAAATTACAAAAACACAATTTCAACAGAAAAACACACGTTAACCCACTATTTTTTAGTGGTAAAGAGGCTTATGTCTGCTCAAAGCCAT
This sequence comes from Cyprinodon diabolis, assembly GCA_030533445.1. NCBI lineage: Eukaryota > Metazoa > Chordata > Actinopteri > Cyprinodontiformes > Cyprinodontidae > Cyprinodon > Cyprinodon diabolis. The sequence goes on along the minus strand of CM060067.1, from coordinate 42,559,954 downwards.
GTTGGGAGGCCAATTCTTTGAAAAGACAAAAAAAGTGAAACAGTTTAACTTTAATTTTCAATCTTTAAATCTGATTTAATGAGGACTGCTCATTATTGTGCTTCTGTTTTATGTCAAAATTCAATGACTGTCAATAAAGCTTTTTCCACATATTAAACAAAGGTCTCGTCTTACATGGAAAAGGTTTCTCATCTGTGTGGGTTCTGATGTGGTCATTTAAACGACTCATCAGATTATAGCCTTTTCCACATCTTTTAGAACCCACACAGGCGATTTTTTACAAGTAAAACGTTTCTAATCTGTGAGTGTTCTCATGTGCTCCATAAACTACTAACACAAGAGAACCTTTTTTTAAATGTCTTACATGTCAAACTTTCTCACTTGTGTGGCTTTTGATGTGAACATTTAAAGTATAAAGTCTAGAGAAACTTTTTCCACATATCTCACAACAGAAGGGCCTTTCCCCTGTGTGGGTTCTGATGTGATTATTTAAATTACAAATTTGAGAGAAACTTTTTCTGCATATTTTACATGGAAAAGGTTTTTCGCCTGTGTGGGTTTTGATGTGATATTTTAGACTACTGATCCAAGAGAAACCTTTTCCACATGTCTTACATTGTAAAGGTCTCTCTCCTGTGTGGGTCCTCATGTGAGTCTTTAGATTATGAAGTCTAGAGAAACTTTTTTCACAGGTCTTACAGGGAAAAGGCCTCTCACCTGTGTGGGTTCTGTAATGGCGTTTCATTGTAGACTTATTCATGAAGGATCTCCCACAAATGTCACATTCAAAGGACTTTTTCTTTGTGTCAATTTGAGACTGACTTTCTGACACAATACAGCTGCTTCCTTCCTGATCTTTGGTCTCAAATCTAGGAGAGATATGAAATGAAAGCTGCTCAGTTGTTGGTTCTCTTTCACTCAGATCCAGGTTCTGAAGAGTAAATGTTTCCATCAAAGTTATGGACTGCTTCTGGACTAGCTGCTTTTCCTCCTGAATGCTGAGCAGGTCACCCTGGTCCTGTCTAGAAGGTAAATATTCTGGTAGCCACTGTTCATGTCTAGGCAGTGAAGAATCAATTTCCTCCTTTAGTTCAACTACTGAAGATTTGGGTTCCTCTTCTTCAGCCCATGTAGGTCCCGATTCATTCTGCTCCTCAATCAGTTGCAAATCTGGTTCCTTATATTCCTCAGTGGCCCATTTAGACGCAGGTTCATCATTTTCTTCTTTGATCAATGGAGATGCTGGTCTTTCTTGTTCCTCTTTAATCCATTGAGGCCCTGCTTCCCTCAGTTCTTTAATAGGAGATGAATTTTCTGGTTCCCTCTGATCCTCTTCAGTCCACTGAAGTAGCACTTCACCCTGGTCATTACAGGATCTCCTTCTCTGGTTACAGAGCTGTTGGATGGCCAAAGCTCCCTCTTTGTTGGAGATATATTGCCTCTGGAGTTCTGTGGGGACAAACAGTGATCATTAAAAAAGGATGCAATTGGCCCTTTTTCTAATTTATGTGGTATCGTTTCAGGAAAAGCATTGATAAATACTTAAAGTAGTGCTGTCAAACTATTAAAAATTTTAATCGCGATTAATCGCATTATATCAACAGTTAACTCAAGATTAATCGCAAATTAATCGCATATTTTATCTTTTTATTTTATTTATTTTATTTGGGCATTTTAAAAAATGCAAATGTGCAATAATGTAAAAAAAAACTTGCTTATACAATAAGTTTTTTTAATTTTATTTTTTTAAAGCACTTTTAAAAAACTAGAATAAAAATATCATGGTTTAAATTCCGGCCAATAATTATTCAAAAATTGTAAAAAAAAATTACAAAACTACAGAACAGTAAACAGTACTTCAAAGAACTCCATAAAATTAAGTTTTTTTCTCAAACATAGGACAAAAATAAAGATGTACTGTTAAAATAAATTGAACATTCCGTTATGAAATTCAGAATTAATTCAAATAATATGAAGTTACTCACAAAATAATAAATAAATCAAACAAATTTACAATAACTGGGCTTTGCAGTCATCTCAACAACATGACATTTTACATGTAGAACATTTTCAAAATGCTTTAATATTCCTTTGGTCTGAACAGGAATTGCAGCAGCAGTGCATTCCACATGACTTTATTTATTTCTTTGTCTTGTTGGCACTAAGCCAGTGAGACGCTCGTTTTTTCTGGACAACATAGACATAGGACTCAGGTTTTGTCAAGAGAACCTTCTGGGATAACTTTAAAATGAAACGTATCATTCAGGATACCTTGTCTGCTGGCCATTTTTGCCCATTCAAAGCACGGGTCTGTTATGCTGCGGTCTCTCCCAAAACTTAGTGTTCCTGAAGCTACGGAAAGCGCCAGGGTTACAGATAGGGTTACAGATAGCTACCCTCTATCTGACCGGCTCCAAGATGTGCCCATATCCTGTGTACTCTTAAAGACACGAAGGCTGTCTTGATTAGATGACCTCCGTACACACAGTGACATCCACAATGTGAAGGAAGGCCTTCTACTCTGTCTAATCTGACTAACAAAATAATGCACATGATGTATAAATGATAAACCTAACATTCTTAAGCAAGTTTGGTTGTGGCCGGTTGGTCGGAAGCATCTTGCTAACCAGTTAGCAACTTAGTGCTAGTAGGTTCCCGATGGGAAATCACATTGGGACCAAGTAGCACTTAGCAACAACACTGTCAAGGAACGCTATGGACAGCGGGAAACATGCAAGAAGAGAGTTTTGTCTCTGAGGTCGTGGATGAGTCTCCTCCGTCATACATTTTTTATTTAGAGGAGGAAAGCGGGGACGAAGATGTTGTGGAAGAGGACGCCAGGGCGGCAGACGCTTGGTTTGGTGTAGAAGGCTTACAGCCGTACATGTTTGAGCCCTTGCCTCGCATCGCTGCCAGTTCTGTTAGCTCTACGCCTGCTGAAGACACAGACGCCCATCCCCGTGAACACTGGGTCGGAACTCAATGGGAAAGGAAATGATTCGGGTCTCTTATTTCAATCGTTGTGTATATTAGCTGCGACATATGAATCAAGATGCTATGACCGAAAAAATTTGATTGACTCATGACTGTTGATATATGATTTGCTGAATTTAGGTGTTCAAGCTCAAATATAACTAACTGGCCTGCATAAGATAATGACAAAAAAACAAAAAACACAAAAAAACAAATGTTAAGACAGGATTTTTGTTTTTAAATAGAATTTTTCAAAATTTTGGGACAATATAGTCTAATAAAGTGTACATTTATATAAATGTTTAAGCCAGAATAATTGGACATTAAAATATGACTTCCCTACAACTTTAAAGTTTTATTTCAGTTGGATGGAGAGACAGCTATTGACAGTTACTGGAATCGTTTCATTGCATAGAGTGCCTCAAAAGGGTGAGCAACGAAATATTAGGCTGAGGGTACCATCGTTTGTCTGGGTCTTTATCATCATTCTGTAGAAGCATGGATGAAAAAACTATGTCTGAGTTGATTTTCATAGAATTTTTTATTTATTATTACTTTGGTCAGATTCATACGGAAGTGTATGGCATTCACCAAAGGAAAGAAAGAAATCAGAGAGCTTATCTCATAATTACGAGATCTTATCTCGTTATTATGAGAAAAGATCCCATAATTACAAGATCTTATCTCGTTATTATGAGAAAAGATCTCATAATTACAAGATCTTATCTATATATTTGGTCATGATTACCTGAACTAATAATGTAGCATCTCTCAGAAAACTGGTCTCCATGATTACTTCTTAAAAATATCTGCATCTGTTCCACTGAACAGTTCTCTGTAGATCTGACCTGATCCATGTTGGAGTTCCACTCCTGTTTCCACTTCATCAATAAAGTACGCAGCTATAACCCTGAGATTACTACTTGTGGCGTAAGCAACAGCTCCATTAATACAGATTCCTCATTGTTTTTTTTTCATATAAATCGACATGCTGCATGAAGTTCGGACCTGGTTTCTGTAGAAATGTCATTTTAAACGATCCTGAAGCCTCATCTGTGAATTCAGAGCTCATAATTACGAGATTAGTATCTCCTAATTACGAGATTTTATCCCATAAGTATGAGAAAAGATCTCATAACCATGAGATAAGATCTCATAATTACAAGACAGTGATCTCGTAATTATGAGATAAGCTGTAAAAAAACTTTTGTCTTTGGTGAATGCAAAACGCTTCTGTACGTTCAAGTTATTACTTTTACCATTGAGGATTTTTCTATTAAAGTTTGTCCAGGTGTGTAGTAAAATGACCAGGATGCTGATGAAACTTAACAAAAGGTAAATAAATCAAAATAAGGATGTGGATGTAAATATAGTACGTTGAAAAATTTTGATGCTGTGTGAAAATCATTCCATTATGCAAACCTCCATCACTACGAGACATTTCCTAATCCAGACTAAATTCTATAATTTCTCATCATTGATTATAAGGGACAGTACACAAGTTAGTGAACCTAACTGACCTCTGACCTGTAGAGATGTCAGAGAGTCAGAGAAAAAAAGAGCATCGGCTCACATGGAGGGAAATACTGAATGTGTGTCACATCAGAGTGGATTTAGGAGTCACTGCATTTTGTTTGGACTGAAAAACAATTCGTTGTAGCACCAATATACCATCCACTGCCAAATTATAAGAATTAAACACAAAAAAATCGAAATCTAGATAATTAATTTTTTTCTTTAAATAAGTGCATTTATTCTTGAATTCAGGGGATAATAAAAGACATTTGCCAATATAACAAGACAATTTAGATCTAAAAAAGAAAACACAATTGGATTGTCTTATTTCAAGTGCATTTTGTCTAATTATCTTATTTTAGGAGTAAAAATACTCATTCCATTGGCGAACTATCTCATTTACCTATTCATATCAAGGGTAAAAACACTTAATTTAAGAAATCTTTACTTGTTTCTAGACCACTTTTCCAGTGTATGTAATATATCATCAAGGACTGATCTAATTGGTCAAATGCCAATAAGATATACAGCCATGTAGCAGCATCTTTGCTGAATGGCTGGATAGATCTAGTGCTTCTAGACCTCACTGAGGGACGGTGATGGTGGTGGGGAATCCATTTGCAAGGGATCAAAAACACTAACTTGCCCTATAAAGTGTTAAAGATGCCTAAGTTATTGAAAATCGGGCCGAGTTGTCCATCTGAAAACATCACTTTCAATTAAAAATATATTCTATTTCAACATATCTATTCATGTCTGTAGGAAAATACATCAAAGCTTCTCAGTTTTAATCCAGCTAATATAAAAACAGACCAAACTGATCTGTCAGACATTTACTGTAGCTTCCTACCGTTTGGATTTTGTTTTATTTGGGATTTCCTGTAGTTTTCCATCAGTCTGTTTTCTTCCTCGTGGCGGATGATGGTTTTTTCAACTTCTGTGAAGATTTCTTCAGCAGCAGCAGTTAGTCGCTCTCTGATAAACTCTCTCAGATGCTGAACTGGAGACATTTTTACTGAAATATTCAGCCGGAATATTAAAAAACAACCAACTGCTAGCTGCGGCTACAGCTGCTCCTTTGTTTTACTTCCTGGTTGTCACACTGACACAAAGCAGCTGAGTGGGCTAATTACCGCCCCCCTGCTGGACTGGAGTGGAACAGCAGATTACAAACCAAAATAATCAATCCTTCTCAATTCTTCTGTCCTAATTACATCCCAATAATACATGTGGAGACATGAGTCAGTGTTTGGTTTAATTCTCTTTAGTCTGAGTCAATTCTTCTACAGTTAATGTTTCTATTACTATCCCACAAACACTGGCCCAATAATCCTCATATGTCTTCATTCATGTATTTATCTTTAGTAGAATTGATTACTGCAGCAGTGTCTTCATAGGTTTACATCGGTTGTCAGTATATCAACCTCTCAGACCGCTCTCTCTTCTAGTTCAAGCCTACTCTGTACACCCAGAAGCCTTATTTCCTATTTATTTTTCATGGATCCATTGTATATATTTTGAAGCACTGTATAAACCCCATTCTTTTGACTATTGAGCCGATGTGACAAGTGAATTTCTCCACTGTGAGATCGATAAAGTCTATCTTAAATCTTAAGTGGAACCAAACATGGAGAAGCAGCATTAAGTTCCTATGCTCCACTTGTCTGGAACAAACTTCCAGAGACTGTAAAAGTGCTGAAAGTCTGAGTTCTTTGAAGTCAAAGTTAAAAACCCTTTGGTTTAGAGCTGTTTTTGACTGTTGAAATTAAACTGTTAACTGAGGTATTATTAGTTTAAGGTTTGTGGTCCAACTGTTTTATTTGTTTTACTCATGTTTTTTTTATTATCTTAATTTTTTTTAATTCTGCTTTTGTTCTTCTATTTTATTGTCTAATTCATTCAAAGCACTAGTCCATGTACTGAATTGTGTTATAGAAATAAACTGGTCTTGCCTGTCTCGACAGCACTGGCTACTATGGCAACACAGCTCAGGATGATTTCCCTGTGACCATTTCAAAATGTCTGATGCTTTGTACAAGCAAAGGTTGCTGGATACGTAACAACGTGGAACTAAAAGCAGGTATGAAATCAGCAGCACCACAGAAGGGTTTAATTAGCCTTTATTCAGTAAAACACAGATGGGGATTTTATCAACATATCCACCTGGTCTCCTCTGATGAGTTGTTTTTTATCTCGAGAAACTGAATACTTAATCAACACAAATCTAGATTTTTTTAGCAGATAAGTTCCAAATGTGAAAAAAGAATGAAATAAAAGCGTTAAAGAAGTAACAAATAATAACCCAATTACTATAAAAACCAATTGACAAAGGGAGGGCAGCTGTCATTACAGACAACTAGCAATATTAATGAGACAGTCAAAATTATTTAACTCTAATTGGACACTATAATAGTAAATACCAAACTTCTTAACAATTTGTAGGAGAAATAATCCATTACTACCAAACAATAAGCCTATTTAGTTGGTTTATAAAGAGCGAAATACATGGGGCAAACCATATTTTAATATGTATTTGACTGAATTTGTGTTTCTGATGTCTGAACTATATTTTTCCCATGTCAAATTCTGGATGTTTAGAAATGAATTAGAAATCAACATATTCCTATTGTTACTGGTCATAATTTGCATTATTTTGATTAGGAAGAAATGTATTTCAGAAATCATAAATACATATTCAGTCAAGCTGATAAATGTCAAAACGGCCACTTAAAATGTGTAAACATTTCTAGGTATATGAAACTTAATTTCTTCTAGTAAAATTTGTTTGTTTTTTTTCACTTTCTGAAATTCAGTTTCTGTTGGGAGAAATTTAATTTAGAAAACCTAGTATTACAGTTCCTATTAGGAGTGTGATTTTGATTTTGTCTATGAAGAATCCTCTTTTAGTGACCTACAAATGGAACAACAGAGAGTAGAGAGATTTTAATAAATGTCAAATCAGCCTGCCAAACAAGACTACATATAAACCATCACATTATCTTCAGTAGCAATCCTCTTTCTCTCTCTTCTTTGAAGCTGCAATATTGTATTTCTGTCTATTAAACATACTCTTAATTTCCTTTTCATTTCTGCCTTAAAATCTCTAGTTCCATTGGTGTGAAATCAGCTTCACCAACTCCACCTACTCAGTTGATTAAACCCACACCAGCCATTGTGGAAACCAAAAACTAATTTTCCAACTAAGGGAAGACAGAGAGGTTTACTGAAGAAAACCTGCTCCCAACCAGGTTAGCTCTGGGGAGAATGTTACTACGGTAACAGAGGTTGAGGAAACTCTCTTTGTTAAATGGAAAAGTCAGAGTTTCCTTGTTTTCGGTCAATCTGCTTCATGAAACGGAGCCCAGGCTGTGTGTTAGAACAACATTATAAGAAAAACAATGTGAATCAATCTCAAATGAAGGTTAAACAGATAACTCTGCACATATATATGGAATAAATTCACCACACGTTTCATTCAAAATGGAGTTTATTAACATAAATCATTCAGCTCCAAGTCAAACATATCTAGACTAGAAGAAGTGGCTGGGGAGAGGGAAGTCTGGGCCTCCCTTCTTAAGCTGCTGCCCCCGCGACCCGACCAGGATAAGCGGAGGAAGATGGATGGATGGATGGATGGATGGATGGATGGATGGATGGATGGATGGATGGATGGATGGATGGATGGATGAAATATATAGTATCTAATAATCTCTCAGTTTGATCATATATACCCAATTTAGTGTCCAAAAAAATAGGTGGAATCCAATTTCTTGTACAATGTGATTTTGAGATAAATAAATTACCACTTAAATTATCAGATTTTTATAAACATGTTCTCCTCTATTGGAAATTAATCTTTAATCATAACTTTACACCACATAACACCCCTGTCTGGAACAATAGAGACGTTCTGAGTAATAAAAAATCCATATTTATGAACGAATGGTATAAAAAAGGAACATGGTCTGTTTCTCATTTCATGGATAATAGAGGTAACCTATTACTTCATCAGGAGTTTGGTAAAAAGTATCAAATTCAGTGTAATGTGAGTAAATACAATCAGATCTTAAAAACATTCCCTCTTCAGGCTATGGTTAGACAAGATATAACCTTTTCTGATATTTCTCCAAAGCTCAAACTATTTTTTATAGGCAATGCAAATTTTTTCAGCACTCGATGTAACAATACATATTTGAGGTGTTATTTGACATATTCTCAAAGATTTCGGTCTAGAAGCAAAAAAGATGATCAGAACTAAATTCCTATCATACCCGGTACCTCCAAAAATGAAGGAAATTCAATTTAAAATAATTCACTGAGTTTATCCTACAAACGAATTTCTAAGCAAAAAAATCAATTTTGACACTGAAAACTGTTGTTTCTGTGAGGTTGAAAGTGAAAGTCTGGAACACCTTTTCTTTGATTGCACCTTAGTCCAAAGTTTCTGGCTTGATTTTCTGATGTGGATCCAATCTAAAGGAATTCAGTTACCTGATTTTACCCTAAGAGTAGCTTTATTTGGTATAATTGCAAAAATTGAACATAGTTTTGGTGTTAATATTTTGATTTCATTAGTTAAATGAAAAGTTACTTAAAATGTAAACCAGTTATATCCCATTGGAAAAATTAGACAAATCTTATGTTAAATCTTTCGAATTTGTAAGAACAAAAAGTGCTGGTAATTTTCTTTCTTTTGTGAGTTCTTGAATTTATGTATAATATAATGTTGCCCCTTTTATTATTATTAAATTTTTACTATTATTATTGTTCCCTCTCTTTTTATATTTGTTCTTTCTCTGTATTAAGATATGCTTTATGCACTTTCTTTAAATACAATGAATGCAGTTCTGTACTGGTACCTGGTGTAATGTACATTGGTTAAATAAATAAAAAAGAAAAAACTAGCTGTGATCAGCTCCGTTGTTTCACCCGGTTTCATAAGAGGAAAAACTCTAGTATTGTAGGAGGCTAGAACAAGACATCATTACTTCTGTTGCATTTAAAAAAAAATTGTATTTTCATGCCAAACATTGTGATTAATGAAATTACCAAAAACAGCCACTTGCCCTGATATGGTAAAAGATATTCCAAACGGTGTTTCTATAAGAACAATCATGCAAAACACTAATAGAGTGAAATAAATACATGTTTTGTAGCAATATGCAACTCAGAACATTGGTTTTAACAGGTGCACTAAAATTTGTGTATTTTCAGTATTTCTACTTGGTTTATTATAGTTGCTTACTAGAGTTTTTATTTAACTTAACTTTTTAATATTTTGATTTATTCACTTAAATTAACCTATTAACTTCATTTAACTTAATTTATACCAGGTAACATCCCATGACAGCAGGGAACATTAGATTACTGGTGGTAGTCTTTGAAGCAGTTACGCTCAGCTCTCAGACAGAGGTGGACCTTGCAGACCCCACAGACCACATTTGACCTCTCAATGGTGCCTTGTTTGCTGCAAAACTTATAGGTCTGGTGTTTGGCATGGACAGGGACATGGAAGAGGAACAGATCAAATCACACTGACTTATTTGGGGTGTGGATGCGGTATCCTCTGACTGGAGAGGGAATGTAGTCATTGGTGGTCAGATGAAGATGATGAGCGTCTCCGGAATCTAGTGATGGGTGACCTTAGGCTACTGGCACTCATGAACATGTTGATTCTGAAATCTTTCAGAGACATGGCATTCACACCAAGGGCCTTGTAGTCCTGCTTGTAGACGATCCAGGCATTTGAGAGGCTAAGATCAATGGTGTATGCGAACCATCACAGGTACAGGGTTCGTACAGGTGCTGGAAATCCTTGAAAATACTTGCATTTTGACGTTGTTTTAAAGGTGTTTTAAAAAGTGCTTATATTTTGGATGAAATGTTTGAAAATGCTTGAAATTGTAACTATTTCTTTCGCAACAAACCTGTCTAACTGAATTGTGTGTTTATTAAATGGAGAAATAAAATGTTGGAGAGCCCAAAAATGAAACCTGCTCGCTTATGTGTGACTGCGATCTGCCAGTCTATTTCCATGTGTGACTCCGCCCCCATGAAACCACTACTGCACCATGCCGGGAGGTTGTCGTTTCAATGAACGTTGGCTGGAAGATGAAAAGTACAAATTATGGATTAAACGGGGACAAACCCCACGAGTTGCCTCTTGTAAATTCTGCAAAAAAGATGTGCAGCTTTTCACAATGTCAGAGTCTGCGCTCTCGAGTCACATGAAGGGTAAGTCATAGATTTTTTAAGTAAGCCATCTGAAGCAACTTAGTACACGTTAACGTTAGCGCCTCTTTGTTTACGCTAGTAACTGCTAGCTAGGAATTCACAGGCTAAGTTACTGAGTGACTGAGAGTACGGTGTGATAATGTAATGTTAGTATTGCCGTGTTTCCGGCAGCACTATCTTGGCGAGGCGGCTGCCTCGCCAACATTACAAAGAAAAAAAAAAACAAACAAAAAAAAACGAAGTTTTAATTCATTGCCAGGCCCAGACCTTAAAACAGCATTGATAACTCTACGGCTGATAATACTGAATTGCGACACCCTCTGGTTGGTTTTATTACTATGCCATGGAAGAGGAGTAATTTTCTTTGATCATCCGAGGAGACGTGTGGGGGGGGGGACGTCTTCGTCGTCTTCATCATCTGTGAACTATATGTGGAAAGGTAAGTAGTTAATTAAAACTGATAATAGAAAATTAATATCTGCCTCGTGTGCTCTGAGAAATTAAGATAGGATTTAGTTTTATGTATTAATTTTTATCACCTTAAATTTGGATGGTTTCCAAGCCAAAAAGGGACTTTTTTCCACAGCTCCAGAACGAGGAAGTTTGCTGCATCCAAGGTCTCATCTGATTGGTCAAATGCCAAAATGATGAGTATGACCACGTAGTAAGATCTTTTCTGATTGGCTGGATATAAACGTGAGTTTCTGGGCACTTGCCCTATAAAGACTTTAAAAAAAATTGTAATTCTGTTTAAAAAAAAAAAATCCTCATTCAGCCGCGAACAGCACTGAGCGCAGTGTCACGTGACCAAATGAGCTTATTTCATTGGCTAGAAGCTGCTCGACTCTATCGAGTGTAGATTGCTTTGGCTTGAGTTCACCAAAAGGTCAACACTTCTGCGGCTGAATTTTTACAGCTGAATTTTTTGCAGCTGAATTTTTTTGCAGCTGAATTTTTTTCTGGTGAATTTTTAGCAGATAAAAATTGAGTGTAAGGAATTCAATGTCTAAAAAAATTCAGTGTTTAAAATTTGGTGTTAAAAAAAAGGCGGATTCCAATGAGACGGTTTTTCTTCCATACATCCCAAACATTATTGAATTAAAGAGTCCAACTAACCGAATGAAATGATGTTTTAGTGTTTTTCTTTATTTGCTCTCAAGTCATTTTCACTCCAGAGGGGTTACATCAGGGGGATGAGATATGATTAATATGAAGTAGAGTGATTGGGATGCTAGCTGTGTGACATGACACTGATATATAACTTATGCATTTATACAGTCAATCCTTTGCCACACTATGTGGCATCTTTTTTATGCTGCAACCTTGTTTGACCTTTCACTGAGACTTTTTTCCCCTCTTCTTATTTCTGCAGGATTAGATTTTTTTTTCCTCACTGGAGAAATACGGCGCTCTCACTTCTGCGCTCATGGTTGTGATTAATCTGCTACCTTGAACTTGTTCCTTTATACATCACAGATCCATTTTAGGAACAAGTTCGAGAACCACTGGTCTAGGGTTTCCAGCCATCCCTTGAAACATATCAACCCATTTTTAGAGGAAATGCTGCATGCTTTGCGGGGAGGTGATCAGAGTGGGATTTGTCTGTATTTCTAATGGAATTAAAAAGTAAGTATTATTGTTGTTAACGATGTAAATGAATGGCATGAGCTGTTATCTGGTCAACCTACTCCTGTAGCTGCCATCAGTGCAAACTTTGACTGTTTGTCATAGTTTCAGGCTTTAGGGCTGTGGCTTTAGGGCATTTAGGTTTTGGAAAGTTAAAACTGGTTGTTAAGAAGAGGGCTGAATGTGGAGGTTGTTGGGCCATGCAGTCTGTCTAATCTGAAAGGCTTTTTTTTTTTTGTTCAAACTGAAAAAAAAATTGCTTTGGAGGCCTCATTGTTAATATTTTTTAAGAATAAGATGGAACCTTTACTTTTCTGTATCAAGGTCTAATTAGGTCTACTTATTTATGTGCATTTGTTTTATGTGGAAATTCAGCGTGCCAATGTCAATAAAGCCTTTCCCACATATTTGACATAAAGGTTTCTCAATTGTTTGGCTTTTCCTCTGATCATTTAAATTACTACTTTTTCCACACGTCTTGCATGGAAAAGGTTTCTTATCTATATTGGTTCTAATGTTATCAACTGAATTACCAATCTGAAAGAAATCTTTTCCTCATGTCTTACATGGAAAAGCTTTCTTATCTGTGTGGGTTTTGATGTGATCATTTAAACAACTCATCCGAGAGAAACTTTTCCCACATGTGTTACATGAAAACGGCTTCTCGCCTGTATGAGATCTGATGTGAACATTTAAATTATAAATTTTAGAGAAACCTTTTCCACACATCTTACAAGTAAAAGGCCTCTCACCTGTGTGGGTTCTGGTGTGAGTATTTAAATCACAAATTTGAGAGAAACTTTTTCCACATGTTTTACAGGAAAAAGGTTTCTCACCTGTATGGGTTCTGATGTGATATTTTAAACTATTAATCCGAGAGAAACTTTTTCCACATGTCTTACATAGTAAAGGTCTCTCCCCTGTGTGGGTCCTGATGTGAGCCTTTAAATTATGATCTCTAGAGAAACTTTGTCCACATATCTCACAAGAAAAAGGCCTCTCACCTGTGTGGCTTCTGGTGTGAGTATTTAAATCACAAATGCGAGAGAAACTTTTTCCACATGTATTACAGGGAAAAGGTTTCTCACCTGTGTGGGTCCTGATGTGGTATTTCAAACTATTCATCCGAGAGAAACTTTTCCCACACGTCTGACATGCAAAAGGCCTCTCACCCGTGTGGGTTCTGATGTGAGCATTTAAATCACAATTTTGAGAAAAACCTTTCCCACATGTCAAGCATGTTAAATGTTTTTCACCTGAGTGGGTTCTGTAATGGCGTTTCATGGTAGACCTTTTCATATAGGATCTCTCACAAACGTCACATTTAAAATACTTTTTGTTGGTGTCAGTTTGAGATTGACTTTCTGAGACAGTGGAGCTACTTTCTCTTTGATCTTTAGTCTCAACTTCGGTAGAGATATGAAAAGAAGGATCCTCAGTTATTGGTTCCTCTTCCTGAAGAATAAAAGTCTCCATCAAACTAATTGACTGCTTCTGGACAAACTGCTCCTCCTTCTGACTACTGACTAGGTCCTCGTGGTCCTGTCTAGCTGGTAAATGTTCCATTAGCTGCTGTTCATGTTTAGGCAGTGAAAAATCAATTTCCTCCTTTAGTTTAAGTAGTGGAGATTCTGGTTTCTCCTCTTCCTTTTTATCCCACTGAGGTTCTGGTTCATCGTGCTCTTCCATCAGTCGCAAATCTGGTTCCTTCAGTTCCACTGTAGTCCAAATAGACTCAGATTCCTTGTTTTCTTCTTTGATCTGAGGAACAGCTAGATCATCTTCTTCCTCTTTAATCCATGAAGGTCCTGCTTCCCTCAGTTCTTTAATAGGAGGCATCAAATTATAGGACTGTTTCTGGTCAAACTGACAGCTAAGCACGTCCTTCTGGTCCTGTCTAGCTGGTAAATGTTCCATTAGCCACTGCTCATGTTTAAGCAGTGAAGAATCCTTTTCCTGTTTTATTTCAAGCAGTGGAGTTCCTGGTTCATCCTGTTCTTGCATCAGTTGCAAATCGGGTCCCTTGTGTTCCTCTATAGCCCACGTAGACTCAGTTTCCTCATTTTCTTCTTTGATCAGTGGACGTCCTAGGTGTTCTTCCTCCTCTTTAATCCATAGAGGTCCTGGTTCCTCCATAGCTTTACCAGGAGGAGATGGATTGTTTGGTTCAACCAGATCCTCTTCAGTCCATTGAGGAACTACTTCACCCTGGTCATGACTGGATTTCCTCATCTTGTTACAAAGCTGATGGATGACAAATGTTTCCTCCTCATTTGATCAATTTTGCTTCTGGAGTTCTGTGGGGGACAAACGGTGATCAATGAAAATGGGCAACTAGGCCTTTAACTGTAAAAACCTAGAAATGCATTTTGATACAAAATTACATTTCTGTGAAGTCAGTTCATCAAGATTATGAGCCAAAGTTAAATGAGCTTTTGGAGACTGTCAATGGAGTATTAGAGCCCCTGCTAAGCTAAGCTAACTCAGTTGTTTCAGAGAGTGTCTTGTTATTGCATGCTTACAGTGCATTTGTCAAATAACCCAAATATGTCAATGCAAAAGTATCTCTTAGATAAACAATAGGACTAGATGTTTCAATCCCTTGAGACAGGGGTCTTCAATGTTTTCCAGCACCCCCAAACTGATGGCGAGATGGAGCAGGGACCCCCTAATTGTATATATTGTATGAAATTGTGTTATATAAAACTGGTCCTATAGTCATTTTATCACAGATGGAGTAATGTAACGAAAGTAATTTGTCCCTAGGATTATTAAAGTATTTCTGATTCTGATTCCTCGTTAATGGGACAGTTGTTGTGAATGAAACGGCGCCCAGCTTGAAAGAGCTCCTGTGTGTTGCTGAATGTGTGCATTGATGACTGAGAGACATCTTCTGCCTCCATTTATCTGTTTACTACAGTGTTTTGAATTCACGTTAACGTGTATTTAACCTTACAATTAGTGGAAAAAATTGCAGGGGGGAATATAAAAAAAGTGTAATCAACCAAAACTTTCACGACCCCCATTCAGTACCTCCATGGACCCTCTAAGGGACCACCTGTTGAAGACCTCCGCCTTGAGACCAAATACTTAATGCTTAAAATGGAGGGAGCTTCCCACTACACCATGTTGCAGAAGAACATAATTACTGTGGAGGGGTTTACAGGTTTAATGTGTTTCGATGACTAGCCCCTGACAGATCCAGAGGGCTGACCGGTGGCCTGGCATCCCAGGTGTGCCCTCCTCTGCACTGGATTCCCTGTATACAGCACTCAGCTGTAACCACTAGTGCCTTGTAGCCCAGGGGCCGTTTGATCCTGAGCCAGCTACCGATGGATTAGTAGCCGATAAATTTGATTGCTGGAAATTTACTCAAAAGAAAAACTGAGAGATCTTACTTATGAATTTTTTTCCAGAACGTTGCTTAAGCTTTTGCTCATCCTCTTTTGGTAGTAATTTCAACCTCACGTATGATTAAATATGATGCCACAAAGTCGGCACACCTATCTGTGGGCAGTTCTGCCCGTTCCTCACTGAAATACAACTCAGACTCCATCAGGTTGGATGGGAATTATCTAAGCACAGCTATTGCAGACCTCTACAGTTGTCAATCAGATTCAAGTCTGAACTCTGACTTGGCCACTCTAGGACATTAACAGATTGGCCTTGAAGAACTCCTTTTAGCTCCTTTTTCCCTGCTGATGAACAACATCACCAAAGTATGACGCTACCAACCCCACGCTTCACTATAGGGATGGTATCGGCTTATACAGGCTGGAATGCTGGATTGCTGCAAAAAAGGAGATCTTTCTGGAAGTTTCCCCTTTCCAAAGAAGAGCACTGATCGACCATGGGCTTTTTGGTTATACCCCTGATTAAGTTTCTTCCTCCCGATCACATGGTTCAGATGATTGACCAATTCTAAAAAGAGCAATCGGCAAGAGCCCAGGCTCCAGCTGGTAATCTGTGATAGCGGGTATTTGCCCAATGGGCTGGGCCTAATTTTAGCTTGTGAGGGCCGGCCGTCCTTAAACCATACCTGCCCCAAAACTTACTCTCCGGCCGAAGCACCTACCTGTGACAGTAAATAACTCAAGGAGCTCAAGAAGTAATATAATATTAACTACTTAAATGATACATTCAGTATCTATAGCCCTTCCTTGTCATGCAAATCCTAGTGATGGTTGACATATGGTGTAAATTTCTATTTCTTCAATTTGTAAAATCCTTGCAACAAACTAAATTATAATAAAACTAAAATGCTTTCTTTAAGCCAAACTACAATGTTCCTCATATATTTGGCAAATTTATGTTCAAATATTTAGCAAAAATGTGTTGCAGTGCATGATGGGGTTTTGCATCGGTTTTATTATTCCCTTTCATTGCCCACATGCCACCTAGACTGGCAGTGAATGCTTACACACCGCTGAGCTTTCATGTATTAATTGTTGAAGAACTGCGTGGCCTAAAATCCTTCCCAGTCGGAGCCTGGATCAGCAACGTATTTTACAGAAGTGGCCAGTAGCTGGCACATCTGGAACATTTCAGAAATGTGCCACGGAACCCCCAGTGTACCCTCTCTGATTGACCAGAAATGCTGTGATCGGCTGCGAAGACACAGCAGGCTGCAACACAATGCTTATGTGCAGCTTCCACATGCAGTTGAAGAAAGGGCTAATATACAGAGACCCATCCTGCCTAAGGCTATTGCAGCCTACAGCACATAACATAGTTTGTATAACAACCCTTTTAAGAGCAACAAAATGTTTTTGTTGCTCGAGCCGTAGTGAAGAGAGAAGAGGCAGTTTTGGAGTTCTGACTATCCCTGCTACCCCACAGAACATATAAAGCCTTAAATAGCCAAGCTCCATCTTTTAGCAGAGATCTGCTTGTTCCTTATGTTGCTAACAGGGAACTTCACTATAAATCTGTAGGTTTACTAGTGATTCCTAGAATTACTAAAAGTAGAATGGGAGGCCGATCTTTAGGTATCAGGCTCATCTAATATCGAACCAACCCTGTCTACTTTTTAGGATAGGCTTAGAACATTCCTTTTTTATAAAGCTTATAGTTAAAGAGGCTCAGGTTATCCAGTGCCGTCCCTATAGTATTGCTGATATAGGCTTAGACTGCTGGAGGACATAGGGACCCCTTTTCATCATTCTGCTTCATTCTATCTCTATTCTCTCCACTCTGCAGAATCTGTTAGTTCAACCTCTAAAATTATGATCTCTCAGTTTTTTCCTCATAGTAGCTTCATCTAGTCTGCTCCTGTTTGGCTGTGACTCCATCCTGGAGAGAAATATCAGCTGTGATGCTGCCATCAACACCTTTGTTTCTAGATATTGGAGCTTGGCCTATTTTTCAGTGTAATCCTGTTTCTCTGACTGTGACTGGCTGGATGTGCTCTCTTCATCCTCTGACACAGGAGCTGGCTCGGAGCTCGTCTGCCTGGCTGTGCGTTTCCTGGACAGGGCCGCCTGTGAAGCTGGTTGACAGTTGCGTTTTATATCTCTGCTTCTTCCTGTATCTCTGCTTCTGTCTCCTTGAACTCCAGTCAGCCTCAGCAGATGGCCGCTCACACTGAGCCTGGTTCTGCTGGAGGTTTCTTCTTGTTAAAAGGGAGTTTTTCCTCTCCACTGTCGCTAAAATCATGCTACTGCGAGGGATTGCCTTCGAGTCAGTGAGTCAATGCAATCAACTGGTTTTCCTTTGATAGAAAACTTTGAATCAATTTGACTGTATGATCTGGTTAAAAATTTAAAGTGCCTTGAGGTGACATGTGTTGTGAATTGGCACTATATATATAAACTGAATTGAATTGAAAAAACACTGTGGAAAACATGTAAAGCAGAAGACTTTTGAGTCTGGCAAGCTAGCACTCCAGCGAACAGCCAGCTACAGCCAAAAATTTCCTAATTTCCTCTGCCGAAAAAGAATCCTGCTGAGCAACAGGTCTAACTGCTGCACAGTTATATCTGCTAAAACTTGGTGGATCCTTGGAAATGAATTGGGGGAGAAAGGGGCATCAGGCACAGTGCCGCTGAATTACATAGGTCTTTTCCACCAATTAGGTTCGGAGCCCATTCCAGTTTCAAAGCGTATTTTCAAACGGGTTGCACCTGTTTCAAACAACAAAAAGAGGTTCTAGAGCAGCAGATCTGGTTCATGTCTGGCACCACAGAATAGCTGAGTGGACTTTTGGCAGAATACTGATGCCATATGGCTCTACCTTTCTTATCTAATCCAAAATAGTTAGGTTATCCTGACCTATTTTCTGTATTTGTGCTGCTATATGTGTGGGCTGCTGGATCACACAGGGACCACTTCTTCATTCTGCATGAATATATATCTCTATCCCACTCTACAGTGTTTGTTAGGTTCCACTCATATTTTTATGTTCTCTTTGCTTTTAATTTATGTTCTCTCAGCTTTTTCTCATCATAGTAGCTTTATCTGGTCTATTCCTGTTCAGGTGTGAGTCCATTCTGGATTGAAATATCAGTTGTGCTGCTGCCATGGACATATGCTTACAGATGTTGGAGCTTGGCCTGTTTCCAGGCGTATTTATTATAATTCAGACTGTTAAAAACTATACCTACTTTTGAGCAAAATAAATTCTATTTAGTATAAAAATGAAAATAAAATATTTTTATAGAAACCTTCATACAGAAAATGCAGCTTAAATCACTTTATGATTAAAAGTGACATGCAGCAGGTGTTTCACTTTCAACAATAAACATGTTGGATCGATTATATTTAATCCAATTCGATCTGGACTGATCTCGTATTGAGCTTATGGTACATCTTTCAGCTGCAAATCACAAACTGAGTTTCAAACATTATGTTATTAGTGTCGAATAATCTAGTGCAGATTTGAGTCCAAAGATTAAAGATGCAGAAAGTAGTGAAAAAAATAGGAAGAGTTGTCCTTCTTCTGAAGATTTACTTTCAATAAAAGATATAAATGATATATTTCAATTTATCTATTCATGTAAGAAAATACATCAGAACTTCTCAGTTTTAATCCAGCTAATATGAAAACTGATCAATGATCTATCAGACACTTTCTGTCGCTTCATACCTATTCTGTGGAGATTTATTTGGGGTTTCCAGTAGATTTCCATCAGTCTGTTTTCTTCCTCGTAGAGGATGATGAGTTTTTTCAACCTCTGTGAAGATTTCCTCAGCAGCAGCAGTTAGTCGCTCTCTGATAAACTTTCTCAGACGCTGAACTACAAAAAAATGATACTAAAACTACTGAAATATTCAGCTGAGATACGAAAACACAACAAACTATTAGCTAGATGACCTTTAGCCGCCTTTGTTTTGCTTCCTGGATGTCACAAAGCAGCTGAACGGTCTGCCTACCGCCCCCTGCTGGACGGAAGTGGAACAGCAATACCATTGTCTGAACAAGACCACAACTTTCCTAAACTGTAATTAATGGGGCAGATATTTACTAGATCTTTTTAACAGTAATAGTTATTTTCTTTCAGTCTTTCTAAAATCCTCATACATTTTAATAATGCACGAGTTAGTTTTTGTTCTAAGAGTTTTTTAGAGTCCCTTCTTCTAAGGCTAGTATTTCTATATTCATCTAACAAACACTTCCACTAACCTTCATCTGTCTGGGTCTATACAGCACTGGCTACCATGGCAACAGAGCTCAGTCAGGAGGATTTCCCTCTGACCAGGGGAGTCGGTCAGAGTCTCCTTCAGAAACTGACTACTTTAGTGGGACAATGCATTCTGCTATCAGGAGATATCTTTAAGTCTTAGAGAGAAATCTTTAAAATAGCTTAGAAGATATCGTCCATCAAATTTGTAAGATTAGATTATTCCAGTGCCACCTAAAGGTTGACAGTATATTATGAAATGATATCAATAATGATAACAGCAGCCTAACCATAGTGAGACTAAGGCTGGTAGAAAACACTGAGGGCTCTGGACTCCATGCTGAACCTCCTCAGTTTTATAGAATAGATTTCAACTTTATTGTCATTCCACTGTCACAAGTACAGAGCAAAGAATTAATTAATAATTGAATTAAAATTTATTTATCTCCCATTGGATAAATTCACAGCTGCATTTAAGCCATCCCCTTGGTTGGCAGTGGGCTGTCATTGTGCGGTGCCCCATGTGTGGGGTTAAGGGTCTTGCTCAGGGACCCAGAGTGGCAGTCTGTGGGAGTTTGAACTCACTACCTCAGGATTCAAATCCCTATGCCCTAACCACCAGGCCCCCATTCTTACTGATGTTTCTGGTCATATTGATGTAATTTCATAATCTCAGATCCTCAGTTAATCTTGGAGCAACTGGACCATGACAGAGATCTGCTCTCCTCACTGTATTTTCCTGTGATCAGACCAGCTCCTTGGTCTTACTCTCCTTTCAATATCAGCTTCTTTCACTTGCATAACATAGTCTTTGTTCTCACCTTAAATAAAACCCATGATGGTGGGTTTTCTGTTAGTAAATTGCTGCTGTTTAATGTTTGATGTTTTCCAGCTGTAATTGAACAGGACGTACAGAAATGGGTCAGCAGCTCTCTCCGGAGGTGGTACCAGCGTTAGGGTGTTGTGAGAACAAGGATTCATTTTTGATCAGTACCGCATGTTTCCTGCTGCATAAGTTGATGATTAAGATCTCAGAGCTTTGCAAAAGATGTGAAGTTATTGCATTAAAGCTTGGCTTGTTTTTCTGTGACAGCTGGGAATGGGAGCAATATTGTTTAATGTTTAAACCTGAATGACTTAAATATTTAATTGAAAGTAATATGTAATGTGATTTATTCAATTGAATTGATTGAATAAGTAAATCATAGATAGATCAGTTGCATTTTCTTCACATGCCTTTATTTCTGATAGAGGAAACAGAGCATATATTGTAATCGAGGTAAAACTGCCCAATTTATCGTGATATTGATTTGAGGTCATATTGCCAAACATTAATTACCATATAGGAATCTTACCTTGCTCCTCTAATAAACTAGCTCATACTTTCTACAATAACAGGCAATTTTGCAAGTCCTTCCTTAAACTGATCAGTCTGGACGACATGATAGAAACAATGATTTTATTAAGACTGTCAAGCTTTAAAAAAAATGCACGTAGATATTTGTTGACGTGAATGTTTTTGAAGAAAAAGCAGTGGATTGCCAAGGTCTTTCCTTCTTTTAAAAAAATAATTGATTTATCACACCTGAGTTAAGTTCAACCCCGTCCACGCCTGATTAATGCCACACTTTTTCTCCATCAAGAAATAGTTTCAGTAGGACTTCAGTAGCCCAACAGTGTGAAGAACACCAAATCCTTAGCCGTATAGTGTGTAAAGATCTAGAGATCTTTTAGTCCAGAAAATGTTAGGAAGCCATTTCTAAAGCTTTGGGACCCTGCTGAACTACAGTGATAGCCGTTATCCACAGAGAAATCCTGCTGCACTGGTAAACAAACCACAACGATCCTAAGAATGCAGCAAAGGCTCATCCAAGAGCTCCCAAACAAAACAAAAAAAACACAATAAAATCCAAATAACTGCAGGCCTAACTTCCCCCTATTAAAGTGGAGGATTTTCACAAATTTCTGATAGACCTGCCCTCTCTTCACTTTAAAAAGAAGTAAACATGCACAACCCTGTACCTGCTTCTGAGAGGTAACACCTATGAGACGTATCAAGAGCATGCACAAGCCCATTTTTCCTCATGCACGCTCTGTTTGAAAGTTACTCATACAAGCTCACTTTCCAAAAGAAGATTTGCAATTTTTCCACTATGTCAGACTCACCACCGGTAAGTGAAAATGGGGACGAGCACGTAGGACGGCCTTACATAAACATATCACCAGAATGATTGACAATAAGGAGGATCACATATTTTGATGATCCACCAGGAAAAAAGAACAACCTCCACTATATCTTTAAGGTCACTGTTCACAATTTCATCATAAAAAAAAGACTGAGCAGCACGCATCTAATACCAAATCCACTTCTGGGCAAAAAGAATTTCAATTTTCCCACATTTTGATAGGAAAAATATTCGTTGGACTGATGAGAAAATAGTATAACTTTTCTGAAGGTGTGTTTCCCATTACTTAAATATGAACATGCAGGAAAACCCTCCAACGTAGCCAATTAAAAATAAATCTTCAAAGGTATGTGGGCCAAAAAACCTCCACAGCGACTCACTGGATGTTATCAACACTGCTATATTGCATTGGTTACTGCGGACAGTAGCCCAACCAGTTATTAGATTCAGGGGTTGATGTAGGTTTGGGTTTTATGGAAAACCAGGACCAATTGCAGAGACGATAAGGAAAACAAACCTTGTGGCCCTTTATTAAACTTTTACAGTTCAGATAAAGCTTTACACTAATCTCAAACTGTGTTCTAAATATTCTGTGATAAGTGTAGAATAATCTAACTTCTTATTTTGTGAAGTTTATTGGCGGTTAGCAAACAATTTGAATAGTTCAGGTTTGAACCAACCAAGTACTTTATTTTTTGAGCAAGACCAGATTACAGACGCACAAGATAAAGAGTGGAAAGGCCTGTTTTTTGAATCGGAAGCTGGAATCAGAAGCCAACCTCAGCTTCCTGTGAGGACTGGCTTGGCCGCAGTGGATCAAGTCAAAAAGTTTTAGTACACTGAAGGGCAGATTATACTTCTGCAACCGCACACATCAGATGTCGCTTGGGTCTGGTCATGAACCAGTTTTGCTGGTATGCTTCTGCACCTTCGGTATGGAATTTCTAGGAGCGCACAGCAGTTTCCCACCAAAGTGCAAGGGGGAGCCTATTGGAGAACAATATATATATATATATATATATATATATATATATATATATATATAAAAAAAAAAAAAAAAACTAAACTGTTTTCTCACCCCTCGTGGGGTGGTATGTGTCATCCTCAAGCTCGGGTCCTCTACCAGAGGCCTGGGAGTTTGAGGGTTCTGCGCAGTATATATACATACATATATATATATACATATATATATATATATATATATATATATATATATATACATATATATTATTTTTTTTCCGAGAGTGAGATAATCTCAGGTAGCAGCACTAGACATCTTCCAGGCATGTGAGTAAAACTAGCAGCAGTTCAGAGGACAGGATGAATGAATGGTAGACGACGTGCGCGGATGACGTCATACACACTCACCTTTGTTTTAAAAAAAATATAACCACGGATGTCTGGGGGACAGTGATTGGCCTACATGTTATGAATGCTGGCGTACCATAAAGAATAAATTATGAACAGTTTAGTTTGTGCCTTCAATGTGTTGCCCATAGGAAGACGTTACTTGGATATAACCTAACGGAATATCTTCCGAACAGCTCCAAATGACACAAAACTTATATGAAAAAAACGGTGATCCCCTTTAACAAATGCAATGATCCATTGAAAGGGCTTTCTATCAAACTTAAAACAGCCACCTTCCTAAAAGACACAACTGAACAGTAACAAAGTCCACATTCAAGATTAAACGGTAAGAAATGGTATAGGCTATCATAAACATATTAAAATAATTGAAGAACTTGGCTAAATACGTAGATCATTAAATGGAATCACCGATAAAACCCACTGATTTCTAGCCTTGTCTGGAGCAGGCCAGCAGCACAGAATATATTACCATGGAAACTTCCATCCATCCATTTTCCGTCACGCTTAATCCCAGTTGGTGTCGAAAGAATTTCTGGTGCTAATCTCCAGCTGTCAATAGGCGAGAGGCGGAAAAACAACCATTCACACACACACTCGCACCTAAGGAGAATTTAGAGAAGCCAATTAACCTAACAGTCATGTTTTTGGACTGTGGGAGGAAGCCATAGTACCCTGAGAGAACCCACGCATGCTCAGGGAGAACATGGAAACTCCATGCATAACGACACCAGGCTGGGAATCAAACCCGAAACCTTCTTGCTGCAAGGCAGCAGTGCTACCCACTGCCCCACTGAGCAGCCCACCATGGTAACTTATGTGTTACTTTTTTTTGTAGAACAAAGCTAAGCTTAATTAAGCCAGGATATCTGGAAAATTACAACTTATCTTGATATGGTGAAATAGGCCTCTGGTGTTGTAGTTTTTGAGATCGACCAGCTCTAATTTAGTCCAGAGGCAAAAAAATAAATAAAAAAATTAGATGACTTGACCAAAGAGCTTTACTCTATGTTCCTCGACCCATTCAGGCACACGCTCACACACAATACTTTCCTAAACTTTAATGTAGTAGATTTTGACCCAGAATAATTTTTACAGTGAACATTTTTGTTTTGTTTCAGAGTCTATCTGATATTCTCACATGCATCACATTCTAATAATAATTCTAATAATAATGTTAAGACGGCTTTTGGTTCCAGTTTTCCTTCTTGTACATCGTAGTCACTGCTTTTGCAACAAATGTTTTTTTTATCCATCCTCCTACATTTTCCGAATAGGTTTTAAGTTATAACACTACAGGTTTACATTCACACATTCATATTTATCTGGAGGTTGTTTACAGTTTCCATTGACTGTTCATCAGACACTAATTTTAGGCTGTTAGATACTTTCCATCCAGTTTTATTTAAATAAAGACCATGAAACCATCCAGCAGCCGGAGCTGAGTTGCTAATCAGCAGCGTCAGTCTTATCTGTGGGCTGCAGGGGCTGATGGGAGTTTTTAGGGGCTATTAGAAACCATGTTTCCCTCGTCATAGCTAGCAGCTCATCCTTGTTTGGCTTCATTTGTACCAGAGTCACTTCTCTCCAGGTTCACCAATTAACCTGGAACAAACACTGTCCCTCTAACCTGGTTGGTCTTCATTTCTCCCAGACAACCAATCATTAAAAGGAATATACAGAATATATTTGGTGAAATTCCATTTAGCTTTAATGTGTTATTAGGCATTATAAAGACTACAATTCAGGTTATTTTATTTTTTTTACTCAAACATGTAAACATAACATCCTTTTGGGATAACCATCTCCCTGAAACTTCAGCCCCAAAGTTATTCGAACAGAAACTTGTTTGTAACCCCCTTAGAATAAGTTTTAACAATCTGGTAGAGAGAAAACGTAATCCGATCATCACGTGTGTATACGTATACTAGGGCTGCAACTAACGATTATTCTGCTAATCGATTACAGTAATCGGTCAATTATTAAACCAGGAGAAACTGGGTTTGAGAAGTTATGGATAGAACACATTGACAAATGAAAAATATTTGTATCTCGATTGTAAAACTGTTTACTTTTTCTCTTTTTACATTTTTGGTATAATTGCTTCTCAAGGTGGGTTGCTCTGTCAGGCACGTTTTAGACTCTCTGCGCTCCAGTTAAAGAAAAATCGATTACTAAATTAGTTGACAATTATATCATTAATCACAATAAATCTTGAAAAGTTCTAGTATTAGTAGAAATTGCCTGTTTTGTAAATAAAGGCACAGTTCCTGCCCCTCACATTTCATGTTCTTCGGTTCATTAGTAATGACTGTGGATGTAGATTTATCAATGATGGACCTTCATTGCATCTTTTTGTTCATACTTTTGTTTTTGATGCTCATTTTAGTTAAGGTCTCAGCGTTGCTTTATGCTTACGGTCTTTCACCACAGTAGTAGAGGGAAGGCTGGAATGTTCATACGCACTTTACAGAGTCACTTAATGGAATAATTTTTTTGCTTGAAGACTAGGAACAACTGAATGAGGGTTAGTAAAGGATAAAAAGGCCCACTGGTCTTGCACACATCTGTGGAAATTATACTCCAAAGATCTGAATGGGTCTGTACATGGAGACTAATCGCAATTGTGATCAGAAAAACCAGCCTCTCCTTCGAATTGAAATTTTTTTCTGATTGGACCAAATCGGATTACACTCTTCAGTCTGACATGGTTGCATTAAACATTTTTGATCTAATCAGTTCTTCAATACGATTGTGTCCAAGTAAACATAACCAGGGATGGAAAAACTTTCATTCCTATGGCTGCATTTTCATTTTTGAAGCTGATAATTAACTATATCACTATATAATTAACATAATCTCGCTTGTTATTGATGCCTTTAATGGTGGTTGCCAGTGTGTCAGAATGCAAATCAGATTTGTACTACATACATTATTTTTTGTTATATTGATAAAGAGCTAGTTCCCCATGGTTTTTAATCACTGTTATCCATCTTCAACCTCACATTAACGAAAGTATAGTGAGAATAATTGTGTGGGAAAAATATTTTTATTATAATAAACAAAAAGGAGACATTCAAATCAAGTCTTCTACAAAGATTATGCACAGTTCTTATCAGAAGTTACAGGCAGATGAATAAATAGTTTAAAACAAGAAAGCTATATTGCAGTCACTGGAAGAACAATATAAATGCAAGAGAAAAATTAATAAAAGTAAGTAACCAATGACCACAGGGCAGTATACATTTACAAATATTTTAACATAGCTTTGAAATAAACAACAGAATCTGAAGATTTATTATTTTTATACAACTAAACAGTATTTTAGGGGCATATGGTAAATTTAGATCCTGTCTGAGATGGACTACAGACTAATATTTGGATAGCCTTTCCATTCACATTTAACCAGGTAACTTCAGTTTTCCAGTGATTGGTGCTACTTTCTGGTTTCTTGGGGGGCAGCTTTTGTACAGCTGAAATGCCATGCTCCACCAACAGGAGCTGCAGCCTTTGAAGTTGAGTGTACAAAGTTTGTATTTGATACACCATGAGTTTGTCACAAAATAAACTTAAATGCTTATAAGAGAGAAAGTACTCCTTAAAATTATTTCACCATGTCTGACATGAAAATGTTTCTGACACATTTGATTCTGGTGGGAACCTGAAAATGACAAATCTGAGAGAAACCTCTTCCAAATGTCTTACCAATACCCTTTCTCCACTGGACAAAAAAAAAAAAAAAAGTTTAAACCCATTAAAAAACAATAACCAGCTTCTAGTGGCATTTTTTTGTGTGTCAAACTACTCATCAAGCGACCATGTTTAAAATAGCCTTTAAGTGGTTTGTATCCGATCAGCATACAGCGGGAACAGCAGACCAGTGTTGACCCACTAACTTACTCCATACCCTTGAGTGCAACTAACGTACGTCACAACATCGCTTCAGTCGAGTCTGATATAACAAGCCATCAGTGTTGGCCAGTAGAACTATTGAAGGTAGCCATGTTTATTGTTTTCTACATCAAATAGCTTTTCAATTAGGGCTGAAACAATTAATCAGATTAATCGTGATCAATCAATTATTGAAATAATCATCAACTAATTTAGCTATCAATTAATCATTACTGGAGTATAGTGAGACTAACACATGATTTTAGCTGACCCACTTAGAGCACCAATATACCAAGATTGTAAAAAAATAAATAAAACATTTTGCATTTAAGATAAATGTGTTTGTCCATCAATATGCTCTAACTAGAACTACTTCAGTGCAAAAGTTTTAGTTTCACCTGGTTTTATGTCATAAAAAATCTTTAAGGAGCCTTTGGCTATCCGATTATTAACTGATTAATAAAACAAATAATCAATTTCCAAAATAATTGTTAGCAGCAGCCCTTTGTTTAATAGTGAAGCTACTTTCATGGTTAAGTGTCAGGGTAGCATGTAGATTTTCCCAGGCACGCATCTATCCTGCGTAAACTGCAACAAAGACGTATCAGAAGTAGGGATGGAACGGTTTATGAAAACCGTCCGAACCGTTTGGTTCGACTGTCTCGGTTCAATTCGTGTGTGTTGCATTCAGTTCATGCGCTGCTCCATTTTCTCATAGGCGAAGCGTTTACACTCCAGAGCAGAAGGTGGCGGTACTGCGACCAAAGCCAACCACCAGTAGTAAACAAGAAGAAGAAGAAGCGAAGCAGCGTAGCCGGGTGTAGCAGAAAAAAATTTGTAGTTGTGGAGAATTGTGTGGGTATGGCGAGTGGGAAAGAACAGGAGTTGGAAGACGCGCCAGCAGCACTTTATAGGTCTGCTGTATGGGACCACTTTGCATTTAGAGTGACCTACGATGACGGCGGAAAGAAAGTTGTGGATAAAAGTGCAACAGTGTGCAAGCATTGTGCAACACGTGTTGTTTATGGTAACAGCAACACGACCATAACAGATTTTCCTAACAATGAACTTACACCGAACAGAACCGAAAACCGTGACCATGGAACCGTGAACTGAACAGAACCGTTGATTTTGTGAACCGTTCCACCCCTAATCAGAAGTAAATGGGATGTAAAACTTGCAGCTAGAGACTATAGAAGGGAGGAGGAAAAGGCAGACCTGTCATGTCCAAGTCTAAAACTTAAGGACACACTTGGAGCTACATTCAACCATTTGAGGTAGTCATAAAACTCAGCTGGCAAACATCAGAAGCTAACATAGCCTCATCAGAAAACATTTCCTTTAGAGGCATATTAATTAGCTAAATGACGATTGTTAGTGGGTCAACTTGTGTTAACCTGCTAATTTTAGTGGGAAGAGGCTAAAGACAAGGTTTCTAACCTGTGTGGGTTCTGTTGTGAACTTCAAAATGACTAAGCTGAAAGAATCCTTTTCCACATATCTTGCATGGAAAAGGTTTCTCACCTGTGTGGATTTTGATATGATCATTTAAACTATTAAGATGAGAGAAACTTTTACCACATGTTTTACATGGATAAGGTTTTTCACCTGTGTGGGTTCTGATGTGAACATTTAAATTACTAATCTTAGTGAAACTTTTTCCACATGTCTTGCATGTAAAAGGTTTCTCACCTGTGTGGGTTCTGATGTGATCATTTAAGCTATTGATATGAGAGAAACTTTTCCCACATGTCTTACATGGAAAAGGTTTCTCACCTGTGTGGGTTCTAATGTGAACATTTAAATTACTCATCTGAGAGAATCCTTTTCCACATGTCTCACATGTAAAAGGTTTCTCACCTGTGTGGGTTCTGATGTGAAAAGTTAAACTAGTAATACGGGAAAAACTTTTCCCACATATCTTGCATGAAAGAGGTTTCTCACCTGTATGGGTTCTGATGTGATTATTTAAATTGCTAATCTGAAAGAATCCTTTTCCACATGTCTTGCATGTAAAAGGTTTCTCACCTGTGTGGGTTCTGATGTGATAATTTAAACTATTGATAGCAGAAAAGTTTTTCCCACATGTCTCGCAGGGAAAAGGTTTTTCACCTGTGTGGGTTCTGACGTGAACATTTAAGTTGCTAATCCTAGAGAAACTTTTTCCACACATGTTACATGTAAATGGTTTCTCACCCGTGTGGGTTCTGAGGTGATCCTTTAAACTAGTAATCTGAGAGAAATTCTTTCCACATATCTTACATGGAAAAGGTTTTTCACCGGTATGGGTTCTGATGTGAACATTTAAATGACTAATCCGAGAGAAACCTTTTCCACATGTCTTGCATGTAAAAGGTTTCTCATCTGAATGGGTTATGTAATGTCGTTTCATGGTATACTTATTCTTATAGGATCTCCCACAAATGTCACATGTGAAAGACCTTTTCTTTTGGTCAGTTTGAGACTGACTCTCTGAAAACGTGAAGCTGCTTTCTTCCTGATCTTTAGTTTCAACTACAGGCAAGATATTGAAGGAATGCTGTTCAGTTCTTGGTTCTCTTTCACTAAAGTCCACTTCCTGAAGAGTAAAAGTCTTCAAAGGGATTGACTTCTTCTGGACAAGCTGCCCCTTGTCCTGATTGCTGTGTAGATCCTTCTGACCTTGTGTTGAATCTACTGAAAGCCATAGTTCATGTTTAGGCAGAGGAGAATCTGGTTCCTCCTTGACTTCAAACAGTGGTGGTGATGGTTCTTCCTCTTCTTTAATCCATGGAGGTCCTGGTTCATCCTGTTTTTTAGTCGGTAGCAAATGAGGTTCCTTCTGTTCCTCTTTAGCCCATGTAGACTCAGGTTCCTCATCTTCCTCTTTGATCAGTGGAGACTCAGGGTGCTCCTCCTCCTCCTCTTTAATCCATGGAGGTCCTGGGTCCCTCAGGTCTTTAAAAGAAGGAAATAGATGTTCTCTTTTCATCTCATCTTCTGTAGTCCATATATGTACTTCCTCCTCTTGGTCATGACCAGGGTTCCTCCCTTGGCTACAGAGCTGTTGGATGGCCAAAGTTTCCTCCTCACTGGAGACATGTGGCTTTTCGAATTCTGAAGGAAACAAAAAAAGGTCATAAATATAATGCAATTACACCCTTTTTCACTGCTAACTGAAACCTAGGGGCATATTTCAATAAAAATGTACCTGTAATTTCACTTTCTTTGGGTCATGGGCAACAGATCCCAGTCTGAGTTTTTGCTCAGGCTGAGAAAGTAATTACATTTCCAATTACAATCAAAATGATAACTTAATTCTTTGATAATGTGAACAATAATGAGTGCATTTCTTATTTCAAAATTCCAATCAATCACTTTATGTCTATAGCATATTTACAAAGCCTCAGGGGAAACCAAAGTGCTGTACCTAAAAACAAAAACAACCATAGGGGTAACCAACGTGCGCACTTTTACTCGTCGTCTCCCGCTTCATTTGGGACTGGGACAGGCAGGCAACAGTCTCAGCAGAAACTTCCAGACTTCCTTCTCCCCAGACACCTCTTCCAGCTCTGCTGGGGGAAGCCAGAGGCACTCCCAAGCCAGCTGAGAGACATGGTTCCTCAAGTGTCCCATGGGCCTCCTCCCGGTTGGACGTGCCTGGAACACCTCCCGAGGCGTCATGGGGGCATCTGGAAAAGATGTCCAAGCCACCTCAGCTGACTCCTCTCGATGTGGAGGAGAAGCGGCTCTATTCTAGCCTCTATCGGATGACCGAGCGGCTCACTCCATCTCTAATGGAGTGCCCAGCCACCCTGCAAAAGTTAATTTCAGTTGCTTGTATGCCAGATTTTTAGTTTGGACATGATCATGATTTAATGCAGGAGGGTAGTAATATAGACCAAATAGAAAAAAAGAGAGCTTCGCCTATTTTGCTCAGCTCTCTTAACCAAAACAGACAGGTGCAGGGTCTGAGACAGTAGAATGCCGTAGAAGGACAGTAGAATGCCGTCTACAAGTCCACAAAACACATGTGGATGGGTTGAGCAAACACCCAAGCAACCTCAAGCACCCTGCAGAGAGTATAGAGCTGGTCAACTGATCCACGGCCGGGACGAAAAACCACATGGCTCATCCTAAAGACAAGGTTCGACAATATTCTGGAGATTGTCTCCAGGCCTCAGGCATAGGCCTTCCCTGGGAGGCTGAGAAGTGGGATCCCCCTATATGAACCAATTCTCCTGTCCCCCTTCTTATGAAGAGGATCCACCACCCTAGTCTGCCAAGTCCAAAGATACTGTCCCTGACTTTCACGCAATGTTGAAGAGGACTGTCAGCCATGATAGCCTGAATGCATCCAGAGCTTGGAGGTACTCGGGTTATATCTCGTTCAGTCTGAAGCCTTGCCACCACAGAGTTTTTGACCAACACAGTGATTTCAGCCTGGTAATGTAATCGCTCAGAGCCTCAGCGATGAGAGAAAGAGCCGATAAGCAAAATCACTGAAAGCTTTATGAAAAGTATAAACAGCCAGTGCAATAAAGGGTCAATGGGAGTAAATAACAGTGCAATTTTTCCATTTCTCTGTCATCCTGTATTCCTTTAAAATAAAAACAAGCGAAAATTAATGTTTCCTTATTCTGTTCTCCAAAGCGCTGACTGTTTATATCGAGGGAAACTAATTATTTACAGTCCAACTCATTTCCAGAGGAGTTAAAAATGTTGAAAGTGTGTCGCAGGAAAAAAAAAAGCAAAATAACAACAAAAAATGCTACAGGAATGAGGGAAATCTTGAGTCAGAATTCAGTTTATATCTTGTCTGAATATATGTGATATTTTGGGAAGGGGGGTGAACAAGCGCAGAACCTGCTGTGCTAAAGCATTAAAAGAAGCAGCAGAGAGCCTCCAGGATGACTGCTGCCAAACAATTAATGAATAAAATAAGGAGATTTTATGGTAAATAACTGATAGAAAAAATGATCTGGTTATCATTTTATCTCTCAATAGCTACACTGCAAAACCTACTGTCAAATTATTTCTTAACGAGATAACCCCACTCTTTTCTAAGAGTAAAAATAGTAATAATGTGTCATATTCTGGAATAAAAACATGATTTAAGCAATCAGCAGACTCTGAAATAATAACTGTCTCCAGTTGATCTAGATCAGCGGTCCAACACAGATGAGACACAGTCAACAGGTAAATTCCACAGGTGACAACATGTCCTATGTCCGGGACGCTTTGCATAAAATTACAAAATCTGTCACTGGTTCGTTTCCATAGTGATCATTTTGTTTTCTTGTTTTATTTTAACAGATTCTTCACCGATAGACAAGATAATATTATGTCCCAAGTCGAAAATGACAAACATTTCCTCACAATTAGATTTTTATGATGAGTTGCTCATTTGTCCCTCTAATTGTACCATTGATTCAAACAGTATAGACTCACAGTAAAAAGTAAAAGAAATAAAACTCAATTGCCAGTAACTTTAAAAACATGAGGATTTACAGTTTTTCTGCATGCAAATGAAAAAGTGGGGCATCTTCAAAAAATAGCAGGGAAGATATGACAGCTCACTGCATGAACATGGTCACACATCATGGCAGGCTCATAATTGTGGAATGAAAATGAATCAACAATAAGAATTCGAAATTTAAAGTACTACAACCCTCGTTTGAGGATAAACATCATGGCAACATCCAAACAGCATCCCAATTGATTGAGTGTTTTACAGAACGCATTCCTCCAGATCCCGCTGGATCACAAGTGTGACACTCTGCAGATTCTGACACTTTCAGATCCTCATATGCATTTATTTGATCCCCTAACAACAGATGACAGACAACAGACGTGTGTTGGATAGATCTTAGGCCAGGATAAATTATAACATTTATTCTGACCCGTTTGTTTAGTTTTGCAGCATTTTCACCTAATCTGTCCAAACTTCTGTGTTTTGGACCCCGTTTGTCACAAATTTATCTAGTTGATTGCTTATTAATTTCTTATCTGCCGTTTTTTGCATGAAAAAATATCAAGCAGTCATGCCGTGTGATACATCGTAGTGGTAGCTGCTAAACTGTGGGATTTAAATTCTACTATCAATACATAAAAAGTAATCTTTCTGCATCAGCAGGTACATGATTCAGATGTCATTAGCTGAAATGCACCTAAATAAATAAATTGTAACTCTTTTGTACATATGGGGCAGTAAAACCAGTTCAGAAGGAGCCGTTATCTCCTTACTTGAAATAGCAAACAGACTGAACATAATAGCAATAGGTGTTTCTATCCTCAAATCACTGTTTGTGTGAAATGACACAGGTCATCATACAGGACAGAGTTTTGGGGTCTCTGAGAAAAAACACCTCGTGGTGACTGGTATTTCAAGGAAAATCAATAAAAGTGAAAGCATGGAATCTAATAACAAGAAAATTACTTTTTGTCACAATTTGTAAAATAAAGTGGGAATAGTTGGAAGGGAGGATGAGAATAGTTCGGTTTGCAGTCATTTTTCTTGAAAAGGTGCTTACACATATGTTGCATCCTGAATGAAAGGCCTACATGGATTTATATTTACAATCAGGAATTTACATTGACTTGCTCCTCCAAGCTGCAGGTTTTGATTAATAGCTTATGGTTCAGCAGGAGAAATTATACTCCATTGTGGGACAGACTTTTATTTATATTTTTCTATAAACTAAAATGAACGACACTATTCTCAGTGTGGAATTCTTTGCACCAACTGCTTTTCTATGGATACAACTTCTTTGCCACATCGTTCTAATCTGAAAAAACCCCAAAAAACAAAGAAATTAATTCATTAGACATGTCTGGTTGATTTTTTTGCGAGCAGTTTTGTTACCTTAGGAATATTTTTTCGTCAGGCATCGACACAGCCACCTAAGCTTCAGTAACATCTGCGGTGCGCATAGATTCTAACCAGCTGATCTCGCCACCAGTCAATCTATTACACAGGTGGCTTCACTCCACTCGTACTACCAACGGGCTAGCAGTAACCCAGTGAGTAAATAGAGATCAGTGAGTTCTAGACGCAGTTTATTTCCTGGTTCGGGAAATGGCACATGACAAGCCACACCCACAACAACATCTGCAAACATCAGCGCGCGTGCATCTGCTGTCATCAGTTAAACTAGCCACCAGTTAATCCGTCACACCAGCCGCCTTTCTGGTTGAAGTGCGCGCTGCCGACACCAGAGGAACAGGTTATTTAAAGGGGACAGAATTGATCACTAAACCGGCCCAAAGATGAGTTCGAATAAGTTATATCCAGCTAAATGCTAGCTACAGGGCGGTGGTGGAACAGCCCTTTATCTGCTTTCCAAATCGAAAGCAGAATTCAGCTGAGAACTCAGATTAGAAACTGATCAGACTTTTTTTGTAGCTTCCTACCGTGTCTGTGGAGATTAATCTCTGGTTTCGAGGAGTTTTCCAGCAGTCTGATGTCTTCCTCTGAGCGGAAGATTGGTTTTTCAACCTCTGTGGAGATTTCCTCCGCAGACATTCCTACTGATATTCAGCTGAGATGCAAAAACTCAACCGTCTACTAGCTGAGTCCAAGCTAGCTGGCTATCAGCGCCCTTTGTTTTACTTCCGCTGGGGCACTGACACAAAGCAGCTGAATTAACCATTACCGCCCCCTTCTGGACTGAAGGGGAACAGCATACTACAAACAAAATGACAATCATCTTCTTCTTCTTCTTCTTGTTTTACTGGCGACTTGCAACCAAATGGAGCATTATCGCCACCTACTTGATCTTATTTATGTTTCCTTAAATCCTTAGGTTTAGTCCAGTTTGTTGAAGATAAGATGACATGATTTTAAGTACTGTCTTTCTGGATTTATTTGAGAAGATATTTTTAATGTCCAGTTGTTTGATTCCTTCATGTTCCAGTCCTTTCCTTAAATCTATTCTTTGAGTTGCATATTTAATACACTCAAACATCACATGTTCTACTGTTTCTGGTTGACTACACATGTCACATTTTCCTGTTGGATGCTTCCCAATAACATGCAGTGATGCATTTAGCCTCGTGTGGCCTAGCCTAATTCTACTAAACATCCCCTGTTCTCTCCTGCTCTTCCCCAGAGGCTCTTCTTCTCCCACTTTTTGCTGTATCCTATATAAATATCTTCCTTTATTTCCATTATCCCATAATTTTTGCCACTGTACCTTAATTTTACTTCGTATCTACGATTTGATTTCTGTTTTGCTAATTGGTACTTTTACTTCTACCTCATTTATCGTCAACCCCTTCTTAGCTAACGAATCTGCCATCTCATTCCCTTTAATGCCACTATGTGCTGGAATCCATAAAAACTGAACATCAATCCCCAGATTACGTACTCGGTATAATGATAACAAATTTTCTAACATAATATCCTCCCTATATTTAGATAACGTATTTTTAAGACTAGTCAATGCTGCACTTGAATCTGAACATATTAATATTCTCAGGGGTTTGACTTCCTCTATCCAGTATAATGCCAACATGATTGCCATCATTTCTGCTGTATAAACCGACAAATGATCAGTTAATCTTTTAAACACCTTAACTTTTAATTCAGGAATGTAAAAAGCACAACTTGTTTTTCCATTCTCTGGATTTTTTGACCCATCAGTGAATATATGTACATAATACCCATATCTCTCATGTATCAAAGTGTTCACATAAGTTTGTATACTAAACATGTTATTTCTTGACTTTATCTTCTTTAATAAAGAAAGATCAACACTAGGTTGAGGTAGTAACCATGATGGTATAGCTGGCATTAAGACAGTTAGACTAACGTCCCAATTATTGAGTTCTAACTCCTTGATTATCTGAATAATTCCCTTACTAAATACCTCCTTTTTAATTTTACTGCTTTCCCAACTTTCACTTAATATTCTTATTGTTGGATGCGTTTCTTTTTGACTTTGTAAATTAGTCCAATAATTTGCCCTCAGCTGCTTCCTTCTAAGACTTAATGGCATTTCTCCAACCTCCACCTGAAGCGCAGATATTGGAGTTGATTTTACTGCTCCACAACATATTCTCAACGCTTGAGCCTGAATTATGTCCAACCTTTTTTAAAGATGAACTAGCAGCTGAATCAAAAACAATACAACCATAATCTAGAACTGATCTAATTAATGCAATATATACATTTTTCAACGCCATACGATCAGCTCCCCATATACTTCCTGTTAAACACCTCATAATATTTAGTACTTTCTTACATTTATCTTCTATCTTATATGATTTTTCCACGTAAGCAAAGTATCAAACCACAACCCCAAGAATTTAAAAACTTTTACCCTTTCTAATCTTTGTTTATACAATTTCAGATAAACATCTTCTTTCACTTTCTTTTTCGTGAAAAACATGGCTTGAGATTTCTCAACAGATAATCTAAATCCCCATTTCAAAGACCAATCTTCCACCACATCAATAGCATCCTGAACTTTCTTTACAACATATTCTATTTTCCTTCCCCTTTTCCAAATTGCCCCATCATCTGCAAAAAGTGATTTTCCCATGTCAGGTTTAACCTTCTTATATACATCATTTGAGGGGTGCCGTTTTCAACTAAATAAGTGTCAGAAATATAATTACCCACACGAACTTGAATATACCTACAAATAAGAAATCCTTTATCCAGTTATACATTTTCCCACCTATACCTATTTTATCTATCTTTATTAATAATCCTTCCTTCCACATCATGTCATACGCTTTCTCTATATCAAAGAAAACAGCTACTACCCCCTCTTTATTTGCTTGTGCTTTCCTAATATCATTTTCCAGGCATATTAAAGGGTCTAAAGTGTTCCTACCCTTTCTAAATCCACTCTGAAATGAAGATAGTATCCCATTTCTTTCTAAATAATATGTTATTCTTTCTGTAATCATTTTCTCCATGATTTTACCCATATTTGACGTTAAAGCTATAGGTCTATAATGATCAGGATTTGTAGGATCTTTTCCAGGTTTTTTAATTGGGATGATAATTGCTTCTTTCCACCCTTTTGGTAACTTACCCTCCTCCCAAACTTTGTTGAATAACTCTAATACTTTACCCATTGAAAAATCATTTAAATTTTCTATCATGGTATAACTTATATTATCCTTTCCAGGCGCCGTTCTTTTACTCTTACTTAGAGCCCTCTTCATCTCATGTATGGTAAATGCCTCATCTAGAGGACTCTGAGTATTTAATCTTTTTTCAAGTACCTCCGGAAATCTAACGTTTGTTTTCTTCTTACTTTACCTACTTCTGTCAGATTATCTGAGCTATGAATCTTAACAAAATTCTTTACCAGCATTTCTGCTTTGTCTTTATTCTCCCACGCTACTTCTTTCCCTTTTTTCAACACTGGCAGATCCTTATCGTGTCTAATTCCCCTCATTCTTTTAATCATTCCCCAAACTTTATCTAGTGGTGTTGTTCTTCCAATAGTACAACAGAAGTCTCTCCAATAATTCTTTTTTGCCCTTTTAATAACCTTTCTAACTATTGCCTGTGCCCTTTTATATTCTATCAAATTTGACATTGAATGATTTCTTTTCAATTCTCTAAACTTTTTATTTCTATTTCTAATAGCTTCGGAACATTCATTGCTCCACCATGGTACCATTTTAACTTTCTTTTTACTTTTACTCTTACCAATTGCTTGTGATGCTCCATTAGATATAGCTTTGATAATACTTTCATTTAATTCTTCCACCTCCCTTGTCATGTCAATCTTACGTACCTCCTCATCACAAGCTCTTGCAAATTTACTCCAATCCGCTTTATCCAATTTCCATCTTGTTACCCCATCAAGTTCAATCCTGACATTTTCCTCAAAATTAATTAAAATTGGATAATGATCACTTCCAATACTATTATCATTTTGCACTTCCCACTTACTCCCACTTGCTAACTCACTTGACACCAAATGACAATCATCTGATCCAGACCAGAACATTTATAAACTGCAATTAATGGAGCAAATATTAACCTAGATATTTTATACAATCGGAATTATTCTTTCAGTGTTCTTAATGAGGATTTTTTCTTTTACTTTTATTTTCATAAATCCGAAAAAACACTTTCAGAAAAGCAGAAACGTACAAACATATGCCATCCATAACAGCTTTCATTCTTTACAAAAAGAAACAATATAAAAGAATGAGAAAGAAAATTAAAATTAAATTAAAAGAAAAAGAACAAAAAACACAGGGGTTTAGCTAAAGTATATTGCTATCAAGTCTGAAAACTTTAAGGCCTTGTTGTTCTCCAGTAACTTAATCGAGGCATGAAAAATGTTAATATCATTAATGAGGATTCATTAGCGGGGAGTGGTACCCCCCTAGGGATTGGTGGCCCAGGGTTTAGGCCAGGAGTTAGGGCATAGAGCTGGGAATCCAGAGGTTCTGAGTTCAAACTACACTCCCACAGACTTCCTCTCTGGGTCCCTGAGCATGACCCTTAACCCCAGACTGCTCCCTGGGCGCCCCACGATGGCAGCCCACTGCTCCTGAAGGGGATGGGTTAATTGCAGAGAGTTCATTTTGTGACTGTGTACTTGTGAAAGTGTAATGACAATAAAAGCTTGGGAATTTTTTTTATTACATTCTAATAATGCACTAATTTGGCTTAATTTTAAATTTTTAGTTAAATTTTTTCTCCGTAAATCAAAATGGGGCTCAAATGACTGTTTATCTTCAGCACTGAATCTAAATATTATCTTTATCTTTTCTCTGACAACCTTCGCAATGGTCTTTCTTCACCTTATCTGCTTTCTTCTAATTAAAGTTTATTTCCTTGATTCTCATACCCCCTTTTTTTCTCCTCTATCTCTCTCTTTCCCATCTTTCCTATCAGGTATTGGTGACAATGTGAGTGATCCATAAAGGCAGATCTATTCAGTCTAATTCTATGCTTTGTGCTCTGCGTGATGATACACTTGTCATTTATTTTTATCTGTTTATTTTGCCTGCCCCCTTCCCGTATGGGGAGGTCTGGGGATCTCTTCCTGGGTCTGTTCCCTATTGAGGGATGGGCCCTCAGACCAGAGTGATAGTGTATGTATGAGGACTGTAAGAGTACAGAGGGTATGAAGAGTTTTTAGTTTTCACTCTTTGTTTCATTGCAGCCATTTGCTAAAATCAAAAAAGTTTATTTTATTTCTCATTAATGTACCCAGCACCCCATCTTGACAGAAAAAATGTAAATGTTTTCTTCTGATCTTTCATCAGAGGGTTCTGCTCCTTCATTGGAGTCCAGCTGTATTTAATTAAACTGAATGGACTTGATTAGGAAAGACAAACACCTGTCTACATTAAACCTTACAGCTCACAGTGTAAAATCCGCACAGACAAAGGACAAAATCTACAGATGATGAGAACTGATGCAAGCATACATGATCCACACATGCACAGAACAAGATTCACCAAAGTATTTTTGGTCCATAAACAATAATAAATTAAATTACAAAGTACCAGTGGTCTTTAAACTTCCCAGCATTTGTGTGTGGATTTTTAAAAGTCTCCTGATGTGCCTCAAAACACAAATACATTTTTTTAAACAAGGGATGGTTTGCCACCAATCGCAAAGCTCCCTTGTAAAAGCAAATCACAAGAAAGTACTTCACGTGGGATGAATTACCCTGAGATCTCAAATTCCTCCGTCACCATGGATTATTTGGTGCGTGTGTGAATCGTGTTGTGCATGTGTGGATCTTGTCCTGTGTTTGTATGAATCACATATATTTATTTGTGAAAATTGAGACTGATCTAACTTTATACAGTGCATGAAGAGGAAATGAGTATCATGAGGTTGAAGGAACAGTCCAAGGAGCTCAGGGAAAGAATTGAGGCAATGCACAGATCTGGCCAGGGTAAAAAAAGAATTTCTGCAGCACTCAAGGTTCCTAAGAGGACAGTGGCCTCAGTAATCCTTAAATTGAAGAAGTTTGTGACGATCAGAACTCTTTCTAGACATGGCCATCCAGCCAAACTGAGCAATTGTTGCAAATGTACCTTGTTGAGAGAGGTAAAGAAGAACCCAAAGATCAGTGTGACTGAGCTCCAGAGATGCAGTAGGGAGATAGGAGAAAGTTCCTCAAACATATGAAGAACTCCCAGACTATGGGAAATAAGATTCTCTATATTGGCAAAACCGGCCTCACACACACACACAAACACAAACAAGAAATGGTTTCAGTTTAATAGATTAACGTTGAACATACAAAAGTCTAAATAAATGGTCCTCAGTGGTAAACATCTTACACCAAGTACTTATCTAAACTTCAAACTGGCACTACAGGTATCATTCCTAAGTTTTTTGGTAGATGGAATGCTTTATTGGAAAGGCCAAATGAATTGGTGCTAGTAAAAAAAAAACAATAATCTCTTAGTATCATTAGACAGATTAGACATTCGGTTAAAGGTCTAATAATACATTCATAGATGAATAATATGAACAGTGGGCATGTATTTGTTGTTGGTGCGAATCCTCAGATGTGGCAGAAGGCATTTACCAGAAACCTCATTCAGCCTCAATGGTCGAAGCTATTTCGGTGGCCTACTTAATGTCACCCCCATCCCGAAGGCTATCATGGTTACAACCAGTAACCTTGACAACCACTTAGTTGAGTTGTTGAGTTTGTAAATATGGCGGCTAGAAGGAGCACATCTGAACCAATTTGACCATTTGTCTAAATTTCAAGGAGAAGATATGCAAAGAACAAGAACGCAAAAAGACGTTTCAAAATGGTAAGGTCATTATTAAACTTTTCTTTCTTCACCCCATAAAGAATATTAGTCTTGTGTTATGCCCACTGAAAGTTGGAAAGTTAAAAATGCCAATACAATGCCATAATGCCTCTCATTTCGTTTAAACTTTGTGATATACATACGCTTTTCTTATACCTATTGAAAAATAAAACACAAATACCAAGTGTTTCTCAGAAAAACAAACCAAATCTGATTATTAAAAAGAAATGCACAACCAGCAAACATTATCCATTATCCACAGGCTTAGTTATTACAACTAAATATTAGCCCTGTAATTCAACGTTACTAGGTTAATCAATGTTTTAACTAGTGTTAATCTGGGGAAGACCAGGTGAAAAAGAAAAAAGCCATTAAAAATTTTACTTTTAAATACTGCAATTTGAAATCATGTTTGAAAATATATTTTTAATATTTATTATTAAAGAACTATAAATTGTATTTATTGATTCACTGGAATTTGAAAATGTATTTTCAAAACCTATTTTTAAATTGAAACTTAAAAACCAATTATTCTTTATTCCATCTTGTTCTTCAACATGCATTTTCAAATCCGTCTTGAAATTACATTTTCTTTTTGCATTACCGCTCTATTTACCTATTGCGTGACCCCTCTGGTCTTTGAGCACACTACAAACTAATCACGATGAATCATTGGTTAGACTGCCACAATTGATTAGCAAAGAGACCAATGAGGGAGCTGGTTACATCTGAGGAGCAACTGTGATTGGTCAAACTGGTTTCCGTGTGCTCAGGAACCAGAAGGGTCACAGAGGTGAAAATGAGTTAAAAAAAAAAAAAAAGCGCTGAATGTTGCAAACTATAAATCAGTCTTATGTTTACATTTGATTACCATGTTTACATTTTATCAATGCTGCACTTTAAAAATGGAAATGTCTTGAGAGCTGTACTGAACAAAATTTCTTTTGGTATTCACTCTGTGTGTACAAAATGACAATAAAGTCTGTTTAAGTCTAATTCTAAAAGAAGGTGAATTAGCTTGTAAAGCCAAAAGAAAATGCAATTTCAAAAAGGATTTGGAATGAGAGTTGAAAAAGAAAAAGGAATAAATGTTTCAGTGTTTAATTAGGAAAGGCATTTATAATCAACTGTAGCTGAGAGGAATGCTTCACTGTGCTGCACTTTCTGAGAAGCCCTTGTCTCTATGAAAAATAAAATGTAAAGGAAAATCTTGCTTTTCTTTAGCAGACATAAATATGAAACAACAAATCCATGAAAATAACATTTTTAAAGATGATTGTGTCATTTCTCCACATATTTTCAAGGATTTTGTTAATATGTGGAAGTTATGTCCCCCTGAAGGCAGCTGCGCCTTGGAACTTCCCTACTGGTTATTTTCCTGGGAGCAAGTTATTTACTACTCTTAACTCAAACTGGGTAAAACCATACAAAAAGGACTATAAAAACAGGAGTAAAAAAGTAACAGAGTTTATTTCAGATCACGTCGTTACAGGACAGAGAAAATGCTTGGAGCTTGCACAGCTGTGGGCTCAAAAACACGTCAGCGAGCGTCCGGCAAAGATTGAGCCCCGAACAAGATCAGCTCCTGCTTCTTATACCTCATGAGTCTATGTGTTGCATCAGGTGGATGCTTAGCTGTCCGTACCAGAAACTGACACGCCATCAATGCCCTGACCTGTAAGCATCTTGCCTCTATGCCCAAGAATTACAGATAGCTTCCCTTTATCAGACTGACTCCAAGATGTGCCCATATCCTGTGTATTTCTAAAGATACGAAGGCTGTCCTGATTAGATGGCCTCCATACACAAAGTGACATCCACAATGTGAAGGAAGGCCTTCTACTCTGTCTAATCTGGCTAACAAAGTAACAATGCACATGATGTATAAAGAATAAACCTAACAATTTCATTCAATAAAACAGGGCCAATCCAGCACACAACGGCGTTAAAAAAAAGTTTGACACACATCGAATGTAAAAATCTCTGCAACAACAAACATGTTTTCATTGTTTAGTTTTGGCCTTTTGAAGTTTTGTGAGGTGGTGCTTCCTGGGTCGTCCAGCTTTCGTGGTTCTGCGCTTCAACACAGAGTTCCCTTATGTTAAAGGCCCCTATGTGGGATTCAAACGGAGCCTCGGTTGAGCCTGGAGACATAGCTGGCGATGACCTCCTCCTTGTCCGGCCGCTCATACTGTTCTATGAAGTCCTCTGGGACAGTGATGGCCAACAGGGCGCTGGTGTAGGGTGTGGGGTCCACAAAGACTTTATCAAATATGAGGCCCATCAAGTCAGCAACATAGCCTGTTTCATAAGACAAGCAAAACATTTTGTTTCCTTGTTTGATCATAATTACCAAATGTATATATATTTTAACAAAATCCAAAAATGTGAATAAATAAATTGTAGTACTTGGCTCCAATTTAGTTACTCATTTATGTATGTTTTCTCTTTTTGTAGTTATACTGTATTCTGTTTTATATTTTTGTTTAAGTGAGAGAGGTTCTTACAGCTGCAAATTAAATCATTTCTAGTCAAAAATTCAAAGAATTGAACGCTTACTGAATGTCGGTTTGGTCCTATGTGGTTTCATGCTACACTCTCCCTTCATAGCCTTTGGAAAGTGGACCTTGAAGAGGGGCACGCCTTCCCGTGTTTTCGCTTGTGATCGGTTAGCGTTCTCGTTGTAATGCATGGCAGCCAGGTAAAGCCTGAAAGCGAAAGAAAGCTAAAATTACTGATGATCATAATGATAGAAAGTTTAGGCTACAACTCTCATGAGTGCCAAGTAACCCTGAATTGATTTACCTGCACAGCTTTCCGATAAATGGAAAGATGACATTCTTTGGTGTAAAATGAAGGATAACGCTGTGGAAAGCCTCCAGAGACGAGGTCTGGTGGTGAGGGCTGAGTTTGGCAACATCCTTCAGAGTCCTTCTGTTTGTCAGCACCCTCTCTAACATGTGGAACGCCGGAGTTTCTACAAACAAGGAGAAAAAAGAAGAAGCATAGTTTAAAATACAACAAAGAAATAAATATTACTGATGTTTAGGGGTATTTGAGGAGTATTTGCATGGGCGCTTTGATATAATAAGCGTCACATTACTTTGGTCATGATACGATATTATCCCGATATTGCAATATCACTATATACACTCACCAGCCACTTTATTAGGTACACCTGTCCAACTGCTCGTTAACACTTAATTTCTAAGCAGCCAAGCACATGGCGGCAACTCGGTGCATTTAGGCATGTAGACATGGTCAAGACAATCTCCTGCAGTTCAAACCGAGCATCAGTATGGGGAAGAAAGGTGATTTGAGTGACTTTGAACGTGGCATGATTGTTGGTGCCAGGAGGGCTGGTCTGAGTATTTCAGAAACTGCTGATCTACTGGGATTTTCACACACAACCACCTCTAGGGTTTACAGAGAATGGTCCGAAAAAGAAAAAACATCCAGTGAGCGGCAGTTCTGTGGGCGGAAATGCCTTGTTGATGCCAGAGGTCAGAGGAGAATGGCCAGACTGGTTCGAGCTGATAGAAGGGCAACAGTGACTCAAATAACCACCCGTTACAACCAAGGTGGGCAGAAGAGCATCTCTGAACGCACAGTACGTCGAACTTTGAGGTAGATGGGCTACAGCAGCAGAAGACCACACCGGGTGCCACTCCTTTCAGCTAAGAACAGGAAACTGAGGCTACAATTTGCACAAGCTCATCGAAATTGGACAATAGAAGATTGGAAAAACGTTGCCT
The DNA here is from genome assembly GCA_030533445.1 of Cyprinodon diabolis. Taxonomy (NCBI): domain Eukaryota; kingdom Metazoa; phylum Chordata; class Actinopteri; order Cyprinodontiformes; family Cyprinodontidae; genus Cyprinodon; species Cyprinodon diabolis. Next base: position 42,515,041 of record CM060067.1, on the reverse strand, counting down.
GGTCTGATGAGTCTCGATTTCTGCTGCGACATTCAGATGTTAGGGTCAGAATTTGGCGTCTACAACATGAAAGCATGGATCCATCCTGCCTTGTATCAACGGTTCAGGCTGGTGGTGGTGGTGTCATGGTGTGGGGAATATTTTCTTGGCACTCTTTGGGCCCCTTGGTACCAATTGAGCATCGTTGCAACGCCACAGCCTACCTGAGTATTGTTGCTGACCATGTCCATCCCTTTATGACCACAATGTACCCAACTTCTTATTGCTACTTTCAGCAGGATAATGCGCCATGTCATAAAGCTGGAATCATCTCAGACCGGTTTCTTGAACATGACAATGAGTTCACTGTACTCAAATGGCCTCCACAGTCACCAGATCTCAATCCAATAGAGCATCTTTGGGATGTGGTGGAATGGGAGATTCGCATCATGGATGTGCAGCCGACAAATCTGCGGCAACTGTGTGATGCCATCATTTCAATATGGACCAAACTCCCTGAGGAATGCTTCCAGCACCTTGTTGAATCTATGCCACAAAGAATTGAGGCAGTTCTGAAGGCAAAAGGGGGTCCAACCCGTTACTAGCATGGGGTACCTAATAAAGTGGCCGGTGAGTGTATATGTGCTATCAAAATTAAATGTGTAGCTAAAAAAGCAAGTACTGAATATGTTCACGAGAAGATATTGATCATTTAGTTATTTTAGTATCCATGTTCTTTGGGGTTTGAGTCACTTAACTTCTCCACCTGTCGGGTCACATGGGTGGGTGGGTATGGTTCAACTGGAACATTTGGGCCCATCAGACCCAGATCTGATGTGATGTTTCTCTGATTAAAGACCAGTCTCTGTTTTACTCTGAGCTTCTGGCCAGACTCTCCTAACTGTCCTCCACCTTCTGCCAGTTCTGATCCCAAGTGACTGGATAGCAAAAGGACTCCACAGCTCTGTCTGATAAAGTGGCGGTGCAGAGGTAGCATTTTTCCTCTGGGTTCAAGGTACATTTCTTTTTAAAACCGATATAAGGAACTGAAAAATGTATATTATATTGAGTAGCCGAAAACCACAATATATCACCAAATCGATTTTTTCCCAACATCTCTACTGATGTTTACTGAGATGCATTTGTAAAAACGACTAAATTATTCTGATTCCTATTTAAAATAAGGCCATATGTAATCACTAGTAATGGGGCTTGAGGTGGTTTTTAAACTTGGACAAATCAACATCAATTACTTATGACATCATCAGGAAACAGTCTTATCCACTGAGGAAAACTGTAAAATGTGGGACACCTTCTATATACGTGCTTGTCATAGATCAGAAAGTAGATTAAATCTGGCTGGCAGTAGCAGCGGTGTTCACTTCACCTAGCAAACAAAGACTAGCGCTACATCAAGTACACCCCACGCCAAAAAGAGCATTCAGCAACAACAAACAAGTTATTTTAAATCCTCTTCTGAAGATTTTGCTCATTATCAGTTTAGTAACTGTGCTAGTCTGGTTAGATTTTCCTGCAGTAGTGCCGAGGTGAGAATCTGCTGTGGAGAAGCAGAGACCGGACTCTGCTGGAGAATAAATGTCCTAGAAGAGCTGCGTGGAGAAGCTTGCAGTAAAAACAGCAGAATGGGCTCAAACTGGAAGGCAATCAGACTTAGGCTCAGTTTTTCTAAAGACATTTCCTCACCTTTCCAGAAATTCTGTTGGCTCCACCAGAGCAATCTGTGGTTGGTGTGCTGATGTATTTAAGTAGCACAAAGGTCCATCCTCCTGAACACATTCCAAGTCAGATGTATATCAAAAGCCACTCTTATTCTTCTGGTCTTTAGCTGTTAAATGTTTGGAAGCTGAAAACCTCCCCCCTCTGTTCAGTGATGGCTTTTCTCTTTTCACTAGGATGGCTTCCTTCACCCCTCTTTCAAACTGTCTGCCATTTCTGTCCAAACTCTGAACATTTTAGTTATCAAAGGTGTATCACTTGTTCTTGGATTTGCATCCCGTTTTGGAATGCGAGGAGGATGGAGCTCCATACTGCTGAAATAGATCAGCGCTCCTACTGCAGATTGCTGTGGTGTGATTTGACTGAATTGACAAAGACTCCTGTGTAGGTATGGAAACGTCTTCAAAGAAGTGATCAAAAATCTGATTGCCTTCCAGTGTAAGCCAGTTCTGGGGTTGCCAAGACCTAGATGACTTAAAATGTACACACGCATGTAGAGAAAACATTTGCTGCTAAATAAAGAGCTTCTCATAGATAACCACCTTTGCACTGATGCTTCTCCCGCCGTTTGTCACATTAGCTGATTTCAGGACAGTGCACTTACTGTACCAGTGGAGTAAGCAACGCCATTTTTCTGCAAAATTAGACATATTCAATTGGGTGTAACTAAAAAGAAAAAAAAACTATGTCGACTTTGCGCACTGTTTCAACTAATTGATTATTTGTGCGCTTCTATATGAATAACATTTTTGTTTGTAAGCGAACCACCTGCACGGAGCCATTTCCTCTTGTCCCGAGTTCGACGGATGTCATGCAGGCACTTGGGATAAAGAGGATCTTCATGGGCGTGTACGTCTCGCACGTGGTTTAGGAAGGAGGTCCATTTTGCCACTCTCTCAGGACCGGTCCTTGAGGTAGCTACAGTCCAGTAAATGTGGTTTTTAATGCTCCTCGTCCACTTCTGGAGTTTCTCAAAACCTTTCTTCTTGCTGATTTTCTCCAGTTTCTTTGAAATTCCTAAAGTGTGTGTAAGATAAATGTTTATAAAGAACATCCCTGTGCAACAAGTCATGTATTTCATACGATCATCAATTTATAAGCGTATGATTATAACTGACTCCAATCCTGACTGTAAGGACAGAAACTGCCTTTCATGATCCTCCAACGTTCAGTCACATAGAGAGATGTACCTTTCTCCATGTGCCAGACGTCGTAGTAGTGGGTGATGTTTTTGTCGGTGAGAAACTTCTGAACTTGTGGGTGGCGGTCGGTGACGAGGCAGTCAGGAGTCACGCCTCGTGATTCCAGCAATGCCAGACTCCTCCTCAGGCCCTCTTTCTCCATCTGGTAGATGCCACCAACCTCAATGCTCTGTTTTCCAGCCACAAAACCAGAAGAACACATGGCTTTAGAAATGGCCAATGAATATTTTTATTAAAATTACAAGGAACTATTTTGTTTGAGCAATCACCTGTAGCAGCTGGATGTCCAAAACTGTGCCTCTACTCAGGTCCATCATGGTGTAGCTCCCGATCTTTGCCAAGTTCCCTGTTTAAAACCGATTCCATTACATCCGGCCTATTCTTTGTTAATTATTGGAATGACAGAATATTTCAAAACACTGTATAAACTGTAATATTTATACATACCTGGAGAGTCAGCCCTCATGTTACCACCAAGTACTACTTTGCCCTGCTGACTGAGCCTCTGCAGCGTTGCTTCCTGTGACGTTTTCCACTGGTGGACGACTGCCGGTTCAATGAAGGCTCTGGCATGTCTGTGAAACGTGTCGTACTGAAACGTCTGCAGCTGCATTGCATCAAAGACCTGTTGGTAGAAAGACGAGAAAAAGGAAATAAATCATCTATTCAGAGCCACACTCTGACCCTAAACGGTTGCACATCGTTTACCCTAGCTATTTTCCAGAAAGATGCGCCGCTCAGGTACACGGCAGCAGAGAGCTGGAGGTCCCCGGCTGGTGTGCTTCCCAGAAGAGGCTGGCTGTTCCACTGTCTGTAGAACTCACAGTGGGGGCAGCGCTGCTCCACAGACAGGAATGTTCCCCGTCTATGCGTCCTTACGTCACACAACCGCATGCAGGCAGGACACACTACAAACAGCTCCATAATGCAGCTCTCATACACTATGTATTTCTTTAAGTTGTGGACAGGAGTGGACGGATCTTCCCTGTATGAAGAAATAAATAAATGAATAATGGAAGAACGACTGTAAGAACTCAGACAATGTCTAAGGCAGCTTGGTGAATATTCTCAGCATTCAGGTCATAATCATTCCAAAAAAGTAAAAAAAAACATGAACAGATCCAACCCTTTGAAATGGGGGCTGTTTAGCCTCTTTGTTAGCCTGCATCCTCCATTCCAAAGGGGTGGACACAGTTCGGCCGTTTCAATTCGCATGTCTCCCAAGCCAAAACAAGGCGTTGTTGGGCTACTGTATAAAGCTTTGAACTCAACGCTATTTCTGACATTTTGAACTGAAAAAGCTTCCTGGGTGGGAAGCGAAACATGTTCAAACTTAGAAACAAATTTCCAGTGTATTGTTTTTTTACTTATTTGGATGTGGCCCTTTTCAAGCACAAAACTTGTGATGTAAACTGCAGTCCTGTCATGAAAACTGTTGTCAAAGAGGCTATAGGAGGTTTTTTTTACATTGGGGCTTGATTTGACGTTATTACATCAGGTTCTACTCACCCATATGAATTTTGTGTCATTTGGAACCGTTCTGAAGATGTTCCGTTAGGTTATATCAAAGTAACGTCTTCCGTATTCTGTATGTTACGCCAGCATTCATAACATGTAGGCGAATCACTGTCCCCCCAACATCCACGGTTATATGATTTATATTTATATGTTTTAAAAACAAAGCAGAGTGTGTATGATGTCATCCGCGGGCCGGACTGGAGTTGTGACAGGCAGCCCGGGCCGAAGACGGCTACACTCAACGCCTTCTATTCATTCTAGCTAATCTGAATCGTTCAATTCCATTTCGAGAGCGAGATCATCTGTGGTAGTAGCACTAGACATCTTCCAGGCATGTGAGTAAAACTAGCAGCGGTTCAGCAGCTGGAGGACAGTGATTGGCCTGCATGTTACGAATGCTGGTGTACCATAAATGATAAATTATGAACAGTTTAGTTTGTGCCTTCAAGTCGTTGCAGATAGGAAGACGTTACTGGAATATAACCTACCGGAATATCTTCAGCTCCAAATGACACAAAACTCATACAGGTGAGTAGAATATGATGTAATAACGTAAAATCAAGGACCCAATGTAAAAAAAACTGCATTTTCCTTTAAGGATCCATAGAGACTGACTTACGACAATGATGTTGTCTCTGTAAATACTGTGGCGGGATCAGCAGGGTCACAGGTAGAATCCAGCCCATTCGAAGAGCTGCCGTCCAATGATTCATCCTCCTGGTCCAGCTCTCCTCCTTGGCCCAGGCGACGTCTTTTTGAAGGTCTCCTCACAGATGAGGAAAACGAATACAAAGGCTCTGCAGTCGTGGTCCCAACACTAAAATCTCCAAAGGGGGCAGTAGTCTGCACACCTGAAACCGAATATAATTCAAATGAAGAATAAAAAAAGGAAGAAGAAGAGTCTTACATAGGCTGCTATATTATGAATAACTTTGTTATAACTACTTATTATAGCAGTGATGAGTACATACCAACACTTCTGAAGCTGGGCTGAGGAGTCCGAAAGGATTGCTGTGTTTTTACAGTAGGCATGCCGAGTGGGTTAGTCTGGTATGCAGGTAACTGAGTGGATGGACTTGATTGGCTGGCCTGTGTAGAGGAAACCTGGTTAACACTTATTCAAATGTAGTCAGTGCATGTTTTAGAATAGGAAATGCACTCAATTATGTAAAATAATAAAAGTCCTTCAGTGCCGCTAGGGGAAGAACCACACGGACAACAGAGGTAAGGTTAGATGGTGTCAAATAGGAGCTGTAGGGGTGGGGGGGTGTGTGAGTGGCCAGGTGTGTGTGAGTGGCCAGGGCTAGTTATTTTTGAGAAGACTGCCAGGCAGATAGAGCGGGGGGGAGAAGCAGCACCTGGCCGGTGTCAACGCTGAAGGAAGGACAACAAAACAGTCCTAAGGCTCAATTTAAACGGCTTCTTTAAAAGCCACCCACAAACCTCCCTAAGGCATTCCTCACTTCATTTTTTTTTTATCTCAACGTTAGTTCTCCATTATCAATTTCGTTTGAAAAAAGCTTCCCCCCTCTACCTTCTTCAACGCAGGTCAAGGCAACATCAAGTCCTTGATTGGATTTTGTTGTGCAAATCTAAACAAAAGTTCAGACTTTTCATCTCCTGCGGTATTTCGTTTTGTCTACTTTGCAGAAGCGATTTGATTTCACAACATTTGCCATTCGCCTCGCTAGAATTCAGTGCTCCAAATCCTCCTACATAGAGATAACATGTTCAGCTGTGGAGTGCGTGGAGTTTTGATGTGAACGTCCCTTAAGGTTAAACAAATCGGATGCTGAAAGTGTCTGCAAGTTAGCTGCAGTGCTAACGTGTTTCCAGGCTATCAGGCAAAGCAGTCTGACAGTAAAGTCACTACCAGCTCCTACCTGTATAGCTTTGTAGCGCAGAGTTGGTATCGATCCACTCTTCAGTTTTAGGTGTGTGGCGAAGCCTGCTTTGTAGGCGCCCATGTTGTGAAAGCACTCCTCTTCGAAATGTCTAGCACACACGTGCAATTCCTTTGGAGGTTTTGCGGATAGATTGCCACCAAAAATGAAATCCATCCATTGGGTCTTTAGGGGCTCAGATGAAGGCAGTAAAAAAAGACTTTTGTGCTCGTTTATGCAACCAGTGACAGAGCACCTGCCGTGCTTAGCTCTGAGCTTAGCCATGTCTGATTGCTATGGTCTGCCTCGGCGAGCAGGAGGACAGCGATGCTGGATGAGTCTTCAGACAGCTGGGAGGCGGGTCAACAGCAGTATCCACAACCTGGGGAGTGGTTAGTCCCTCGTTGGACGTTCTGAAGGGCCTGCTTTTCAGACACACCAGTCTGCAAAAAAAATATATAACAATAGATGTAGTTAATTCACTTTCCAGAATGGAAAATAAAAGGAACAGAGATACAGATAATGTGGCTTCCTGCATATTCCGGGGATGAGCTGGCCGACAGATTTACAAAAAGTGTAACAAAGAGATGTTTTGTAGATTTGAATGGGAAAATAAGAAGGCAAGACATTAAGAATACAGATAAGGTCTCTGCTTAGAAGAAAAGGCAAGAGCAACAGGGCAAGTTGGATAAAGCATCCAAAACTAAATGGATGAATTTAGGAAAAGTCACAGAATAAAGAAGGAAGAGGATTATTTCAAGGTAGAGATCTAATAGCACAGTTAAAATAATCACAGGCATGATACAGGTTTTAAGAGTACCTTAAGACATGATTGCTATAGCTCCCATTTCCCTTTTAAATTAAAAACATTACAGGAATCTGCATAAAAATAAATCAATTATAGAGAAATAATCACAAATATCCTCTGGTGATATAATTTATGATTATATTTTAAGATTTCTGAAGAGAAGAGGATATAATTAGAATAATTATGAAAGATAGCTATTGATCCTTTTTGATCCAGTTTAGAAGGTGGCGGTAACTCACCTAATGTTGTAGGCCATCCGCCATAAAATCATTAGAAGAAGAAGACACCAATCTGAAACCTTATGAACATGAAAGGGAGAAATTGAGAAGAATGGTTGGAAGGACGGGCCAAGAATGGAGACTTAAATGAATATTGGGAATGAAGGAAATATAAAGGATATTCACAGATTAAGGAGCATTGTTTATTTTTCTACAGAATACTCAATTAACAAATAGAATTTGATGCAAAGTGATGTTGCTACACACTCGTGTACAGTAGGTGGCGGTATGCACCTTAAAGTTGCTGATGATCCGCCATGATAGAAAAGAAGAAACCAATCTGAACATAAATTAGCTGAGATGTGGAGCGAGGCATTTAGAGAGGTGAAAGTAGCTTTATTTCCATTTGTGAATCTCATACACAAACTTGCAGAAACATCTGACCAAAATGTTTATAATTTTAATTCTGGATGATATGGGACCTTTAAAACAAACGGCTTGCGTACACACCACTAAGGTGTGGTTTATCCTTATCTTTCCTACAGTATTACAGTCTGGGCCAGTACCTCTTCCACTAAACTGCATAAAACTTTAGTTAGTGAAAAATATTTATTCAGATTAGTAACAGGACCGAATTAGCAATACCACTCAACTCTGTTGTTTCAGAAACTTCAAATTCTAAATATTTATTTAAAACATAAAAAAAAACACTCAACAGGGGAATAATTTTAAAGAAAAAGTCCGGTCAGCAAGGAATAATCAGTGGATCATTATCTATACCTAAAACAACTATGTTTGCGGTGATTTAATGATTGTAGCGTTAATCTGTAAAAAATTTAAAACAATCATTTTTGTCACGATGACCCAGTCTAATCAAATATAGTAACACCTCACTCCTGCCTTCTTCCGGCAGTGACGTCACGGTGCGGTAAGCCTAGCATCATTCTCCCGCTTTACAAGCAAAATCAATGGGAACTACTAGACACATCTGCAATCAACAACAATTATTGAAGATTTCCAGCGGACTTCACCATTGAAATTCCCCAGAGCTATAGTGAAACTGACAATGCCCACGTGCATGGCAGTTGGATGGTGGAATACATCAGGTACAAGTGAAAAAAGCATTACTTATTTCCCCTTTCCAATTCCTGATCCTCCACGGACGGGTTCCTCGTTGGATTGCCAACTTGAAGAGGGAGGATTTCCCATCGAAACACGTAATATGAACCAACATTTGGAAGAAGAATGTTTTCAAGATGACTTGGATAATAGCGTGTTGTGACAAACACCAGATACAGCACTGGGACTTGATCAACAGCCGATACCGCACCGTGACGTCACAAACCAGTAGGTGGCAGTAGTGTTCTTTGACAAACATGGATGCCTCCAGTAAAAGCACATTCAAATGAAATTACTCTTAATTAAAAACACTTATTTATTGAACAGTTTGTCATAATGTGATATTTAAAGTATTTTCAGATGATTGTATTCTGAATATTGACTTTTCATTTAAAACCAATTTTCATGCCCATAACTATTAACTAGACATGTCAGTTATTTTAAGTCTTTATATAAACCATTCTCAGTTTATTCTTTATTATCTGTTATTATCGGTTTCTTTGTCCATATATCGGTGTAATAACTGATGAACAAACAGGTGGAGGCTCTTTATCACTGAGTGTTTTGCTTCTTTTATTATAAATGTTCTCTAAAACTTTGCAAGTTAAATTAAATCTATCAGTTTAATTTTGATAAGTGCTCCACCGAATAAAATTAAAGAATAGAGTAGATTTAGTTAAACTAGTTAAGGTTTCACACTGAGAAAGACAACTAGATGTAAGCAGGCAACATGTTTGAATGTAATCAGCAGAAACATGATGCAGATTTTTTATTTTCTCTCAGTCTAAAGCCTGATTAGCTGCTTGTTCTCCTCTGAGCAGTTTTCCCAAATTCAACCTAAAATCTGTGTTTTCAGTTCAACATTTATAGATCGGCTGTTTCGTACCTTTCCGATGTGAGATGATCTGATGGATTCAATGGAAATCCAGCACTCTGTGCAAAACATCCATCAGTTCTGACTAAACTTCCTTTAAACCGTGAATGTTTCTGCAGCAGGAATAAAAGGTGAGATCATAAACGGTCCTTGAAGCTGGACTGAATGAATAAATCTTCACTGCAAACGTTCAAATATTCAGCTCAGAAATAACCAGCGTCTCTTCTTCTTCTTTTCTATCATGGCGGATCATCAGTAACTTTAAGATGCATACCGCCACCTACTGTACATGGTGTGTAGCAACATCACTTTGCATCAAATTCTGTTTTTTTAATTGTGTATTCTGTAGATAAATAAATAATGCTCCTCAATCTGTGATTATCCTTTATATTTACTTCATTTCCTAATATTCCTTTAAGACTCCATTCTTATCCTGTCCTTCCAGTCATTCTCCTCAATTTCTTCCTTTCATGTTCATAAGTTTTACAGTTCATCAGAAAGTGTTCTACATTTTCCTTTTCTCCACATTTCTTCACATTCATCAATATTTTCCCTCCTGATTAAATATGAATTGTCATTTAAATAGACATGACTCACTCTTAATCTGATCATTATTACTTCTTCCCTTCTGTTTCTCTATTTAATTATTCAATTTAATACTGATTTTTCTACCTTATATAATCCTTTTCCTTTCTTATCTACGTTCCATCTCTTTTGCCATTTTTCCATTTCTTTACTCTTAATAAGTGCTTTCCCTTCCCCTTTCCCTGAAGGAATTGTAATTGTTATTGTTCCATCTAAAGCCCTTTTTGCAAACATATCTGCCTTTTCATTGCCTTTTTACACCTTCATGTGCTGTAGCCCAACATAACCAAACATCAATGCCACCCCTATATAATCTTAGTAGACTTTGCTGGATTTCTCATACTAAATCTTTTCTATCATTTCCGTCTCCCTGAATACTTTCTAAAACTGCTATGGAACCTGTACAGATCACCACCCTGTCTGGTCTAACCTCCTCTACTCATTGTAAGCTTAGTATAATCTCCACCATTTCTGATGTGAAAACACATAGTTGATCTGATATTCTTTTAGAAATATATATTTTAAACTCGGGTATATATATTCCTATTCCCACATGTCTTTTTCAATTCTTAGAACCATCTGAATATATTTAAGGTAGTTATAATATGAGTTTCTTAAATATATATCAGCCTTTATCTCTATTTCATTTAAATTCCAATCATTTTTCATTTTAAGCAGTCTCATGTCTACATTTACTTCAGGGAAGAGCCATGGAGGAATAACACTAATCGGATTAAACTGAGATATGTTCTTGTCTTCTAATCAAAATTCTTTAATCAATTTGCTTACAATCCATCCAAATCCATTACTCTGAAACTTTGAATATTCCCAACAATTTTGTAGAATTGTGAAAGTTACATTTTCTTCCTTACTACTTTTAATTTTCATCCAGTATACTAGAGCTAATGTTATTTTTCTAATTTCCATTGAAGTCTCTCGGGTCATTATAAAAAGAGCAATATTAGGTGTTGTTTTCACTGCACCTGTGCATATACATAAAGCCCTACTCTGTAATCTATCTTTTGTAGTGTTGTTTTAGCTGCTTTTAATTAATACTAATTTAATTAATACTGAAGAATTTATTTCAAATATACAAAGAATGTTGTTTGAATTGCATAATAATCAGGTTTGTTAAATGCAAGCACATGATAAACCTTATGTATTTGATATAAATAGACTGAGTTATAATTTTGGGGGCCAGGTAGGCCTGGTTACATGACTGACTCCTGGCCTGAAATAATTTCCCATGTTTCTTGGATGTGACCTTTCATTGAACAAGCAATTTAATTCAGAGAGAAAATGAACACAACAAAAACAATAAACATTTTGAAAAACGAAAAGCATTGTTTTGAAAAACAACACGCTTGTCAAATTGAATAGCTTTATTATTTTTATGTTCCTCCTTTTTAACATACAAATCTTTACTATTCCATATTGGTTTTGTCTTTTATAATGTTGTAACACAGCCAGCATTATACTGTTTTTTTAAGAAATTGTTATCAACCATCCATTTTCCGTCACATTTTGTCCCAGCTGGAGTAGTAAGGGCTGCTGGTGCCTATTTCCAGCTGTCTATGGACGAGAGGCGGGGTCCACCCTGGACAGGTCTCCAGTCCATCGCAGGGCAACACAGAGACAAACAACCTTCACGTATGGACTCACACCTAAGGAGGTTTAAGAGAAGTAAATTAACCTAACAGTCATGTTTTTGGACTGTGGGAGGAAGCAGGAGTACCCAGAGAGAACACAGGCATGCACAGGGAGAAAGACCCCGGGCCAGAAATCAAACCCAGAACCTTGTTGCTGCAAGGCAGCTGTGCTACCCACTGAGCAGCCAGGAATTGTTATGTTAAGCTAAATGAAAAAAGAAAAACAGAAGGGAAATTTTCGAATGACAATTACTTATATGAGTGACAAGAATGACATGCTTCTCTTTTGCTCACTGTGTCTGTAGAATTTAATTCAGTTTATTTATATAGCGCCAAATTCACAACACATGTCATCTCAAGGCACTTTACAGTTCAACCAGATCATACAGTCAAATTGATACAAAGTTTTCTATCTAAGGAAAACCAGTTGATTGCATCGACTCATTGACTCAAATACAATCCCTCACACTAAACATGCTTGTAGTGACAGTGGAGAGGAAAAACTCTCTTTTAACAGGAAGAAACCTCCAGCAGAACCAGGCTCAGTGTGAGCGGCCATCTGCCGCGGCCGACTGGGGTTCAAGGAGACAGAAGCAGAGATACAAAAAGGAGCTGTAAAAGGCGGCCCCATCCAGGAAACACACAGCCAGGCAGACGAGCTCCAAGGCAGCTCCCATGCCAGAGGATGAAGAGAGCACATCCACCCAGCCACGGCCAGAGAAACAGGACCACACCTGAAGACAGGCCGATCTCCAACATCTACAAACAAGGTGTTGATGGAAGCAGCACAGCTGATGTTTCTTTCCTGGATGACGTCACAGCCAAACAGGAACAGACGAGGCAAAGCTACTCTGAGGAAAAGCAGAGAGAGCAGAAGGTTAGAGATTGAACAAACCATAAAGACCATAAAATAAACCTGACCCAGTCTAATTTTGCTCTAAAAGAAATTTTCAAATAAAATAATAGATTAAACTAAAGAGCAGTCACACATGAACAGTTGAATTCTTTTAGAGCTCTTGTATTCACAACACAAAGCTGAAACATAATAAATATGTAAACATGAAATCTAATAATGGCGAATGAAGAGGAATGTCCTACGTCTCAGAATCTCATCCATCATCTGTAATGTTTACTAGCCCCCTGCCTTCATCTATGTTGCTATTTGCTTTTAATAAACTAACAGGATTGTAACTGAACTTATTTTCTTTTTGCTCTTGATTTTCTATCTGTTTTGTGGTGGCTGTTGCATCTAAACTTTACAATCCATTTTGGAGAAAGTAAAGAGTAGAAAAGTACAGATTTCAGTGTTCAAATGTATTAAGTAAAAGTACAGAGTCCACAGAAAAATAAATATTTACGTGAAGAACGGATACAGATAACAGCTAAAGATTAGTAATTAAGGTTTTATAATTTGTTACTTGACAACTCTGAATGGGAAAAGTAAAAGCACGGCTGATCTGACATGACTTTTGCTTTGTTTTTATTATGTGTAGCTTAGGGTTAAGGTTAACCCAACACTACTCTATTATGAACAATGAGAATAAATATGGCAGTGAAGCCCTTTTTTTCTTGAAAAAATAAATGTTTACAAATACACAAGGAACAGAACATGTGACAAAGCCAGGGGGTTGGTTTGCACAATCCATACATTTACAAAAACCCACTTAATATTATGAATGCAATATAAATAGAATAACATACATAACCTGTGAGTATGTGAGATTATTTGTCAGTCTTCTTATTGCTTTTTTCCATGAGAAAAATAGACTTGTACATGAGGAGTGGCGGCCTAGTGGTTAGGGGATCGGGCTTTGAATCCTGAGATTGGGAGTTTGATCCCCCACTCCCAAAGATGGCCACTCTGGGTCCCTAAGCAAGACCCTTAACCCCACACTGCTCCCCGGGCGCCGCACAATGGCAGCCCACTGCTCCCCAAGGGGATGGGTTATATGCAGAGATAAATTTCTCCAATGTGAGATCAATAATGTTCCTTTTTTTTATTATTTTAATAAAAATGAAGGATTGATAAAAAAAGTTTTTTTTTTCTTTTTTTTTTTTTACATTTCATCTTAAATATTTAGTAAACTATGGAAGCCCATTTCCGCCACATGAAAGTAAAACAAATTCAAATAGAAAGATGTAATTATGAGATTTAAAGCTACAGTGTGTAACTTTTAGCGACATCTAGCGGTCAGACTGCAGACTGCAGCACCATGAACACCTCCCCCCCGCCGCTTCTCCCCCCCAACAGTACGGTGGGGGTTACGGGACAAAATGTCTTCCACGACGTCCGCATCACCTACCTTCTCAAGTGATGAGGTTTGTTTACAAGATAATTTTACAGATAGTATTTCATTAGTCTGTGTAGGGTATAGCTTTCATGTAGACTTAAGATAATAAATATACCCGTTATTTTTTCTACATCGTTGTGACGTTTTGGCGATCTCGCAATCGCTAGTTTGTTGGCTCTGCGCTGCCGTAGCGCAAAGATGTCTGCCTCCATGGCTGCGAGACCCGCTCCTATGTAATTATAAATAACGAATTCTAAGGCAACGCAAATATTAAGGTTAAGAGGCTGAGCTCGTAGATGATGATAAATAACATAGTTATGTATAATATATTACATTTCTGACTGTATATCCCTGTAATTATTACACACTGTAGCTTTAAAGTCATAATTATGAGATACAAAGTCATACTAATGAGAATCAAAGTCATAATTTCGACTTTAAAGGTAAACATTATGAGATATTCGACTTTCAAACTTTGTATCTCAGAATTATGACTTTCTATTTGGCTTTTTTTTTACTGTCATGTGGCGGAAACGGTCTTCCATAGCACCGCTAGGAAGCGGCCTGTTATATGAAATACTGATTTTATCCAGAAGGTGGCAACAGTAGGTTGTTAGGACGAGAAGAAGAAGACGGACTGGATCGCTTGCAGATTTAGCTTTAGCTTTCCTCCTCCATGGAGAGATGCTTCTTTATCTATGGGCTGATATTTGAATGTTTGCAGTAAGAATGTCTTCATTCCAGTTTCAGGGAAAATTTATCACTGAGACGTTTACTCCTGCTGAAGAAACACTGACAGAGATTAAAGAAGTTTTTTTCAAATGCGAAGAAGAGGTGGAGGTTCAGCACAGATTACTGGATTCCTCCCGAATCCCCCGGATCATCTTGCACCGGATAGGTACCAAACCCACACTTTGCATTAATATTTCACTGATGATGCAGGCTGTGGATTTGAGCTTCATCTGGGAAAAACTCAGGGAGCGAATAAAACCTGTTAGAGTTAAAGCATCATGTTTGCAAACTGCAGCTTTGCAGGTAAAGCAAATGACTGTAGCAGGACATGTGGGAACTCGGATTACATTCTGCGGTTAATCCCTGCATATCCTGGATTTTCAGTTTCAGAAAGTCAGATACCTTTTATTCTGTATAATGTTTATCCTGCAAGTTTAAAAGTTAACCAACTCTGGTCGGTAGCAGAATTTCTAGAAGTTTTTTCAGTCTGTTGCACATTTGAGCTGTGATCAGACACATGACCAGTCTACTGTTGCAGTGATAATATACTTTTTTTTTTTTTTGTGGAAATGTTACAGCAATCGGACATTTACTTTGTCTCTATCGGACTAGCAACACTTCAGCAGATTTTTCAGCATACCAGCATTCTGACAGTCATGGCCATTGGAACTAAAAAAATATAAATAAAAACATTTTTCATTGCGATCACTGAAATCGCAACGATTTCTAGGTCATAATGTAGATAATCAACATAATTCTACATTCTGACAGAAGAGTCAGAAGAGAAGAGTTTTTCCTCCCCACTGTCATTACAAGCTTGCTTAGTGTGAGAGATTGCCTTTGAGTCAATGATTCAATGCAATCAACTGGTTTTCCTTAGATAGAAAACTTTGAATCAATCTGACTGTAGGATCTGGTTGAACTGTAAAGAGCCCTGAGATGACGTGTTGTGAATTGGCGCTATATAAATAAACTGAATTGAATTGAATTTTGTGGTCCAACAGTTTTCTTTATTCATGATTTTATCTTTACTTGTTTCTGTTTTTATTTTCCTTCTATTTATTTGTTTAATTTATGTAAAGCACTTTGAATTGTCTTTGAACTGAATTTTGATAGACACATAAACTTGCCTTGTTTAACTTACAATAGAAAGTCTTTCTCCTGTTTCTTTCCAGACCGCCTTCTAGATCATGTTGGAAAAGAGGAGGTTTTCTTTGATCAGCAGCTCTGTAAGCAGGATAAGAATTCCAGTTTGGACCAAGAGGAACCAGAACCTCTGCAGATAAAAGAAGAGCAGAAGCCAGAGCAGATAAAAGAAGAGCAGAAGCCAGAGCATCCCTGGACAAAAGAGGAAACCATGGAGCTCCCAATAAGTGACCATAAAGAGCCGCTTTTTCTGAAGAAGGAGACTGGAGACACATTGATGGTGAATCCTACTCTTGTGGAAGAGTACCACATTGAACCACAATCAATCAGGAACCAAGTCATTTCTCAGGACTTTTATGAAATTCAGAACCAGGATCCTGAAAAAATCCATCCATTAGACTCAGGATCAGAGCAAGATAAAGGACCCAGACATTATAACAGATGTCAGAAAACCAGAGAGCATGAAAACAGTGTCAATGGTTCAAAACCCAGAAGGAACAAGGAAACCCTCACAGATAAAAGTTTGTTCTCCTGTACAATTTGCGGTGAGTCTTTTTCTCAAAATCGGGACCTGATTCTACACTTGAAAAGTCACTGCAGAGAGAAACCTTTCCAATGTTTGAGATGTGGAGAAAGCTTTCTAAAAAAAACACATTTAACAGTTCACATGAGAACACATACAGGTGGCAAGATTTATGAATGTCCGTCCTGTGGGAAAAGCTTCATCAATAAATCTTTTCTTGATGGACACATCAGAGTTCACACAGGTGAGAAGCCTTTCTGCTGTAGCATCTGTGAGAGAAATTTTACCACAAAAAGTCAGTTGACTTCTCACATGACAATTCACTCAGAACAAAGGCCATTTTCCTGTAAGACCTGCGGGAAAATGTTCAAAAGAAAAGATGTTTTGAAAGAACACATGAGAACTCACACAGGAGAGAAGATGTATGAATGTCAGTCCTGTGGAAAGAGCTTCAATATTAAATTCAATCTTGATGCACACCTCAGAATTCACACAGGTGAGAAACCATTCTCTTGTACAACTTGTGGCAAAGATTTTGCACAAAAGAGTCAGTTAACTTCTCACATGACAACTCACTCAGATGAAAGGCCTTTTCCCTGTAAGAGCTGTGGAAAAACATTCAAAAGAAGAGCCTTATTGAATAGCCACATGAAAACTCACACAGGGGAGAAGTCTTTTAAATGTAGGGGCAGAAGGTAACAAACAGAAGTTGACTGTAATTTATTTATGTTTTTTGTCACCCCTTCAGTGTAATCTTAATTTTTCATTGATACTGACGTAAAAAAAAAATTACAAACACTTAGGGCAGTGTTTGTAATCTAACCTTTTCCAGCTCATGACCATGGTCTCGGATTTGGAGGATTGCAGCTTTGAACAGTCCTCATTAAATCTAACAATCTAACGGCAACATTACTGCAGACCTAGCCACACCCACTGTCAATCAATCAGCCAATGAGGTCTTTTCGTAAAATTCTGAGGAAGTACTTCCTCAGAAATTTAAGTTATGCTTAAATAATACACTAATTATTTAGACCAATCCATAGAGTTAAATGTACTTGAACAACAACACAATACCTTACAATCACAATACCTTAACACATTTAAATTAACAGAGCTAAATAAACAGAATATTTAATTAGTTTTAACATTTGGATTTACAGTGCTTTATTCAAAGACTGGCTTTATCAGGTAATGGAGAATAATCTAGAAAAACAAAAAAAATTTGTGAATTAAAAGAAGTCTAACAGGTCTCAAGAAGTTTATTGTTTGCATTTTTTTAGGATTCAATTCTCCTTTCAACTAATTCTGGTGGTTTTATTATTGATTCTTTGGATGTTCTATTTACCAACAGTGATTAAGGGGAAACTATGGTCTGTTTTTTACAACTGTGTTTTTTGCATTATGTTTTACTGTGGATCCTTTCCATTAATGTTACTGTACATCTTGACTGATGAAGCAAATAGCAAATAAAAACCTCACTGACCATGAAAATGACTTTATGTTTTCCCAATATTTTCATACAATGTCAAGCTCTTTATATACATTGTTTAATGCTATTAAAATGTTTAGAGAATGATTAATGAACATGTCTTCAATTGCATTGTTTTTTTTCATTCAGGATTAGTTGAACAGATGAGTTTCTACATGTTAGCTGTTAGAAAAAAAGCTGGAGCTGGTGGGTGAGGCTTCAAGGAAAATAGTATGAATCATTAAAATCCTGGGTTGGGGGTTCCTGAGCCGGACGTTAGGTTACATCCAAGTAACGTCTTCCTATGGGCAACGACTTGAAGTTAATGCTATTTCTGACATTTTGAACTGAAAAAGCTTCCCATCCAGGAAGCTTTTTCAGGATTATCTTTTAACTTATTTGGATGTGGCCCTTTTCAAGCACAAAACTTGTGATGTAAACTGTAGTCCTGTCATGAAAACTGTTGCCAAAGAGGCTATAGGACATTTCCAGAGCAGTTTAATTGTACTTAAAGGGAAACGCAGTTTTTTTAAATTGGGCCCTTGATTTTACGTTATTACATCATGTTCTACTCACCCATATGAGTTTTGAGTCATTTGGAGCTGTTCTGAAGATATTCCGTTAGGTTTTATCCAAGTAACGTCTTCCTATGGGCAACGACTTGAAGGCACAAACTAAACTGTTCATAATTTATCATTTATGGTACGCCAGCATTCATAACATGTAGGCGAATCACTGTCCCCCAGACATCCGTGGCTATATTATTTATATCTTTTGAAACAAAGCGGAGTGTGTAGAACATGATGTAATAATGTAAAATCAAGGGCTCAATGTAAAAAAAACGGCGTTTCCCTTTAAGTACAATTCAACTGCTCCCCTTTAAATCTCTGATGTTGCTGCCATTTTCAAATATCCATTACTGTAAAAATGTCCATAGCTGCTTATTGGTTATTTATTCTCCAGGTGGACAGTTTTATATTGTTAAAAACAATTTACAGTAAAGTATTTTATTGTTTATCTTTTAACTCTTCATTAATACCATTCTGGTAGAAAAGATATTTTCTATTCTGTAAAAGGGGTAGAAAGTTATAAGTAAATCTAAACATTGTATGTATAAAAAATATACCTGCTAGAGTTCTTATATTCAATGACAACAAATACTTAGTTGAGCAAATTGAACGAAATAGTAATAAAAAATAAATCAGATTTATATTCGCCACACTGCAGATATATTAGAGTCTGTCCTTAAATTACAGCCAAACCCATTTACACAGTAACAGATAAAAACCTTTTGATGAATCAAACATTTCCCGCCACGTATCTGACTCAATAACCATTAAAACAACAGTTTCCATTCATTTTAGATGGAACTATTCACATACTTGGATTATATTAAACTGAACTTCCAATATTCATATAATATAACCTACTGGATCAATTCATAGTTTATAACATTCTAGATGGCATATTTGGTTGAAAATTCTTGCGGGTTTCTGGAAGTTACAAGCAGCCGCTGCCATTACGGCGCCTCCATCTTGACATGACCATTGGGAGAGTTAAACTACCTTCAGATTATGAGACCAGTGAGCGGCCTTCTGCACCAACAAGACCTTAGAATGTGTGCTGGACTTAGGACTGGGTGTACGTACCCGCTGACTACTTCACTTTATCCGGGGTTTAGGAAGGAAATCCAGTTAGCCGAGAAGTCTTTGTTTTCCCAAATTTGGCAACTCAGGAATCCAAAGTTTATCGAGGATAGGCAAGCAGGAAGTAGTTGCTTTTTTTCTCCAAACAAAGAGGGGGGCAGCATAGCATGGCCCTATGGGTGTGTCTTGTGGAACGTCTTGGAGAGGGGGGTTGCAGTTTCTTGGGAATTGGTGCAGCAAGGAAATAAAGAGTCTTCCTCAACAGATGTTCAAAATTAAAATCAACATGCACATTGCTCCTAAATGTCCAAAATTAAAATCATGGCTTATGGCATAACAAAGTCAAGCCGGAAGTAATCATTTGTGGCTGCCTATCCCACCTTGTAAGCAAGCAAGCAGAGTCAAACAGTGGGAGTTAGCTGGGCACATGACTCAGAGGTTGGTGGTCGAAACCACCTTCGGCTAAAAACTGACTTGTCAGAAATCAGAATGTTTGACCCAGAATTCAGGCAGACAGACTGAATTGATTTATAAAAAGTGTTTATTAACAGCTCAGGGATCTGTGGCTCATCAGCTTGAACTAGATGACTGAAATCTCTGTAGAGGTAGAAACACAGGTTAGTGGCCACGTAACACTGACGGGGAGCGTTAGCAGACTTGTTAATCACTAACCTGTCTTTTAAGTTCAATCAGAGTTCACAGGAAGGAGTGGAATGCAGCCGGGTGATTTCCCACAGCATGCAATGGAAGCTGCCCAGAGAGTTCCAGGAGTAGAAGCAATAGATGCTGCAGAGCAGACTGAAGAGCAGAGGCCAGCTGACCAGGAAGAGCAGAAGCATCCCGAAGGAGAATCCAAAGCCAGCATCAATGAGAAAGCAGATGTCCAGGCCAGAAGATCAGAGATCCAAAGAGGCACTGAAGGGAAATCCAAGCTGGGGTCAGGAGACAGATCCAAGGTCCTTAGATGGCAGAATCCAAAGGAAGTCCAAAGACAGATCAGGCAAAAATATCAGAACAGGGGCAGGTAAAGTCAGAAGTCCAGGAGCAAAAACCATCTAGGATTAGGCACTCAGAATAACACACTGAGTATGCTAGAGAACTCTCACCTACGACTTGAATAATCTGTCACTAAAGGTGGATCTGATGAGTGAAAATGAAAACTGGGTGGAGCTAAGCTGGTGGATGAAGTTAACCAGTATTCTTGTACTTTCTGCACATTCAGTGAATCACATTAATAAACACACATTTATTTAAACCTGTATATTTATTCTACTCTCTTCCATTGTTCTATTCTGTTCTCAGTGTTATATGCCGTTGGTCCTGTATGATGCCCATAGTTGCTTTTAAATATAGGTAGACTCACAATTTACTCTTCAAAATTGAGCAATTCGATTATTTTCATCCTCTCAATCTTGACAAAATTTGTTGAATATTTTTTTTCTACTTCAGTAATAGCTGGTTTTTTTTACAAAACCAAAAAAGCAGAGCTGTACAAAGGACACATTTGTATGTTACTTAATTAAATCAAATTCTTTATTCATCTCAATGAAGATGCTAAGAAAACTACTGGGATTAAAGGAGTATTTTTACAGAGCTGCTGCGCACCGCGCACCAGGAAAGTAGTTCTCTATTCAGTCGACAGAGGGCAGTATTTGCCCTCGTTACTGACCTGAACTAAGGTTGCCATGGAAACAAGACGCACAGGAATCTTTTCAGCATGTCTACCTCGGAAGCAAAGGAGGAGAAAAAGAGGAGATGCACAGTAATGCTACGGCCGTAAGTAGGCAGCTGAGTTTGTAAACATTGAGACTCTCTTTGTGTCGATAGTTATTAGCAGTAACTTTATGCTTTTATGTTTTGAGCAGCAGTTTGCTCCGGTCGTTCAGCAGACCAACTTCCATTCAGGACAACAACAAAGTTGTTGACCAGACGGCGGATCCAACACCGGGACAAGCTGATTGGGTAACTGATGGAGTCCCTGGAGAACTGGCTATACTCCCATCTTTTTTAATTCAGTCCAGTAACAATGATTTAGACAACTTTTATTGTCATTTTGTTTACACAGAGTGTATAAAAAATTATTTTGTTTAGATCAGCTTTCAGACAGTAAATGAAAATTTCCATTCCATAAAGTGCAGCAGTGATCAAATTTAAAGTGTGGGAGAAAAGCCATGGTACAAGACACACATATGAACAGTTAGTGTTGCCGCTATTAAAATGAACGTTTTTTAATTTAAAAAACGGCCACGCCCACCTAGGGTAATTGATCACCTCATCCAAACTTGGGGGGGTGGGGTTGCGGCGGCTGGGAGCTTGGCTTGGTCAATATATTCATATATTCATGCTTTCTTTTTAGGGTTCCGATTACTGCTGAAAAATTAGGGAGAACACAAACATACATATATATTTATATATATATATATATATTAGGACATATCTTTTCTCCTTCTTCCCCCAGTCAAGGGCCTTTAGAACTTTTCCAGATCAAAAGTTGCACAGTGCAGCTGTAGTGTTTACTGCACTTAAATATTAAGGAGCTTAATGCTAATGCATGACTGTTTGCCAATGTTCAGGTGTTTGATAAGGAAAACAATGAGGTGATGGCCCAGTCTCGACACCAGGCTGATAATGGAACAGAGCAGGCCAACAAGTTCATGTTGGATGAACTGTTTGCAGGATCAGCATCAGACCAGACCACATTCACTGAGAACTCCACTCTGCCTATTTCAAGGTAACACTTTTTTATACAAGCTGAAGGTTGCGGGACTAATTCAGGAGCTGTGTATCTTTTGCGGGTGCATCAAAGGGTTATAAGGTTGGTTTTTGCTTCACGCATCGCCACGGTCTACTTGGCCAAATTACAAAATTTTGGACTATCATGCCCTCCTTGTTTAGAGAAAATAGTTAATTAAATAACTTCTTTGTTTTTTTTTCATAACATTTGTAAAAAACAAAAAAAAAATCCCAAAGTGATAAAAATATTTACATGTATTTGTTTCTTTTTTTTTGCAAGACTCTCTGTATCCGACTGGCCTTCTGATGACACTGCCTTTTCTGGTTGTACTTCAGGCACTATGGGTTAGGTTCAGGAGGGGTCTAAGCTGCTGTAGTGGGATCAGCAACCGGTTCACCCTCCAAGTTATTGCAGATTTGGTTATTGTGTTCCCTCGAAGATTCAGAGGCATCAAAATCAATCACAAAGGGGTGTGACAATTAATACCCCTTTACCACTGGCCGAAAAACACCGGTTTTAACCCGGGAACCACCGGCTTTTAGTGGCAGTGACAACGGCTTAGTGAGGAGTTTCACAGGTCAAACGTCTCAGCAAGTGACCATTGATAAAATTGCCTCGGCTCTAATCAGCTTGCTGTGGGAACACCAGACACGGTTGACCCGCTAATATACATGATACCATTGATTGTAATGTACAGACGTGAACACACAGCGCGAGTCACGTCTGATCTAAAAAGATGAAAAAGCTCTGTTTACATTTGATAAACATGGTGCAGCGCTGGTATGAGGGATTTGGACAGATAATAGAGCAAAACAATACACCACACTTACTACGCCCTGTAGTCCTTACATGTTGCTCTCCATTGTTTAATTTCCTGATTTCTGTCGCACTGGTAAAATAATCAAGGCTAACCCAGCATTTGGTTCACTTTCAGTGGAAAGTGAACCAAATGCTGATGTTAGCGGGTCAACCCCTGTTTGAAAAACACACGTTACCCTATTTTCAGTGGGAAAGAGGCTAAAGATGCTTGACATTCCTGATTTCCTTCAGGCCATCTTCTGTGTTAACAAGTTCAAATTAATTATTCACAGATATTCTCAGTATCACATTGCGAACATCCTTGAATGTATGCATACTATTTTTAATTGTAGCTTTGTTTTCTCGATGATGGTTTTTGACATTTTTGTTTTATTCCTTTCCTTCTGAGATTCACATGTCATCTGTAAGTCCAACAACTTACTCTGGATGTCTCCTCTAAACATGAGCATAGCATGTGTTTCTCCTCATGGCTTGTGTGGTGTAGCATGATATGCCATTAGAATCTTAGGAAGTTCCTCTTTCCTCCGCACTTTGCTGTTCTGAAGGCTTTTTTTATGTACGTGAGAAACCTTTCTATTTTCCCATTGCTCCTTAGATAATATGAAGATGCTTTAATGTGCTTTGACCCAAATTAATTTTGCCATTATCAATATGATCTTCCTGGGGGTATCCAAATATAGCCAATTTTTTAGTAAGTTTTGTAACTATAATGGGTGAAGAAATATGTGACACTACCATGGCCTCAGGAGAGGAACTATTATAGTCATCAACATTAAACATTGTGGTTCTGAAACAATTTATCAGAGTAATCATCATTAATTAATTATTGAAATAATTATCAACTAATTTAGTAATTGTTTAATCGTTAAGTGGAGTATAGAGCCTAAGACATGCCTTTAGCTTTGCATTTCTGTTAAAAAAAAAACAAAAAAAAAACATTTTTATTCATCCATATGCTCTATTCAGAACTCTTCAAGTAAAAAAAATAGTTTAGCTGTTTAATTGTATAAATAATTTAGTTTAAGAACCCTTTTGCTATCCGATTAATCGATTAATTGAAAAATAATAAACTGTTGGGACTTAGAACAGAAGGACCAAGTATTCAGGCAAGACTGACGGTGGGATTATTCAAAAAGCGTCCGAGTAGCAGCGGCTAGGGCGTCTGAGGCAGCAACTCTGGTTTTGAGTACAGTCCGTGCCCAGAGAATGAGGTTTATGCCAGCCGCTCGGCTGACCAGATGCGCCTGTTGCCACACAGAGAGTTCCAGACGCCGAAGATTTGAAGATAACAGAACTGACAGGAGATCAGATCCGAGCAGACGACGGAAGGCAGGACAATCCAAAGGGCGAAGTCAAGAGAAAGATCCCAGTACAGTCCACAAACAGAAGTCGGTAATGAGAATTGGAAAAATGCATTTGAAAAATACCAGGGCCGAAAATCGTTCCCCGTCTGAGCCTGGTTGCAGCAATAGATAGGACCAACGAGATCAATACCTATTTTAGTCCACAGTATAGTGGTAGTTCCTGTGGTTCAAGGGGTTGATTTTCATGCAGTGGTTGGTTAAATACACAAGCAGAACAGTTTCTCATAAGTCTCCACATCTAATTCCATGTTGGGAATGTCCAATTTCTAGAGCTTGTTTCATCATTGCTCTTTTTAACACTATCCTGTGTCCCCTAAGTACAAGTTCCTATTTTCTATACATATATTTTTGCATTAATTTTTCATATATCAAGACTCCACAAGTGCCAAGGAATGAACGGCATTGTTGGACATCTTCAGGTCTGGGTGCTTTGCAAATTGCTTCAAACTTTCTTGGATCTGGTTTGATTCCCATGGCTTTGATCACATATCTGAGTATCTCAATCTGCTGAAGTCCATAGACGCTTCTTGTCTCTGTTGAGAGTTAAACTCCTGCTCTTAAATCTCTTGGAAAAACTGGTTTAGGGGGCACTAGCGAGCAACTGATGGAATAAGACGTGGGACTTGGAGTTCCCATGGAATAGGCTTTAATTTCATAATTAAAACAACACTCAACTTGAAAACTATATTCAAAACCCTACAAAAAGTCAAGCAGAGCATTGAAAGAGGACCCAAAATGAGTACAAGTGAAGTCAATAGCGTCAAATCTCCAAAAATATAAATACGAAGGCACGTCTACCACAAGGCCCAACACCTCCTCGGGTAAGAGGTCAGGTAGCCCCACCTCGGCCGCGCCCGACCCCAGTCACACACTGACCATGGATATTACGTCTATTAAGGCTGAAATCCTCTCATCGCGGAGAAAAGATATATCTGTGGCAATAAGAGAGGAATTGAGGACCACTCTGGCGGAGGACTTTGAATCGATTAAGAGAGAACTTATTGCAGTGAGACCTGTAATCGGTAACAATGCTACGGCTAACCATGCTGAGCTGGAGCACGTGAAGGCTAATGTCGGAGCGGTGGAGAAGGGCTTATCAACATGAACGGACAAGGTTGTATCAACACAACGCACGGTAAAAGACCTTGAGAAGTTGGTGGGTGAACTAAGAGATAAGTGTGAGGACTTGGAGGGGAGAATGAGGAGAGGCAGATTCGGATCATGGGGGTCAAGGAGCGTCCAGGATCCAGCTCGCCCGCAGCAGTTTCAAAAATCCTCTAAGAAGTTTTTTAGATGGATAAAGAGGTGACTGTCAAGTGCTCCCACCGCAGCTTGGTGCAGAGAGGAGCGGGGGACAAGCCCCACGTAATCATCGCAAGGCTGTACAACGAGGGTGACGCCTTGGCCATTCTGAGGCAAGTCCGGGACCGAGGCGGCGGGCTACAGTACAATGGGAACACGATCTCTGTATTTCCAGATTACACGGTTAATGTCGCCAAAGCCAGGGCGGCGTTCACGGATGTCAGGAAGATGCTGCGGGGGAGCCCGGGAGTCCGCTTCGGAACATTACACCCAGCTAGATTTTGCATCTTGCACAGAGAAGGAGTTTCTGGATGCTACCGAGGTCATGGACTATGTGAAGAAAAAAGTCATCCCAGCAGCGGAGCTGGAGAACTGACCGTGCCCTCATTTAAATTGGGAGGTGCACGGCGCCCAGAAGTTTCAGTGAGCAGTGGACCTGCTAAGCATAATGGAGGTGATTTACTTTCTAAGCCTAAACCTTATTTATTCACTATATTACTGATACAATTGGTTTATATAAAAAACATTACAATAACTTTAATCACACATATTGTGGATTTCACTCATCATGTCTTTAATACTGAACCTATTTCTGTGGGAGCCTGAGTTGAGTGTTTGTGAACCTGTTTGGATCCATGTCCAGGCAAAGGCAAACACCTTTGGGTACTGTTCACATAGCTGCATGTTCTGACCAGCAGCCTGGGATCCTATCCCAAGAGACTGATCATATTATACTGGTTGAGTTTAAGGTTGTTCTAACTTTAAGTTTTATTCTTTTGATGCAGATCCCTTTGTTCCCCAGGGATCCTAATTGTAGAAATAATAGTTGTTTGGAAGTTTTTCCTTCCCAGTGTTCAAACACAAAATGTATATGATAATGTTCAAACCGAAATATACATACATTTTTTTTTTATTATTATTTTCAACTTTACTGGCCAATACCCACCCTACCTTAGAACTTTGTTTGACCCATTTGTTATTTTCCCTCCCACCTACTCCTTTAGCTTTCAGTATATCAGCAGATGGCAAAGGATTATGCCTATCCATATTTTGACTCCTTGTCATGGGACCGTCAAAGGTTATAAGTTATAATGTCAAGGGTCTCAACAATCCCATAAAGAGGAGGAAAATCCTTGATCAATTAAAAAAAGAAAAAATTTCAGATAGCCTTTTTGCAAGAAACCCATTTATCGGATATAGAACATAAGCTAAAAAAATCATTGGCAGACAAAAATATTTTACTCATCACATAAATCAGGGAGAAAAAGACGGGTCTCTATTTCTGCATAGACAGGAGAGTTTTATAACCAGTAACATACATAAGGATCCTGAAGGAAGATTTGTCTTAGTAAATGGATGTATTGATGGCATACAAGTATCATTGATGAACATATACGCTTCCAATGAGGATGATCCCAGCTTCATTACCACAATTTTTTCTACTGCATTACAGCTTAACTCTGGAATTCTACTGAAAGGGGGAGATTTCAACTGCGTCATGTCTCAGCATTTGGACAGACAGCCTCCATCAAAAACATCAATTTCTTGAATGAGTAAAACACTCAAATCCTTATCAACTGAATCTGGATTAGTAGACGTTTGGAGAACAAAATTTCCGAAAGGGTTAGGGTTAGAAACTTATCTTATTCACGAATTGATCTTTTTTCACCCCTAAAACAGAGTTACATAGGATAGGGACTGTTAAGATTCTGCCAATAACAATATCAGATCATGCCCCTCTAGAATTATCGTGGGACATAGGATATAGATTAATGACCAAACAGTGGAGGCTCAATGCATCACTCTTAAATGACAAAGAATTTACCACTTTTGTAACAAATGAACTAAAGTACTATCTTGATATGAATACCTCTCTTGATGTATCTCCTCTCATCCTATGGGACTGTGCCAAGGCGTACATTAGAGGATGCATTATTGCATTTGGCAAGTGCAAGAAAAAAGGACAGGGTAGCAAGGCGGCAAGAATTGGAATATAAAATAGCACATTTGGAACAACAACATAAAAGGGCGCTAACTCCTAATTTGCTCAAGGAGCTCAAACAAGCACATAGAGATTTAAACAGCTTGATCATGGAAAATATTGAGGGCAGTTTGAGGTTTACCAAGCATAAATATTATGAGAATGGCAACAGAGCAAGTAGACTCTTGGGTTTGAGACTTAAAAAACTACAATCCTCTAATATAATACATAAATTGAAAGCTAGTAACTCAACACTTACAAAATCAGATGGGATTCCTGGGTCCTTTGCTGAATTTTATAAATCATTATACACTAATACAGACACCTGCACTAATGATAAAGAATTTTCAGAATTCTTAAAAGATATACATTTAAAACAGTTATCTGACATGGAGGCAAAGGGATTAGACAAACCTATCAAAGAATCGGAAATAACAGAGGCCATTGCTGCATTACGAAATGGTAAAAGCCCTGGACCAGACGGTTATATCAAGGAATTCTATAAAATATTTAAAAATACACTGACAACCCTACTGTTAAATGCCTACCATGATGCATTACAATCTGGTATTCTGGCTCCCTCCTGGAGAGAAGCAACAATAGTTGTGTTACATAAAGAGGGAAAGGACCCTACCATATGTGAATCATATAGGCCAATATCTCATTTGAATATAGACCTACGCATATTAACATCTATATTAGCAAGGCGGGTTAATGAAATCATAACAAACATTGTCCACCCAGATCAGACTGGGTTTATTATTGGGAGATATTATGGCGATAATATTAGAAGATTGTTAAATTTGATGACCCATCCAGATACTAAAGGAAAGGAAGTAAGGCTACTATCATTAGATGCCCAGAAAGCGTTCGATAGAGTATCCTGGCAATACCTTTTTCAGACACTAAAACGATTCCAATTTGGCCCCAAATTCATTAGGTGGGTACAAATTCTGTACTCCAACCCACAAGCCACTGTTAAAGTGAACGGCTTTCTATCAGATCGATTTTACCCTGGACCGAGGATATAGGCAAGGTTGTTCTCTTTCACCTTTACTGTTTGATTTGAGTATTTAACCATTGGCACAGCTTATTAGGGATAATAATAACATTAAGGGACTCACAATCAATGGAGAACAACACAAACCATCATTATACTATATGCAGATGATGTACTTCTTTACCTCACTGAATCTACAGTAACAATCCCACATATAAAAGAAATTATTTCCACATTTGGGTATTTCTCAGGATATAAAGTTAATATAGAAAAAACAACAGCTATGAATATAGGGAATGCAATCTCTCACACATTCAAGGCCGAGAGTGGTTTCAAATGGCCAAAAGAAGTAATTAAATATCTGGGTATCAGAATCCCCCCACTATTAGGAAACCTACTGGATGTGAATTGCACAACCTTAATTCAAACATTAGTAAGGAGCTGGACAGATGGTCGACACTTTCCTTATCCATGATAGGTCGTGTCGAATGTATACGAATGAATGTACTACAATAAATTACTCTACCCTTTCCAGATGCTTCCTGTAGACATTCCTAAATCTACATTTGATAAATTAGACAAGTTGATTACAAAGTTCATATGGCAATCAAAACCCCCGAAGTTTAGACTAAAAGTACTTCAATTGTCCAAATCACATGGAGGTCTTAAACTTCCAAACTTCAGATTGTATTTTTGGGCTGCGCAGCTGATACCTCTAATAGCATGGCTGCAAGATCCTATACACACAAGATAAATATTGAGAAAGGCACATGCAAATGGTCCTTACAGACTCTGCTTTTTTCGGACATCCTGCTTAGGGAGATTCAGATGAGTGAATGGACTAGGACCACACTGAAAATTTGGAGGAAAATAAAGATAACTTATGGACTGCCTAAATCAATCTCAGCACTAACCAACATTGGTCTTATAAATGATTTTGTCCTCTCACAGATGGACCCAGTACAGAAATTGGTCTAAACGAGGCCTTACAAATCTACACCAACTTCACAAAGATAGGTGCCTTAAATTCTTTGAACAATTAAGAGCGGAATTCACACTCCCCAATACAGATTTTTTTAGGTATTTACAACTAAGGCACTTTGTAATAAAACACAGAGAGTGAACTAAAATCCTAGAGCCCACTAAAATTGAAGAATTCTTGATAAAATTGGAAACAGGTAGTGGGAATAAAAAAATTATTAGTCATTTATACAAATTAATTTATACAAAGAAAAATGGGAAAGTGAAATAAATGTAGATATACAGCGAAACAACAAACAAATGGGAGGAAATATGTACTGCAACGCATCAATGGGACATCAACAAGGGAGCTGGCTCGGAGCTCGTCTGCCTGGCTGTGTGTTTCCTGGACGGGGCCGCCTTTTACAGCTGCTTTTTGTATCTCTGTTTCTGTCTCCTTGAACCCCAGTCAGCCTCAGCAGACGGCCGTTCACACTGAGCCTGGTTCTGCTGGAGGTTTCTTCCTGTTAAAATTGAGTTTTTCCTCTCCACTGTCGCTACAAGCATGCTTAGTGTGAGGGATTGTATTTGAGTCAATGAGTCGATGCAATCAACTGGTTTTCCTTAGATAGAAAACTTTAAATCAATTTGACTGTATGATCTGGTTGAACTGTAAAGTACCTTGAGATGACTTGTGTTGTGAATTGGCGCTATATAAATAAACTGAATTGAATTGAATTGAATCGAATCAAGTCACTAACTCTAATACATGGCGAGAATTTAGGTGGAAGATAATAATATGTTTCTTTAGGATACCAGCGGTCATATCTAAAATGGGGTCCATACACTCAGATAAATGCTGGAGAAGTTGTGGGTCACACATCAGCAACCATATATTTTGGACATGTCCTAAATTGAGAAAAATATGGGACGAGATATTCAAGGCCCTAAGAAAAGTATTTCAGAAAACCTTTAACAAAGATGCTGATGAATGTTCTCAGTCATCCAGGTCATAATCATTCCGTAAAAATTCAAAAAATATCCACTGGACTTGGTTTTCAAGATTTGAAGACGTTTCGCCACCTCTCGGGGAAGCTTTCTCAACCTAAATGAGATCCTGAGATGGTACTTTTTGGATTATTAACATTACTGGAAGAGGGGAAAAAATACCTTCTACAAATATTACTGATTGCAGCTCTTAAATGCATCACAGTTAAATGTTTGAAGCCTGACCTGCCAACATACAAAATGCGGATTGAAAAGGTCTGGGAAATCTATCATATGGAACAAATAACTTATTGCCTGAGGCTTCAAATAGAAATATTTGTTAATAGGTGGAAACAGGCCATGACCATAATAATGCAGTAAAACTTTCTATTATACTTTTTTTTTATCTTTACTTATTATTTTCTATTTAATTTTTGTTATTTCCATTGGTGCTGCTTATTTAATTACTAACTACATTTAGGTTTGTAAGTCACTTATGTTTAACCATGTGACCTACTCTACTTGTAACCCTAACTCGTTGTATATACTTTGAAAGTTTTGTTCTTTTTTAAGTAAACTGTATAGAGCAGCAGCCTAAATGTGGGCTTGTATGTATATGTCTGTGTAAGTTGCAAAAATTAAGTGGAAAAAAAAAGAAAAACTTGTTTCAGTCTCTATTCAGACTGATATATGATATATATATATATATATATTTATATATACATACATTTTTTTTATTTTTTTAACTATTTTTCAAGGCTGCACTTTCAAAAAAGATTAAATTGTCCAGAGAGCTGTTCCAAATGAAATTTCTTTTTGTTTTACACTGGTGTAAACAAAATAAAATCTGTCTAAGTCTAAGTCATACAGTTCCATTTTGCTTCAAAGTACGCAGCGCTGCATTAAACCAGGGAGCCAGCTTTCCATTTTTAACATTTTTCTTTTTCAAAGGGGCTGCACTGCCCAAGGCAGCACGCAGAGAACTAGCAACTCCATCAACAAAACCATAATCCTGCGAGGGGGAACAAGCTAAACTTTTGACTGCTCAGCAGAACAGAGGAGAGAGAAAGTGAAAAAGTTTTTATATATATATATATATATATATATATATATATATATATATATATATATAAATAAATGTCTGATAATGATCTGCTAAAGTGAAACCTTCTTTGGGGGGAGGAGAACTCCTGAAGGTTATTAAAAAGTGGTCAGAGAGGACAGGGTTGTGAGCAAATACTGTTATTTCTTCACATTCTATGCCATATGTCTTGATATAGCACACCTATATGGTGGGATGGATTACCTCAACAGAGAACAAGTTCCTACTATCACAGATCTAGACTGGTTTATGAACAATATTTGAGGGAAATGGTTATATTGTGTATGTGGAAAAAGTTTTAGATCTATTGATTAATCTCAATAGTGTAACGTGATGGTTTCTTACTCTGTGAACAACACAAAGTCTTGATTCTGCCTGCGCAGCTTCAAAAGCTCTTGCTGTTGACAGGTCTTTATGCAAATTCAGCCCCTCCTCCTGCAACAACATATCACACAGCTTTTTTCGTGCTACATCTCTCCTCTATCTGATCCCTTATCATATTGTTTTCAAGTGTGCCTTAGTCTTATACTTTTGCCAGCTCTCTTGAGGTGCAGTGCCATGTTGCATTCAACATTCAACAAATGGTAGCTCTCTTTTTCTTTCCTGTTCTCTCCCGCCCTGGGTTTGAGGCAAAATGTATTCATGTCGCCAAATGTTGTGTTTTCTTCAATAAACAGTCCTTCATTTTGGTTTTATAGGTGTGGTTATTAGCAGGAGTTTGTGTTTCATAAAGCCGCCATGTTTTGTCTATTTGCTCTGCTTCTCGCAATAACCTAGTAACATCCCCTATTCTACAACAGGACACCATGACCACTGTAGAAGATTTAGAGGGATAGAATTGAAAACGATTAAAAGAAAGTTAAACATAAAAGCTACATTACAACTAAAAAAAATGTATTTGCTGTAACAGTATGAATGGTAATATGCTAAGTGAAATAAAAAAGGTTCTGGCACTGCTCAGAAACCAGGATGATCTCACTCAGACTTATGCCTTCTTGTATTAACATGATGCAGTGACTTTGGCAATAACTTTTCCAGTTTTATTGTAGCCCACACATTATTAAATGAAAAAGTCCAACTAACCACATGAAATGATGTTTTTGTGTTGCAGTTTTACCTGCTCCAAGTCCTCCAAGGAATATGATTAACATGCAGCAAAGTGATTGCTAAGCAGCCTGTGTTAAATGACACTGATGTGTAAACATGCACATTTCCGCAGTCAGCAATCCTTTGGTGTTTCTCTCATGTTGGCACCATGTTTAGCTTTACACTTTTTTTTCTCTCACTTCATATTTCTGTACTCTGCACTCATGGTTGTGATTGGTTTACAACCTTGACCCGTCCCAATTTACGGCCGTGTTCACAGGTTCTTGATCAGTTCAAGCTGGATAGAATAAGTGAGTTGATAATCAGGTTCTTCGTGCTGCTGATTCTGATTGCCGTTATTTTGGTTAAACTGGAGAGACGGAAACTTATCCTGCTACGTTGAGCTTGCTTCGTGGTACGGCCCGTACCACGAAGCAAGCTCAACTTCAAATCAAAGAACCTTTAACTGCATTTTAAAAAATGTTTTTGTTTAGTTATATTCAGTTTTTTTTTTAGCTTATGACTAAAAATTGTGTAAATAGGCTAGAAGAAAAAGTGAGCAGAAGGCACAGCAAAGCTGAAAACTGATTATTCTACAACTGTCTCTACGTGTATCAAAAAGTTTCGTATGCGTGGACATTTAGGCTTTATTAATGTTAAGAAGAGTGCATTGTTCTGCACACTCTTAGCAAAGCAAAAGAGTAATTGAAAGTTTCATTGCCTTTAATATAAGCCTGTTGTAGTAAACTTGGAGAAACAATCTCATCGTGATTCTGAAAATAAAATAAAAACTGTCTGGTTTTTAAAAGATAGATGAGGCAAATTAGGCCTTAATCTACCTCTTCATTATTATTTAAAATCCTTGAACACAGTGGATGATGAGGAAATTCAGCTAATGGGAATGTGCTTCATGCATCTCACCGTTAGACAAAAGGAAAACAAGCACAAAGGCAGTAAAACAAACCTCTGTTAGCAAGTGTTATTTTGTGCTTCAAATGACTGTAAATATATGTTCTGACATTGTTTTTCAGGTCACCATTGGCTAGCAGTGGAATATCCAGCCAGCCAAAGAAAGAGTTTGTGAACGAGGAAATAGAGGAGACGTTTTCCAGATTTGACCTACCCATCAGTTTTCAAGGTTAATTACCACACACCTATATATATATATATATATATATATATATGTATGTATATATATATATATATATATATATATATATATATATATATATATATATATATATATATATATATATATATATATATATATATATATATATATATATATATATATATATTGTGAGGTGATACTCTGATCAGAAAGTGATTAAATACACTTGAGATACTTTTGAAACTAAATAGGAAATTTCTAAAGTAATTTTAGGCATTCATTAACATTTTACCTAAACTGAAATTACCTAAATCAATCTTATGTTATTAAATTCAACTTAAAAACTACAGACGCACACAGTGGATGAACACTTTTTCCTTCCTTCTTTAATTCTTATTTCCAGAGGAAAAGCTGAAAAAAGACTTAGTGAAAGAACAAGTGACTCAAGCTATGTTAAAAGAGATTTTGATCACTGATACAGACTGTGTTTCTCTGCTGGACATACCCCCCAACGTTGTCTCTGTGGATTCTGATGGTGCAGATATCATAACGTGAGTGTAGACTTTTTTTGGGTCCTATACACCGTATGCCAATGTTTAAAACTTATTCTTTTTTATTTCTTATCTAAACAAACTGTTTCCACTCCCTCATGTTTGTGGTTCAGAGAGAGAAATAAACAGTATGCTGAAGCTTGCGGGAAGAGATTTAAAATTGACAACTATGTGGATCGGGTTATGCAGACGCTGAACAGGGCTGCTAAAAACAAATGTATGCAGATGGACCTCATGCTGAAGACCGATGCAGGTTTGGTTTAATTAACTACTTTTGTTCAGTGAGGAGTATAGTACAGTATAAAAATTATTTGGTTCTTCAACAGGGCATCTATTTTCACTCATTATTCACAGATAAATATCTTTTATCAAGCAGATTTTCATATAAGACAAAAACAAGTAAGAACAAAATGTAATATATTTTTGAAATAAATTCTTAATAGACAAGCTGCATTTTATATATAGAATCCAGAGTGCTGGTTTTATGCCCTTTGATGCTCCTCTAAACCTTCTACCCACCTACTTGTTTCTCTAGACTTATTAACACTGACCTCTTGTATTTTCAAAAACTATTTAAACCATATGCCTGTGCAAATTCTCAGTCATCTGGGTGATAGCAACCACAGAGACCTGAATCAGAGGCAACCAGATTTTTGTTCAATCTTTTTGAAAAGGTTTGACACCTAATGACGGTTTAAGAACTAGGCCTCAGTGTCCTTAAATCAATAATGCCCCTACAAGTTTCCCCAATGTGAGCTGCCAGAAATGAACATAGACCTCTTCATAGATACCAATACGTTTTACAAAAAACTGGATGAAAATGAAGTTACCTCAGATTTACTGTAACCTGCTGATGCCTCTGAGGATGGTGTAACAGCTAAACAGAGCATCAGGCTAAGTCACTGTGACAAGAAAAAGCAGAGAGAACATAAAGGTAGACATTGAACTTATATAATTTATAATTATAACTTATATAATAAATATTGCAAAATTGGAGAATAGAAGTAAAAAGAGGCAGAATAATGAAAGTGGTCCCTATGTCCTCCAGCAGTGTAAGCCAATAGCAGCATAACTATAGATAAGCTAGAGATAAGCTGAACTGAAGTCCAGGAACAACACCCATTTGCGGATGCAGTTCCTGGACTTAAGCTCAGCTTTCAACACCATCATCCCACAGTATCTGATAGGCAAATTTGAACACCTGAGCTTCAGTACACCGAGGCTTAAGCCTTGCCTACAAAGTAGACAGGGTGTCTGCCTCACCGGCTAAAACTGGTAGTTGGTTCCAGAGGAGGAGAACTAAAATATCTGACTCGTATTCTACCTTTAATAAATTCTAGGAACCACTACTAAACCTGCATATTGAGAATGAACTGCTCTGTTAGCTGTTAGATAAAGCTTTGTTCTTAAGGACTTTATAAGTGAGACGGAGAGTTGCTATTCTGGGTATGATCTCTCTTTTTAATTTTCATCACAACTCTAGCTGCAGTTATTTAAATAATTTGAAGTAGTTTAACTGCAATTTGTAGCAATTTTCTTCGCAACATTAAAGCCCAATCGACTGTAGAGAAAATTACATCCAAAGCCATGAAAAAATTAAACTCTAGGCCCAAACATGTATGTGCTTTTGGATATTGCAGAGGGAAAAAAGTAAAAACCCACGATTTGCATGTTTTTATTTATTTCCTTCTAAATATATTCCTTCAGATGATTTTTGAAGGATAATGATCGATTGCATCCTTGTCAATAGCTGTAGACATGCATGAATATCCAGAGCAGGAAGTGATGATTGGAAGCCTGGAGGAAAAACAGACCAGCTATTCTGAGGCTGGTGAGGAATTTAGCAGAAGTGCTGAGAGGAGTATGTCCTTGAACACTTCAGCTAGAACAGGTAAGATAAAAAAAATCACAAAAAGGAAATATGCCCGTCTTTCATTTAAGTGCTTTAAGAGAAGCCTGCTGCTTCCCTCAAACATTTGACCTGTTTGTCATTTCTTCTTGCTCACTGAAAGACGTGGAAGCTGTTGGAACCAGTTTAAACACCAAGTTGGACTGGCAGCTCATCAAGACATCAGAGAAGTTCCATTACCTTTTGGTTATAATGGAGAGAATCATTTTAAGGAGCATCCTCCATTGTCCTCTGGCTGCATACAGAGGATTGCCTTTACTGGGAGGTAAACTGTTAACTCAGTCTTTTCACTGGTGGGATAATTGACTAATTGTAACATTAGAGAAAAAAAAAAGTTTTTCTAATGTTCTTCTGATGATTTCATCAGATCCCGACAGACCAGGAAAACCTGAGGAAATGGACCAGAGTAAACGTTGTACCGAGATCTCCTGCTCTCCAGCTCTGGAATGTCTTTGGGTTTTCAGTTGTGAGCTCACAAGAGGGCGCACTGTCAGTTGCATGGCCTGGGACAAAAATAATCCAGTAAGATACAGACGAAAAGGAAAAATCAAACCTTGAGTTCACATAAAACTCTCCTTAATTCTGTAGCAAGACTTACGAACTAACTTAAATGTAACTTGCCCTTTTAGCTTTATTACAAGGTCATTGCTCATACGTCTAGTGTAGGATCAAGATCTAGTGGATCATAGGCCCAATCTTCCCACTCCTGTTCCTAGCTTCGGTCTCTTCACTTTCATTGGGTTTAACAGTTCAAATTTGGACTACAGGGTTTCCGAATACAAAAAAACAAATGTGACGAATAGCTGTAATGTCTGCAAATATGATAATCCCACAAATGTAATATATTTCACACTTATGTTCAATCTGACTATTTTAACTAACTGACTATTGTAAGTAACTTGAGATGACATATTGGGAATTGCCAGTATATAAAAAGCTTAACTAAATTAAAATGACGAATTTAGCCACTGCCTACTACAAACATAGCATGTGATTTGTAACATGCCGGGAAATGCAGTATCCATCCATCCATTTTCTGACACGCTTAATCGCAAGTGGGATCGCGAGGGGTGCTGGTGCCTATCTCCAGCTGTCTACGGGCGAGAGGCGGGGTACAGCCTGGACAGGCCGCCAGTCAATCTAGTACTTCTGTGTTTATAGATGTTGGAAATCGGCCTGTTTTTCAGTGTAATCCTGTTTCTCTGGTGTGACTGGCTGGATGTGCTCTCTTCATCCTCTGACATGAGAGCTGGCTCTGAGCTTGTCTGCCTGGCTGTGTGTTTCCTGGACAGGGCTGCCACATACAGTCACCTTTTGTATCTCTTCTTCTGTCTCCTCGAACCCCAGTCGGCCTCGGCCGCTCACACTGAGCCTGGTTCTGCTGGAGGTTTCTTCCTGTTAAAAGGGACTTTTTTCTCTCCACTGTGGCTACAAGCATGCTTAGTGTGAGGGATTGCATTTGACTCAATGAGTCGATGCATTCAACTGGTTTTCCTTAAATAGAAAACTTTGAATCATTTTGACTATAAAGTGCCTTAAGATGACATGTGTTGTGAATTGGCACTATATAAATAAACTGAATTAATAGTCCTGCAAACATAATATCCATCCATTTTCTGTCACACTTATCCCAAGAGGGGTGCTGGTGCCTATCTTCAGCTGTCTATGGGCAAGAGGCAGGGTCTAACCTGGAGATTTAGAGAAGACAATTAACCTAACAATCATGTTTTTAGGCTGTGGGAGGAAGCCAGAGTGCCCAGAGAGAACACACATGCTCAGAGAGAATATGCAAACTCCAAGCAGAAAAACCCCATGATGGGAATCGAACCCCAAACCTTCTTACTACAAGGGACCAATGCTACCCACTGTACCACTGAGAAGCCTCAAACATAATATGTTTCCCATAATTGTAATAGTCACTGCCTACTACAAACAGGCCATTGAAGCCTCTAGCCAGTTCTTTAAATTTGAAAACATAAACAGATAACAAGCATATTCAATTCAATTCAATTCAGTTTATTTATATAGCGCCAAATTCACAACACATGTCATCTCAAGGCACTTTACAGTTCAACCAGATCATACAGTCAAATTGATACAAAGTTTTCTATCTAAGGAAAACCAGTTGATTGCATTGACTCATTGACTCATTGACTCAAATACAATCCCTCACACTAAGCATGCTTGTAGTGACAGTGGAGAGGAAAAACTCCCTTTTAACAGGAAGAAACCTCCAGCAGAACCAGGCTCAGTGTGAGCGGCCATCTGCCGAGGCCGACTGGGGTTCAAGGAGACAGAAGCAGAGATACAAAAAGCAGCTGTAAAAGGCGGCCCCGTCCAGGAAACACACAGCCAGGCAGACGAGCTCCAAGGCAGCTTCCATGCCAGAGGATGAAAAGAGCACATCCATCCAGCCACGGCCAGAGAAACAGGACCACACTGGAAAACAGGCCGATCTCCAACATCTACAAACAAGGGTGTTGATAGAAGCAGCACAGCTGATGTTTCTTTCCTGGATGACGTCACAGCCAAACAGGAACAGAGGAGGCAAAGCTACTCTGAGGAAAAGCAGAGAGAGCAGAAGGTTAGAGATTGAACAAACAGATTCTGCAGAATAGGAGAACAGAGAGAGAATGAAGCAGAATGATGAAATGGGGGTCCCTATATCCTCCAAAAGTCTAAGCCTATAGCAGCATAACT
Organism: Cyprinodon diabolis; assembly: GCA_030533445.1. NCBI lineage: Eukaryota > Metazoa > Chordata > Actinopteri > Cyprinodontiformes > Cyprinodontidae > Cyprinodon > Cyprinodon diabolis. The sequence continues at coordinate 42,476,057 of CM060067.1, read as the reverse complement.
TTAAAGACAGCTCAGGATAACCTGAGCCACCCTAACTATAAGCTTTATCAAAAAGGAAAGTTTTAAGCCTAGTCTTAAAAGTAGACAGGGTGTCTGCCTCACGGACTAAAACTGGTAGTTGGTTCCACAGGAGAGGAGCCTGATAACTAAAAGATCTGCCTCCCATTCTACTTTTAGAAATTCTAGGAACCACTAGTAAACCTGCAGATTGAGAGCGAAGTGCTCTGTTAGGAACATAAGGAACAATCAGATCTCTGATATAAGATGGAGCTTGGCCATTTAAGGCTTTATATGTGAGAAGGAGGATTTTAAATTCTATTCTTGATTTAACAGGAAGCCAATGAAGAGAAGCCAGGATAGGAGAGATATGATCTCTCTTTTTAATTTTCATCAGAACTCTGGCTGCAGCATTTTGGATCAGCTGAAGGCTTTTAACTACAGTTTGTGGACTTCCTGATAGTAAAGAATTACAATAGTCCAGCCTTGAAGTAACAAATGCATGGACTAGTTTCTCAGCATCACCACTGGACAGGAGATTTCAAATTTTTGCAATGTTCCTCAGATGAAAAAAGGAAATTCTAGAAACCTCTTTGATCTGGGATTTAAATGACAGGTCCTGATCAAAAATAACACCAAGATTTTTTACTTTATTATCTGAAATCAGTTTAATCCCATCCAAATGAAGTGACTGGCTAATCAGCTTCTTTTTCAGAGACTCTGGTCCAAAGACTATAACTTCTGTTTTGTCTGCATTCAGAAGCAGAAAGTTAAGAGTCATCCAGGTTTTTATGTCTTCAAGACATGCCTGTAATCTATGTAATGGGTTAGCTTCATCTGGATTTATAGACAGATATAGCTGGGTATCATCAGCATAACAGTGGAAATTAATCCCATGCTGTCTAATAACTCTACCGATTGGGAGCATGTATAAAGTAAAGAGAATTGGTCCTAGCACTGATCCCTGTGGTACTCCACAGGTAACCTTTGAGCGTGTTGAAGATCTATCATTAACATAAACAAACTGAATTCGATCAGATAGATAAGATTTAAACCAGTCTAGTGCTGTTCCTTTAATTCCAACAAAATATTTAAGTCTTTCTAAAAGAATATTATGGTCAACTGTATCAAATGCAGCACTAAGATCCAACAGGACGAGCACAGATACAAGTCCATTATCTGAGGCCATGAGAATATCATTAGTGACTTTCACCAGAGCTGTTTCAGTGCTATGATGAGCTCTAAAGCCAGACTGAAACTCTTCAAAAAGTTCATTATGGTGTAAGTGGTTGCAAACTTGTTTGGCAACTACTTTCTCAAGAATTTTGGATAAGAAAGGAAGATTGGATATAGGTCTATAATTAACCAAGTCATCTGGGTCAAGAGACGCTTTCTTAAGCAGAGGTTTAATTACAGCAACCTTAAAAGTTTTAGGTACATATCCTTGTAACAGAGATAGATTAATCACATCTAAAATGGAGGAGGAGATCAAAGGGAATACCTCCTTAAATAACCTGGTTGGAACTGGATCTAACATACAAGTTGAAGGCTTAGATGAAGACAATAATTTTGCTAATTCAGAAAGTTCAACTGGATCAAAGCAGTCTAAACCCCGTTCAGATTCCATGACTACCTCAGGTACAATCGCGGATAGAGGAGTGCTTATGATCTTATTTTTAATTAGATCAATCTTATTTATAAAGAATCCCATAAAATCATTGCTGCTAAGAGCAGGTGGAATGGACGGTTCAACAGAGCTATGGCTCTGGGTGAGTTTGGCAACTGTATTAAAAAGAAATCTAGGATTATTCTTATTCTCCTCTATTAATGAGGAGAAGTATGCTGCTCTTGCTTTACAAAGGGTCCTCTTATACAGCAGTAAACCATTTTTCCAGACTAGGAAGGACTCCTGCAGGCCTGTGGAGCGATATTTTCTCTCCAGTTTCCTAGCATTTTGCTTCAAAGTACGCAGCTCTGCATTAAACCAAGGAGCAAGCTTTCTATTTTTAACGGTTTTCATTTTCAAGGGAGCTGCGTTGTCTAAGGCAGTACGCAGAGAACTAGCAACCCCATCAACAAAATCATCAACCTGTGAAGGGGAATAAGCTATGCTTTTGCACTCTGCAGCCCTGCTCAGCGACACAGAGGAGAGAGAAAGTGAAGCAGATTCTTTAAAATTTATAACTGCACTATCTGATAAAGATCTACTAAAATTGAACCTTCTTTTGGGGGAGGAGAACTCTGTTAAAGTAATCCTGAAGGTTATTAGAAAGTGGTCAGAGAGGACAGGGTTGTGAGGAAATACTGTTATTTCTTCACATTCTATGCCGTATGTCAGCACAAGATCCAAAGTATGAAGATGAGAATGTGTGGGACTATTCACATTTTGAACAAAGCCAATAGTGTCTAAGATAGCATTAAAGGCTGCTCTTAAGCTATCGCCTTCAATGTCAGCATGGATGTTAAAATCTCCCACTATGATGACCCTGTCAGTATTTAATACCAAATCAGAAAGGAACTCTGAAAACTCATCTAAAAATTCAGAGTAAGGACCTGGCGGACGATACAAAGTTACAAAAAGAAGAGGTTTTCTTGCCTTGAAATTTGGATGAGGGAAATTAAGGGTTAAATGTTCAAAAGAGTTGTAGGTATTAACTGTTTTGGGAGTAATCAGTAAGTCAGACTGGAAGATTGTTGCTACTCCTCCTCCTCGCCCAGAACTTCTGGGTATGTGAAAATTTAAATAGCTTGAAGGAGTTGCCTCATTTATGCTCACATAATCCTCTTGCTGCAGCCAGGTTTCTGTAAGGCAAAACAAGTCAACGTGATTATCACAAATCAAGTCATTAACTAGCAGACTTTTAGAGGAAAGCGATCTTATGTTAAACAGACCGCATTTAATTGTTTTAACTTTTTCCCCAATTGGAGTTATTTTGATTTTAATTAGATTATCATGATTTACTCCTTTGGGAATCTTTGCTAATTTATTAGATTTTGGTCGTGGGCAAGACACTGTCTGGATGGAGTAAAGAGTGGGTAACAGTAGAGAAGCTGCAGAGATGTGTGTTAAACTACAACTCTGCTTCCTGGTCTGCACCCTGGGTGGTCAGGGTTTTGGAGGACTAATAAATGTGGCCAGATTCCTAGAAAGAAGAGCTGCACCATCCAAAGTGGGATGGATGCCGTCTCTCCGAATCAGACCAGGCTTTCCCCAAAAGGATTGCCAATTATTAATGTAGCCCACGTTGTTTTCAGGACACCACCTAGACAACCAGCGGTTGAATGACGCTATGCGGCTAAACATGTCATCACTGGTCAGATCAGGGAGGGGACCAGAGAAAATTACGGAGTCCGACATTTTTTTGGCAAACTTACACACCGAAGCAACACTAATTTTATGGATTCTTTTTTTCTTATTTTCATTGTTGGTTTTAAAACCTCTTAAGCCTGCTGGCCTATTTTCCAAAAAAGGCATACTCATACTTTATAAGGCTTTTTTCAACTTGTACACTGCTTAAACTGGTAACTCTTTGATCAAATGAAATAATGACCCTGGTGCATGAAGGGGAAGTAAAATTTTAAAGTAAACTAATCTGAGCCCGGCGTACACTGTGCAATTTTCGGGGCGATTTTCCAGTTGTGCAAGAATCTTTCGATCGGGCCGACTTTCAGCATGATCGTGAGTCGTGTAGTGTAGACTGGGTAACGAGGTGCAATCATCCTCTCTTGACCACCTCCTAATCAGGAATCGTGAAGTCAGGAGAAACCGCCGTGGGCAAATCACTCAGTGGGCATGCACAAACAAGGATTCTTCTTTTTCTCCTTCCTCTCAGATGAAAACACAGCAGCATGGCAGGGATGGAATGAGTTAAATGGAGTCCTTTCTGTAAAATTGACAGACCGTAGTAGCCATGTTTGCTCAGCCATGTCTTTTTTTTTTTCGAATTATGTCGTCGCCTTTACTTTTTAGGCTTTCAGCACAAAATTGCAAAAATTGCCAAGGCAGCGCATTTCACTCTAGTTAGCTCCATGTTCCTCTTTTATTTGTTTGGCCTCCGGATAGACGACTCAGAGCAGCTCCGTCTCACTGCGGAGCTAAGTCCGATGTGGTTTTTAGTCGTGCAGTGTGAGCAGGTAGGTTGCATCAGAGTGTCGTGCCAAACATAATCGTGAGCTGTGAACTCACACTGTACAGTGTGAGCAGTAGCTGCATGCAACGACTAAAAGAAATCGCACAATGTATGCCTGGCTTAAATGAGACTTAGATATCTAAAAAAAAAAAAAAAAATAGATTTTCACCTACAAAGCCCCTTACTTTTCCTGTATCAAAGGAAATAAACATAATAAACTGTGACTACAACATCTTGGTTACATCTATAGCAACCCTGGTGTCCATTCAACAAGTAACTGAGAAGTTACTTGTTGAATGAAAAAATCTGGGCGACCCTTCTGTGCCATTTTGGCACAGCTTGGCATAATATCTGAAATTTTATGTATTCTTGAAATTTTGAATGCATTATATATTTTGTTTTCCTCCCAATAATCAGAACTTTTGGCTTGTTTTTTGGGGGACTCAACGGTGAGTTTATTACTTTCATTTTTCTGTAGTTGAGTTAGCATTAGCTTGCATGACCGACTCCGTCATGCTGGTTTCCTTCAGTATGAGCGCCACAAACGTCACGTCACGTGACCAAGAAAACGTAACAGGATTGGCTGGGTGTTGGACACCACAATCCATTGCTAATCTCTGTGACCTGAAGTAACCCTTCCCTTTTTACACTGAATTTAGACGCTGAGTTTAAGACATTAAAATAGAGCCAGTTGAATCTCAGGAGGCTGAAAATATTGAGTTTTAATTTTGAAAGGTTGAATTTTTTTATATGCAGATTTTTTTAACACTGAAATATTAAACTGAAAAATAAGTATTTAAAATGTAATCACTTTGAAATAGTAATGTGAATTTTTAGCTTGAACAGAAAATAACAAATTAAATTTCAACTGTGTAGAAATAATGAAAATGAATCTTTTTTAGGTCAAAAAGTGTTCTGAATATATTTTAACACTGAAACAGTAAGTACAAACATACAACATTTAAATTTCAGTAGCATTTTTAATTCAAATCCCAGCGACACAGATTTACTTCCATAGTTATTGGATTGACCCAGTATTATTGGTCATTAACATACAGTTTGTTGGATCTTATTTCATGTGCTGCATTTTTTTGTACATTGCAATTGAACAGCTTAATGGACAATGAGGGGGTTTAAGTTGGCAACAGCAATCAAACAGCAAACAAAACAAACTACAAAATGGCTTCAATCTTATTGAACTTTTTTACCAAGGCAAATCAGTTCTATGATCACAGCTAGAAAAATGAAGCAGATCAAACAAAGAACACTGTCTCTACTGTGAAACATGGAGGAGGCTCTGTTATGCTCTGGGCTTTGCTTAATCTGGCAAGGTGTCTGAATCTCTGCAGAGTCCAAATAAATCTCCAGCCTATCCAGGGATTATAGAGAAAAATGTGCTGCCCGGTGTCAGAAAGCTTGGTATCAGTCGCAGGTCATGGATCTTCAACAGAATAATCAGCCAAAATACAGATAGACACAGGCAGGAAAGGCTGAGAGGAAAACATGGGACTATTCTGAAGTGGCCTCTAGGAGCCCGGACCTAAGTCCTGCTGAGCATCTTTGGAAGGAGCTAAAACAGGCTGTCTAGAAAAATGAAGTGAAGTGGTCTGTCCAGTAAGACACAAGGACAAAGGCATATAAAAAAGTATTTTCTATTTATTTTCAAAAAAATTCTTCACAAAAGGACTTACATCAAATTTCAAAAATATACCAAAATGTCTCCAAAGGAAATCAACTAAGGCATACCTAACTCTGGATAATAAACCAAAAAAACTGACCTCACACAATGCACACACAGGAGAATTTATACACAAAGGCTAGCCTACCCAAACGAGGAGGGGTGGGAGATGAAACAAAGACAAACAATGCATGAACATAAATAAGTAATTCAAACCAACACATTTAGACTACAACACAACTATCAAAAGAAAACAACATAACATCAAAAATGTTTTAACAGTTATGCTGTTAGAGAAGAGAGAAGCAGAACATCCAGTCCCCTGCTTCCAGCAGCCTGATGGTACGTCCCACTTCATGGTTTGCCTTTCAACCAGTCCTTCAAACCAGTCCTTCACACTCAGCAAAGAAAAATAGTTAATAATTCAAATAAACAAACGGTGTTTACTAAATGTGTGCAACCATAATAGTAAAAAACCTAATGCAAAAAAAAAACACCACAAAAGAGTGAAATTATAGATGTATTGTGTGAAGACCTTTAAATAAATAAATACTAACACGGAGGAAAAGATGGAGGAACCTCCACATTCAGTTAACGGTACTATCATTTTGTCCAGGCATGAGTTTATGCTTTAAAATCATTCTGTCGAAGCCTGGTTAAAAAGCAATATCTGATTTCCATTTGGTAATGTTCATAGAATTTATATTCATTATTGCCTTGGTTAGATGCAACTTATTTTGTGATCATTGTTGGTTTTCCTTTCATTGAACGAGGGCTCCCAGCAATCTTTCCACTAAGACACTGATGTCAGCTTTCAAAACCAGCCGAGTTGGATTGATGCAAAATAAAAACTATAAGAGTTACCACCAACAGTTCAAACATGAACTGCTTTTATTACAATGAACTGAAAAGCATAATAAATCCTGACCCGTCCATTTGTGTCTTCAGGATTATAATACTGATTCTCCTTTTTTTGTGCTAGGACCTTCTTGCTGTAGGTTACAGTGAGATCGACTCCATGAACGAGAAACCAGGTCTGGTGTGCTGCTGGTGCATTATAAACCCCACGGTATGACCGATCACTCTTCATCAAGCAGACTATTACAACTCAGAGACACAAACAGAGTACCCTGAACCAACACATTGTTTAGAAACACTATTATTAGTTTGAACTGTAGTAAACTATCAAATACACTGCAAAAATCTGAATTGAATTAAGTCCTTTTTTTTAAATAGTGTATTTTCCTGTTTGTTGATTGAAACTAGTTAGACCATTTACCACTGGAATAAGATGTATAAAATATGAATAAACTTCCTTGTTATCTTATTTGAAGTGCATAATAACTGATTATCTATTTTAAGGGCAGAAATAGTCATTCCACTGACAGATCATCTTATTTTTCATGCTCACATTTAGGGCAAATTCATTTATTTGAATAAATGTTTATCAGCTTTAGATCAGGTTTTGCTGTGTACTACAGAACTTTTTTTCTCATTGATGGGAACGGCGGAACAGGTGATCTGTAAAGACCAAAATCGGGAAGATGAAATAGCACTGAGAAAATAGCACTGAGAGGTTGTCAAGTATGTTTCAGCAGTCGAACATCTACAGCGTTCAGGACGTTGGTGTGCTGTGCTAATGTAGCCAATGTGGCGTGCTGATGTAGCCATGGTGGGGGGGGGGGGGGGGTCTAACTGCTTTAGACATCAGCAGTGTTTTCCTATGACATATTTTTTTCTAGTAAAGTCTTGCAGTAAGACATACACCTGATGTAAAAGCTGTAAATTTTGGTCCTTTCTTGCAGTGGCCTGAGCGTATAATTTACTGCGATGGTGCCATTACTACTTTGGATTTCTCAGCCAACCACCCTTGTCGGCTGGCTGTGGGGATGAGTGACGGCGTCATTGCCATCTATAACCTGCAGACTGCGGATATCAAGGCACCAACCTTCAGCAGCCGGTGAGGAATGAGTGTGGCTGTTAAAGCACCGGTATAAACATTAGGCCCAGTAGTAGTACTCCATATTCAGAGGTGGGCAGAGTATCCAAAAAGCTGTACTTAACAGTAGCACTACTTCATCAAATTTGTGTTAGTAAAAAGCAGTCATTCAAAAAATGACTCCTGTAGGAGTAAAAAAAGTACTTGGTTAAAATGCCACTTATATGCTGGCATGAAAGCTTTTTCCCGCTGAAAGGTGCTTATATCCTGGAGCTTTCGTTCCAAGATCAAGTTGCAAATGTAGGTCTGGGAACAGATGTCCCAGAACTAGATAACTCAACAGCTTTGCTTTAACAAGCTGAGCATTATGTCTGTTACCATAAGGCTCCATTTGATAATGTATATGCAACGTTATTGAAAATGAATTAGGGAGTAAAATTGTCTACAATGGTCTCATAGACAGAAAGGAAGGTGAGGTGAAAAATTAACAATACAGAGGATATACAGCAGCTCCTATAAGTCTGCTTTCACATCTGTATGAGACAGAAAACAGAGAACATAACTGCAGCAAAAAGAAGTCAACAGACAACCAATTTAAACTTAAAGAAGAGCTTCCAGAGCAGTGGGTATCCCTTAGATATCCATGTGTGGAAGGCCAACACCATGGTGATTAAACAATATTATTCAGCGTGGTATATATCAGTATATATATCAGTAATATTAGTGTGCATCTCTGAACACGTGGAACCAAACTGCTGTGGTATGTAACCAGTCACTGGTTTTTACCTTACTTATTGAGTCGAGAGTTCCTGAAATGTAGGTGGTTTGCTTTCCCAGTATGCTTCCACTCTCAAAGTGACAAAAGTTGACATGAGTGCACAGAGACAGGCCAGCAAACCAGTAGAACAGAATCTACAGATGCAAAAGAAGCCACAAGCGCAGAGAAGGAGCATGCATTGGTTGTGATGTATTGGGTGGTCATGGTGTTGAATCTCCAATGAGAATGTCTGTGGAGAGGAGTTTGGATCCATGTTTTAAATAAAACTGCTCATATGAGTGTATATTGTGCACTGTTGGCAAAATCTGACTTCATAGCAGTTATTCACCTGGCAATGTTCCTGCATTAATACTATGAATACAAACGGTTTATGGCCTTACTCACACACATCACAATCATTTGAAGATGGAAATAAGTATAGATTAGTCATATTTATGTTAATGTGCACATATTGTGCCTGAATAAGTTCATGTTTGGTGCCCTTCTTTTTCGATGTGCCCATGCAGGGAAAGTCTCAAAAGACACCGTGGGCCAGTCAGGCTACTCAGGTGGAACCTGCAAGAACAGAGCTTCACTGAAAAGGAGAGGGTTGAGAATCTATTCTCTCTGGGTGAAGACGGCAGGACCTGCAAGTGGTTTGTCGTTAATGGTTGCCTGGAATGCACAGGTGCGGTTCTCTCACATTAAACAATTTGAATTGTAGTTTAAAGTTCTCTTAGATCCACAAAGAAACAAAATCCAAGTGGTTTTAAGCTTTGGATTGCTTTTTCTAAAACTGATCTTAAATTTATTTACAAATAATAAAAACTAGGATGCACTATGGAAGCTTAAGTCCTGCATTCTTCATAAAATGATAAGGATTATATATCATACTCTCCAGAAGAGTGTGAAACACTAACAGAGTGTCTTCAGTCAGAGACATCAGACATATATTAACCTTTAGATAAAAAAAAAAAAAACTGAGTTACAAAATTTTATACCTCTTAGGGATTAATAAGGTCTTTTAATTGAACTGGATTAAACTGAATTGAATTGAAACACATTCATATGTCCAAATTTACGAACCTATGGATGTTTAGATATTAGAGAAAACCTGAGAGTTTTTGTTCAAATGTATTTGAAACATCCTTAATCTGATTTTTTTTCCCCCCTTTTCGGAGCGATTCTCCAGTTGTGCAAGAATTTTTCAGTCGGGCCAACTTGTGCGTCATGCGTTGTGTAGTATACGGGGGGTAACAAGGGGCGATCAGCCTCTCACAACCACCTCCTGATCAGGAATCGTAAGGTCGGGAGAAAATGGAACATGTTTGAAATTCAGTCAGCCATTGTAAGATGGTCTTGGGTAAACCGCTCAGTGCGCATGCACAAACAAGGACTCCTCGTCTTTTCATCCTCTCAGCCGAAAACACAGAAGCATGGCGGGGTGCAAGTGAAATGGAGCACTTTGTGTAAAATTGACAGACAGTAGTAGCCACGTTTGCTCAGCTATGTCTTTGTCTAATTACATCATTGCTTTTTCATTTTTAGGGCTTTCAGCACATAATTGCCCAAATTGCCAAGGCAGCACGTTTCACTCTAGTGAGCTTCATATTCCTCTTCTACTTGTTTGGCCTCAAGATAGATGAGTCAGAGTAGCGCCATCTCACTGCGGAGCTGAGTCCCACGTGGTTTTTAGACATACTGTGTGATCAGGTAGTTCGCATCAGAGCGTCCGGTCGAACAGTGTGAGAACATACATCGTGAGCTGTGAAATTTTAAACCATGTGGTTTTATCGTACAGTGTTAGCTGTAGCTGTGTGCAATGTTTGAAATATCGCACAGTGTATATACAGTTAAAAACTTGTCTCCAAAGGATTTTAGCAGACTCTGCCACTGTCATTCTCATTATAAAAGAGTTTCGGCAGGTAATGAAGTCTGAAAAGACTGAAAATAACATAGTTATAACATAGTATCCAGGTATTCACTTTTAAAAAAAAAAAACTAAAATAGTTGGGAATAAGGACACTGGTGCCGTCTACAGGAAGGGCTTAAGACCTTTCCTGACTCGGTGGTTATATCAGCCACCCTCTAATTTGTTCACCCAGTATATTATCTTCCTCTGAGAGGAAGCAGTTAAATAAGCTCATGAGTAGAGCAGTGCAGGTTAAAGGGTTACGATTCCCAGGCCGTGCATCGTCCTGTTCGAAAGCTAAAGAGCTGCTAACGATTTGAATGTTTTACTTTGGGTGCATCATAGTATGTATTTTCTCCAAGATTTTGTTACTTTCTCTTCTCCAAACAAATCCAAGATGTTGTTTGCTTCCCTGCTGTTAATAGCTTTTTTTAAATTTTTAATAAATAGGTTTTTGCTGGTCTTGTTACATCTGCCACACACTTCATTTGATCTGACTATGCTGTGGTTAAGACTGTATGTTTTTTTTTTTGTTCTGTTGTGAAATTCTTCCTCAGTTTAACAAAGTACCCCCTAACTGTTTGACAGTGATAGATTTTAATTTTTTTTTTAGACATCTTAAAGTATCATAATAGATGCTAGAGCTGGAGAAAGACTGATGCATCAACTGAAAGATATTTTTTTCCAGTAACATTATTTTTATCTTGTGTCAAATAAAGTGCATATGTTGCCACTCCCGCCATCTGCTATTATATTTAAATGCTTTCTCTAATTTGTTAAGAAAGGTTTCTTTTTTTTTGTTTAAGTTGAAACTTGTGTAACATTTTTTATAAATGGTTTTTTTTTATCATGAGAATGTAGGGAAAAAACTAATATCAACTCAAAGAATTGGCCCCAAAAAAATCAGCAGCACATAGTGGTGATCAGTTAGACTAAAGTCAAATGAATCAAAATCAGCCTTAGAAAAGCTTTAGCTGTCGATCTCTAATGCCCGCCGCCTCATATTGTCTTCAAAGTGCATGTCTGTATAATCAGAAACAGGCCTTAAAGATGTAAGATACTCCTAAGGTGAGCATAAAGGAAACCTTTGGTCTCTGAAAAAAATCATAAATGTTACAATCAACGGCAGAAAAAAAAACACACAGACATAGACCAGTGATTCTCTAAAAGTTAACATGGAAAGGGAAATTTTTTGGACTCAACAACAGAGGATTGTGAGCAATGACAAACTAGAATGTTTAAAGGACACAAAAAAAGTTTGTTTCCCCAGTAAATAATAATGCTACACTTAAGAACTACATACTGTATGTTTTGACATTTATATTGCTGTTTCAAAGACCTGATGGAGCTCAACAGGATTAACACCCCGGAGATGGATAAACAGAACCAACCAGAGACAGAAGAAGGATATCTGCTGTCTATGTTCACCTCTGGTCTCTACTTTGACTTTCATCCAACTGTAAGTTGCTCCAGAATATGTAGAAGAAACTGTCGGATCATTTGCCATGTGTATTTCTCACAAAGACTGCTTGTTTCTACAGGACGCCAACATCTACTTGACTTGTACCTGGGAGGGAAACATCCAAAAGCGTTCCTGCTCCCGAAGTTATGACCTTCTGAAAACTTACAGGAAACAGTTTGTAAGTTCAGCACTCTTAAAACCACTGTCTCTTACTGAGAAGAATCCAGCAAAACTAGATCCAACTATTGCTTTTTTTTTTTTTTTTACTTCCGATGTTCTTAGTTTACAGACATAGTGTTACTTTGAGTGTTGGGGTTAAGGAATGTGAGTAAATATTCAGAGACTTTATGGTAAATAAACATACCAATGTGGACACAATTGTTGGTTGTTTAATGATCAAAACCCACAGTGGTCACAGAAATGACTTTGATCTGTAGAACTAACAAAAAGGTTCTTTAAAGATTCTTTCAATTGTCTTAAATTCTTTAAGAATGAACTGAGGAAAGTCAAACATTGCTGTTTAACCATGCATCCACAGAAGGATTTGAATGAATTACCAATAATAAACATATTCAACAGTTTAAATTCAAATCAGTTCATAAACAAATATGCTTCCTAATGATGATGATGATAGTGATGAAGGGCAATATTTATTGGAAACTGGAGTAACTGAAACTCCTTTTACTGGTAAATGTGCCATTGTTGCACTGGTTTCATGCACTGTTTGTCCAACCATCCAGATCTAAATAAAGTTACGTTCAAAATGTCTTGCCGGAAGTCTTTCAATTACATTACATTTCCAGTAACTAGCACTGTAACTAATTCATAAAAGTCAGTACCGCATTAGTCATTACTTTGCTTTAAACAAATTTGTTATTCGTCAATAACCGTCAGTGGGGGGGAAAGTAATAATGTACATTTACTTGATTACTGTGGTGAAGTATTTTTTTGAGTATCTTTGCTTTACTTTAGTGATATTTTGGGGGGGTACTTATAGTTAGGCCCGAGCAGCTAAGTGCTGCGAAGGCCTATTGTAATTTAAGTTAAGTTCACTCCACTACATTTCAAAGTTAATGATTGTACTGTCTGCTCTACATCATTTCAAGAAAGTTGCTAGTTCCTTCTTCCTTTTGGCTCAGCTTAGCTCTGTATTTTTAAATACTATATTACTTTTAAATGCACATACTTTGAATACTGAAGTATTTTCAAAAGTGATTACTTCAATATTTTGACTTAAGTAGATGTTTGAGTAACTTTTACTTGTATTTGAGTAAGATTTTGCTATGAATATCAATACTTTTACTCAAGTACTGACTATTTTGTACACGACTGCCTACAGTATACAGTATACAGTAAAAAAGGACTATGGTTTCTTGGTGTAAGTGCATGTGGACAGCTATGCTTAACTTCAGGAAGAAGAAGAGGAGAGACAATGGCACACAGCCGCTGATTTAATGACAGTGTTTCTGCAGAAAAAGCCCTACTGAAGGCTGTTTTTGTGATTTGCTCATTATGTGCCGGAACAAAGACTTAATCAGTGTTGGTTAGAAACTTGAATTTAATGTCATGATCTTGGCACTCTATTCACCTGTCTGACTCGGCCTGGTTTCTAATCACTGCTCATATGAACCACCTGCTTCTGCCACTTTAAGGAACTTGTATCCAGCTATCAGGGCCAGATTATCTTGTTCTCATTCTCGGGGACCAGTGGAGAGAGGGTTTTTAGCATACCATAGTGTTTCTGATTTCCTGATCCTGACCTGTTAAGCCTCTCATCCCCTGAACATGCCTGTTCCTGTCTGATCCCAGTGGACAGAGTGGTTTTTAGCGTACCTGGTAGTTTCTGATCCTGGCCTGTTCTGCCTCTCAACCACTGAGCATGTCTGTTCCCATCTGAACGGATTGCCTGAACTGTCTTTGGACTTCTGGATCCCTGAACCAGCCTGCTCTTGTTCTGATCTGTATGTCTGACCTGGTTTTCTAGACTCCTGCATATTCTCCTAGATGAAGCTGCTGGGACACTCTGGGTGACGCCCGCCACATCTTGTTGGCAGCCCACCGGCCAGATCCTGCCTCATTCTCTGGCAATGGATTGACCTGATAAACCAGATTAGTGACTCACGTTCATAATCTTCCTCCATTAGATTTACGTGGTCACTAACCTGTGTTTCCAGTTACCAGAGTTACTAGTGATAGACCCCGTAGCTGCTGATACCGTGGATCGACAGTTCCATGTCTTAAATAAATGTTTTGAGTTAATCCACTGTCTGTCTTGCTTTGAATACCGGGTCATTCTGTCCTGTGTCATGATATTTAAAGAAATACCTTAGCACTGACTGACAGCTGCTGCCTATAATTAAGACTCAAGCAGCAGGAGAGGAAGTAATCACTCTGATGGAATAATTCCAATGCAAGTGAATAAGATGAAAGATAATTACAGAAGGGACGAGAAAGGCAGGCGAATTAAACAAGTAATCGAGGTCAGCTATCAGGGCAGATCAAGACACTGGTCTCTATTTTGTTCCCTATTAGGGTCCTGTGAACTGCGTGACATGGTGTCCTTTCCACCCAGATGTGTTCCTAAGCTGCTCTTCAGACTCCACCATTAAACTATGGAAGCAGGACTGCAGGAGTCCCATGTTAAGCTTCACCTCCAACCACAGGGCAGTTCATGAAGTCAGGTGGTCTCCGAGGCAGGCTGCGGTATTTGGTGCTGTTAACGACAGCCAGCTTGAGATCTGGGACCTTAACACCAACTTGTAAGTCCAAATGAGCAGAAAAATCCACCAGCTGTATTTGCAGTCCATTGGTGAAGTTTGATAGCTAGCAGGTGCTTTTGTCACCTACATCATCACACCTTCCATAAACAACCCACTGCGAACAAATGAGCCTTATTCCCTAACAATATCTACTCCTATCATACAGTTTGAACCCAGTTATTGTGCAACGTGCTACCCCTGGACTGAAGATGACGTCTCTCCTGTTTGCATCACTCTCAGACTGCGTCATGGTAGGAGACAGCTGTGGCCAGGTCACTGTGTATAAGCTGCAGAACATCTTTACTGGAGAAAGCAGTCAGGTAAAATAGTCAGACATATCAGAGAAATGCTTTGATATAAAGATAGCAATAATCTAAATGAGGATTTCAGCATGTATAATAATTATATGCAGACAGCACTACACAACATCTGTTTATATATTTTATCAGCAAATAACAGTTTATTTAGAGCTATTTAGTTTGCTTGTCTGTTTGTGTGGGGGTTGCAGAATTTGATCTCCTCATAACCAAACAGTGGAACCAAATAGTCCCAACACTAGTTGGCATCCACATAGACTCAGAATCTGACTGGGAACCTGTTCTTTCAGGGGGAAGTTCTGGACGCCCTCTGCTCTGCAGCTTCCAAAGAATCTCGATTCTGGTGATATTCATGAGAACTGAAGGGCCTCATTTTCCCAAATCCCAAAGAGACACTCTCACATTATATGTTTAACTTATATGTTTAACTTTTATTCTTCATTTAAGGATCAATCTGAATTATCTTTAGTATCAAACTGTACATCAGAAAAGAATAAGACACAAAGTTCTATTAAAATAATCCATTCTGTAAACAGCACCAGCAAAGGTCAAAGTTAATCTTTGATCTAAATCCAAATCACAGCTCAGAAACTAAAAGGGTAATTTGCATAAGGTCAAAGGGTAGTTACAAGAAGCAGAATAGAAAAACAAAGAATATTACAACAAAGTCACTCATCAAAGATTGAAAAACATTTCAAGATGCTAAAATTATTTCGAAAGAGAGACATGTCCACAGAAATGTAGATGATGATATAATGAGTTGTTTCTATTCGCTGATTTACAGAGTTTTCCCATTTACATATTGTGTGCAATGCAATATATACTGTGTGTTTTCAAGTGTTTCAAGTTTGTTTTGAACTTATCAAAGGCTTGAAAAATAAAGTGCATGGGTTTGATGGGAGACTTCTTTGTTATGTTTATGTTCCTTCAGACTTTATTAAATGTTGATTAAAACTATTGTATCATTTTGGCTAGGTGGAATTTCTAAGCTGACAAATCGAAGTTTTGACATCTAAATGGTATTTTCTCCTGACTGTGATGATTATAAGGTTGCACTCATTAAGTGAATATTTACTTCAGGAAGAACCAAAACACAGTCATCCTCTGAATCCAGTAGGTAGTTTCTTTACTTAGATGTTTAGTTCTAAGGCTGATTTAGCTTTAGAAGATAAATACGGTCCAGGATTGGTTCATTTGCTTCTGCTAAGTAAGGTTTTTGTGCAGATAAAAAAACTGCCTAACTTCAACAAGTCATTTTGCTCATCTCTAAAAGCACTATTATCTAAATCAATGACTAAGAATTAAGAGAAAGTAAACTTTTTTGTGCATATACAGCATATTATTATGTGCAGTCACATAATATGACTTTATAGTATTGTTATTGTTACATTTCTTAGTAAACATAAAAGTTGTTATTTATATGTCCTAATAAGACAATGCATAAGTGACAGATAGGTGCATGAAATGACCCAGGACAACTATCAAATAGCAAATTATTATTTACAGGGGTTAGGACTTTTTGATGTTGAAATACACTACTCAAAAAAATTAAAGGACCACTGAAAACACATCAGATCTCATTGGGGCAAAAAATCATGCTGTTTATTTATACTGATATAGACTGGGTGATGTGTTAGGAGCAAAAGGATGCCACATAATTTGATGGAAATGAAGATTATCAACCTACAGAGGGCTGAATTCAAAGACACCCCAAAAATTACAGTAAAAAAATGATGCGGCAGGCTAGTCCATTTTGCTGAAATTTCATTGCAGCAACTCAAAATGGTATTCAGTCATTTGTATGGCCCCAACGTGCGTGTATGCATGCCTGACTACGTCAGGGCATGCTCCTAATGAGACGAGGGATGGTGTCCTGGGGTACCTCCTCCCAGATCTGGACCAGGGAATCACTGAGCCCTGGACAGCCTGAGGTTCAACCTGGTGGCGTCAGATGAATTGAAACATAATGTCCCAGAGGTGTTCTATTGGATTTAGGTCAGGTGAGCGTGGGGGCCAATTAATGGTATCAATTCCTTCATCCTCCAGGAATTGCCTGCATACTCTCGCCACATGAGGTGCCGTGCACCAGGAGGAACCCAAGACCCACTGCACCAGCATAGGATCTGACAACGGGAGCAAGGATTTCATACCGATACCTAATTGCAGTTGGGGTGCCGTTGTCTAGCCTGTATAGGTCTGTGCGTCCCTCCATGGATATGCCTCCCCAGACCATCACTAACCCACCACCAAACCGGTCAAGCTGAACAATGTTACAAGCAGCATAACGTTCTCCACGGCATCTCCAGACCCTTTCACGTCTGTCACATGTGCTCAGGGTGAACCTGCTCTCATCTGTGAAAAGCACAGGGCGCCAGTGGCAGACTCGCCATTTCCGGTGTTCTGTAGGAAATGCCAATCGAGCTCCATGGTGCTGGGCAGTGAGCATTGGCCGCACTAGAGGACGTTGGGCCCTCGGGCCACCTTCGTGAAGTCTGTTTCTGATTGTTTGGTCAAAGACATTCACACCAGTGGCCTGCTGGAGGTCATTTTGTAGGGCTCTGGCAGTGCTCCTCCTGCTCCTCCTTGCACAAAGGAGCAGATACCGGTCCTGCTGATGGGTTGTAGACCTTCTACAGCCCTGTCCAGCTCTCCTGGAGTAACTGCCTGTCTCCTGGAATCTCCTCCATGCTCTTGAGATTGTGCTGGGAAGCACAGCAAACCTTCTGGCAATGGCACGTATTGATGTGCCATCCTGGAGGAGCTGGACTGCCTGTACACCTCTGTAGGGTCCAGGTAGTGCCTTATGCTAACAGTAGTGACAGTGACCCTAGCCAAAATGCAAAACTGGTTAAAAAGAGTCAGAAAAGATGAGGAGGGTAAAAAATGTCAGTGGCCTCCACCTGTAAAACCATTCCTGTTTTGATGGTTGTCTGATTGTTGCCCCTCTAGTGCACCTGTTGTTAATTTCATTAACACCAAAGCAGCTGAAACTGATTAACAACCCCCTCTGTTACTTACCTGACCAAATCAATATCCCAGAAGTTTAAATAACTTGATGCTATACTCTGATTACAAAGTGTTCCTTTAATTTTTTTGGAGTAGTGTACAATTTCAGTCTCGATTTGTCTTTTCAATGTGTATCTGGTACCAAATTAATAAAAAAAAAATAATGCCACTGTTGAGGATTATATTGATCATTGTTTAATCATAGAAATGCTGAATGGGAGCAGAAACAAGGACATTTAAGGCTGGGGTTTGTTATTTTAAGACTAAATCTAACATTAAAGCACACCCAGTGACAAACAGCCAGGAGACAGGACAACATCTGGAAGTGTCTTTCCACTTTGTGGATCCTCTTCTAGAGAATTATTACACAGTTTGAGAATTCTCTGCTTTATGCTGTATTCTTTGCTCTACTAAAGATTCAGTAAAAACTTGGAGCCATGAAGCTGTTTTGTGGCAGCAGTCAAGTTCTCACGGTCAAATTTCTCAGTAAAGGATCATATAGACCAGAGGTCACAGATTAGTGGACCGGGATCCAGATCCGGACCCACCTGCTGGCTAATCGGCCCCATCCTAATTTAAAACATTTATAAATAACCACATGTTGTCCAACGACTTTGTCTAACTTCACCTGTGCCGCCTCTCCTATCATGGTAAAGCCGTCCAGAGTGCCGGGACCAGGTTACACGTGATACAAATTAGCCAATCAGCTGCTGTCAGTCTGGGTTGCTGCTGCTGCTACTTTTAGACACAGCAGGCAAACCTGTGGCAAGCCGAGCGATTGGAAAGAAGGAGAAGATGATGAGAAAAAGAGAGCAGAGAAAACGTGGACTGCTGGAAGAAGCATGGTGAAAAGAAAAATGAAATGGTGTGCTCAAAGATGACCCTGCACATTTAGAGAATGTTTGGCTCAACCTGCTGCTGTGAAGCAAGATTCTCCACCATGAACAGAATCATAAATAAATATGGATCCAGGCTCAAAATGAGCACCTTGAAATGTATTTTCAGAATGCCTTGCAGGTCAGCCTAAAGCCCACTGCTCTCATTAAGCCAGAAATAAGAAAGAAAAAACAAAAATGGTTAATTCAAGTGTTTTTAAAAAGAGGTTAATCAGGAAACTATCTATACCAAACTGAACGATTGTTGTTTTCTACTTCAAAAAACACTTTACATTTTAAAATGGAAAAATGTTCTAATTTTGTTTATATATATATATTTTTGTTTTATTTAAAAATTCAATGTATGCCATAGATATATAAAAACAAGCTTTTTATTTCAGAGTTAAATTCTGTTTTAAAATGTTCCCGGACCTTTACTGGTTGTTGATTTTCTTTTTTCGGACCCTGCTGATTTTTTATAGTTTACCCCTGATATAGAGGTTTCAGTTTGTTGCTACACCATCAGCTATTCATGGGTGATATCAGAATAAAGAAACGTCAATCTGATGTTCTGGGAAACCAAAGATGCACATTCCAGGTCCTTTAAATGCATATAAACGATATGCTGAAGATATGTAAGGCCTTTTCTGATCCTCGTTGATCCAGTTTTGCAATTCATTCACTGTCCTTCTTGTGACATAGTTTCCCAAGTTGAGCTCAGTGAATCAGAGCAGGCCTGGAGCTGAATAGACTGAGGCTGAAGGGGCTGAGGGGAGAGGCATATAATAGACAGTATAAGAGACAGAAACACAGAAAAACGGTGCAGGTTCCACTCAACATGGCTGACATCACCCACCTCTTTATCTGTGTGACAGATGAGGAACTTCGCACAAGTTTTTTAGAAGACGAAGGAAGAGAAAGTCTGATTTTCTGTGACTTTGGTGGTGGAGGGATTGAACAGTGGGACACGTTTAACTCACTGGAAGAAAAACAAAAAAATTATATGTTTTTGTTTGCATTCATTCATGATAACATGCATGCAAACACAGAGCTAAAGATGAGAGTTCTGCAAAGAGGCCTTCCACCCTTAAAGACTGAGTTGATGTAGAGAAGAGTAGGTGAGCGGTTAAAGTTCACACATCACACATCATCAAGCTGGAAAAGTTCAGTTTAGGCAACTGGACGTGAAGTTTTCTAGAACAAGTTTCTCCTTTTATCCAAAAGGCTTCCTCAGTTCTAACTGGTGGTAGGCAGAACTGAGATTAATATACTACTGTATAGGTGTATTGCGTCACATATATTTCAAAACACCGGCAAGCCAAATAACCATACTCACATGTAGGTTAAACTACTTCTGCCCATGGTTTATCTACCAACACACAACAAAATCACACGTGCAAAACTACTGCTTCGATCACAAGGGAAGTAGTGCAGGGCTCGATGTTAACCATCGCCCGATCTCCTGGGGCAAGTAGTTTTTATTGTTGGGAGAGTACAAATTTCATTGCATTTGCCCAGCGGGCAAAAAAAAAAAAAATTATTTATCACTCAAATTTACTTTAAAATCATCAGCATTCTATGAAAACGACCCAGAAGCGTTGCCGGTGCCATTTTTGTTGTTTTGTACACATTGTCGCGTGATATGAAAAAGGTGCGTGATTTGTGTGGGATTTTCCACCAGATGTCTACCTAGCGGTAATTTTGATGTAGTTACAAAAAAGACAAACGGCTGCATTTGTTTTGTCAGGGAAAACGAATCCTGAGTCAGTTAAAAGTCAGGGAATTCTGAAATTATGTAAGACTGTGGAAACCCTGTATAAAATAACTATATATAATGATTCTCTAGAAAAGTCACATTATATTAATAGTATTATCTTGTGACTTAAAAAAAAATAAATTAATAATGATGGCTTCTTTAATCCCTCTCTCAAAGACCCCTTCTTCCTTTGCAAAACATCCTTAAATTAATGTCCTTTAGCCTTCAGGTATAAGTTAATAGCTGATTCATGTTCATAGGGGTTGGTCCCCCTGTATTGAGCCAGACGCCTGTGCAGCGGTTGCTTGGTCTCTCCATTGTACAAGTCTCTGCACTCTTCACTTCACTGAATGGCGTAAACCATGTTGTCGGCCTTGTTTCTTTGTGTGGTGTCTTTGGGGTGAGTTTTTCAGAGAGTCCAGCAACATACAGGATGACGATGTCCCTTCTGTTTCCTTCCCTCTCAGCAGACGTCTTCTGGTTGGTTTTTAAAAAAGAGAATAAGACTCTCGGATGAGAGGCAAAATGTCTTATAGAAAACTTCTCGTCCCGTTGTCTAATCTGAACCTTTCAGGCTTGATCCTGACCTGGATGACTGAGAATCTTCTCCAATATGATATCTACATTATCTTTTATAAAACATGGCTGTCTCAATTCCAATCACAAAAAAATGTCTTGGTTGGACAAAAGTTATTTTAGCCTCATAATACCAAATAATATGATAAAGATTTTGAAGCTTGATATATGCAATAATGTATCGCAGATCTTCATTCCCTTCTGATCTCAGCTGGGATTTGAACCGGACTTTAATTATCGGGTAGAATGATTGTCAATAAAAATGTATGCATATGTGTCTGAATTTCTAAATATAGGTCAATAGGTGTCTAGTTTGGGATTGTTTCCCCTAATTGCTAAACCAACAGGAATCACTGCACCAAGTGTAACAATGAAAAATGTCACTAATATTTCTGTAGGATTAGAGGAAAAGGGGATCTTACTGATGCATTTTAGAGATGATTTAACTGTGTTTCCAGTCTATAAACACCATAATCATAAAAATACACAGGACTTTAGGGAAAAGAGTGTAAGAGATAGATCACCGAAAGTTTTAGAGGCTTGAAAGAGATGAGTCACTCATGGGTGATTCTGTATGAAGAAAATCCTAAAGTGAGGAAACTGAGAAGGATGCAGTTAACAAAACATGGCAAGGGACTCTAGAATGCATGAAGGACATTTTTTATACATCAACTTATATTAGGAAAAGTCTCTGAAAAGAAGCCATTTTAATCTATATCTAGAAGACATAAAGAGGACTACTATTTAAATATACATGATATGAAGAAAATACCAAATGAGTTTAATTATGTTTTGGTGAGTATTATTCCAAGTTGGGCCATTAATATTACAATCAATAAATTCACAGATAAAAAAATAAAGCATAATAAAAACAGTATATTTTTAAGAAAAGAAGAAAAAAGCATTTTATTACTTTCTATTTGGGGGGGCAGCAAATACAATGTTGACAATAATGGAAGTTTATCCCCATTGAGTCTATACTATCTTGAACAGTCAGAGTAAAGAAAATGTAAGTCAGCAAAGCTCTGAAAAGAACAGGTTAAGATTAGAGGAAGTAAAACTAACAGACTTTTTATCAAAGAGCTGCTGTTGCCCTGAGGAACGCAATCTCTTCCAACCCTGGTCACTATTTATTAATTCTTCCTTTACACTCCAGTTGTCTTTGATATATGCTTATTTATGTATTTGCATCCCCCTTAATAGTTGCAATTTACTTATTGCATTGTGAGTTCTTCTATAACATCTTCCATTCGGGATACACACCATTGTACATTTAGATTTGCTGTGCAAATTCTCTGTCACCAGGGTCACGGTAAACCACAAAACAGGCTTAAACTGTAGGCAACCAGACCATGCTCTGTTTTTCTAAAGGAGTTTTGATAGTGAAGTGTTTGTTTATTCAGACGACTCATTCTACAACAATATGGGGCCACTGGTACCAGAAAGGGCTGTGTGGCTGCAGGTTTTCTTTTGCGACCAAAAAATAGCACACCAGACTTCAGTCATCTCATCAAGTGAGTCCAGTCTTAACATGAAGACTTGATGAGATGAATGGAGTCTGGTGCACTACTGCTTGGTTGGAAAAGAAAACCTGCAGCCAAACGGCCTTTTCTGGAACCAGTTTGACACCCCTGCTTTAGAACAATATGGAGCAACTGGACTGCTGATGCTTTTTAAGCCCATCCTTCTGAGCACTTTCCAGGTCCAAATTCCATAGCCATCTGTCTTTCTCCTATGTTGTTGGACTCTTTAGTTTCATAATGGGTTTGTGTTTGGTCATATGAATAATAACCAGTGTGCTTGTCTTGTGAAATGAGGTCCAGGACTGAATTGTTGATGCCGTTAAGCTAAAACCCTAACTTTCCGTAAAAATTCAAAAAATATCCACTGGACTTGGTTTTCAAGATTTGAAGACGTTTCGCCACCTCTCCAGGAAGCTTTCTCAATTCATTTCTCATCTCATCTCATCTCATTTGAATTGAGAAAGCTTCCTGGAGAGGTGGCGAAACGTCTTCAAATCTTGAAAACCAAGTCCAGTGGATATTTTTTGAATTTTTACGGAATGACTATGACCTGGATGACTGAGAACCTTCATCAACCTAAAACCCTAACCCTCCCCCTCTGTTTAGGGAGCGCTTTCCAATTTAATAAAGCATCTCTCTTCCAAAATCTGAACTTATGTCTTTGTTCTTGAGGTGAAGGTGAAAAGCTGAATCTTGGTCAGCTTCTGGCTCTCATGTTGTTTGGTTTCTCCAATATAGAAGTTCTCACTGCTTTGGACTCTGTTAATAACACTGCTTTTGGACAGAGACAATAAACCTTTTGAAAGAGGGGTGAAGGAAGGCGTCTTTGTTGCAAGAGAAAAGCCAGTGATTTCCAGAGGTGTGTTTGATTTCAGCAGCTGCATCCTCGAAGGACCTGGCCTACCTGGTGTTTGACAATAAGGAAGCCGGAAGAGTATGGCTATGTTTTCAGAAAGGTTCAGCCTTCTTCAGCCTCCACCACCGCTCACTCAGCGTACGCTCTGTCGCCTTGCAACCGTGACAGTTGGACTCAAAAAGCAGGCAAAGAATGGAGGCCGAACTCCTCACTACTGTTCTGTATGCTAAATACAAGGAGCTTCAGCAGCAGTACTGTCATCTCAGATATCAGATTTATAGTCCCCATACTGAAGAGGTTTTGGAATCTGAGCTTAAATGTCAGCAAAAACCCATTTAAACAGAGACAGATAAAACCTTTCAATAAAACAAACATTACCCGCCACATTTCTGACTCAATAACTATTTAAAATAAGTATTTTCATTAATTTCAGACGGAACTATTCACATACTTGTATTATGTTAAACTCCACTTACAATAGTCACCACTGTTTGGTGCCATTTTCCTTTTTCATGAGCACAGAACAGCCAGCTTGCTTGGACTCGCAGTGATTCATGGGATACCCCAGACCCGTCCTCAAAATGGGCAAAAAGAAGGATGCATTTGTTGGCTGCATAACAAGGATGTCAGGAATCCAGTTTGTGTGGTCTGTTTTGTGTCTGTCTCTCCCTCCACCACCAGGTGGCGCCCTGTCCTTGTTGATCCTCCCTGCACACCTGCGACTCTTTGGATCATTATCTGGAGGAGTACTTAAGCAGTGGACTGTCACTACCTCGAGGCCAGAGTGTTTGCCAGTTTTGGGTACACTAGCCATGCTTAGATTAGCTGAGTCTGACCTGAGTCTTTGTTTCACTGAGTCAAACTGAGTCTTTGTCTATCTGAGTCTAACCTTGTTTTTTCTCTTTGCCTTTGGCAGGAAGTCCCCCTGCATACTGGATGTTTGGCCTTCTTCCCCTGGAAGGATTGTTTACCGAGTTCATACTGAGCATGGGAGAAACCTCCACCTGTGCTGTTGGACTGTTTACTGAGTTCACACTGAGCAGGGGAGAAATCTCCACATGTGCCGTTCAAGTCCCTCGCGGAAATCCAAGTGAGAGTCCGCTCCAGTGCTCCTCCGGGTCCAAAGTATGTCTACCTGTCCACTCTTTAACATGTTCCCTCTTCTCTGATCGACCCACACAGACTGAATGCTAGTGAGAGAAGAGCCCCCTCTAACGTGAGTCCCTCACTAGCATTTTCCCTACTGCATTCAAGATTCCCATGGTTCCTGAACTAAGCACTGTGAACTTCCCTCCTCCCTTTCAGTTCCGGTTCACCAGCCCTCTGAGTCCACTGAGTTCCAAATCCAACCCCATCTACCCTTACTTCAATAAACCTGTGTAACCTTTTGCCTTGCTCTCTGAGTGGTTCTCTGCATTTTGGGGTCAGACCTCTAACACACCATGACACAGGAGTCCTCCAATCTGAACAGGCCTCAGCAATCCACTATGACGTTATCGGCTGGCAAACTTGGCTTTTTGGAGGACGCAGCCGTTGAATTCGAACTCAGCACTGGACTCATTCGAAGAGGTTAAAACAAGCACACTCATCATGATTCAAATGGCCAACCCAAAACTCCAGCAATCCAGGAGAAAGACTGGTGGCTCGATATCTGCTCAGGATGCTGCTCCTTGGTGCTTAAAAACATCTGCACTCCGACTATAAATTCCTCTGGTATCAGTCAACAGAACTGACAAGGTCACTGGATAGGAATCAAAATGACTTCAGAAAAACTGAGCCAAAGTCTAAATTCAAATTTCATTTTTCCATCTTTGAATTTAATAAGCGAGCCCATTTTCCTTGTCATTCAATGCAATGAAATAAATGCATAAACCAAAGAACAATATTTGTAGACAGTACCTGGAGTTGGAAGAAACTAGTCTGGGTGTCCGTTTCCCCTTCAGGGCTCTCAGATTGTCTCCTTGGGTTAGACTGCTCTCCTTACAATTACTCTGCATACATGAAAACACAGACAAAAGGCAGCTTAGGACAGTCGCTCACCGTCTTTAAGGAGATTTTGTTACAGATATTGCAGAAGCCTCACTTCGTCCAAACTATAGGATTTGCACAGACTGGTTTTGATTGACAGATCGTCCATGCTTGAAACCATGCTTGAAAACACTGCCTCTTGTTTGCTGCGTGTCACTGGGTCAGAGCCGGGCAGATGGAGCTGTTGCCCATGCTGCTTTTGCAGCTGCAGCTGTCGACTGAACCTTTGTTGGGCAAGTTTCTGCTTCGAGCGATGCACGTCTCCCTGTACCCACAAGCTGTGCTGCTTCCTGCGAACACAAACTTACTCATATTACACAAAAGGAATGACTGTTACTGCTAGATTCACTGGTTTGAAATACATCTTAAAGCTTCTTCCATCCTCATCCCGGTCAATATAAAGGTCTGACCTTCTGACAAAGGCCACCTAGCATTGTTCCATGTACGAGGCTGAGAAGGCGACACCCATTTTTCTCTATCTGCAAAAGGTGATTCAATGTGATCCAATCTTTACTTGGCCAAAAAGCTTTATTCTTTTTAAATTAAGTCAGTAGAAATGATTTTTTTTATATTCTAACGAATTTAAAGGTATTGAAGAGCATTTTTCTTAGTAAATAAGTGTCCAGATTTATCTAAAATCAATTATGCTACGTTCAGACTGCAAGCGTTGGAAGCAGCAAAAAAGCTTCTGTTGTGAGATATTTAATGCTTGTCAGACACGCGTCAAGAGAAGCTTTGATGCTCCTGAAGTACATCCAGTAAAGTGTGTCCAAATGCGTCTGATGCTTCTGCTGCTGCTGTGTTTAATGACAGAGAGATACTTTGCTATATTTGCTGTTATAAGTGGAAAAAAATGGTTTATTTAATATGTTTTTAAATTAGAAAGTCCACCTGGAAACTTCATCTGTGCAGTCAGTTCATCAAGATTATGATCCTGCCTTCAAATATTATTTCCCTGTCCCTGGAAATCCTGTTCAATGGCAGCCTCTGGCACGGTCCCCTCTTTGGGGTTTTCTGCTGCTGTTCATGTCAGCTGAAAGGTGTTTTTCATGTACGTAATCCAAACTACAGGCACCATTTTAATAAAAGCTGGCAGGTTTCAACATTTTAAGTTAATTTAGGCATTAATACACTGTCTCAGAGGAGTGATCATAGTGATCTGCATCAGCAGCGCTGTTTTTGTCTCCCTGTCAGCTCCCAGATCAGCTTCTCTGATTAGTGGATCCGACGGGGTCAAGCAGCTAAAGTTAAATTTTACCAACTCCAGCAGCAGCTGCTTTCCTGGCACATCATGTGCATCAGAAGCTCAGATGCGCTGCTCCTGCTGCTCAAAACATGCTACAGGACCATTTGCTGTGCCTTGATGGGCGTTAACCATTGACTTTGCATGTAAACTAGCTGCTTCACTAGCCCGAATGAACTTAGTAGATTTTGTGAAAAAGTGAACTATGTTAGCACACTGTTAGCACTAGTTAATTTACATCTTTGTGAATTGAACTTTCAGCTTTCTTTTTAACTATACACCTGATCGCTGGAACCTCCCCAAGCTGGAAAACAGTTTTCTGTGTCTTTGTAACTGTTTTTTACTAATAAACTGTTAAACCTTTCTCAATCTCTGTGAGTGCTTCTGCATGTGGGCCAAACACATTCCACCCATCATGACAGCCATTGTATTTTTAACTCGTGGTCTTTTGTGTTCATTTTACACAGTGAATGATTTATCATTCAGGTTGGATTCACTTTTCTTTCAGTAGCATCCGAATGAACAGAGACACATTTATTTGCTTGGTGATTAATAACGTTGCTAAGAGTCATAGCCTGAATTACTAATTTGGTGAAAGACAACTGGATTTCTGACAGCCTGATTCAGGAGTCTAACCCTTGGAGGAAAGGGGCTAAAACCCTGGTCAGTAAGCAAATTACAGCTATAATCATTCAACTGATAATAAATAACTAGCTTTACCCTTGATTTGAATGACCTATTCATTAACTAACTTCCAGTTCTAGTTATTTATTATATTCATAATCTTCTGGTAAACTGGCATAACACTTAGATAGAAAACTTTGAATCAATTTGACTGTATGACCTGGTTGAGTTGTAAAGTGCCTTGAGATGACGTGTTGTAAATTGGTGCTATATAAATAAACTGAATGGAATTGGGTTTACTTTATCTGAGACATAATATTTTATACAAGAAATTCAGACTGGAAATATGACTTAAAAAGAATGATGACCTTAAAGTTTAATACATTTATTCATGCATCAGTTGTTACCAAAATGAAATTAAAGACTAGCTTTTTCTCCTGAGTCTTAAAATTGTTAACTTACTCTACTAAGAAGTTCTGCTGTGGACCAATAATTGATCCAGGTCGACAGACTCTGATCCATGCAATAGCCTCGGCCGCTGTGAACCGAAAGTGCTTCATCAGATAGCAGGCGATCAGGGTGCCCGTACGGCCCAGGCCAGCTGAGATTGAAAAATAATTATTGAGTTACACACAATTTCAGAGCAAGAAAAACCTAACAAAGCACAGACAGCTGTACCTTTACAGTGCACGGCCACGGCTCCTTCGCTGCTTTCGCAGACATGCAGGAAGCGTCTAATGATCAGGTCTGAGGGTGTGGAACCATCCGGGAAGAAGAAATCATGGTGTTGAAACCCTGCATCCTCAAAGCGTCTGCCCTCATACAGCTTCTTGTTCAGGCGAACCACAGCGGTCACGTTGTTTTGGCGAAAGTGTTCAAAGTACGCCTCAGGTGCATGGAGAGGATAGCCTGAATGTTCAGAAAAACAACCCAAGATGGTCTGAGTTTTTCCCAAAGACCAGGAAAGATGATCCTAATCAAAACTAATTTAAAGAAAAGAAATTAAAAATCATCTAAACATGAGTGAGGAAAGTGGAAAAACTGCTTTACTTTTCAAGACATTTTAATTTGTTTCCCCTCCTTAAAATAACCTGAAACGGTCCAGTTTCCTACTTAAATTCTTTCTTGGTGATGAAGATTCACCAGGATTTTCACAACTGACTCACCATTCTCTACTTTGTTTCGCGCATGAGGGCTGCTGAATGCCAGAATCTTTCCAGGAATGATCCAATTCATGTCTCCATTTTCAACTCGCTGAAATCAGACAAAGAAGCAATAAGTCTGCAATACAGGTTGCTTAATGTGGTAACTTAAGACACAGAAGAGGATTTTTGAATTTTTCTATTTTAGTTTTTGTGCCAGCAATTTTTTTTTTGTATAATTGTTCAATCATCAGATGGATGGTGTTTAACTGCAAAGATCATTATCAGCTCAAATTTTGAACTTGTTGAGATGTAGGACAGTGGACTTGTTACAAGAGGAGCAACCAAGAAGTCACTTCTGTCAAATACAGGCTTTAAGCACTCTGCATTGTCTTTGTACTGAATTGTGCTATATAAATAAATTTGCCTTGCCTTGCCTTAAGGAATGGCTCAAGCCGGGGATACACTTTACAAATATTTGCCCTGATTGGGCAATTTTCCTGTCGTGCAACAATTTTTTCAGATTAGGCCCACTATCAGCCTCATCATGCGTTGTGTGTTGTGTAGTGTAAAGGGGGTAACACGGGGCAATCAGCCTCCCATGAACACCTCCTGATCAGGAATCATGAGGTCGGGAAAAAATCAAACATGTTTGAAATTCATTCGGACGTCGTGAGGTGTTCGCGGATAAACCCTGCAGTTGAAGCAGAGTTTTTCTTCTTCTTCCAGATCGACGAGTCAAACCAGGACCATCCCTCGGCGCTGAGTCCGACGTGTGGTTTTTGGATGTGTAGTGTGAGAACATGCATCGTAAGCTGTGAACTTTTAAACCCTGCGGTTTTCACTGTACAGTTTGAGCTGTAGCAACAATCGTGCAAAGATTGAAAATATTGCACAGTGTTTGCCCGGCTTTACTGGCCTATCCTGCAGATCATCGCACATCTTTAACAAAGCTCTGTGCGGTGCCTCTGTAACTGTATCATAGGAGCCCATTATTTATTGTTCTAATGCACCAAGAGATACCTTTTTACCACTTTGGTTTAGATCTCTTTATCTTGCCTCATGGTTCTGCTTAAAACCAGGTTTATTCAAAATGGCAAAAGCTAACAAAAGGGTTGCTAAAGCTAATCACCATTACCTCATAATGTTCATATTCTTCCGTACTAAATGTTTGAAAATCCAGGAAGCCGTGCTGTAATGCCTGCAAGAGGAAAGACATCATGAAAACGTTCACCAAGTTAGAGGAAGGGAGAAGGTTAAAGGTCATAGCTACAACTTTTTCATCAAAACCAATATTTTTTCTAAAATGTCACATCCACAGAATGCCGAGAGAGGTGAAGAGTAAAAGTATTCCTTTTACTGAAAAAAGGGTATTAATATTTTTTATTTATTTTGGTGGGTATATATAGAAATGTTTCCTTCTGGTTGTGGTGCCAGCATCGACAAGAAAGGAATCCGCACCAATAGGAGTAGTAGGTTAAAGTCAGGTGACACGAAGCTTAGACATGCCAGATCCTATTACCACGGGTTCCAGCTCAGAAATGGCTTATTTTCTCAGGGGGTCCAGAAATGAAAGAATATATCTTTGAGCATGAACAGGATTTATTCCAGTCATAATTTAAAAAATTCTTGATTTAAACTTAAATTACAGAGGAAGCCCTTCCTGCCTTGCTGGCAACCACTACTGAAAAAACAGCAACATGGTCACTAAGTATGATCTATTTATCACAAAGCTGCCTATAGTTGCTCTCAGAATCCCCCCCTTAGACCAAAACCCTTTCAAATTCAATTGCGTAAATATCGGTACGCAGAGACAGCAGTTGCTTACAGGCCCACAACCTCTTAGGGGCTCCATCACTGTACTTTTAATTACTATGTTAATAACTGTGTATAGTTCATTGGTTGGACGGTAGGTAAAAAATACACTCATATAATGTTTCAAACCGCAATAAAGATCTTAAAAGAACAATGTATTTGAGTATTTTTTGTTTTACATTACTGCACTACTGGAATTATGGGTAACCCAGATTGTCGATCAAAACCATAACCGTTACGTACCATGTGTTAGCGACGATGGATACCCAGAAGAGGTACTTAGGCGGATTCCAGAAAAGAAAAAGATTTATGGAACTGTAGCCGTATCCTGAACCTTTATCACGAGTTGTACTTCATATGGGGCCCACCCAGATAATGTGTGCGCCTATTTTGTGTTGTAACGACATTGCTCAAATTGCCATAGTTTTGGTTCTGTTTAAGTTTTATCTTTGACTTTATATTGGGTGTATTTCCATTTTGTGTTATTCCAGTTAATTATAATTGTATTTGAGTTCTTATTATTTCTTGTTTGCCCTCTTTTACCCTCTTGGGTCAGTCTCCTTTTCCCTAGCTCCCTTCTAGACTGCTCTTTTCACACCTGCTCCCAATTTGCTGTATTGGGAGCAGGTGTATATGTACAGTATATGCACCTCCTCCTCAGTCACTGTGGCTGGTTTGTCGTCATTTCTTTGCCCCCTTGTTGTGAGTATTCCTGGTTCTCAGTTTTTGTGGATTTTGTAGATTTATGCTTTTGAATTTTTGCTTCTGTTACCCTTTTTGTTATTAATCTGCAAGTAACCATCTTCATATTCAGTGTCCGCATTTGGGTCCTGTCAAACATCCACCCAGCCTGATACAAATAAGGTAAAAACAGAACTTCAAAGGTCATCTTATGGTAAAACAACAGCCTTGTGCACTGGAATGTCCCACTTGCTCAGGATGTGCACAGGAATTTGAACTGGCTGCAGGATGTCACAAACATACAATGACGAGTAACTTTGAAACTGAAAATAAAACTTGAAAAGAAATCAACCTTCAAAAGGGTTATGGGACTGGCAGAGCACAATATACCTTGTGTAATCCCTGTAAGCAGTCGAGGACAGTGAGGTTGAAAGTGCACTCGCCCATTCCTGCATCCCTGAGTGAAACACAGATGTTATAATTAAACCAAATTGAAATTTTGCAGAGATGCACAGGTTAGAAAGCACAAAAACATGGAAAAACTGAAAAACAGGAATGTAAAATACCCTATTAAAAATATGTTGATTGAAATTTATAATATTATTATATAAATAATGTATAATGGTTTGAAGGTAAACCGTAACTAGTGTGAGCGTTTGACAACAGGGGAGAGCAGCAGCATAATTGCTGCAAAGAATCTGTTTAATTATTTTTTTTTAGCTGGTTCACATCCTGCTTTGCTATTTTCTTACAGAAGTATTAAAAACTGCAAATCCTGCAGGAATTAGCATAGATGTGCATTAGGTGGTGCTATGGCACCTGCCCCTCTTCCACTGTAGAAATAAGGCTCTCGTTAAGCCCTCACCCCTAAATCCCTTAATCATTATATAGAGCAGAGACTTTACAGTGAACTCAGTTAACTGACCATTCGGTCGGTCATGTAACTCCAACATCTTTGTTATTAGTCGCCCCCGCTACAGCAAATCCCAAGATGCTTTGCAAGGAGAGCTCTCGCAAAGCAATCTGGCATATATCTGCTTGTCTAGTGACCATTTATGGTCACTACTTTTCAGTAGAATTGTGGTAAATTTTCATTCCACTGCTTTTTCATCCACTAGACCAATGTTTCCACTGTACCACTTTGAGCATTTTTTCATACCATGTTTACCTCTCTAAAAGGTAAAAAAGTAAGTCCAGGCTGTTCTATATATCCAGTCTGTTCCTCTGCTTGGTTGTGATGCCAGTCAAAGCTCAAGGTGAACTCAAACCTTTAAGAAAAACTTACTTTTTGGTGGATAAAAGCTTGTTTGATTTTTCACTGTTCTGAGCTCTAACAGGAACCACTTCAGTCTAATGGACTAATATATCTCTAAAACAATATGAACTCTTAAGAAATCGGATCACAGTCTCGCATTAAAGAATAATGTAAAAAGATGGTCACTGGAAGTTGAAAGATGCCTGCAAGGTTTTGATGCTACAGACTGGAATGCACAGCATCAGCCACATGTAGCGGACAGTAGTGTAATGACTGACTATATAAACAACAGTTTAGTTAACACTATCTGTGGAAAATGCTAAAGATAAAAATAAGATAAAAAAAAATCTCCAGGAAGGGAAACGGAGAATAATGAG
Organism: Cyprinodon diabolis; assembly: GCA_030533445.1. NCBI lineage: Eukaryota > Metazoa > Chordata > Actinopteri > Cyprinodontiformes > Cyprinodontidae > Cyprinodon > Cyprinodon diabolis. The sequence goes on along the minus strand of CM060067.1, from coordinate 42,443,349 downwards.
TAGTAAAAAGTATAACCCAAGGTCAAGATAAGAAAAAGCAAGGCTGCTCACACTGAGCCTGATTCTTCTGTTAAAAGGGAGTTTTTCCTCTCCACTGTCACTACAAGCATGCATAGTGTGAGGGATTGCCTTCGAGTCAATGAGTCGATGCAATCAACTGGTTTTCCTTAGATAGAAAACTTTTAATCAAATTGACTGCATGATCTTGTGAACTGTAAAGTGCCTTGAGATGACACATGTTGGAAATGGCGCTAAAGAAATAAACTGAATTGAATTGATTGAAACAAGCTCAGGTATAACAATATCAGAGTTGTGTGGTCAGGGATAAAGAAGATCACAGGCTTCGAGCAGAAGGTTGATCAGATTGATGGAAGTCTTGACAATGAACTGAATAAATTCTTCAACAGGTGCAGTTCAGGACCAACTTTCCTGCCCACAGTCAAACAAATATCCTGACCTCCCTTGACATGAGCCTTCCCTTCCTTCCAAATCACACATGTTTCATTTTTCACCTCTGCCATGGACCCTCATGCTTTAATGCATTTGTCCACAAAAGCCATATGGTAGTGCTTCTACATTTACCTTCCACCTGTCTGTTTCTGGAAGTCAAGTGAGCTGGCAGCAGGTCCTGATGGTGTCAGCCCCCAGGTCCTGAAGGCCTGTGCAGCGCAGCTCTGTTGTATTCTACAGCACCCTTAAACCTTAAGTCTGACCCAGAAGACAATTCAAGTGATGTGAAACTGTTCCAGCCTTGTTCCAGCACAAACGGCATATCAACCAACAGCCACCTAGATCAGAGACTACCTGCCAAACGGAACAGTTTGATAGACTGAAGGGACAGTTGTCCAACCAGATAGCCAGCAGCATGGAATCCTCATAGGGATCAATACTCTCTCCATCCTTTTTTCTCTGTACACCTCTGACTCCCAGGACCAAACAGTGTCCTGTCATCTGCATAAATACTGGGATAGCTCTGCAGGCATTGGGTCAGTCAAAGAAAGGAAGGAAATAATCATCAACAAGTCAAATGCTATTGACCTCAGCATCAGAGCGAATAAAATCTAAAATCTCAACAAGCTGATAAAGAAGATCAGCTCTCTACTAAGAACTCCTCTAGAACCTCTAGGGATCATTTAACAAAGAATGATTCTTCATAAAAATTAAGAACAATATTTGCAGCATCAGACTGTCATACACCAACAGAGTGTTTTCAATCAGTCTTCTGCAGATCGCAACAGAAGATCTATCCTGCCCACTGCTACAGTATCAACAACTCAATAACTGGTTGATAAAAAAAGAAAAGAACTATGGACCACTATAACATTTAATTTCCCTTTGGGATCAATTAAGTATTTAGAATTGAATTTGAAATGAACGTAGTTGCCAGCCAAGTGAATATTCATCAGACAGGACTATAAATAGTAAACAATTTTACATTTCCTAAATATATCAGATTATTAATCTTGTCATCTTGTCTAATGAACTGGACCTGAATCATTTCATCCTTTGTTAAGCTGAGCCTCCACTATGAATCAGCTAATTCTCTATATTTTGTTTCCGTTCAATTAGAAGGAGGAAGCTGCCCACACTTTTTAAGTACCTGAACATCAGGTAGGCTGTATTGTTTCCTGAGATTAGAGTCCTGTAGGCTTCATCTGGTGTCCTTTTTAAATAGATAACCTAGAAACCAAAGGTAAAACTGGGTTACTGACAATAAGGAATGGGATGGAGAGGCATAGTGATGGGAGGGGGGAGATAGATGAAACAATATTTACAGCGTAGGCACCGATGAGAACGGCAGCATTGGCTCTCTTCTTCTGGTCACAGCTGGTGTAGTGGACCAGTTTCTTTCTAGATATTGTGAAGGACTTTCAAGACCAAAACAAAGAGAAAAGAAATACATCAAAAACAAAGAAAAATCAGTAGCTGATAAATATTCACAAAAACCAGCAGAATTGAAAATAGGCAACATTCCCAATATTACCTTGAGCTTTTTGTTGAGTTTGCAGCAGTATTTGTAGAGCATGGCGAGGTTAAGGGGTCCGAAGTCTGCATAGAAACTGGAGCACAAAGAAAAACATGTCATATAAACAAAATATGCAGTGCAGATATATATTAAATATAATAAACTGATAACAGTTTGGATTTCTAATCTCTTAAACTCCAACATGGTTGACCTTTAATCCAAGCAATGGTTGTAGATAAAATATTAAAGTTTTTTTATTTTTAGCACTTCAGTTAATGTCTGGTTAGTCTAGTCACACGCATCATCCCTCATCAACAGTAGATGAGGGATGAGGAAAAATGACCAATAAAACTGACTGCTCAGGTCACTGAGCACATGAGAAGCCCACTAGTGTTATGAACGTATGTGGTGAGGATGGCGGTTATTTTACCCAAGAAGAAAAAGAAGTTATTTCTCTAGTTCTTTCTTGCACCATCCAATGAAAGCAATGATCAGCCACACCTGGAATAATCATTCAGTTTAGTATGAAAGACAGGAAACAGAGGAGTTGGCTGAAGTTCAGGAAGTAGTGGAGTTGGAAAACATGGCCATCACAACATTTTCGCTTTGCATGTGCTTAATGTGGGTCTTGTTTGTGTTTCCAGAAGGTTATGTCTTTGCAGGGAGTTTACACTTTGCTGCTCTCTATTTCCTCTGATTACAGCATTTCTCCTTTGTATTGTTTTCCTTTGTAGGTGTTCTGTACATTTGTGTGTTAATCTAATTCTTGCTTTTGTCTCATTGTAATGTTTGCTGCGTGTTTATGTATTTGCCGTGCATTTACACCTCTTGGCCATCTTACGAACCAGCTGTGGTTCTGAAATATATAATCCAGAAGGCAATGGCGTTCTGATCCACGAGTGTCTTTTTACTGTGATCATTGAATCAAATGCAGCATCTCACTGTAGAGACACAGTAATAAAGTTATGCTGCTAGTGGAGGTTATGCTAAACCTTTTCACAACCAATCAAGCTGTAACATTCTCCTTGGCTTGAACCGAAGTGGTCTGCTGACCCCATATGTGTGTAAATGAAGGAACTTATCTCCATTAGTCAATTGGATCTGATGAGAAAATCTCGCTGCAGACCGTCCATGTAGGAACCTGCTGTTCTTACTTGTTTTTAGTTAAACTTGTAACTCTATGCGTGGGAAAGATGGCTCATCCTATTTTTATCTCAGTGCTGTTCTGGGTGCAGCTAAATATGTGACTGAAGCACAATCTTAAGGCCTTTATTTTCTGCCTGCTTTAATAAGCCAATACAGGATGGATTTTCTAGCTGAATGGCACCATTTTGACCTAATGAGAATGTAGACCACAGTTAAATAGAAGAGACTCCAAAGGCACAACAAAAATGTTGTTTTAGTCGATGTACTGATATTTTCCCTCAGCTCAATCAGAACAAAACCTTAAGTTTTATTAACGGATATTTAGATAATCCAATCAAAGTTATTATCATATATTATAGTTGACTATAAAAAGGTTTCTAACTTTCCAGTAAAAAAGATTACAAACAAAAGATCCTGTCACCGGAAGGTCGTGCCAGAGTTTGACCAATGCAGTGACTTTGGTCCATGCTTTTTTAAACTTTTAGAATAGGGTTAAACTGATAAATCTGCCAGTCAATATTTTTTGTCGATGTTAATTATTTTTTTTCGGTTTGCATCCTTCTATTCTTGCATGCACTTGCCAATTATTTAGTGCATCCAGCCATCTAAAGTGCATGCATTAACATTCCTTTCCTTATCAATTGCAAATGTGTTTTTTGATTTGTCGGTATATGTTTATTTTTTCATTCCAACTGAAACATTTGTTATCATTCTCATTTTATCATGTAAGCAAAAAAAAGAAGCTTAATCAGCATTCAGTTTCAGCTCCAAAAATTGGGAGCAAAACACTGGGATAAGTTAGACAGATGTAAAAAATGAAAACCTATATGGGCATTGGCTTTAGAAAAGTCTGCATCTTTCCATCTCTGCTGCAGAGCAGTGGATCTAAAACTCGTCCACCCAAGAGCTGAGCTATGTGGAGGAGAACCCTCATGCTCCGATTTTGAACTCTGCATTTTAGATTTTATTTTAGGAGGTTATAACTTTAAACTCATTAAAATCAGCCCCAGTGAGGCAAGGCGAGGCTTACATCCGTCGTCTGGTTTTTAGCTGACTTTTACTGATTAGGACATTTCTTCATAGTTAATAATGTATCGTAAGTTAACAACGTGAGTAGCACTTTGAATAATTTGTCAGTTTTAGAGCCATTTATGTAGCGTTTGAGGAAAAAAAATAGTTAATTCCAATCAAAGTAGAGAAAATAAGTAAAGGCATAATATTAAAAGCAGTTTAAATCAAATGTTAAATTCCTATTTTAATTACATCTAAATGCTCATAATACTTTCTTTTCTTGTTTCTTAATAAACAGGTTATTTGAATGAAATGTAAATTATACTTATCAACTTACGTATCTATAATCCCTCTCTGAAACTTATGGTAAAAGTACTGAATATGATGCATTTAGATTTTTTAAGTTACTGAGTCTGGTTCTGCTGGAGGTTTCTTCCTGTTAGAAGGGAGTTTTTCCTCTCCACTGTCGCTATAAGCATGCTTAGTGTGAGGGATTGCCTTGGAGTCGATGTAATCAACTGGTTTTCCTTAGATAGAAAACTTTGAATCCATTTGATTGGATGACCAGGTTGAATTGTCTCTCTAAAGTGCCTTGAGATGACGTGTTGTGAATTGGCGCTATATTTATAAACTGAGCTGAATTAACGCCGCTTCCTCAGTGATGTTTGACAATGATGACATTGAGACAAACTGTTGTAGAGAAAAGCCTAATGTTGTCTGCAGGCATGATTATGTGTCTGTTGTTAATCCGCTTGCATCATGGGTGCGACATGCAGAGCTCTGATCTTGTCTTGGCCTACATCTTACAGTGGGATAACAGGCGTTGGCTAAAGATCTACATGACCGTGAACCAGTGAGTTATCTCACAGACACGTGAACTCATCTGGATTCCTCTTCTTAAAATGACTGCAGACTATAAACCGATTATTTATTACATCATACGCATCAGTCTCAAAGTAGTGGTTTGTCTATATAAAGAAATAAAGCTTATTGAAAAGCTATTTATTTAACTGGGGTATATATGAACAGAAATATAAATTAAGGGGAAGATGGAGCGGGAGATCGACAGGCGGATTTGTGCGCTGTCTGCTGTGAAGCAGGTGCTAAACAAATTGGGTCATGATCAAAAGAACGTGATTCTGGATACAAGCGGCCAAGTTTTCTCCGTAGTGTGTCTGGGCTCTCCGTTAGAGATAGGGTGAGGAGCTCAGTCATCCGGGGAGGACTCAGAGTAGAGCCGCTGCTACTCCACGTCGAGAGGAGTCAGCTGAGGTGACTCAGTAATTTGGTTAGGATGTCTCCTGGATGCCTCCCTGCAGAGGGCACGTCCCACCGGGTGGAGACCCAGAGGGAGGAGGAGACCCAAAGAGAGAGCCAGGACACGTTGGAGGGACTGTTTGATGGCTGGCCTGGGAGCGCCTTGGGGTTCACCTGGAGGAGCTGGCCCAAGCGGCTGGGGAGACGGACGTCTGGGCCTCCCTACTGAAGCTGCTACCCAACCCCGGATAGGCGAGGATTTATAAGATAATGGATGTAAACCTTAGAATCTGACACTGGTGGAGCCAGTGAATTTAAAAAGGGCAGTTCACCAGTCCAACCCATTCAACCAGCTACGCAGTGGCTTTAGAATCTGCTTATTTACATCACAGCAAGATTTTGATGATAAGATTTAAACTAACTAACAAAGTTATTTTCTGCATTTACTGCATTAAAGACATCAAAACATCTCAGATATCTGGATGAGGTGGAGTTTGAGCCTCAACAGGTCAACACACTGATAAGATTTAGAGACTGATCATATCTGACAGCCTCACCCCAGAGACCTAGGAGCCTTCCTGAGTTTGATGGTCCTGGCTCTTCTTTACGGCAGCCTTGATCAAGGACCCTGACAGTCTGCCAGAATGAAGGGACCTCCTTACTGCAGGGGCATGGGGCTGCTTTTTTTTTTACAATCCCAATTTGAAGTGCACACTGGAAGTAGATTAACTGGCAGAATTGTTTTTATTGTTAATGTAAAAAGATTTTAACTAAGTATAAAGCCAATTTAAAGTGTTGATTTATACCCTAATTTAAGAAATTTAGGAACCAGAATTTCTGTTTGTAGGAATGTTTAAAACTTATATTTGTTTAATTAACCATATATTTACTTAATAAAGCTCTGTCAAACAAAAAAGTAGAAAAAAAGTGTGGAGGAAGTCTAAACCGGATTTAACCCCAGCTTATCCTTCCCCTGTGGGCTAACACTAATCCTACACTGACAGATTTCTTATCCACCAATGTTGTGCTTTAAATCACTTCATTAAATTCCCATTGACGTTTGGTGTTTACTTCCAGAATTCATTGTCAAAATGGCGGCCCCCTGCGTCTCCAGTAGTTCCAGCCAATGTTTGCCCCGTCACACCCATAAAGTGTTTTTGGGGTGCAAGTGTGTGTGTAGCATTGATTCCATTTTGTTCTTATCTTGGTGGGGGTGTGAATGTCTGTGAAAGCATGAGGATGGGAATTGGTGGGTAAATGAATGTATGTCAGTTTTTTTATGGTTTTTGTTTCAGTTTGTTCAGGTTTTAGGTCTTAGTCTGCCACCAGCCATGGGGCCTCTAACCCCCCGAGCCATTCTTCCTGCTGGGGCTCCTGCCAGCTAATGCACTGCTTGTTCTTGGTATCAAGGTCTGGGTGCTTGGACCAGATCTTAGCTTCAATGCCTAAACAATACAGCAATAAAACCACATTTTTCTAAAGATTTATCAAGTTATTTACTCTATAGACGTCTGTTTTAATCCCTGAAAGCTACAAATTCTTACATAGTTGAAATCGGATGCATTAACAGACTGAAGTAAAAGAACTCTAAGGTCAAGTTGATGTAGGATGGAGATAAAGAGACGCTGTCATTTCTGACTTTAAGGTAAAATGACTGTGCAGCAACAGAGTGAAATTTCAAACATTTTAATCTGGGGTTTATGGTGATTTTCAGATGGCAAATTTGCACACAGCAGGAAACTGTAAGAGTCAGAGCTGAACTCTCTAAATATCAGCTGAGTTTAACTCTTTTTCTTTTTGTAACATGCATGGCTGGTGGTTAGCTGGAGACAAAGATTGGCCTGGTGATGGACCAATGATGAGACTGCATCAGAGGAACCAGCTGTTAAAGACGTACCTCTCATAAATGAACTCTTCATCTGTGCTGAAGAAGTGTGTGTTTGCAGAGTTCTTTGGTTTGACAGGGAGAGTAGCAAAGTACAGCCGATCTGTGGGATACAGGACAGACAGACAGACAGACAGACAGACAGACAGACAGACAGACGAACAGCAATTTATTATTCACATGCTTGATGGGTACATACTGGATAGTTGATTTTGGCAATTTGTATTCTGATTAAAATTTCCAAAAATCACAAACTATAAATTTAAGTTATTTAAAAAAAATAAAAGTTGGAAACTAAAAAGTAAATAAAAAAATAATATTTATCATCTGAAGATAAAGATTTCAATCTGTCAGATTGTTTCTGATAAAAATGTTTATTTCTTCTATTTGTTCTGTTTCTAAACTTCCAGTTTTTTTCTAGAAAACCTTAATAAATCAGAAATGGACATCCATCTATTTTGTGCTTTATAGCTAAATAAATTGCACATTATCTAAATGTATATTTTTCTAATATGAATTTAAGAAGGAAAAGGTGCAAACATTAACAAATCCTCCACTAATGAAAGGCATTATTTACTGAAAGTAGAATATAGTGACTAAGAATCACTGTTTTCTGTATAAAGGCTGCAAAATAAATCGAAAAATTAGTTAAGTTAGATTGAACAAGTAGCTGCTGCAATTTTTGCATTATGCATTAATAGGTGGCAGAGCCACTGGTTACAGTCAGCAATGTTGCTGTAATCTGCTTTAAAAGTGATTTTTTTTTCAGCTTAGATTAGATTAGATTCAGCTTTATTGTACACAGGTACAGGTACAAGGCATCGAAATTCAGTTTAGGTCTAACCAGAAGTGCAATAGCAGCAAGTGCAGGATAAATAATGGTTCCATAAATACGGGACATGGGTTCTACTGAATAAGTATAGAGATGAATACCATTATAAACAGAATCTTACCAATAGATGAATATAATATATAGATAACTAATGTTATGAACCAAATTTACAGCTGGATATGTACCAAATCTAATATACAGGTGGATATTACTATAAAAAAGGTTTTCACAGTACAATTGCATATATACAGATGGATTTTACTATAAAATTAATAAATAAAGTTTAGACAGAAGCTATCTAAATTAAAGTGGAAGATAATTGCATATTACAGTTAAAGTACATTATTGCAAAATTATATGTAAACAATTGGTACTGTGAATAAACAGTCGGCAGTGCAAAATATAAGCAGTCGGCAGTGCAAACTAATATTCAGTCAGGTGAGTAGTGCAAGATGCATATAAAGAGTTGTTACAATAGTAACAGTCCGGAGTGCAGGTGAACATTACAGTCTTGTAAAAACTAAAAACAGAATAGAAAAATTTGCTTGCTGAACTTACCTTTGATGAATTCTGCCTGTTCATACTCCTCTGCCATTTGCCCTGTCAGCCAGCGGTGCTTTCAGTAGATTCTGAGTGAGGGTTAGTTCTACTTGGCAACAGGATGGATCATTTCTCTCTTTCATTTAGCTGATATGACACCACTTGTGATGTGGCCAGAAACCTGTTCGTTCACAGGGGAGGAGCATGATCCGATGTTCCACTTTGATGTCACTACTTGGATTCAGCCCAGAGAGCAAAAACAACATGAACTCCAAAAGTTGCAATTTAGTCCACTTCTATCTGCTCAGGCAGCTCCGTTACAGTCTCCAAAGTCCAACAAAGCTCATGCCTTCTCTCTACTTTCTGGTTTCCCATAATTAAAAGGCTTTCCAGAATGTTCTGACAAGCAAACGCAAGCCGTCCACTCACAGGGAGGGTGCTAATCTCTCTGCTGATCTGCACGGCATGCACAGAGGCTGCACAAACACACATCCATTTGCAGAAATGTGCCTTTATGTAATAGCTTATATTAATTCTTTCATAACAAATGTTGTTTCCATTTTAGGACCTGTGGGCAAAACAGAATTTTATAGGAAGATTACAAACCAACTGTCCAATAGCCCTTAGAGTGGAGCACCATTGCATTCCCTGATGGTTTACAGACTGGCTCCGATGGCCTTTAATTTTTTATCTTTTCACCTGAAGATGCACCAAAGGTCTTGGTGCTTAATTTCTAAGTGTCAAAGTGGGAATGCTTTTTTATGCTGAATGAAAAAAGAAAAAATAGCTAAAGAAACTGCATAAAAGAAAAGAAGCAGAAATTAGCTGAGGAACATATGAAAATGTGATAGCAATTAATCAGAAACTTCAAACAGCAGAAAACAGTAGAGTCATCTGAAGATTTTGTAGAGTAGAATAATGGCAGAAACACACTCATCTTAAAATCAAAACACTTAGTTAAAGTTGATCAACCCGAAGAAAAAGTCTAAAAGTATCTGTTTACCTGGAAGTTGACAGAATCAGCTTACGATTTTAGCAGATGCTTTATTACAGCTTCATTAAGAAATGCGCGCTTAGGTGTGTTGTCAACAGAGCTTGGTAGTGTAATTTGAAGAAACTGGTTCAGTTCGGATCATAGCTACAAACCATACGGCACAATGAATAAGTGTGCATGAGGAGGAGGCTTTTATTTTGTAGAGTCCCTATAGTCTTATTTTGAAAGTCTACCATGGATGTGCGTCAAGGGAAGGGTCATGCCCAGCAGTGATATAGAATCCATTTCTAAATGTAAAATCGCTGGTTTTCCATGTTATTGGTTGAATAGATGCTGTATTAGAGCGTAAATGGGAGACTTTTATTGTGAAATTTGCTCCTGGGTGTGTTTGAAAAGGTCCCTAGAGTCTAACAGAAACAAGCTGGTGGAGTTTGGGTCATAATGCTAAGCCATATGTGTCAATTAATACATGAGTATAATCTAGAGGCTTTTATTTTGTAGGGTCCCTGGAGTCCTATTTTGAAAGTCTAGCAGGGTTGTGTGTTGAAGAAAGGGCAAGACCCAACAGTGTTACTTGATGAATTTCCAATCTTTAAATCACACTTTTTACCTGTTATTAGGTCAATAGATGAAGTGGCAATGGGAGGCTTTTATTTTGAAATTTGCCGTTGGGTGCCTTTTGAAAAGCCCCCTAGAGTCTAATTTTTTAAAATTGGTTGAGTTTGGGTCATAATGTTAATCCATATGCATAAGCATCCCCACTTATTGTTTTGATAACTACCAGACTGATCTGTTTGCTTCACATGGGGGCCAACTGTATCTGCACCTGTATCATATCTGTGAAGATTCTTACCGTAGTCATCCAGGTCATGTTCAAGCTCCTTCAGTTCTAACTAGCAGTTTGGGAGCACTGAGATTAATATTTTGTAGGTGTAACAACAAAATAGAGGGAACAAAAGATTGCTCTGATCCCTCCTACTGAATTGGCCCAGGGGGTCACCTAGGAATGTTAATAGCCGATAACTACCTGGTCAGAGTGGTTGCAGTCACAAGAAAAAACACACTGAAAGCTCAGGTGCTTCTCCAAAGCTGCTGTAACCCAGACCTGTACAACAATCCTTCCTGCCTTTTAACACATTCAGCAACTCGTTGGAAAAAAAAATTCAATTACTATGAGTTAATATATTTATAGATTTAAGTTTAGGCTTCATAAACAGGTCATGTTTATTTAAGACCTCTATTTGAGGAAGTACATCTATTTTTCAAAAAGGGACTTATCAAGGACAGTAAAATATATCCAAAAAGAAAAGATGGCTCAGTGTGAGCAGCCATCTGCTGAGGCAGACTGGGGTTCAAGGAGATAGGAGAAGGCATAGAAGAAGAAGCAGAGATACAAAAGGCAACTGTCACCCAGCTCCACAGGAAACATACAGCTAGATAGACGAGCTCCGAGCCAGCCCCCAATCAGAGGATAAAGAAAGCACATCCAGACAGTCACAGTCAGAGAAACACGGCTACACTGAGAGACAGGCCAAGCTCCAACATCTATAAACAAATGTTTTGAATACAGCAGCACAGCTGATGTTTCTCTCCAGCATGGTGTCACAGCCAAACAGGAACAGACCAGATGAAGCTACTATAAGAAAATGCAGGAAGAGATTAATGTTAGAGATTGAACTACAGTTGAATGATGAAATGGGGGTCCCTATGTCCTCCAGCAGTCTAAGCCTATAGCAGCATAACTATAGAGATAGCTCAAGATAATCTGAGCCACTCTAACTATAAGCTTTATCAAAAAGGATAGTTCCACAGGAGAGGAGCTTGAAAACTAAAAGATCTGCCTCCCATTCTACTTTTAGAAATTCTAGGAACCACTAGTAAACCTGCAGATTGAGAGCGAAGTACTCTGTTAGGAACATAAGGAACAGTCATATCTCTGATATAAGATGGAGGTTGGCCATTTAAACTTTATATGTGAGAAGGAGGATTTTAAATTCTATTGTAGATTTAACAGGAAGCCAATGAAGAGAAGCCAGGATAAGAGAGATACGATCTCTCTTTTTTATTTTCCCAATCAGCTGAAGGCTTTTAACTACAGTTTGTGGACTTCCTGATAGTAAAGAATTACAATAGTTCAGCCTTGAAGTAACAAATGCATGGACTAGTTTCTCAGCATCACCCCTGGACAGGAGATTTGTAATTCTTGCAATATTTCGCAGATGGAAGAAGGAAATTCTAGAAACCTCTTTGATATGGGATATAAACAGTGATGGGACTAACGGCGTTGAAAGTAACGGCGTAACTAACGCCGTTACCTTGTTTTAGTAACGAGTAATCTAACTAATTACTTTGACTGTAACTATAACGCAGTTACCATTGCAGACACCCCGTTACTGCGCGTTACTCAGGTCGCACAATGAACCTTTTTTCATGATAGGACTCGTGCGCAGCTGTGTGAAGCTGACACCCCACCCACGTCAAAAAACTCTGCAAATAGACTGAATGGTTAGTGCAACGTTAGTGCAGATTTGTGCAGAAAAAAATATTGTTTGTGCTACTTTTGTTTAAGAGATATTAAAGATTATTTTTTAGGTCATCCAGAGGTGCGCGCCTTGTCATGAGAGAGGGGAGGATGAGAATGGCTGATGTATAGTGAGATTCCGTCTGTCAGTTGGGTAGGTGGGTGTTTCCGCTGGTGGGTGTTAACGTACAGCACACACAGAGAGATGGAGAGTGAGGAGGATCCAGCAACAAAACAGCGTTTTCCACATGGAAATACCGGTGTTACGTCGAGCTGCGTTTCCCCATCACATACGGTTTCCTCTGCATCTCCGCACAGCGCAGGCGGCACGGAAACGCGCATGCTCGCTAAAGGCGCGCAACAGTCGCCCTGTGCTCGCGCCACAGGAGAACTATGGAGAGCGGGAACGTTAAAATGATTAACCTGACAACAGCCAGAAATGATAGCCTATATGGAGAAAGGGAGAAATCTGGATGGATGGATGGATGGATGGATGGATGGATGGATGGATGGATGGATGGATGGATGGATGGATGGATGGATGGATACTCTGCCTTCTCAACCTACTGTATTTTTTATTTTAAACATTATTTGATGGCCTTTGTGGCAGGGATGGAGATCCATATTTTATGTCACACACAGAGTATAGATCTAGATAGATAGAAGGATAGATAGATGTTGCAGTATCTATAACAACCCAAACACACAGGATTTCAGAATTAGACATCCACAGTTATTAATTTCACCAGATCTGAATGCCCTGTTAAAAAACTTCACATGGCGTTCCCCCCTGATGTAATTTACGTTGAGTTGCAATAAATGCAAAACTCTCTGCAGGTTCTTGTCTTTGTCGTCCACTCTATTCAGCTGGCTTTGGAAACACACGGCGAGAAGGTGGGGGCTGGGTGGTGAGGGGTACGGGGGCGAGAAACGCAAAAGTAACGCAATAGTTACTTTTACTAGTAACTAGTTACTTTTATTGTGGAGTAACTCAGTTAGTAACTCAGTTAATTTTGGGAGAAGTAACTAGTAACTATAACTAATTACTTTTTCAAAGTAACGTGCCCAACACTGGATATAAATGACAGGTCCTGATAAAAACTAACTCAAAGATTTTTTACTTTATCTGAGATCAATTTAATACAATCAAATATAGAATCGATTTAAACTTTATTGTCATTACACTCATGGGCGTAGGTTTGCATAGGGACCATAGGGGACATGTCCCTACCAAAATTTTGGGCGGACCTATTTGTCCCTACCTATAATTGGATGTGAACAACATGTTTATAATTTACTATACAGCAGCCGCTTCTTTTCCTTTCGGTTTATCTCTCTGATTATTCTGCCTTAAGTTCCGCCTTCTCTCTTTCTGATTGCGTGTTTTCTAGCCTGTATGTGCGCGCGCGCGGGTGTTTGGAGCGCGAAAAAAAAGACGCTAAAAAAATTAATATTGGGCTACGAATATAGTCCAAATTAAAAAACTTATTATCTACGCTAAAACAGGCGAAAGCTTCTGATTGGAGTTCTGTAAAGAAGCAGGAGAGAGTTTTTTGATTTGTGGAACTTGAGAAATGTAAGTTAACAACGTTAGGATTTCTTTTATTTTATCTTTTAATCAGATAGCCAAAGGCTCCTTAAAGAAGATCTTTTATGAAATGAAACCAGGTGAAACAGAAACGTTTCCTTTGGAGGAGTTCCGGATGGAGAATATTGACAGACAAAAACTTTTTTTTTTTTACTTCTTAAATGCAAAATGTTTACATATTTTTTACAGTCTTGGTATAATTCCTGCTCTAACTGGGTCGTTGTGTCGGCTAAAGGCACATTTTAGTGGCCCTATATTCCAGTTAACTATTAACCAATTACTAAATTAGTTCACGATTATTTAAATAATTTGTTAATATGATTGTTTCAGCCATAGATAAAATACATGAAATTAGCTACACAGAGTAACTACAGCCCAGATGTACAACTTCTTATATTAATATTTTAAATGCTCAGTGTCAGTTCCTCTTATAGTTCCAGTGCACATGTAAATACAATACATTTATTTGCCGTCCCTTGAATGTATTATTTTGCATGATCCAGAGAGAGCATATTAGATAAAAAAAAATAAGAGTGGGGTTTACCTCTGTTTACCTCTGCACAATTCTATATCTTCAGAAGAAAACACAGGATAAATTCACATATTATAGACTATATTTGGTTAAACAGACACTGTCTTAGTCGCAGGTCAATTTAAATGCAATCTTTTTCAAAGTGGAAAAAGTCCTAATTCCACATTCATCAGAGCCAGTGATGCTTTAAATATTGATAAACACCATCTAGTGCATGTAGTGCTTATAAGATTTGTATTAATGTAGCAAGAAATGCTGCTGTTCTCTTTAAACAAAATGAGCCCTGAAGCTCACATTAAGCATAAAAAAGAGCATGCATATTTTTGCAAAGGACCAATGAAACTGAAGAATAGTGTCCCTACCAAAGTTGAAATCAAACCTATGCCCTTGATTACACTGTCACAATTTAATCCCATCCAAATGAATTCACTGACTAATTAGCTTCTTTTTTTAAAGACTCTGGTCCAAAGACTATAACTTCTGTTTTAGTTTCCTAGCATTTTGCTTCAGAGTGCGCAGCTCTGCATTAAACCAGGGAGCCAAATTTCTATTTTTTTAGGTTTTTCTTTTTCAAAGGGGCTGCACTCTCTAAAGCAGTATGCAGAGAACTAGCGACCCATCAACAAAATCATCAACCTGTGATGGGGAATAAACTAAACTTATGTTCTCTGCAGCACTGCTCAACGACACGGAGGAGAGAGAAAGTGAAGAAAATTCTTTAAAATTTATAACTGGATTATAAACATGCAATCCCAAGGCACTTTAAAGAGTCAATTCCATCAGATTGGTTAAAAGTTTGTATTTTAAGACAATTTACATTTAAAATAAGAAAAAAAAACTACAGTCTCTTATTTCAAGTGCATGATATCTGATTATCTTATTTTAAGGCTAAACATAATTATTCCATTGGCAGATCATCTTATTTACCCATCCAAATTAAGTTAAATACACTTATAATACACTTAAGAAATCCTGGAGAAGTGAAGAATAGAACGATGAAAAGTGGTCTCGATGCCCTCCAGCAGCATAAGCTTAAAACAATAATAATAATAAAAAATTATACTTCAAATCCCTCCACCAAGAAGAAAATATTCTCTTATGGGAGCCATTCTTTGGTCCCCAGAAGTATCTGTAAGTCCCCAAAATGTAGTATATTCCTGGGACATTGTCCCTATATTTGAAGGGCCTTCCCATTGACTTCCAATGATTTCTACAGCCTAACCTTAACCATCACAGGTCTATACCTAACCCTAACAACAACCTTAACATAATTCACACCGTAGTCCTAAACGTGACCCCTGACCCAAAAGCAGCCATTTTTATCATGGGATCCAGGCATCGGGACCCACAAGGTGCTTTTTTCCAGAAAATGAATCCCATAGTGTATTAAAAACAAGAACACACACACACACAAAATGGAGATTAAAATATAACCTGAAATGCACAAAGAAGCACAAATATGCAAACCTCTGAACACAACTTTGAAGCTTAAAGCTACAGTGTGTAATAATTACAGGGATATACAGTCAGAAATGTAACATATTATACATAACTATGTTATTTATCATCATCTAGGAGCTCAGCCTCTTAACCTTAATATTTGCGTTGCCTTAGAATTCGTTATTTATAATTACATAGGAGCGGGTCTCGCAGCCATGGAGGCAGACATCTTTGCGCTACGGCAGCGCAGAGCCAACAAACTAGCGATTGCGAGATCGCCCATTACGCTCGAAAGTAACTACGGCAAGTTGAGAGATGAACTGAGACGGTACTGAACACACAGACTAATGAAATACTATCTGTAAAATTATCTATGTAAACAAACCTCATCACTTGAGAAGGTAGGTGATGCGGACGTCGTGGAAGACATGTTGTCCCGTAACGCTCGCCGTACTGCTGGGGGGGAGAAGCGGTGGGGGGGAGATGTTCATGTTGCTGCGGTCTGCAGTCTGGACGTTAGATGTCGCTAAAAATTACACACTGTAGCTTTAAGTCAAGACAAGGTGCTCAAGTCCTCAAGAGCTCCCATCCTCTAACCCTTAGGTGCATCTCTTCTCTAACACACCTGAATCTAAAGGCTCAATCCCATCATTAGCTCAACAAGCCACCCATTTGATTCAGGTGTGTTAAAATGGGATGCATCGAAAAGCAGCAGGATAGTAGCTGTTAAGGACTGGACTTGAGCATACTTGTTGCCAATGACTGAGCTCTGTGCATAAGTCAACAGTCCTATTTATGGTCTTTGCTTTATCTACTCTAGTTAGCCAATTAGACCATAGATTACTGACAGTAAGGGAGGGGGATAGCTGAGGAGAGCTGAGGACACCTGCTACATAAAAAAGCTCTGTTGCCCCTATGCTAAAGCTTTTAACTCAATCAAACTGTTGCTCCACTCATCACGGGGAACACTGCCCTCTAGTGTTTAGTAAGAGGATGTTTTTCATCATCACCCATGCTGGACATGTGTGACATTACAATCATGATAAAATGATAAAAACAACAATTGTAAACATAAATACAGATAAAAAAGGGTCCAAGAAAGTACGTGAGGTAAAGCAGTTGAGCTCTTCTGTGTGGATCCTTTACTTTTTTTAATTTAAGAGACTGAGAGTGTTTGGGACAAAGGATCCTGTCAGGAAACCTTCTTCCTTGTCATGTCAGTGTAGATGTCGGTCAGAGGCTTTTACCAGCCATTTACACAACTTTATTTAAATCTGAAAAACTCCCAAGGAAAGAAAATTAAAATTGAAGAATTTTATTGATACAATTATTTTAAGACTTTGTGCTGAACTGTAATGAGAACAGGGATAATTCCGTCAAGGCCTGAAACTGGTGGTGGAGTGAAGTTGGTTCAGTCCATTGACTTCTGGTTGGCAAGATGATCTGCTTGAGTGCTTCACTCGGGACCTTGAAGATAGATGTCCAGCTTGAATAAACACAGATTTGAATGAACCTGTCCATGATGAGCAAGTATGAAGTGAACTGGAAGAGGAAAAACTCCTCTCGCAGAGAGCGGGAGGAATTACACTCTGATAGGGATGAGGTTGAAGAAGCACCATGGAAAAGCCAGGTAGAGCTTGGCTCGGATCGTGGAGAAGGGGACAGAGGTTGAATCAGGGGCAGCTGAGTCATAATCAGACATAGTGTAACCACTGCTTGCGCTTGGCTGGGTAGCAGTCTGAGTCGTGGATTTTAAGACCTTTTAAGATGAACTCTGGATGTTGATTGGGCATCCTGGAGGTGCTGTTCAAAGCTGATTGGTTTTCATCAGAGGCAGACAGCCTCTGATGATGATGGTAAGTAAAAGCTTCTTAAGTTGAACTTCGGCCTAGGCTTCATTTAAGTGAAGTGAACACAGAGGTTAAAGGTCAAAACACTCAATATAAGCAGAATACACAAGCTCTAAAATCTGTGGTCTGACACCAAGAGAGCCTAATCTTCTAAGAAACCGAGTCTCTCTGAAATGTATCGTGATAAAACAACATCAAAATTAGATGCAAATGGTTAGATCTTAATTCCAATGATTTACATTTGCAAACATGTCCAAAGTTATCGCACCTCCATCTTCATGTCTCATCATAGCAACTGCCTGTGAAAATCAATAAAGAGTGGGAAATTCTTTAGTTTTCAGAAACATTTTCAAGTTAAAGACACTCATCAGGAAGAGAAAATAGACAAAAGCAAAAGGTTGTTTGTTCAGAAACTAAAAGGCTCATATCCAAGCCTCTGTAGTTGCAAAACAAAAAGGATTAAACTGTATACTAGACCTTCTTTGCCTTTTAGTTGGATGTTGGGGCTTTTTGGAATAGTTTTCAGATATCTAAGAGAAAAAAAAGATCATACAGCAACTTTTAGGGTGAAAACAATTCAACAATTACATTTCCTTAAAGATGCAGCGCTTTGAATGCTGTATCTGTGATATAAAAATACACGTATCTTGCCTTAACTTACCTCCCTAAAGACTCAATTTAAAACTTTTGCCTTACTTTTATGGTAAAAGACGTAATTACCAAAAGAAAAAAAGGTTACTTTGTTGTTCTTTCTTGGATAAACACATATTTTCCTGTTCAGCTGAATTGTTATCTTTGGATTGTTGGTTTCTGTTTTTTTAACCAACTGTTATCAACATTTTAGTTTCAGATTTGGTAGGAGCTGCTGGCTCATCCTACTGAGTCCTCACTGACCCTATCTGTCGGACAGTGACGGCACTTGAAGTGTCACTAAACTAGCCTATCTGCACCTCTCATGTTTCGCTGCCAAAGCCTCAACTTTTTGTTCCTTGTTTAGGAAGGAATTGTAATGGTGAATGTGTTCCAGTTTAGCCAGAAAGTTACTAGAAAATAAATACTGTGTGTGCAGAAAAGAATGATTGATCCATGGGGAAGCCATCTTCAATCAGCGATGCTCTATTACTTTATTCCTGGACTGACTACCAGCTCTGCAGCAACCCTTCATGGCATGGAGCCTCATATGGCTGAGAAGTGTGCAAAGATCTTTTCCTGGAGCTATTTATGCTAAAATGTCCCCTCACAGGAAATCCTTTGCTTTCACATGGTCTGGCAAATCTCTTGGACGAGTGGAAGGATGGCAAATGCTGCATAAACGCTGCGGAGGAAGAGAGATGAGTGTTTAAAAGATCCTGTGAAAATGGAACAGTGTCTCTGGGAAGTCACTCTAACAAGTACAGTTTATCCAATCAGATGGAATTCAATCGGTTTCTTTTTTCCAAGGGATAAATCAGTGTCAGAAACATGAAAGGAACCCATTTATGCAAAGCAGCTGTGCTCCGTTCAGTCCATCTAGTCCAAAATCACTTTTTGAGATTCAAGAAGGATCATGAATACAAACACACTTTTTTTAAATTTGTAACAGGGATTTATGTTAAAACCTTGGTTAAATTAGATAATTTTATAGAATACAGGGTTTTTGGAACTCCAGTCAAAAGTCCACTAAAACTAACCCTCTCTGTTGGGTAAAGAGTAAGCTCAATGTTTGGAGCAGTGTTGCCAGATGGAGTCGAGGTTTTCCAACCCAAAAATCTGTTAAAAATCGCCACATTGCACAACAACCTGTCCAATTGATATATTCTTATATTTACTGTATGAACAAGAACACAATTCAGTACAACTTAATTTAACACTACATCTCAAAACGCAACAATCCAACATCTGCCCAGAGTTCTCCAAAACAACTCTGACCCAGCCACCTCAGCGATGTCAGATCCAGTGAGTGTCATGTGACACATCACATACCGGTTTGCAGATGGATTCATAAACACGTAGACTGCTCCGCTTTTTACATTTAGAAGACAAACTACGATCAGTGTGCACACACAAATATGCTAAGCTTAGTTAAAATAACTGAAATAATCACATTTATCATGGTTGATTTTCAATTCTTTCCTTTAATGCTTATTAGATTGTTTCCGGTAACATTGAATATTTGAATGCTGAACTTTTACTCCTATGAACTATAATACATATAATACATGCTGTACATATCATCCATTGGGATTTTTGATCAGAACATGGTTGAATGAAATCTCCCCAATAACTGTCGGGGAGGACGGAATGTTGCTGATGTCCATCCATTCCATCTTAGTTCAGTTCGCACATCCATCAAACTTAACAGGGTTGGTATGCCCATGACATTTCTGCAATCATCTTTAAGCAGAGCAACTTTTGAAAAAGCTGTTTCAAATGCCACATTGGATATAAGGAGGGTGAGGAGTGTAATTGCACCAAGCACTAAATCCCGAAAGCAATGGTTTCCTCCAGCATCTTAAAAAGATTCCTCTTCCAACTAGAACGCATCTATGGTCAGCGCCAGGTCCTGAGCCCCCTGCTGTTCACCCTGATGACACATGACTGCGCCCCAGGTTCACCACCAATCACATTGTGAAGTTTACAGACGACACCATGGTGGTGGGCCTCATCAGAGTCGACAACTCCTACAGGGAGGAAGTGGAGTAATAGAGGTAACAGCCTGATCCTGAACATGGAAAAGATGAAGAATATCATCGTTCAACTTCATGAAGGCTCAGCCTAACCGTACCTGGACTGTAAACACCACCTCACTGGTCAAAAGGGCACAAAAGCACTTGTTCTTCCTGCGGAGAATGAGGAGAGCCCAGTTGCCCCCACCCATCCTCACCACCTTCTACAGAAGCACCATAGAGAGCGTTCTGACCAGCTGTCTCACCGTGTGGTGTGGAGGCTGCAGCGCCTCAGACTGGAAGAAAGTAAGAAGAGTGGTGAGAACAGCAGAGAAGATTATCCATTTCATCCCAGCGCTGTGTGTCCTGAGCCTGTAACATTATCAATAACCCCTCACACTCCCACCTTGGACTGTTCTCCCTGCTGCCCTGTAGGAAGAGGCCGTGCAGCATTCGATACAGGTCCAGCAGATTCCAAAACAGCTTCTTACCCACATCCATCAGACAGCTATACTGAGAAAACTCTTAATTATGTCACAGACCCACATCACATTTTAACAACAAACCAAAATTCTGAACATTTGCACCATACATAATTAATGCTCAGAACTTCAATATCAATGTGTTTTTGCACCTTTTTTTTTCCACCCAAACCGCTGCACTTTAAAGAATGGAATTGTTCTTAAAGCTGTACAAAACGAAATTTTGTTTTGGATACACTCTGTTTATACAAAATGACAATAAAAGTTGTCTAAGCCTAAATAGCTGTGTGTACTCCAGCAGCAGTGTGTCGCAGTTGGCTTGTCGCAGGAATGACACAGATATTTTTGACCTTAGCCCAATTTTGATGCCGGGAGACAGAAGCAGACATACAGAAAGAAGAAGAGATACCAAATGGCCACTCACACTGAGCCTTGTTCTGCTGGAGTTTCTTCCTGTTAAAAGGGAGTTTTTCCTTACCACTGTCACTACAAGCATGCTTATTGTGAGGGATTGTCTCACACACTTAGTGTAAGGGAAGTGGATGCAATCAGCTGCTTCTTAGATGGAAAACTGAATCAATTTGACTGTATGATCTGGTGAACTGTATAGGGTGCCTGGGGATGACATGTGTTGGCGCTAAATAAACTGAATTGAAAGTAGATTAACTGACAGAATTTCTAAAATTGTTCATGTAAAAAGATTTTAACTAAGAATAAAGCTGATTTAAAGTGTTTATTTATACCCTGATTTAAGAGATTTAGGAATCAGGATTGCTGTTTGTAGGAATGTTTAAAATTGATCTTTGTTTACTTAATCATGTAATGATCTCAGAATGTAGGACCCAGAATTCGAGGCGAGACAGGCAGTGGGAAAGTTCAAAGCGTTTATTTAACAGGACAGGTGCGCGGGACTGCACGTCTGCTGCAGGGCGGATCTCTGCAGAAAGGGGAGAATACAGGTCAGTGATTGGATATGGAGCTTAGCACGACTTGGAGCAAAGTCACTGACCTGACTCAAAGTTCAGTCCGATCGCGGAGCTTTGACCGCAGTTGCGGCGGGAGACGCCCCCAGAGTTCCTAGAGAGCGAGGCAGCAGACGCCGAGCAGCAACAGAGTCCAGAAGGGAAACCCAAGGCCGAAGTCAGAAGACAGTTGCAGGTTCAGAAGCCGGTAGAATCCAGGATCAGACAGGACAAACAGAGCAGACAAGGGCAAGGCAAAAACTCGAAATCCTCAGGGCAGAAACTGGTCAATATCAGGGAAACAGGCAGACTACAGATTGCTAGGGAACGTATCACAAAAACACAAGAATAACCTGGCGCTGATGGGAGGCAAACACACAACTTAAATAGTAGAGGAGCCAGGTGGAAATGATCGGCGATAATCAGCTGCAGAACCAATTAGACAGGAAAGCAAGGAGCAAAGGAAAAAACCAAACCATCAGCGCCGAGATTATGACAAATCATCTTCCTTAGATAGAAAACTTTGAACCAATTTGACTGTATGATCTGGTGAACTGCTAAGTGCCTTGAGGTGAATTATAAATAAACTGAATTGAACTGAAAAACATGAGCTACCTGATCTGCTTCTTTCACTGCCTGTTGTTGAAAACCAATGTTTCCCTGACGGGATGCTTGGACCTAAAGGCATCATCAGCTGTGCTGGAGGCCTCCTCTCAAAGGCAAATAGAGGGAGCTGATGCTCTGGATAGGTGGATGGGGGAGAGCGTCTGTCTGCATGGTGACGTCACCCCCCCTCCTCCTGCGCCTCCGTCCGCACCATCCGGGAGGAGGAATCCAAACAACGGATCCGCTCTGAGCATCAAAAGCAACCCTGATGGTTTCAATCATCCCTGAAGCGCCGCGGCTCTGCTTGTTTTTTCTTCATTCTTTATTTTTCACCCATTTTTCTTTTTTTCTGTCCCGCATCAAGCAGAAGACGGGAGGAGGATGAGATTATGCGGCACAGAGGATGGCAGCTGCAGAGATCATCGGTGCTGCGGGTTTCTGGGACCTCCTGCCTCTGCGGCGCGCGGCGGCATCAAGCGGCCTGGAAACAATCCCAGTGTCCATCATTTCTACCTGGGTTTCATTTTCCTAACAGCTTGCACTGGGTTCGGCAGAATGGGGCGTTTTGGGGCCTGTTTTGAACATGTAGGCTCATGTTGCTCGGTATGGCCTACAGATAAATCTGCTCCATTCATTGTGGAGAGGGGTGTGAGTCCTAAAAAAAACAAAAACCAAAAACAACGCTGTAGTTATGAGATTCAAGGGGTCACATTGATGTGTTTATTCTTGTTTGCATGGCCTTATAGCATATTTCTATTGTAATATTATCCAGCATCCCCATTATTGTCTGTTTACTGGACCTTTAGGAGTAATTGAAATGGAAATCAGGCTGTGGCATCATTTGAACAAATGAAAGAAACAGCAGAGAAGAAGCCCCGGTAGTTCACATCTTGATTATCAGGAGGTTTCTCCTCCAGGTTCTGATCTGTAATGGCTGCCTGCCTGATGCCCTTGACATATATAGTGCTGCAAAAAAAAAAAAAAAAAAAAAAAAGGAGAGGGGAGGGGAGCATGTCTGTGTGCAGCTTAGCTGGGTAAATGTTTGGGTATTTTTTTACCTTTCATTTATTTTATTCTACATAAGCTTCTGCTGGTGTTTCCTGGCTTCTTTCTCTCAGTGTTCACAGTGGACCTTGATTTAAATCAGTCAATTAAGGCACGCGGTGAATGCCAAGAGAAAAGCCTCACTGCGGCGCAGGGATGTGCAGTGGAACCTATAGAAATTTTTCATAGGGGGGCCAGATGGGGCCAATAAAAATCTTGTTGCACACTAAAACTAAAAGCCGTAATTTCAGGGTTTGAATCTACTGTTTTGGTATACCTGCCTGCAGAAATCATAAAGATTTAAGTAAACACCTACTCATATCTTGATTTAATGTGTGATTTTTAACAGTACGTCGCTGGCTGTGCAGAATGGCATGAAATGATAAACTGATGGTTCTACAATTTACCCTGGACAGTTGGGTGGCCAGAGGGGAGGCCATGCCCCCCCTGGCCATCCCCTGGTGGCTCCACTGGGGCTGTGATGGCAAAGTGTAAACAGGGTCGCCTATAAAGCATCTATGAAGGAGGATGTTTATTTTAATGTTAGGCTTTTTGACATTTTCACAAATTTGAATTCCACATGTTTAATATTTACGCTGCTAACTTAGTAAAACCTAACTTGCATAAAAGTTGCACAATCTCACACAAAAAGCATAAAGCACATTAAAAATACTCCACATTTTTGAATGAGTGACATTTTCATATTGTAACATTTACAAAAATAAAATATGGATGGAATCCATCACATGTTTAACACTGCAAATATTAATATCTATAGTAGGTCAGTATTTGCTGAGATAGGTTCAATTCCATTCAATTCAGTTTATTTATATAGCGCCAAATTCACAACACATGTCATCTCAAGGCACTTCACAGTTCAACCAGATCATACAGTCAAATAGGTGTCTTTTCACAGGATCTGAGCAGCAAAGTAAGACTATTTGCTAATGGAATAAGAGGATTTATGGTTAGTATATAAGAGAAAAACATATTCAATTATCTTTTTTTAAGTGCTTAATATCCAGTAATCTGGTCAAAATGCCCTTTCCTTAGATCAATCATCTTCATTACCCACTCAATTTAAGGACAAATATATTTATTTGTGGCCAAATCTGGACAGAATGATATTAAACTAGCTGGGATGATTTAAAGAAAAGATGACATCATAGGTTTGACACTGGGTTAGGTTCCTACCAAAAACACTCGGAAAAGGGACTCCTCTTTAATTATAAGGTTTAAAATATAGCTGGTCGATGTGCAATTTTAACAGCTAAACCATCTAAAATCTGAAAAAAGCAAACACAATCGAACCATGCAGCATCTTTTTATTATTCCTACCAGAGATTAGAGGTTTAGTGAAGTCTAATCTGGTAATTTTATCATTCAAAATGGCCGACTGCAAACAATCAAAATCCCAGCTGTAATTTCTATGCTGAATTTAAATATGTCTGACTTTGGGGTTCATGAATTATCAGGGAAAGTCCTCTCTGTGCCCAGCAGGTGCTGATAAACAGCAGGCAGATGTTGGTTTAACATCTAACCTTGATGTTTTGGTTTGTAAAGAAATCCATATGGAAACAATAAAGAGATTATATTATTCTGCAAAAATTGTGTCACGTGTTTTTTTTTTTAGCTTCAAAGTAAAAACACAGACTTTTTTTTTCTCCAAACCAAAAAGAATGTATGCAAGAAACAACAAAAAATACCTTTTAAACCAATTTCCCTTTAACATGTATTTTACATGAACAAAAATATCTTTGATAAAACAGGTGATGAAGCCGAGCCTGCAAAAAAAAATCTGTATTCTGGTTTTTCTTTCCTGAAAACATGATTTAAATTAGAAAACAATACAGAGATATTTGGAGATTTAATCAAGTTTGATGATGCTCTTTTACTTTAAAGCAGATAATACTTTAACAGAATAGGAAAAATCATGAACTTGTCTCTTTTTTGAAAAAGAAACCCCAAATATTTTTAGAAATGTCAGTGGCTGAAAAGAAAATCTTTATTCTAAAACTGGGTCTCTTGACAAAGCTCACTTTTTGAGCTTCTACCTTTCTGCAGATGCTTCAGGTCACATATAAACAGTACAGACTAAGGGACACCAGGGCCCTACAACACAGCCATCTGTATTGACATTATGATGGTATTACTAGTCCAGGCAGGTTCTCGTGCTGAAATGGCATCAGATCTCCCTAACATGCCACAACAAAGAGTTTTACACTCCTCCTACTCATGCGTTTCACTCTCAGGACTTAAAACATCTATTCCTCCATATTTTTTGCTGTGTTGTTTGATGACACCTTATTGTTAATTTCTGCCTGCAGGTCTGTTTGGACCCCTTACAGTTCACACTGAATTCAAATGCAAACCAAATTTTAAAGGTAATATGAGTGACCACAAACAAAAATCATATTACCAAAATGGGATTCAAGCATTAACAGAGATTTATCAATCAAACCAGCAGGTGATAGTTTTCCATCTGGCAAGAAGTCAAAACATGTATGATATGTATCAAATAAATGGTAACAGTAACATGACTCATGG
This sequence comes from Cyprinodon diabolis, assembly GCA_030533445.1. Lineage (NCBI taxonomy): Eukaryota > Metazoa > Chordata > Actinopteri > Cyprinodontiformes > Cyprinodontidae > Cyprinodon > Cyprinodon diabolis. Next base: position 42,417,501 of record CM060067.1, on the reverse strand, counting down.
TGTTGTCCAACAAATGTTGTCAAAGATTCAGCCAATCAGGTTACGCTGATCTGCACAACTCTCTATCTCTTTCAAATACCTAATTTTTATGTAACTCTACCTAAATATTTGAATTTTCAACAGTTTGAAGCTCTTGTTTAAAATAATTGTAAATGACAAGTTGATGAGAATTGAGTTTTGCTCACCTGACGTTTTGAATTAAACTGAATGCTGAATATAAAAATGTTCAAGTGGTTCAATTAGCATTTTCTGCATGAGCACTCAGCCTTAAAGAACACCTTAAGGATGAATTACAGAGGCTGCAGTTCCCAGATCCTTCAGTACCCTCCCTCTGTCTCAGCTTCCTGCTTTTCAGCGATCATGCTGCCATGTATAAACAGTTCTTGTTTTTCTCGGTCAGTGTCAGATACCTCGTTGTTACCATCCTGTTTTTTTTGGCATCCTGCACTGACATTAAAACCCGCTCTCACTGTGCACCGCAGGCCTTACCTGTGCAACTGGATCCTCAACAAAAGAATATAAAACAGAACCCTACAAACAAAAGGCGTCTGAAAATATTGGTGTGGTAAATAAATAAGAGAATCCACATATAATTTCCCTGTTTACATTTAAACAACCAAAGTGCTTTGTTTATAAATAGTAAACTGAGCTAATCTGGCCTCAACCGCCTGTTAATCCGCAGTAAGTATCCATCGACATTTAGTCCTAAGTCATGTCTTTATGTTTCTGCAGGCTTTAGTTTTCAACTTTGCTCAGTATTTCTTAAAAAGTGTAAAACCCATTACACAATAACCTTCATTGTGCTCTATGTTAGATTTATTCGCTCCCACAGAGGTCGTTCCACACCCACACAGGGTGTGCACATGTATTATGTATTCTGACTGCTTTCTTTTGATCGAGTGACATGCTGAGATTTATTTTCAAACTAAAGCATTCTATATTAGTGCCTTATGATGACACATTGCGCAATATCTGTCATTACACCCAACCCATTCGGTTTTCTGTGTGTAATGTCATTACACTCACAATCTTTTCAAGGTAATCTGAAAGAAACACTTAAAATGCATCAACAAAGCTAACTAATTAACAGTCATGTAAAAACAGATTCAACCTCTTTGATGAAAAATATTTAAATACCTATTGGAAAAAAAGTATAACCACTAAAATGGATTTGAAATTATATAAAATAACCTCAGATCAACTGTTATTATCCATTTAACTAAACACTGCACAAACATGAAGCTCACTCTAGGTGTTTTCATGGTACCTAAATGGTAATTACAAAAAATGTATTTATGGTTAAAAAAAATCTAGGACTATCCAATAATCAGCAAATGAGAAGTTTGTGAAAGCTGTTGTTTTAGCAGTTGATTAAAAGGTCTGCCTCTTGTTAGTACGTTTTAGGCTTAAAACTCTGCTTTTTGGAAGCATATAGTTATATAGTGACTCAGGTTATCCTGAACTATCTCTATAGTTATGCTGCTATAGGCTTAGGCTACTGGAGAACATCGGGACAGCTTTTTATAATACTTCTTAATTTTATAATTCTTCTCTGTCCTCCAATGCTCCAGTAAGTGTTCATTCAACCCCTAACTTTATCTTATCTCTGCTTTTTCTCATCATAATAGCTACATCTGGTCCCATTTGGCTGTGACACCATCAGGTGGTCCGCTCCCATCAACACCTTGGATTATAGATGATAGTGTTGGGCCTGTTTTTTTAGGGCTTAATCCTGTCTCTCTCACAGGCATAGCTATGGGTCCCAGCTTTTACTGTTACTACCTATGTGCTCTTTTTCACCCCTTATGGCAGGAAAACTTTCTCAGAACTCATCCTCTTCCCTAGACAGCATGTATATATGTTTGGATCAGTGCTTTTGTGTTCTTCTTGTATGTCTGCTTCTATCTCCTTGAGTTCCATCCTCGTCGACATACGGCAAGTACATCACGACGTACTTGATGTATGTCAAAGTGTTCCAGCGTGCTTCTGCTACTTCAGCATGCTCATAACTTATACAAAACATTCCCATAAATTATCCAACGTATGCCAGAGTTTTTGCCAGATTTTTTGTACGTCAGGCATACGCTGGTTAAATCGTCAAGGTGTGAAAGGGGCTTTATCATATCTCGTTTAGATTGGTCCAATGGGCAAACCCAAAATTAATTTCCCTATCATTCCCTGGAATTAATTTTAGGGTGTTTTGGGAGGAGGGATCCCTGGGTTTCATTGAATTTTAAATTACCTTCAAAATGACGATTAATAATATTAACTGAAAAAGAAACAAAATTGTACCTTTAAGCTTGTTAGTAAACTAAAACCAAAAAAATCACTTCAATTTCAAAAAATTAACACATAAGATCTTTAACAAAATACAAAGTAGTGAAATCTATTGTTGCCTTTATCCCTTCAGTTTTCGGTCACATTTATTTGTTATGGAGAAGTGATTAAATGTTCTTGATGTGTCTGCTCTATGAACATATCAAATTAAAGCCCATTATTTTATAACTAGGATTGGGTAAGGAATTCATCTTACTGAATAGAATGGAGTATCTAGTATAATACCTGGATTGGTCTGTTTTGTGAAGAGCTTTGAAACACTGCTGTCAGTTGTCGTGATATAATACAGTAATTTGTTATTAATAGAGAAATAAACAGGTATTGCTTATGCAAAGCAATGACAAAGAAATCTTTCATATTTAACAGTTAACAAACATTTGGAAAAGATTAAATGAGGATCTCATTTTTTGTAACAGGTTAAATTGGAACGTTTAACATTTAATTTAACTTAGAGCCAGTCTGTTCATGTATTTTTAAGTTGGAACTCAAATAAATTATATTGTGTGATACATTAAAACAGATAAATTCTTAAAGTAATCAGCAGAATTGTGGACCTCCACACGCTCAGTTTCTCTTAGGACGAAATCCCAAAAGTTGGTCATTAAGGGCCGCTGTCCCGCAGGTTTTAGAGGTTTCCCTGCTCCAGCGCAGCTCATTTTAATTGAAAGCTGTTTAACAGGCTTTTGCTCTACTGCAATCATCACAATCAGCTGTGCTAAAGCAGGGAATCCTCTAAAACCTGCAGGACAGCGCACCGACTTTGGGGATGCCTGCTCTGAGGGTTCAATTTCTAGATGATTGAAGGAGCACTGTCTTTGTTTAAACAATTATAACATCAATGTAAACAGTAAAGATATCCAATGATGATGTTTTTCATTAAAGTGATAACTCTGCTGTCCAAAAGACAAATGACATGCTGTGAATGTGAATATAGACATTCAGAGGTCATTACTCCAAATAAAGCCATAAAAGCATGTTTACAATTTGGAAATGCAATAAATAACAGTGACCTTGATTTTTAAATAGCATGTCCTGTAGTCTGTTCCAACTAAAGCTGAAGGGTTTGTTACATTGAACTATGGGGAGAAAAGTACCAGGCTGTAAACATAAATTCACATCTCAGATTTTAGTAAAGGAAATAAATGCAAAAAAAAAAAAAAAGATAAATAGATAAAACATAGAGGGTGTTATAGTTATCCGAAATGAAGCAGTGCAAGATGTGATCAAACACCAGAGGGCGTCATTCCTCATCCTCCGATGGCTGCATCTCCTAAAGACATTTATGTGATTATTTCATGTCGAACTTGGACAATTTACCTTTTGTGCATCTAAAAAACGATATTTTTTTAACATTGCATGTAGGTATAACATGACTTCGACAGCGTTATGACTTTAAATAATTCCATAATACCATGATCTCTTTGATTTTGTATTAAGTAATTCTATTAGGATTTCGGTCATATGAAATAATCAAATTGTAAAATATTCAACATGTTCTAATTTGGGGGGAAATGTGTTTCTGTTATTTATTCGTGACTGCATCGTTGAGGCACGTGCGCATACAATATGCAGTGGAAAGTTTCCACATGAATTTTCAACCTCAAAGAAGAAACGATTACATCTACGTCATTTTCACCCAAAGGTGACAGGGCAACGTCACAATTGTTGTGTTCACGTGACACCGGAGTGCATATTTAAGCTATATTTTTAAGCTAATAAATATTAGAAAACCATTGAAAGCAAAGATTGATGCAGAGACAGTTCTTGATGATATGTGTGAACGGAACTTTGTTTTTATTTTTAATACACAGTAATTATTTCTAGAGATTGAACTAATAGCCTAAGTCTTCTAAATATATATATTTAAAAAGGATGGCAAGGGAAATTATGCAAAATTAAGAATATATGAGTGAGTTGAATGAACAACCATATAGTCTAAAATTTGGATTATTTGTTATATTGTGTTCTTTTATAGATCTATAAGAAGATCTAGCCTATTGAAATAACAGGGGGGAAATCGCCTCGAGATTGTTTTTAGGTGCAGTTTTCCCACTGTACTTGAAAGCAGCACGGGGGAGGAGGTGGAAAGAGGTGTATGGCAGGCTAATTTGACATTTACTTAGCTGACTGAATATAAAAATGTTCGAGATGTCTCAAATGCATTCCTTCCTAGTCAAAATAATATCTGAAATAGTAATTATGACTAACAGTAACTCTACTATGTAGATCTGAAATTAGAATTCATCCTCGCCAGAATTCATTTTTTGATAGGAAGAATGTTATTTTAGATATCTAGAAGTAAAAGCCCAAGACTTTGACTCAGACAGATTTATTTTGTCATTTTCTATACACAAGTGTAAACAAAACTACTCTCTAGACAATTGCACTTTTTAAATTCACATGAATGGGAAACGTGACGTCATTTGTACAAGGAAGAATTAAATTTCAGCTATCTCAAATGTTAATTTTAGATAGGAATAATGTTATTTTAGATATCTGAAATGTTCAGTTTTACTAGGAAGAAATGCATTTCAGACATCTGAAATATATAGTCAGTCAAGCTAATAAATGTCAAAAGGGCCACTTAACATTTCTAAAGATTTCTAGGTATTTGAAAGGTTATTCTTACTAGCACAATTATATTTTTAGCAGCCTGAAATGTAATTTTTGTTAGGAAAAATGTAGCTATTTGTACATTTCTGGCTTCTAGGAATGTAGTTTTGACTAGGAACAATCTTATTTTAGAGGTCAACAAATGGAACAATAGAGAGGACGGTGCTTCTAATAAATGTTAAAACGGCCTGCCATAGCCCTGAGGATGAAGGTGCGGGAGGAGGAGGATAAGGGGGGGGGTAGCTAGACCCAGCTAACACCAATACTGGCAGCTTGTTTATCTGTGTCTCAGTGCAGTCTGAGTGACATTGATGTCACGTACAGAGACAAAGAAACGCCGAAGAAACGAGTTGATGTGTAAACCAGCGGACACTCCATTTAGAAAAGTAAAACAATGAGCAAATGGTGAAGGAGGGCAGGGTGAAGACAGAAAGGGCATCTCTGAGTGAAGCAGCAGCAGCAGCCTCCTCCTCCCGGACTGTAATCTGCGGATGAGAGTCGGTGTGTGACCCGCGGCTCAGCGGGAGCTCTGCTGCCGATAGGAGCAGCTGATTACCGGTGAAAACAGCAGAGACCGCAGACAGCCACCATGAAATTCACCGAGCATCTCTCAGCTCACATCACACCGGAGTGGAGGAAACAGTACATCCAGTATGAGGTGAGCGAGCTTCACAGGTTAGCCCGGCTAGCCGTCCGGCTAGCTCTCTGGAAGCCGGGCTGGATGTCTGTCCAGTTAAGGAGGATTTGTTCAGCCCCAGAGCGGCGCGTTAACAACAACCTGCCGCCATGGAGCAAACAGGAAGGGAGGGAAAGTGCTGCGAGTTGTTAGAGAAACAGCAGCAGCCGTTAGCTAGCAGAGCAGCCTGCTGGGTTTGTTTAGTTTCTCTGTGTTTTTTTTATGGGACAACAAGATGTCCGGCTGAGTCAGCGGGTTTCACATGATTTAATCTTTGCGTCCGTTGACCCCGATGGCGGCTGTGAAACAGCTGAGGCAGCCGCTGATCCTGCGGCTGTTTAAACATCAGAGGCGCTGATAACTCAATCTGCGACCTTTGACCAATTAGGGCCGCAGGGATGAAGCCCCCCCCCCCCATGACTGAATGTCGGTGGGACACTTTATCCATCCTGCTGGGGTGTGCGGAGAAAAACCTGCAACTAAAGGTTACAGGAGTGGAAGATCAGCCCCCCCCCCCCCCCCCCCCCCCCCCCCCCCCCCCAGCTTATTCCCAGGCTCAACATGGTTGGATATTTAAAGAAAAGGTGAAAAAAAAAAAGGGCAAGTTAGATCACTTACCCACCCCTCACAAATGGAGTCTCCCTCCAAAGATCTAACTGCAGCCATTCAGCAAAGATAATGCTACATGGCTGGATGTCTTATTTTGGCGTTTGACCAATTCGATGAGCCCTTAACCAATTACAAATCAAGAAAATCATCAACCAGAAAGGGCCGGAGACATTTTTAGAATTTAACACTGAAATCAAATGAGGTTTTTATGCATCCATGGTATACACTGACTTTTCAAATAAAATATAGAACATTTTTCCATTTTAAAAATTTATATTGACAGTTTCCCGATTATTTCTTTTTTCTGGCTCAATGTTCGCAGTGGGCTTTATGTTGCCCTGCAAGGCTTTAAACCTGGTTTGAATGGAGACTAAGCCATTCTAAAGCACATATCAAGGAGCTCATTTTGAGCCTGGATCCATATTTATTTCTGATTCTTTTCATGGTGGAGAATCCTGCTTCACAGCAGCAGGTTGAGCCAAACATCCTCTAAATGTTCAGGGTCATCTTTGAGCACCATTTCACTTTTCTTTCACAAATTCACCACAGTTCTTCCAGCAGTCCACACTTTCTCTGCTCTCTTTTTCTCATCATCTTCTCCTTCTTTCCCATCGCCCAGCTTGCCACAGGTTTGCCTGCTGTGTCTAAAAGTAGCAGCAGCAGCAACCCAGACTGACAGCAGCTCATTGGCTTATTTAGATCACATGAAGCCTTGTCATCACAGCAGGTGGGTCCGGATCTGGACTGCAGTCTGCTATTCCCTGACCTCTAATACATGACCTACTGTAAATTAAGTTGGGGGGGAAAAAAGTTAACAAGTCAAGAAAAAAGATAAAAAGTAAATAAGCCTAGTTAACAATTATATTTAGGTCCATAAACTAAAAAATGTAAGTGCCACTATCATCATTCTCCCGCTTTACAAGCAAAATCAATGGGAACTACTAGACACATCTGCAATCAACAACAATTATTGAAGATTTCCAGAGGACTTCACCATTGAAGTTCACCAGAGGTATAGTGAAACTGACAATGCCCACGAGCATGGCAGCTGGATGTTGTAATACATCGGGTAAAAGTGGAAATACATTAGTTATTTTGCCTTTCCGATTCCTGATCCTCCACGGCCGGGTTCGTTGTTGGATTGCCAACTTGAAGAGGGAGGATTTGCAATCGAACTTCTGGCCAGAGAAAAAACACGTAATATGTAGCCAACATTTAGAAGAAGAATGTTTTCAAGATGACTTTGATAATAGCGTGTTGTAACAAATGCCAGATACAGCACTGGTACTTGCTCAACAGCCAATACAGTAGTGTTCTTTGACAAACATGAATGCCTCCAGTAAAGCACATTCAAATGAAAGTAACTCTTAATTAAAAACACTTATCATTTATTGAACAATATGTAATAATTTAGTACTTTCAGAAGTTTGAATTCTGAATATGACCACACTTTTCCTTTAATGGGACTGTGGTCTGCACAAAATAAACCCAGATGCTACTAGATCTATACCTCTGTGTCTAATTTTATTAAAGAGTTCACCTTTAATTCTCAGAAACAGATCTGTAATTAAAACATAAATACACCAGGGTAAGAGGGGCAAAACATACCTTTAGATGCCAAAAGCTTTGCTTCTTTTACCCGTCATTTTCAGGTGCCTTTAACAATTATTGATATAAAGTCATTCTAGATGATTAGATATAGGTTGATGTAAGGAAACGAGTTGACTCCCATTTGACCTATCAGTGGGCATAGCTCAAATATCCATCACCAATGAAAACTCAAACCATCAAAATATAGTCTACAACCTTCCAGTTTTTGTATCTATATAACCTTTAAAGCATGTACTCTATTGTAAATGTAATGGCTGTAAGTCAGTCATGAAAAGCCAAACTGTTTGCCTAATGTGTGAAGACCAAATACAATTTATAAATGGTAGCCTAAAGGTAGGAATCTTTACCATTTTGGGAACGTCCTATTAGCACTTCCCATTTGGTGACTGATGTTTTGTGAGTCACAAGTTCCTTATTTTTGTCTTTAAAGAAATAATCAAAGTATCATCAGAACGGTCCTTAAATATAAAAGACATAAGAATATATAATACTTATGATGGTATGTAGTAATGAACATTTGTATGATTGCTGTGGGTCAGGATATGTAAGATACTTGGAACAAAATACACTTCATGACATCTGGATCCAAGGAAGCTTTGCTCATTTTATGTTAAGATTATAATAGAACCCAGGTAGAGTCAATCAACTTTAGATTTTCCATACAAATGGCTAACAAAAACACAAGATGCATGGCTTGACACAGGAGAGCTACCTCCTCTGGACAAGACTCAGCAGTACAGCTACACCTTATGAACAGAAGACATTAGTTTGAGGACCAGAATGTTTACATTTTGGACAAAAGAGACGGGTGGTTTGAAAGGGGTGTGAGGAAAAAACAACCTTAAACAGAGGAAGTGGACTCAATCCACATTGCCATGCAGGGGATCAAGACATCTCACCTGGTCAGCCCCTGAAAATGCCCCTAACTACCCCCCCTTTCAGAGCCATAGACCAGTATATGTTATTGCCAGCTAACAAAAAACCTTAACGACTCTCTTTTCAAAGGGGCGGACCTGTTCTTCTGGTTCAATTTGAATGTTTTCAAACCCTTTCCTGAATGGGAAGCGAAATGTCTTCAAATTTGGAAAAAAAAAAGTCCAGTGGATTGTTTTTTACCTTTTTAAAACTTGTTAGGAACAAAAAAAGAAAAGTAATTTTGAAAAAGGGGAAACTCTTATGTGTTGATTCAGTGTTAAATTAGCTGATTAGTATTTCAATAAACATTGAACCCTGCTTATCTGATTGTTTCAGCTCTACAAGCAATCCAGATGCAGAGGTGGATAATCCAGGTCCTGAAAGTAAAAAGCCTGTACACAGATCACTTCCAACCTTTTGCATATCCAGCCACACAGCACAGACTCATCACCTGGTTAAGTGAACGGGATGAATGAAAACAAGGCACGGTTTTTAACTTTCTGGACCTGGATCAGGCTTTTAGCTGGGAATATTTCATTCATGTATCATATCTTTAGGCTTGGCGTGGCGTAGGAAGGTCCAGGGTATCCTCCCCTGGAAATTTAGACTCTGAAATGCTATTTCTTTCATTTTGAGGTGGAAAGCTGCAAACTTTTGGTCTTTGTTGCAACACTACTTTTGTCCTGATTATGGGAATTGCTTGACTAGAGTTGGAAATGTCATAAGGAAGACATGAGATAATTTTTAGGTACAGTATTATGTTTCATAGGTTAATTCAAACAATGATACGTTCACACTGCGATTTGAGCAGCAAGAGGTGCAGCAAAAACGAAGCCTTTTGTGCTTGATGCACAGTTAAAGGGGAACACAGTTTTTTTACATTGGACCCTTGATTTCACGTTATTACATCATGTTCTACTCACCCATATGAGTTTTGAGTCATTTGGAGCTGTTCTGAAGATATTCCGTTAGGTTATATCCAAGTAACGTGACGTGGATGACGTCATACACACTCTGCTTTGTTTAAAAAATATATAAATATAAAAAATATAACCTCGGATGTCTGGTGGACAGTGTTTCTCCTAGATGTTATGAATGCTGGCGTACCATAAAGAATAAATTATGAACAGTTTAGTTTGTGCCTTCAAGTCGTTGCCCATAGGAGACGTTACTTGGATATAACCTAACGGAATATCTTCAGAACAGCTCCAAATGACACAAAACTCATATGGGTGAGTAGAACATGATGTAATAACGTAAAATCAAGGGCCCAATTTAAAAAAAGATACGGCGTTCCTCTTTAAGTGTGTACAGATGTATCTAATGGTTCTGCTGCTCCTGTGTTCAATGGCTTTCAATGTTCTAAATTTGCTGTGAATTAGTGGGTCCCGTCCAGGGGGGTGGGACGGGTTTGTTTACGTCACAGACAAGGAAAAAAAAAGTCCCCATGAGCCAGCAGATGTTTCTGAAATGTTTCTGCCCAATAAAAGTCGTGTTTGACATCAACCAGAGCAAAAAGGCTGAAGCCAAGCAAACATGGCCGCAACATTTCAGCTGAAATACCCTTGATTTCTTTTTGCTTTTGTGGATGGAAAGATTGTTATGCGTTCCCCCCAATCAGATCTGGACAGATCTGTTAACAGTGCTAGTTGTGAATCAAATGAAGCTGCTACTGGAGTCGTGATTGACTAAACAGAGGCAGGAACCCAATCAGCTTGAGGATTGTACTGGATGTCCCTTCTTTTGGAAACATTTTCTATATGAGGCTTTCCTATTGAAGTGCGTTTTCACCACATGAAAATAAAAAAATGCCAAATAAAATGGATAAATATGAGATACAAAGTCATAATTTCGACTGTCAAAGTCATAACTGTGAGATACAAGTAATACCATAGAAACGGGCTTCCCTACTTTCCCTACTTTCCAGTGCAATAACGAACTTTAATTTGAATTCTACACGGTATCACTGCTTATGCCAGGTGACATTTTTTTTATTGTGACATTTAAAGAGCCTGTGTTTTTTATTATTTTTTTTATTTAGGATACCGTCCACTTTGCAGTTACAAGTAAACATCCCAGATTTTGTCTTACAGAAAAATTCCAGAGGGGTTGTTTATCTGCCATCATTTCTCATGCAGGGATTTTGGTTTATAAATTGTGTTTAATGGTTTTGCGTTTATCAGCAGCTTCAGTGTCTATCTGCTCCATTTGTGGTCTTCTGAGTTTTCTTGGAATCAAATCTCTGCGCACCAAGATCAAATACCTAGAGTTACGAGACAGTTTAAGATCATTATGCTTTAGCATCGTGAATGAGGCTGTGAGTCTTTGGTCATGAGTCGTAGCAGCTGTAATCATATTTCGCAGCTGTAATCATATTTCATAGCTGTGGAAAACCTACAGGTTGGGCTAATAGTGAACCAGACCTGAAATATGAAATGTTCCTCTGAATCCAAGAAGTGTGCTGCTGTTCTCAGACCTACAGGTCAAAGGCTGCAATGAGCTGAGCTTGCTGTGATGGATTTCTAACTGCGAACAATTCAATAACGCATCTTGTGACTGAACCCTATGTAATCAGTAGCACTTCAAAATTAAAGTCATTACATTTTAGATTACTTTAATTTTCACTTTCTTATTTAGATAGAGCCGAATCCGAGATATTCCAGCGTACAGTTGGTAATAATAATCTTTATCTTTCATATTAGGTGGAGTTGGTTCCTTTAGGGTTGAACCACATGGAATCTGCAGCTAAAGCCGTGCGCTAACCGCTAGGCCACCGCTCCACCATCTAATGTCATGATAAGTTCTGCTTCCAAACCTTAAATGGTGTGATGCTTAAATAGTTTTCTTTATTGGACCAAAAAATGTTGGTTGTGTTTTAATGTTTGAAAATGTGAAACCTATTATAGCATACTGCTGTAAATTGTGTGATGCTTCTGTTTTTGATCAGCGGTTGGTTTAATCAGAGTTTGTGCTAATTTTCATTATCGATCGAATGATGCAGGTTTATTGAGGCCGATGCAGATCCAGATTTATTGGACATCAGTCTAACCTGTCTGCAACATGTGCTGCACATGTTTTTGGGGTCAATTTTTATATAAAGGACATATTTTGAAATTAAGGTTTGATAAACCTTTTAATGAAAAAAAGGTTTTGAGGATACTTTGTTGTTTTCTCAGATTTTCTTTCGAAGTATTTTTTTCCTTTTACCTTTTTGAAGTTATTTTTTTAAATTTCTTTTTACAGGCTGTACATTTTCAAGTTTTATATTTCCTCAAATTTCTTTTTTTAGATCGAGTTTGATTAGTTACATTCTTTTTGCATCATGTTTCACCTTCTTTTCACTTCAGGCTCAAATAGAAAAAGCGGCTCTTGACGTCGACACCGACCAATGAAATGTTCTTGCTAACAGCCAACAGACCAATCTTCACTCTTCACTCCAGATTAAAGCCCGCCTTATAACTGAGAAGAATTTAATTCGTGAAGCTCGATCTAAAAAAGAGAACTTTTGAAAAACAAACATTTGAGAAAACGGTAAAGTTACATACCAAACGTTCTTTTGGATTAAGACTTTTTCCAAAGTTTTTTTCTGGATTACAATTTTCAAAATTTCCATTCAAACAAAAAACATGACAGAAATAACATATTGAAAAAAATCAAAGAAAATATTAACGATCATTAAACATGTTAAAATTTGACCGAGCCGGTTCTCATTTTTAAAGTAGGTCATGTCTGATGATTAATAATTAACTGTTGTAGCTCGGCTGGATTCTACAGCTAAACCGCTGGGAGGCTAAAACCTTTGAACATCAGGTTTGTGTATTTACTAGGGCTGCAACAACGAATCGATAAAATCGATAAAAATCGACTTTTAAAAGCGTTGGCAACGAATTTCATCATCGATTAGTTGTGTCGCGCGATTAATGCGTCATCCGCCGCCGCCGTCATCACTGCCACTTGACTGAAATGGGGGAAGAAAAGAAATAAATACGGCAGAGCGAGCCAGCGCTGCAGGTGCGCAGTGTTGCCAACTCAGCGACTTTGTGGCTATATTTATCGACTTTTCAGACCCCTGCAGCGACTATTTTTTTTAAAAAGCGACTAGCGACAAATCTGGCGACTTTTTACGGTGTTACTGGCGGCTTTTGGAGACTCTTACGTGAAAGCATGTATCGTTCCTACTCTTGTCCTGCAGCAGCAGCTGCTGCCGTGAGGCGCCTCCCCCATCCCAACCCCGTTCTCCCGCAGGAGTGCCTCTCAGCGCTGCAGTCAGAGCCGTAGGATGTTTCAGCGTCCAGACTGCAAGTGAAGCGCGCAAATTGATCGCAATAATTAAAATAGCCTTTATAAATAAATTAACTCGCAAATTATGAGGGCAAGGCTTTTGAAGTTTAAATCTTCTGGCAAAGATAAAGTAAAGAAGATCCTGCAATTTATGGAAGTGAAGCAGAATAAAATCCAGCAAGATCAGTAATATGTCAATTAATTATATGCCACATTCCCATGTAAATATCTGTCTTTGGAGGATGTGTTTTTTAGCACCCCTAGTTCTCTCATTTTTATTCCAAATACAATTTATAATTTGAATCACAGGGCTATTTTTATCTCTATGGTTCAGTATTTTCTCAAGTAGCAACTTTAACTGCTATACTTTCCTGTCTTAAAAGGCAGAACTCTTCTAGTCCAAAAAAAAATCATTTGATGAAATGGGGGGGCCTATTGTTTGAGCCCCTTAGGGGCTTTTAAAAACAAATATGTCTTTTTTTGCGCTTTATGAAACAAAGTACCCTATATTTTGTGGATGTACAGCTACATTTCTCATGTAAGTTTGCGTAGTTTTAACACAAACATTTGTTTTTCATATTGCACCAGTACAGTTAATGAGCAACCTGTACTTGTGTGCTTGTTTGTTCTGTCTAAAATGTTCATTTTGGAATAAAGAGGTTAATATAAAAAATATTTTTTGTCCGATTCATCGATTAATTGGAAAAATAATCAGCTGATTCATCGATTTTTAAAATAATCGTTAGTTGCAGCCCTAGTATTTACCTAGAGGAAGCTGTAATTTAATCAGTGTGCTTAAAAGAAAGTGCCCCAGTCAGTGTGAAGGTATGCAGCAGAGCAGGCAAAGAAAGGACCAAACTTACCAGTTGCTCCACTTGTTCCTACTCCCTCAACAACAACCAGGCCCAATCCCAAACAAAACCTCTTTTTGTGCGTTCCGATGGAGAGTCCGCTACGTTAAGGGCCGTCACAGACCACATAGTGGGTAGGGTGAGTCTGCATCAGTGCAGGCTCACTGGAATTCGGCAGCAGGGGTGACGAAGAAACTAGTGGCAGAGGAAACGCCAATGTAAGTTCTGCTGGTTTGCTGCATCTTCGTCACACTAATAGAAAAATCACAAGTTAGGAAAAAAAGGATATGTTTAAAGCAGAGGTCACTGATTCACTTGCTCGCTTATCCGGACCCAACCTGATTTAAAACAGCTATAAATTAAAGCATGCTGTCCGACGACAGTGTCTAACCTGTGAATACGGTAAAGCCCTCCAGAGCGTCCGGCACCAGGCTGCATGTGGTACAAATTAGCCAATGAGCTCCTGTCAGTCGGAGTTGTTGCTGCAGCTACTTTTAGACACAGCAGGCAAACCTGTGGCAAGCCGGGCGATGGGAAAGAAGGAGAAGATGATGAGAAAAAGAGAGCAGAGAAAGTGTGGACTGCTGGAAGAACTGCGGTGATCTGGTGAAAGAAAAGTGAAATGGTGCTCAAAGATGACCCTGCACATTTAGAGGATGTTTGGCTCAACCTGCTGCTGTGAAGCAGGATTCTCCACCATGAACAGAATCAAAAATAATAAATATGGATCCAGGCTCAAAATGAGCACCTTGATCTGTGCTTTAGAATGGCTTAGTCTCCATTCAAACCCAGGTTTAAAGCCTTGCAGGGCAGCATAAAGCCCACTGCTCTCATTAAGACAGAAAAAAAGGGAAAAAAAAGGTCTGTTCAGGTGTTTTATAAAAAAAATTGAGTCAGGACCTGAAAGATTGTTGTTCTCTACTTCAAAAACAATTTATTTTAAAATGCAGAAACGTTCTATTTCTTTTATATTTTTTTAATTTAAATATTTAATGTATAACATGAATGCATAATCACCTTTATCTTATTCTAGTGTTAAATTCTGTTTAAAGTAACGGATTATAATTAAAAATGTCTCCGGACCTTTTCTGGTTGATGGATTTTCTTTATTGGGACTCCATTGATTTTTAATTGGTATTTAATTGGCGGGAACACATAACAATCTTTCCATCCACAAAACTAAAAAGAAATCAAGGGTATTTCAGCTGAAACCGTTGCGGCCATGTTTGTTTGGCTTCAGCCTTTCTCCTCTGGTTGACGTCAAACACATCTTTTATTGGTCAGAAACATTTCCGTATCAAGGCTAACGCATCTGCTGGCTCCTGGGGAGTTTTTTGGTATTAAGCAATAGAAAAGGGGCGTGCAGGTGGCGCAGTGGTTAGCGTGCACAACCCATGTATGGTGGCCTTACTCCTCGACGTGGGCGACCCGGGTTCGAACCGGCCTGTGGTCCTTTCCCGCATGTCTCTCATACCCACTTTCCTGTCAGCATACTGGCAGAAAAGAATGAGCCACTAGTGCCGTAAAAACTTTCATTTTGTAATAATACTATTAATTTGAGTTAATTAATATTTCAATAACAGTCATGTTAAAAGTGAATTACAGATTTCACCTGTTTTTGGTTTTTTTTTAACCATTTAGCTTTCATGATTAGCTTCAACCTCTGAGGGGTGTGAGGTTTTGATAAAACAACAATAATCTGTGTCAGCCAGAGTCCACCTGATTGGTGCGTCTCTGACTCTGCAGCCTGATTTGGAGTTTCTCTTTGCTTAAAAATCTGCTAAACATCTGTTTGCAATCTCCCCCCCTCTCTTGATGTTATGTACTATTAAGGATGATTTTCTCATCGTTCGATATGTTTGTGTATAAATGCCCTCTGAAGCACAGCAGCAGCTATCATGTATCCCTCTCAGGACGCTCTCCCTCTTGCTGCCTAAAGCTGTAGGTTCTGCTCCAGTGGCTGCAGTGTTCTTCTGCAGAGGTCGGCATAGAAATAGTTTGTTTTTTTTCCCAGCTGTGACTGCAGCGCATTATTTATGTGAGCCGCTCTGTTTATTACGATCTCACAGAAATGAATCGATTGCTTCAGAATAACACTTTCCTCTGTTTGCAGTTCAGCTGCTTTGGTCTTGTTGCCTGTTGTTATAGTGAGCTTCAGCAGCCAGCACATTTTTAGGATGCATTTCATCTTAACTTGGCTTTAGAGGCTGGTAGACATAAACAGCTGTCTTTTTAATGGAAAGGTCATCTAGGAGGAAAGAAAAAGGTTCTTCTGGTCTTTGTCTTTAATCCACGTTAAATTGGCGTGCCTTCAACACAGTTTTTAGTGTGAATGATGTAGCCAAAAGTTAAATTTTTAAGCATTATAGTGATTTTATTTAGATTTCTCTTTGCATGAACAACAAGCTTGTAATTTTATTTTTTCATGTGCTAAGTTTGCTGCTCCAGTCCTTGTTTTCCAGACTCTACTGTGACCTTAAGTGTGAAAAAGTTCTTACTTCTAATCACATGCATGGATCTGCTGCTAGCGCTGCTTACTCTTTTTCTATAGAGTTTTTTTTTCTGCCAAAAACCAAGTGCATAAACCGGCGGTGCGCTGTCACTGGGAGTCTGTCACTGGGAGTCCCGTTCAACGTCGGCCTTTGGCCCGCTGGCCTCTTCGCAGTTCACCGCTACAGTTCGCAGTAGCTGGAAGTAGATCTTAGCAATTTTCACATACGGAATCCAAACTGCAGGCACCATTTAATAGAATCGAACATATTTTGCCGGCAGGCTTTGGCATTTTAATTTAATTAGGCGTTAATAAACTGTTTCAGAGGAGTGATCATAGTGCTCTGCATTAGCAGCACTGTGTCCGTCTCCCTACCAGCTCCCAGGTCAGCTTCTCTGATTGGTTGATGTGTTTTTCCAACACCAGCATCTGCTGCTTCTGAAGCACGTCATGCTTGTCAGAACGTCAACTCACGACGTGCTGCTCAAACGTGCTGCGGGACCTGTTGCTACGGCTTGTTGCGCGTCAGCCATTGACTTTGTGTATAAACTAGCTGCTTCTGCTGCTTACGGTCTGAGTCCTTGACTCGGAGGCAATCCCTCACACTAAGCATGCTTGCAGCGACTGTGGAAGAAACCTCCAGCAGAACCAGTCTCAGTGTGAGCGGCCATCTGCTGAGGACGACTGGGTTTCAAGGAGAAAGAAGCAGAGACACAAAAAGCAGCTGTAAAAGGTGACATTTGTCCAACACCGCCTCCTACTGGAAGATAGCTGATACTACATCAAGCTCTGGTGACCAGCACTTCATTCAGATGATAAAAACATTTCAGTAAAATAATAATCTGTCTCATAATTGATTGATAGAAGATCATTATTCCTGTGTGGGAAATATGTTCTCTGGTCATTTTCCTTAAGTCATTCTCTAGCACTGATACAGACCCCAGATATCAGCTCTCTGTTTATTCTGTGTATTTTCAACATCAAGTCCAAACCTTTCCAAAGTATAGCTACACCTCAGTGTGACTTTAGTTGAACTCTTTGAATTTGGAAAATTTAGAATGTGTAGCGACAGTGGAGAGGAAAAACCCCCTTTTAACAGGAAGAAACCTCCAGCAGAACCAGGCTCAGTGCGAGCGGCCATCTGCTGAGGCCGACTGGGGTTCATGGAGACAGAAGCAGAGACACAAAAAGCAGCTGTAAAAGGCGGCCCCGTCCAGGAAACACACAGCCAGGCAGACGAGCTCTGAGCCAGGTCCCATGCCAGAGGATGAAGAGAGCACATCCACTCAGTCACGGTCAGAGAAACAGGACTACACTGAAAAACAGGCCGATCTCCAACATCTATAAACAAAGGTGTTGATGGAAGCAGAGCTGATATTTCTCTCCAGGATGGTGTCACAGCCAAATAGGAACAGACGAGGTGATGCTCCAGCAGTCTAATCCTATAGCAGCCTAACTATAGAGATAGCTCAGGATAACCTGAGCCACTCTAACTATAAGCTTTATCAAAAAGGAAAGTTTTAAGCCTAGCCTTAAAAGTAGACAGGGTGTCTGCCTCACAGACTAAAACTGGTAGTTGGTTCCACAGGAGAGGAGCCTGATAACTAAAAGATCTGCCTCCCATTCTATTTTTAGAAATTCTAGGAACCACTAGTAAACCTGCAGATTGAGAGCGAAGTGCTCTGTTAGGAACATAAGGAACAATCAGATCTCTGATATAAGATGGAGCTTGGCCATTTAAGGCTTTATATGTGAGAAGGAGGATTTTAAATTCTATTCTTGATTTAACAGGAAGCCAATGAAGAGAAGCCAGGATAGGAGAGATATGATCTCTCTTTTTAATTTTCATCAGAACTCTGGCTGCAGCATTTTGGATCAGCTGAAGGCTTTTAACTACAGTTTGTGGACTTCCTGATAGTAAAGAATTACAATAGTCCAGCCTTGAAGTAACGTGGGGTTAAAAGAAAAAAAATTAAAAATTATATATATATATATATATATATATATATATATATATATATATATATATATATATATATATTAGTATGTTGGAGTTTTAAAAAATGTGCAACTTGAGGTTGACATCAGGGGAGCACAGTTTCACCCGTTTGGTTCACATCTTTCCTGCTCATCTCTCTGTTTGTTGGTCCAGGTCCCGCTGTGTTTGCAGACGGACCAGATGTCTTAAGTTGCTCCTCACTGCTGTATTTAAAGCCCTTTGCTCGTTTGCTTTTGGCTCTCTGAAAGCTGTTTTGGGCCTGTGGGCTTTCTGAAGCGTTTCTCTGCGAGTGTCGTGTTGTTGCAGCAGCAATGTTTGGCTGGATACGCTGCAGGGCTGCCTGACTTACAGGGGGAGGCCGGGGCTGCTGTAAAGCAATGTGAGCAAAAAGAGAGACGGGTTTCTGTGTAGTTATTCATCCTGCTGACTGTGGCTCAGAAGGTAGGGGTTCATCCATTGACCTTTGGACTATATTGCGATATTTTATCAAGCTATCAAAATGGAATATATAGAGAAAAAAAGTATTTGCTGTCTATGTTCATTAGAAGATATCGATAATTCATCGCTAATTGTAATCCATGTTGTTTGGGGTTTGAGTAAGCCAACGTCTTCCACTGTGACCGCCTCAACTACATGGCAGTGCGCCACACAGAAAAATATGGCAAGCCAAAAATGCCAATATTTGCATCTAATTATTATGTTAAGATTGAAATTCACCCGCTAAAACATTAATTGGCGATGCATGTCGATGAAAAACGGTTTTACATGAAAATAGGCATGGAAATGGATTTAAAATAACAGCAAAGTGCATGTAGTGGTTATATTCCTAAAATTAAGGCTTTGTGAAATGGCAATGCAGAGAACTTTGGCAACGCTGCCACACAGAGCTGTGTGCAGAGCTTTCCTCAAAGCAGATCTGTGCTGAACTTTATTGGTCCGGCTGCCTTGATCAGCGATCGGACGCAAATAGTTCAAATACATTGGCTGTCAGAAAAGAAGGAAGGACATTTCTATCATATTAGGAAAATGTGCGACTTTGACACGTGTTGTCTTGGTAAGAACGTGCGTTTTAACCTGTCACTACACGCGTTCTCAACGCGCGTCTTGCGGTACCATGCGGTATCATTATGGACGTAGAAAAGCGGTGCTTGCTGTTAAAAGACGGAGCAAAAAGCGGTGAAATTTCTGAAAAACGGGCATTTTTAGTGGTTGAATTTCAATCTTAACACTATAATTAGATGCGAATAGTGGCATTCTTGGCTTGCCGTAGAAAAAGGCTTCACAGCGCTACCTTCCCCAGTGCCAGTGCAGAGGTAGCCCATTTTCCCCTCAGTGTTTTAGATAAAAATGTTTAGTTTTTTAAAATCAGTATTAGGGACATTATAAACACTCGTGTTTGAATAGGAGAATAACTTCATGTAGTTTAAAATTCTTT
Source organism: Cyprinodon diabolis (assembly GCA_030533445.1). Taxonomy (NCBI): domain Eukaryota; kingdom Metazoa; phylum Chordata; class Actinopteri; order Cyprinodontiformes; family Cyprinodontidae; genus Cyprinodon; species Cyprinodon diabolis. The sequence goes on along the minus strand of CM060067.1, from coordinate 42,397,683 downwards.
GCAGTACTCAATGTTTATAAAAACCTTTCAGATGTGTTTGCCTTTAACTACAGAAATGTACTGTTCTTTAGTCCAGAAGGTTGAACCATTGCAGCTGATTGATGCAGAGGGGAAAAAATAAAACGGTTCTATTTCATCTTGCATGATTGTCAGAGAGGAACTTAAAAGATAAGATGTTCATCTGGAGCAGATGTGAGTCACAGGACTGTGACTGGATCAGTGACAGACCGTCACTCATCCGGTGTTGGTTTGAAAGATTCAAACATTATTTTACGACCCAGATATGCTGACATGAAATGATCTCAGGAACCAGATCCGGGATCATTGACAAAATGCTTTCATGTGTGACAATATATTTGTTAGTTTATTAGATGATTGACAAACTGAATTAGGTCGACCATTCATAAAAAAACAAACAAAAACAAAAGACTATAAGCCTCCAAAATCTGGTCTTTTTCTGTCCGTGGAAACATTTGCTTTTTTAGTGCTTTTTACCTGAACTGTTACATTTAACTGAACTTTTCAAAGGAAGATCAGTCACCTCTGCCTGTTCTGAGCTTCCTTCAGTCAGCATGACCACCCGTTTTGGATGTGATCAACCATTAAATGGCCGTTATTAGCAGTTATCAGTCCCATACAATGGTTTCAGGCTGAGACTCTGCTACCTTCCAGTAGGTTTCAGATGGCTACAGGGCTCGATGTTAACCATTGCCCGATCACCCGGGGTAAATAGTTTTTATTGTCGGGAGAGTACAAATTTCATTGCATTTGCCCATCGGGAATTTTTTATTTATCAACCAAAATTACTTTAAAATCACTGACATTCGCTGAAAACAACCCACAAGCGTTGCCGGCTGCATTTTTTTTGTGTTGTACACATTCTCGCGTGATTTGAAAAAGTCGCGTGATTTTCCGCTAGATGGCGTGATTCAGCTCTTGGGGAGAGAATTCTGCAGAGCAGCAGCTGGATGATGAATTTAATCTATACTATAATACACGCTAGATTAGAAAATGATCAGTCAGGGATTAGGAAAATAATAACTGTATGCGCACAGTATAAATATTTCTATCATATGGCAGTCTTCTGTACAGTGATGCAGGTCATACATTAAAAAATCTTCATTAAATTTTTTTCTCTTAGACATTGGAGTGGTGCATTTAAATGTTATAGAGCTAAACATGTTAAATTGGTGAGTAGTAGTAGAGTAAGTTTTTAACCTGTCAAGTTTTTTTTTTTAGATTTTTAACATTAATATTTATATTTTTCCAAGCACAAAACAGTTTAAAGCAAAGTTTAGTTTGAACAGAATGTGCAGGAAGGATTGAAAAGCATGTTAACACGGTAATGTAGGCGTGAGTTCAGTATCTGACGCATGCATAAATACACCAGGAACCTGGAAACTTAAAAAATACTGAATTACAAAAAATATTTAAAAAACAAACATGTTTCATTTATATATATACAAAAATGAATATTAGGAACTATATTTATCAAACATTATACTTGGCAAGTAAAAATTGTTTCTGGGCAAATGAAATGTGAAAGCCACTTTGGGCAAGTGGTAAAAATGCTTGACGTCAACCCCTGGGCTGATACTAGGCAACTTTTAGGTGATAACGGCCGCTTCAGCCGTCTCTGATACTAAGCTTTATTTATAATTTAAAAATAAATAAAAGTAGACAGAGTGTCTGCCTTACTGACTAAACCACTAGTAAACCTGCAGATTGAGAGTGAGGTGCACAAGCAACAATCAGATCTCTGATATCAGATGGAGCTTGGCCATTTGGGCTTTATATGTGAGAAGGAAGATTTTAAATTGTATTCTGGATTTAACAGGAAACCAATGAAGAGAAGCCAGGATAGGAGAGAGAGATGGGAGTTTTAAACCTTTCCTTTGAATAAATTCCACATGTTAAAGTCCATGCAGATTTAATTTGGTCAGTTAACAGGATATGAGTTGGTTTTTTTTTATGGGTTTAATATAAGTGAGATGCTGATACATTTTTTTTTTTACAATAGACTAAGAACTACTAAAATGATGTTCAGATTAAACATGAATAGATTATTTCTGCTGTCAAAAAGGGAATTAATTTAGGATTAAGATTCACTTAGCCTACTGGCACAATCTGAAGCTTCTATGGAACTGATAACCACTAATAACGGCCATTTAATGGATGATAACATCGAAACCAACACAGATCTTCCTTCTTGTTTTGGTTCTTTTTTTTGTTATTCTTTTTATGTCAAGAAAAAGGCCACTTCCCGGCTGAGTCACAGATTTGGTACCACGCATTCAACTATTCCTATTAGTGATTTTATGTCGACGGTTTGATTGAAACCAGAAGGAAATATTTGAATATTTGAAACGTCAAAATATCCATAGCCTCAATATTATTTTTCTCTAAAATTAATACTTTATTCCTCCACTTTAGATGTTCGGTGGATGTGTTGGAAAGATGATTTGTTTAGAAAAAAAAGTCTCAGCAATGACTTTTCCATTTGGAGAAGAAGAGAACCCAATCTGAGCTTATAGGCCTGCTATGTTTTGGTCTTTTTACTCCCTAAATGAGCATTTTATGTGGTTTCGCTTAGTCAGCGCAGTGTTGCCGTTGAGGTTACTGGTCCTCCAGCAGTGGGAGGAAGTTAAGAGCACAGCAGCCATGTGTGACGGAAAGTCAGCTGCTGATGGAAGCTGCTCTCAGGTGCAGCGAGGAAAAGAGAAGCTGACAGAAAAGCAAGGGTCAACCATTCTTTTTTTTTTTTTTTTAGACATTTGTTTAAAAGACAAAACAAGTCATGTTTTTTTTAACAATAAAAACAAACAGATATTTTGATGACTGGATATCCCTTGTAGTTGTGGCAGGATGTTCATGTGGTTGTTGTGTTCAAATCTTTATAGCAGCAGACATGATTAAAGTATGAAGTTGCAACATCTCTTAGCATTAAGATTTATAGAGACTGATAAAGCAAAGAAGCAACACTGATCCATCCAGCTAATAAAAATATGGCTTTGTCCTGAAAACACTGACAAATAGCAATAAATGATGTTTCTATTAGTATTTTGCTTCAGATATATATTGGACGTAAAACTTTAAGGCCAACCAGGATGAAAAGTGAACATTTGTAAGGAGTTGTCATCAGATTTTTACCCACATAAATCAGGGCCATTGCCCGATCACCTGGGGCAAGTAGTTTTTATTGTCGGGAGAGTACAAATTTCATTGCGTTTGCCTGCCGGGCAAGTGCAATGAACGCAAAAAAAAATTATTTATCACTCAAAATTACTTTAAAATCACTGACATTGGCTGAAAACGACCCACAAGCGTTGCTGGCGCCATTTTTGTGGTTTTGTACACATTCTCGCGTGATTTGAAAAAGTCGCGTGATTTTCCGCTAGATGGCGTGATTCAGCTCTTGGGGAGAGAATTCTGCAGAGCAGCAGCTGGATGATGAATTTAATCTATACTATAATACATGCTAGATTAAAAATGATCAGTCAGGGATTAGGAAAATAATAATAACTGTATGCGCACAGTGTAAATATTTCTATCATATGGCAGTCTTCTGTACTGTGGTCATACATTAAAAAATGTTCATTAAATTTTTTTCTTTTAGACATTAGAGTGGTGCATTAAATGTTATGGAGCTAAACATGTTAAATTGGTGAGTAGTAGTAGTGTAAGTTTTTAACCTGTCAAGTTTTTTTTTTGATTTCCAAGCACACAACAGTTTAAAGCAAAGTTTAGTTTGAACAGAATGTGCAGGAAGGATTGAAAAGCATGTTAACACGGTAATGTAGGCTTGAGTTCATTATCTGACGCATGCATATACATAGCCTGACGTAGTCCTACTCAATTCTAGTCAGAATATGAGTCTGTCATAGAGCTGTGATTATGGGGCGTGTTTCGAACGAACCAGGAAAAAAAATGCCTCTGCACTCAATTGGATAGACCTACAACCAATAAGAGCAACGGAGTGCGTGACGTATGTTAAGCGATGCATAGTTGTTGTCAACAAAAATCTAAGCATGCAGTTGCACGCCTAGAATAAGAAGATGAGCCTTGATCGCGTTTCTCTGTTCCTCTTTTAAAATTAATTTGCGGTCGTTATCTTCTAGAACAGACCTAATAGCAGAATCTACTCACCTCAACTCTCCAACGGCAGCCATTGTTGTTGTCACCCAAGCGCGCTTTGGTCACGTGGTTGATTACGTTACTGTTGATCATCTGTCCATCATCGTATAAAGCCTGCCCTGACAATTTGATTGGATCGCCAGAGGGTGGGCGATCATACTCGCGCTACTATGGAGCAGAGCCAGACCGAACTTCCCGACCTCAAACCTTGTGGGCGGGACTACCTTTCGAATGGCACCTAGGATAACATATACACACCAGGAACCTGTAAACTTACTGAATTACAAAAAAACATTTAAAAAAACAAACATGTTTCATTGATATATATACAAAAATGAATATTAGGAACTATATTTATCAAACATTATACTGGGCAAGTAAAAATTGTTACTGGGCAAATGAAATGTGAAAGCCTCTTGCCCAAAGGGCACATAGGTTTCACATAGGTTATCTCTGCTCGTTTAGACAAAGTCTTTTTGGTTCCATTCAAACTAAACATTAAAGCTACAGTGTGTAATAATTACAGGGATATACAGTCAGAAATGTAATATACACAACTATGTTAGTTATCATCATCTACGAGCTCAGCCTCTTAACCTTAATATTTGCGTTGCCTTAGAATTCGTTATTTATAATTACATAGGAGCGGGTCTCGCAGCCATGGAGGCAGACATCTTTGCACTACGGCAGCGCAGAGCCAACAAACTAGCGATTGCGAGATCGCCCATTACGCTCGAAAGTAACTACGGCAAGTTGAGAGAGATGAACTGAGGCGGTACTGAACAATAGATGGCAGTATTAAAATGATCTATGTAAACAAACCTCATCACTTGAGAAGGTAGGTGATGCGGACGTTGTGGAAGACATTTTGTCCCGTAACGCTCGCCGTACTGCTGGGGGGGGGAAGCGGTGGGGGGGAGATGTTCATGTTGCTGCGGTCTGCAGTCTGGACGTTAGATGTCGCTGAAAATTACACACTGTAGCTTTAAATGAGTTTATGCTACTTAAAGGAACATCAAGCCTTGGAAAAACTCCAGTAAGGCAGCTCACACTTGGTGTGTGTTTAGGCTCGTAGTTGGCCTTGGAAGATGGCTTCCTGTTCTGATCGTCTCTTGTTCTGATCTGGAGGAAGAAAAGCAGGAGGACCAATTAAAAAACAGACATGTCCTAAAGCACTGTGGACAGAGACCTGTTAGTACAGTCGAAGAGAGAGAATGGTGAACGGTGGAGATGCATGAAAAACCACCACAGTGATTGGTATAAAGCAGTCCTGGGTTTTTGCGCAGTAGGAAAAGTTTTCACATCCGACGGTTCTTATTAGGGGTGTAAATCACAACCCTCATGGCGATTCAATTATTTTCGATACTCAAGAATACACCACGATACGATTCGATTTTTTTTTTTTTTAAACACCTTACAGGCTAGACAATGTTTAAGTTTTGAAATAAATCAATGAAAGCTGTAATATCGTTATGCATTTTTTTTTAGAAACAACAGCAAATAACAGAAGAAAAAAAAACATGAATCGATACTCTTGCGGACGTATCGATGCATCAGATCACCGGCTGCTGGATCTATGCATCTATACAAAACGATTATTATTTACACCGCTAGTTCTTATGCCCCTGAATTGTAGCTAATAGAGTTGATGAGATCTAAAAAGTCAGCAAACAGCCTGAGTGCCGTTCAGATCACCCGACTCTGTAGGACAAAGTTAATAGATTATTGATTTTTTTTTATTTTTATTAATAATCTGAAAGCCAGAGTTGCCTTAATGAAGATTTTTTTACTAAATTGAATCAGGCGAAGCTCAAACTTTTCCACATGAGGAATTCTGGATAGAGCAAATTGACTGATGAAAAAATGTTCTTTAACTTAGATGCAAAATATTTTTTTTTTACTATTTTGACATAACTAGTGCTCTAAGTGGGTCGCTCTGTCAGTTAAAGGCATGTTTTAGAGTCTCTATATTCCAGTTAATGATTAATCGATGACTAAATTAGTCATCGATTAATCTTAAGCCTTAGTGTGAGGGATTGCCTTTGAGTCAAAGAGTCGATGCAATCGGCTGGATTTCTTTAGATAGAAAACCTTGAATCAATCAGACTGGATGATCTGGTTGAACTGTAAAGTGCCTTGAGATGACATGTGATGTGAATTGTAGCTATAGAAATAAACTGAATTGAACTAAATTAAATAAGTTGACAATTATTAAAATAACTGATTAATCGTGATTAATCCGATTAGTTATTTCAGCCCTAGTATACATTAAAATGTTTTCTTACAGGGCTGCTCTGTGGAACAGTGGGTAGCACTGCTGAAGAAGGTTCTGGGTTAGATTCCCGGTCCGGGGTCTTTCTGCATGGAGTTTGCATGTTCTCCCTGAGCATGCGTGGGTTCTCCCTGGGTACTCTGGCTTCCTGCCACAGTCCAAAAACATGACTAGGGCTGGGTATTGTTCAAAAATTTTCGGTTCCGGTACCAATACCGATATCTTCACTTCGATACCGGTTCCTGAACGATACTTTTTTCGATTCCAGTTTTATAATATCAATTCGAAGAAAAGGAAAATTACACAACATAAAAAACTACAAATCTTGAGTTTTATTTTGGGCTCTGATTTTTCCATTTACATTTTTCCTCTTACATAAAAAAAAAAAAAAATTCAGTGTCTAATATTCACTGTTACATTGTGAGGACCTTTTTACTTAGCAGTTTTCCTTTAGAAAAATTACCATGTCTGACAAACAAGCCCGTTGAATGGTGAAACTACTGACAGCGCACCGCTGGGATATGGGGGTCTGAGCGGCTCCGACAGAAATATTGGAAGGCAGAATGAACTGACTGCACTGATTAAGTTTTCAGGTGGATTTTCCCACTTAAAAACATAATAAAACTACTTTATTCCCACTGATCACAGCAAATATAGCTGCAAGGCAAATAAAGGATAGAGTAGCTCCGCCCAACGCGCGTCAGACACACTTTTCGACTGCGCAGCCAGAGCAGCAAAGCTGCTTCAGCCGCGCATCAGAACTAACTGGTACAAGCAGCAAAAATGAAGCAGCAGACGTGATTTTGCTGCTCCTGCTGCGTCCAGTTTGAAAGCAGCATGATTCACTCCGCTCTGGCTTTGCACTGCCCACGGGCTGCTGAGAGGAGGATGGTCGCGCCGGCTGCGGTCCGCTCTTCTTGCAGTCAAACACCGAGCAACTTTCTGCTCTTAAATTGTTTCCGTGCACGATGTATTGCATTGCGCACTATTAGCATCAGTGTTAATAAATTGAAGCCGCACTTTTGACCTGGGGGGCATTTTAAAGGGGTTCCACGACGCTCACAACCAGTTCACAACAGATACACATGAACCCTGGCTGTAGGCGGGACCGCCTATGTATTTTTCCTGGATGACGCAATCACGTTAAGTGTTACAGCCAATCACCGAAACTTGGTACCGAAAGACGAGGCATGTTTTGATACTCTGTAGAACCGAAGCATTTCGGTCGGTACCATAAAAGAACCGAAGTTCGGTACCCAGCCCTAAACATGACTGTTAGGTTAACTGGCTTCTCTAAATTCTTAGGCGTGTATGATTGTTTTTCCTGTGTGTCTCTGTGTTGCCCTGAAATAGACCCTGCCTCTCGCCCGGAGACAGCTGGAGATGGGCACTAGCACCCCTCGCAACCTCGTTTGGAATAAGCTTGACGGAAGATGGAGGGATGTTTTCTTTTACATTTTGAAACTAGACATATTAATATGATGGGAAATTTGTTGGGTTACTGAATATGTGAAACCCCTCCAGTGAGTAGGAATAGAAACTCTTTGTTTTAGTGTTATCCAGTGGTGGCAGAGATCCTGTGCTGTTAAACAGCGTTTCTGGTTCTGAATGCTCTCAACTTTAAAGCCCCGCTCCATGAGGTGGATTAACCCTCTCCAGCTACCGTACTAAATGCTTCTAAATTCTTCTATCATGTCACAAATCTGGTTTCTATCATCACATCATCGCCTTCTGAGCATAGTGGATTTCATGCTGCTCCGTCATGCAGCGCAGCTAAATGGGCATTATTTAGCTGATAACTTCAGAACCATATTGAGTGTTTGGATTTACTAACTGGACCAGAAAAGCTCAGTTCTTCACGCTTATTACTATTAATCCCAGAAAAGACAAGACCAGCTCTATCAAGGCTTAATTTGCTTAAGAATAAACTGCTTGTCTTCTATACTAATAAACAGTGAATTTCTGCATGTTGTAAAATTAATGCTCCGATAGCCAACGTAGATCCAAAATGGCTCCTGTTTACAATTTCTGTTGAACTGCAGTTCCTTTGCAGTAATTGAATAACCAAGTTTCTTCCATATGCCGCTTTTATTACTGCATCTGTTTTGAACATTGCTTATATCTGGGAAAGCCACCGGCCACAGAAATGGGAAGAACATAAAGATCTGAGGCTTCTAAAGCACCCAACTGCAATATATAATCCAGTTATGATTCACATAATCCTTCTGACAGATTCACGTGGAGATGCGTGTTTGTCTGGATTTGAGAGGTGAGGAAAAAGAGCAGAGATTAATTATAAAGATTAGGGATAAATATATATATTAGACACACGTTTTCAATGATGAATCAACAAAAGTATAGATGGAAAAAGTCAGGAAAGGGATTGAAGAGTCATGGATCTGAAAGGGCAGTGGGCGTTTAAGTAGGCCTGTCCGAACAAAGTGGGGACTGGAGAGACGGCGAGGAGAGGATGAAGGGGAAAATGTAAGAAGTAGGGTCATCTGTGAGGATGATGAGCTCCTTGTTTTGGAAACTTGAGCAAACCCACTGAACGCACACACCCACACACACACTCCCATATTATTTTTTCATTTATTTCTATGCTCTAACCAGAAGCCTCACCTGAATTTATTTTACACCTCAGTCCTTAGGAACCAAAAACACACAAGGAGAATCAGATCCTCCCGACTAAATGTTACAGCACACACACCTGCACACCCATTCTGTGGTGGTGTGAGAAAGAGAGCCTGCAGGTTTTAGGTTTCTGTGAAGGTTGTGGTTTTAGTGTTTATGTCAGCACAATATAGGACTGATGAATTGTGCCGCCACAGGTTACTGTCACATGAAATGAAAGCTTGTTGTTCAGTCCTGTGTGCTGTTTAGACACCAGGCCCCATACACAACACAGCCAGATACAGCCAGCTGTTGGTGCTTACAGGCAGATGCAACGAGCTTAGAGGTCATTGAGGCTTGGAGTGAAACCAGCCATCGATTTCCTGAGATCATCTAGAGCTGCTACTGTATCACGTTTATTATGGTTCTGTTAGCTTCTTTAATTCAAACCTCCACAATATAGTTTTGCTGCCTGAGAAGGAAGTCATTTTAACCTTGTCCCGCATGTGAGGGCTGGAGTTTTAATGCAGAATTTTTAATAAAGACATCCCAATCAGGCTTTGATCTATAATTGAATACATTAGATCAGGGGTCACCAATTAAAAATCTGCGGGGTCCAAATAAAGAAAATCAACAACCAGCAAAGGTCCGGAGACAATTTTAATTATAATCCGTTACTTTAAACAGCATTTACCCCTGAAATGAAATGAGGTGTTTATGCATTCATGTTATACATTGAATTTTTAAATAAAATATATAAAAAATAGAACGTTATTCCATTTAAAGATCTAAATTGTTTTGGAAGTAGAGAACAACAATCGTTTAGTTTGGTATATAGACAATTTCCTGATTCACATATTTTATAAAACACCTGAAGTGACTGTTTATTTTATTTATCTTTTTTTCTGTCTTAATGTTCGCAGTGGGCTTTATGCTGCCCTGCAAGGCTTTAAACCTGGGTTTGAATGGAGACTAAGCCATTCTAAAGCACATATCAAGGAGCTTATTTTGAGCCTGGATCCATATTTATTTTGATTCTGTTCATGGTGGAGAATCCTGCTTCACAGCAGCAGGTTGAGCCAAACATCCTCTAAATGTGCAGGATCATTGTTGAGCACCATTTCACTTTTCTTTCACCAGTTCACCGCAGTTCTTCCTGCTGTCCACACTTTCTCTGTTCTCTTTTTCTCATCATCTTCTCCTTCTTTCTCATCTCCCGGCTTGCCACAGGTTTACCTGCTGTGTCTAAATTAGCTAGCAGCAGCAACCCAGCCTGACAGCAGCTCATTGGCTGATTGGCATCACGTGCAGCCTAGTACAACATGCAGTAATTTATAAATGTTTTAAATCAGGTTGGGTCCGGATCCGGACCGCGGTCCACTAATCCTTTACCTCTGCATTAGAGTTAAAAAAAACATCCGCCAATGGAAACAACTAAAGCATAAAAGTTCAATTGATTTCACTGTCTATGAAAATACGCTCAAAAGGTATTGGACCTTGATCCGACAAAAATGCACCGTTTTAACATTTTAACATAAAATGTGCTACATTTAAAATGGTTCTTAATCATCTAATTTCTCTTAATAATATAAAAATCTTTTTTATTATAAGTCATCAGAATGCCTTCTTTCTCAGTTCTCTCAAGTACAGAAAGGCTTGAAAGACTCTCTAATTGGGAGAGTCAGGCACACCAGAAGGTGTTTTCTGTAAAACTCCCCGCAGTGTGTGGTTGGTGCTCAGACTTCCAGTTTGACCCTCTTCTATTCAGAAACATTGCTACTTTTTATGCAACGTTCTGCAGTTGGACTCTAGTGCACACTTCAACACATCGTACAGGTGTTAAAGGTGATGATTAAGTGCGGGCATACACTGTACTGTCATCATAATTGGAAACTTAAGCGTGGGTTTTACCTCTGTTTTCAAAAGGAACTACAGGATAAATCCACATATAACGAACATATTTAGACTATATTTTTTTTAAATGGGCACATATTGACCTTCTGTCTTGGTGGTAAGTTCAAATGCAAACCTTTTCAAAGGGGAAAAAAGTCCTAATTCCACATTCATCAGAGCTGGTGATGCTTCAAACATTGATAAACAGCATCTAGTGTGTGTGGTGCTGATAAAATAAGTATAAACATAGCAAGAAATGGTTATTTTCTCTTTAAACGAAATGCGTCCTGATGCTCATGTCGAGCATAAAAAAAGAGCATGCATGTTTTTCTAAAAGACCAATGACATCAGACCAGTAGTATCCCTAGCATTTTAGAGTGTTATTTTGATCTTGTGTTCTTTGTGTAAGTTAGAACTGTTCGATAACATTTAAATAGCATAATAATATAATTCTTTTGGAGGATTTTGGAGCTAATAAAGTCACGTGTGACATAAACACAGTGACTCAAGTTCATGCCAGCTGAACTAATCTATGTTATTACAGTGTTATTGTGAAGTTTAATTAATGGTGCATATATTCACCTGAGAACTGATGATGTCTCTGTGTTACAGACCCTGGCTGCGTGCATTGAAGTGTATTTGACAATAAAGTAGTGAATCTCAATCCATCCATCCATCCATCTTCCTCCGCTTATCCGGGGTCGGGTCGCGGGGGCAGCAGCTTAAGAAGGGAGGCCCAGACTTCCCTCTCCCCAGCCACTTCTTCCAGCTCTTCAGGAGGAACCGCAAGGCGTTCCCAGGCCAGCCGAGAAACATAGTCTCTCCAGGGTGTCCTGGGTCTTCCCCGGGGCCTCCCCCCGGTGGGACGTGCCCGGAACACCTCACCAGGGAGGCGTCCAGGAGGCATCCTAAACAGATGCCCAAGCCACCTCAACTGGCTCCTCTCGACGTGGAGGAGCAGCGGCTCTACTCAGAGTCCTTCCCGGATGACCGAGCTTCTCACCCTATCTCCAAGGGAGAGCCCAGCCACCCTACAGAGGAAACCCATTTCGGCCGCTTGTATCCGCGATCTCGTTCTTTCGGTCATGACCCAGAGTTCATGACCATAGATGAGGGTAGGAACGTAGATCGACCGGTAAATCGAGAGCTTCGCTTTTTGACTCAGCTCTCTCTTCACCACGACGGACCGGTACAGCGCCCGCTTCACGGCAGATGCTGCACCAATCCGCCTGTCGATCTCCCGCTCCCTTCTTCCCTCATTCGTGAACAAGATCCCAAGATACTTAAACTCCTCCACTTGGGGCAGGACACCCCCCCCTGACCCGGAGAAGGCACTCTACCCTTTTCCGGCTCAAGACCATGGCCTCGAATTTGGAGGCACTGATCCGCATCCCGGCCGCTTCACACTCTGCTGCGAACCGATCCAGCGAGAGCTGCAGATCACGACCTGATGTAGCCAACAGGACCACATCATCTGCGAAAAGCAGAGACGCAATCCTAAGGCCAACAAAAGGATCCCCTCAACACCTTTGCTGCGCCTAGAAATTCTGTCCATGAAGGTAATGAACAGAATCGGTGACAAAGGGCAGCCCTGGCGGAGTCCAACTCTCACTGGAAACAAGCCCGACTTACTGCCGGCAATGCGGACCAGACTCTGACACCGGTCATACAGGGACCTGACAGCCCGTATCAAAGGGCCCGGCACCTCGTACTCCCGGAGAACCCCCCACAGGGCCCCCCGAGGGACACGGTCGAACGCCTTCTCCAAGTCCACAAAGCACATGTAGACTGGTTGGGCGAACTCCCATGCACCCTCCAGGACCCTGCTGAGGGTATAGAGCTGGTCCAGCGTTCCACGACCAGGACAGAAACCACACTGCTCTTCCTGAATCCAAGGTTCGACTATCCGACGGACCCTCCTCTCCAGCACCCCCGAATAGACCTTGCCGGGGAGGCTTAAGAGTGTGACTCCCCTGTAATTGGAGCACACCCTCCGGTCCCCCTTTTTGAATAGGGGGACCACCACCCCAGTCTGCCAATCCAGGGGGACTGCCCCCGATGTCCATGCAATGTTGAAGAGTCGCGTCAGCCAACACAACCCTACAACATCCAGGACCTTGAGGAACTCCGGGCGGATCTCATCCACCCCCGGGGCCCTGCCACCGAGGAGCTTTTTAACCACCTCGGCGACCTCGCCCACAGAGATTGGAGAGCCCAGTCCAGAGTCCCCAGGCCCAGCTTCCTCAATGGAAGACATGTTGGTGGGATTGAGGAGGTCTTCGAAGTATTCCGCCCACCGACCCACAACGTCCCGAGTCGAGGTCAGCAGCACACCATCCCCACTATAAACAGTGTTGGTGCTGCACCGCTTCCCCCTCCTGAGACGCCGGATGGCGGACCAGAATCGCTTCGGAGCCGCATGCCGCTTTGCCCGCCGGTACCCATCAGCTGATTCCGGATTCCCACAGGCCAAAAAGGCCTGATAGGACTCCTTCTTCAACCTGACAGCATCCCTCACCGGAGGTGTCCACTAACGGGTTCGAGGGTTGCCGCCACGACAGGCACCGACAACCTTGCGGCCGCAGCTCAGATAAGCCGCCTCGACAATGGAGGAACGGAACATGGTCCACTCGGACTCAATGTCCCCCACCTCCCCCGGGATGTGTTCGAAGTTCTGCCGGAGATGGGAGTTAAAGCTCCGCCTAACAGGCGACTCCGCCAGACGTTCCCACCAGACTCTCACAACACGTTTGGGCCTGCCAGGTCTGACCGGCATCCTCCCCCACCACCGGAGCCAACTCACCACCAGGTAGTGGTCAGTGGAAAGCTCAGCACCTCTCTTCACCCGAGTGTCCAAGATATACGGCCGCAAGTCCGATGAAACGATGATAAAGTCGATCATCGAACTGCGGCCTAGGGTGTCCTGGTGCCATGTGCACATATGGACACCCTTATGCTTGAACATGGTGTTCGTTATGGACAATCCATGACGAGCACAGAAGTCCAACAACAGAACACCACTCGAGTTCAGATCAGGGCGGCCATTCCTCCCAACCACGCCCCTCCAGGTCTCACTGTCATTGCCCACGTGAGCGTTGAAGTCTCCCAGCAGAACAAGGGAGTCCCCAGGAGGGGCACCCTCCAGTACCCCCTCTAAGGACTCCAAGAAGGATGGGTAATCTGAACTGTTGTTCGGCCCGTAAGCACAGACAACAGTCAGAACCCGTCCCCCCACCCGTAGGCGGAGGGAGGCTACCTTCTCGTTCACCGGGGTAAACCCCAACGTACAGGCGCCGAGATGGGGGGCAACAAGTATGCCCACTCCTGCCCGGCGCCTTTCACCGTGGGCAACTCCAGAGTGGAAGTATGTCCAGCCCCTCTCAAGGAGACTGGTTCCAGAATCTCAATCTATTTACTTATTTATTTGGATTTTAAATAGGTCTCTAGGCTCATAGGTCTTTTGTCCAAAAAAAAACATAAAAATGTTCACAGCACCCCTTGTTCAAACTACTTCCAGTGGCCATGGTTATCACTGACATTTTCCCACCACTGTTTATTTATTGTTTCTGTATGTATCCGCTGGTTTAAATGGTGGTGGAGGAAAAAATGTTTGCAATGGGGGCCTGAATGAAATTAGTTTCTTTAATATATTCCAGTTGTGATCAATGTTCCTCTCTGTCTTATTCACTTCCATTTACTTCACTTAACGTTGATCACAAACCTTTCAGTGGACTGTTTTTCAGGTTTTAATGCGCAATGAAAACACTGTAATCTGATAGTTTTTAGTGCGGTATAGAATGTTGTTTTTCCTGTTAGCACCGAATATAAATTCAAATACAGCTGAAACAATTAATCGGATTAATCGTGATTAATCGATTATTGAAATAATCGGCAACTAATGTAGTAATCGGTTTATCAATAACTGGAGCATAGAGACTGTAAAATATGCTTTTAGCTGTCAGAACAACCCACTTAGCAGGGGCGGCAGCAGGAATTTGGGGCCCAATGAAAGGCATTGATATTGGGGCCCCACCCAAAAAATATATGTAAGCCTTTAAACTGCTATAAAGATGTATTAATTTGTTTAATTCATTATCAGTATGTAAAATGACACGTGGCACTTAAGCCCCGGTACAAGCAAACTGCCGGTGACAGACGGGGAGACCTAATGCGATGCAGGATGGGTGTTTTGGTCAATATATTCATGCTTTGTTTCGCTGGTTTTTGCTTAAAAAGAGGGAAAACACAAAATAATTTATTTCACCGCTCGATTTTATTTTTATTTTTGAAAAATAGTAGGAAAAATCTTTTCTTCTTCTTTTGGGGCCCCCCTCAGGCAAGGGCCCTTAGAATCTTCCCTAACTGGCACCCCTGCCAGTTAGAGCTCTAATTATATCAAAACTGTAAAAAACATATATGTATATTTTGCATTTAAGATAAAAAATAAATGTTTTTGCTGCTCTATCCAGAACCCCTCACGTGGAAAAGTTTTAGTTGTACCAGGCTTAATTTAAATAAAAACCTTCTTAAAGGAACCTTTGGCTATCCGATTATTAATCGATTAAAGGAGAAACTAATCAACAGATTAATCGATTTATAAAATATTTGATAATGCCCCATTGGGAAGGCTACTCTTCCTCATCATGAGTAACGGTGTCGATAAAGTTTGGCCCCCCTGAAACCAGGTTTAGCGTTGCTAGTTTTGCTTTCCTTTACAAGCGGCAGCAGAGCTTCAGACTAGCTGTGTGGGTTATATGATGACCTTGGTTTCTCTACTGTTGGGCACAAAAGCATGTTTGTCCTGCTTGGCTCCCTTAGCTGCTGTTAAACACTGAGTTCTTTGTAGTCTCTTCAGTCCTTCTGACTTTCTGAAACACTTACTGATCACTCGACTATCAACCCTTCAACCAAGAGGGGACAAAAGAGACTGACTGTCCTGTTCTCTCAGTCCTGACTCAGCGTCTGTTTCCTTCACACCCTCTTCATTACAAATGACCTCCTCCCAGCAGCAACTGTGGCTCCATCTACTGCGTGTTTGCGGTTTTAACAGGACCGACTGGAAGCATTAGTGACATTATCCGAAGAAGAAAATCTCTGTATCTGTTTTTTATTGAAACTTGTAATGAAAAAAAATTGAAAAACATTTTTTTTGTTTTGTTTTCTTAATCAAATGAAAAAAACATTATACATAGAGATGACGGATGAAATCAGAATAAAGGCTACAAACGTATGCCAAACTTTGTTAATATTCGGCTAATGTTGGGGGGAAAATATGTTTTGAGCTTTAAATTATTGTTTGTAGAAAAAAAAATTTTCTTCACATATGTTCGATCCAGAACTCGTCAAGTGGAAAAGGTTAAGTTTCACCGGGTTTACTTTCAGGAAAAAATCTTCTTTAAGGAAACTTTGGCTATACCGATTATTATTTATAGAAATAAATAATCGACAGATTAATGGCTTTGCAAAATAATCTTTAGTTGGAGCCCTAGTTGATATTATAGGTCAGGGGTAACCAGTTAAAAATCAGCGGGGTCTGAATAAGAAAATCATCAACCAGTCCGGAGACATATTTAATTATAATCCGTTACTTCAAAAAGAATTTAACTCTGAAATAAAATAAAGTTATTATGCATTCATTTTATGCCAAAATTTTACTAGATCCATTTTCTGTGCACCTGAACTCCTTTGATAGGCAAAGTTTCTTTTTTTGATATTTCATTGATTGTTTTTGCCCAGTCTTCCCTGCTGCTTTATACTCGTTTGACTCCAAACCTGAATGTATCTCATGCGATTTACGCATTTTATTTTAAGCGGATGTGTTTTACTTTATAATAGTGCCTCTCTCCATGTAAAGGACTGGTTATACTAGTCCAGCAGTGTGTCGCAGTGAGCTTGTTGCAGACATTTTTGATTTATGCCCAATATTGAAGCGTGGCCTGTGCTATGTTATTCCACGCCACAACAAAACACAACGGACAACGGAGGGTCATGAGGGCAAAAAAGAGAGTGGATCCAGGTGGAAAAAGGGTCCCAGCGTTCTTGCGCACCTCGCTCTTCTAGCTGGTCAAACTTCACGAGTCGTTTTCCAAAATGGTGGTCAACAAACAAAACAAGCCGGTAAAGTACCAGACAGGATATTGGCATAGTGTAGCGCTGATGTAAATTTCACCATCAGAGGCCTCACTGTCCGCGGTCACCTACAATTTTGTGGAGGTGCAGCACAGTGTCTGCAGAAGGGGCGGGGGCATTTCTGCATCAACTGCGACACACGCAGATGACCTGGTTTCGGAGTATAAATCAGCCTTAAGATGAAATTGATGCGTAATCCAACTAAAATAGACCTGGGCTCTGTCTCAGTCAGAGCTACGCAAGCCCCCTGCAGAAAATGGTGCCGTCTGGAATCATTTACTTGGAATATCAATGATCACAAAAGCCACAACCTCGTCAAAAATTCAATGTGTTCAAGGCTTTAGTCCCTGACTCTGGGGGTGTTCTGTTCAGGTTCTGGAGAAATCAAAGAATGTGACATTGCTGCCTGACTGGTCTAAAAGACAGTAGGGTTGTTAAAGCATCACAATGATCAGCGAACTGCAGGGGTCCTGATAGCTGCTGGTTTGTTTGCTGATGTGAACCTACAGAAGTCTCTCTAGGAACTTCATGATGTGGGATGTCAAGGGAACGGGGTATAGTGATGAAGGCTTTCTCTGGTACGAGAACAAGGCAGGAGGTCTTCCTCACCACTGGGTCTGTCTCTTAGGTCAGGCAAAGGGAGAAGAACCATCTTCTCATTTGGTTGAGAGCAAACGCATAGGACCAGCAGGGTTCATGTCAGAGAAAGAACATAAACGTTTGAGGTGTAATAGAGAAAGAAAAAATCCTAATCTGCATTACTGATGATGGTTTTCTTGTTTTGTTGACAGGCATTTAAGGAGATGTTGTATGCTGCACAGGACCAAGCTCCATCCATTGAAGGTATTTCACAGACCAACACCAAGACAAACATTGCACAACTAAACAAGCTCACATAATAAACGTAAAGAACATTTAAGAAGCGCCCTTATTTAAAGTCTATTTAGTTAATTTGCAAAAAAAAAAAAGTTAACTTTCTTCCAGTGCCTGCCCGTTTTTGGTTCCTTGTCGTAAAAGAAGGCAGTAAGCATGGCCTCAGATGGTTATTATACAGCTTTGACTGCATTTTCTGTCTTTACACTTTAAACTTGTAATATTGATCAAACTGGCTTCCATTCACCCTTTTTATGTCTTGTAACCAGATTACAGCCAGTTCAGATGGACACAAGTCCAGATTACAACAGAAAAATGTTTAAACGTCCAGGAAACACACAGCCAGGCAGACAGAGAAACAGGACTACACTGAAAATCCGGCTGATCTCCAACATCTATAAACAACGGTGTTGATGGAAGCAGCACAGCTGATATTTCTCTGCAGGATGGCGTCACTGCCAAACAGGAACAGACGAGGCGAAGCTACTATGAGAAAAAGCAGAGAGAGCATAATGCTAGAGACTGAACTAACAGATTCTGCAGAGTGGGAAAATAGAGATAGAATGATGAAAAAGGGTCCCTATGTCCTCCAGCACTCTAAGTCTATAGCAGCATAGCTATAGAGATTCTAACTATAAGTTTTATCAAAAAGGAAAATTTTAAGCCTAGCCTTAAAAGTAGACTGCCTCACGGACTAAAGCGATGAAAGTATGCATGTAGTGTCTCTCCTAAAAATCTCCTGGAATAGCTTTTCTGGTTGTTTGATGCTGTGCATCCAGCTGCAAAAGTTTAGATTTCTGAACTCCAGCATCAAATGCTGGGACCTCTTGACACGGTTTGATGCTGTCCACCGTTGACTTTGCATCTTAATCAGATGCTTCGACATCCAAAAGGCGTTTGACACCAATGCATCGTAACCAATGAAGTTGTGGGTTGCAGAACGTTTATGATCCATCAGCTTGTTTGGCCCTCAACAGAACTAAATGAGACCTGAGAAATAAACATTTTTATTTTTTAAATTCTGAACATACTGGAACTCATGTGCTCCGATGTGGACGTAACTGGTGGCTAAACGACTGACAGGGGTGTATTTCGTGGCATACCTCCCATATATTTTGTAACGTTGCATTTGATTTGCAAGCAGGGGAAAACTAAGTTTGACTGTAAGTTCTCGCTTAAACTGTTGTAGCCAAACTCAGAACCTGTGGACCAATCATGTTGGTTTAAGCCGGGGCTGCAGCCGTACCAAACTAAAGATGGCAGTGCAGGAGGATGTACACCTAGTTTTTTTTGGTCAAATCGATCATTTCATCTGAGAAGGCACAGCATGCAATGTAAAAGTGCACGCTGTTGAGGGGGCGTTGGTCCAGATTTATAATGTCTAGAAGTAAACCTTTGCGCTTCAGATAATCAATCTGTCTTGGTAGATCAAAAGAAATTGGGAAATGTTTCTATTTGCTTTTATTAAGGTTTTATTCAGTCATTTATTTAATCTCTATTTTTCGTATTTCTAAATAGAATGCACTCAATTATTAATTACTAATATATTATTCTTTCAATGAAAATCTAGGGTCATTACAACCAAAGGCTTTTCTATCTTTTAATTAAATAAAAGCATTTTTTATATTTACTGTTTTCTCTTATTCACCCACTTTGCTCTCTATTGGCTTTAATTGTATAACTAACCTCGGAACATGTTTCTAGGATAGTTGTTAAACACTGCAAAAATCAAATGATCTTGCAATTCTTCGAGACACACTAAGGATTAAAAAAAGCCTCGAAATGCTTTTTCTAAATAGTTCACAACATTCATTCAGACTTTCTATTCTGCAAGGTTAACCGTAGATGTTTTGTCCAAATTTAGCCTCAATATTAAGCAAAGGGGCGGAAATTAGGATTGAGTTGAGCTTCTGATACATTGTTGTGAATTGGCGCTATATAAATAAACTGAATCGAATTTAATTGAATTAGAGCCACAATAACTTTTCTAGCAAAAAAAGTGTATTTATTCCTCATGAAATCCTTTAGTTTATATGTAGACAAATGAGATTCGAGACTTTTTGGAAAGATTTTTTATTTTAACTAATTTGAAATCTAAGTTAAAAAGGAGCAGAAGTCTCGTTCTGTTTCTGATGCTTCTGCTTCCTTCAGAAAGCTGAGTAAGAATAAAGAGGGGTGTTGCTGGAAAAATAAACCTTAATTAACCCTCAATTTTAAAATGGAAAGTATAGGCTGTTACTGAGACAGACATGTCATAAAGATAATGATGATGATGATGATGCAATGTGTTGAGACATAGAGTGAAAACAGCAGAATAAGGCCAAAATGGGATAAGAAAATTACCGTCTTCTGCCTCCACCGTCTGTGTCCTTTTGCTCTGCAGGGAGACTATAGAGGGAGTGGTCAGCACTCTCCAATTTACTTAATTTTGTGTCTTGTCTAAAAGTGTCTTTAGTTGGAACACTGTGAATCACTTAGTCTGCACAGAGTGACTCAAAACCACATGCTCAGACTGATGGTTGGATGCTGTTGATGAGACACAGATATAAAAGGTCCCCAAGAATCATTGTAACTGGAAATCTTGAATAGTTTGAATGGGAAAAAGGGAAGAATTATTTTTGTGTATAAAAATAAGTTTCTGTTGATAGAGAAGCCAGAGTGTAGGTTGTTGAAATGTTCACAAATTGCAAAGTTTTTTTTTGTTTTTTTTTTATTCCATAAAATATAGCATTGATATTAAATATTTGTATATACCAAATGCTAAGTTTTAGAAAATGCTGTTATGAGCTAGGGCTGGTCGATATGAACAAAATTTAATATCACACATATTTTGGCTATAATCAGGAAACGAGTGAATAAAATTTAGGGGTGTGCATTAGCACTGCCCTCACGATTCGATTCGATTATGATTCACCAGGTAACGATTCAATTCGATTCTGCGATGCATTGCGATGCATTAAAATCCCATTGACTTCGTAAAATCCGAAATGTGCCCCGATATCCGCTTTCCAAGCTTTTGGTGCATTTTTAATTAGGCCTACCCGTCTTATCGCGGTCATCTCCCTCCGCCTCAGCCATCTTGGTTGTTGTTGGTATGCCCCCGGAAGTAATTGAAACTTCACAAGTTGTCCATTTGAGGCCAGAAAATAAACAGTGACATAATCGATTATGGCACGTTGCCGCATCGATTCTGAATCGTGCATGCCCTGCATTGCAATGCATCGCTGAATCGATTATTGTTGACACCCCTAATAAAATTGGCAGCTCACACTGAGCCTGGTTCTGCTGGAGGTTTCTTCCTGTTAAAAAGGAGTTTTTCCTCTCCACTGTCACTACAACCTTGCTTAGTGTGAGGGATTGCATTTTAGTCAATGAGTCAATGCAATCAACTGGTTTTCCTTAGATGGAAAACTTTGAATCAATTTGACTGGATAATCTGGTTGAACTGTAAAGCGCCATAGGATAACGTGCTGTGAATTGGCGCTATATAAATAAACTGAATTGAATTGAATTAAAATTGCACTGATATACTCATTCAAACTTTTGGTTTCACATTTAAAACATTTTATTTTAACATTTTATTTTAATCAAAGCTTTTCATTAATAATGATACAGTCACAGGGTTAGGGTTACAAGGTACCAAGATCCCAGCAACCAAACAGGAAGGGTTAGGTGTTAGACACTCTCTCGATGACCCCCCCACCCAGTCCGACGACTAGAGCAGTTGGTTAGGGGATCAAAGGCATTGCACGGGCCGGCGCACGTTTGTTGGTATCTCTCAGATCCATAGCCAAGCCAGTTTGTAGAACTTGGAGAATTAGGGTTAGCTTTTAGAGTAATGGCTAGGTTTTAGGGTTATGGCAAGGCTTAAAATTAGGTTTTAGGGCAAGTGTCAGTGTTAGGTGTAATTTTAAGGCAAGGGTCAGGTGTTAGGTTTAGGTATGGATTCCACTAATATTAGGGTCAGTAGCTAATTGATCTGGTAAGTTGATAGTAAGGGCCCCAACCCTAGGGTTAGGGTTGGGTGTAGGAATAGTATCACAATGACATCCCCCTAAATCAGTCCATTGACCGAAAAAGGTATGGTTCAGGGAGTCAAAGGCAAGGCACTGGCCTCTGAACAAGACCACATCACATTACTGGTATTAGAGCATCTAAAAAACAACGTAATAAATAGTGTCTGTCATTTCCCTCCATCTTATTCTTTTTCTCTCATATGAGATAGCAGCCAATCGGCTTCACAGCTGATTTATTTAACATTTCAACTTGTGTGCAGGGAGACACTGACATGTGGAGGATACAACATTCTTCATTTTGCAGCGGATTACATTTTAGGTGGAGGAATAAATGTGTACCGCTTCCTTTTGCAGCAATGGTTTTGCGGCACATCTGACAAATTACTGCCTTTTGTTCGATGTCCTCTGTGTCTGCTATATAAGATTGCTAATCTGAAACAACTGCTGTCACCATATTTCGTTCGCCGGTTTCTGTAGTGTCCATTCCATGCAGAAAATAATCCTGTTTGGAGGAGGGGTTTATGATGCATTCAAAGTGCCTGGAGAAGAAATAAAACTCTCAGTGAAAAAGATGCAGACAACTTTATATACTCATGAATTTGTATTCAATGGTTGTGCTGTTGAAGATTCTCAGTCATCCAGGACATAATCATTCCAAAAAAGTTTAAAAAAACAGTCCACTGGACTTTGTTTCCAAGTTTGAAGACGTTTTGCGTCCCATGCAGGAAGCTTTTTTCAATTCAATTCAGTTTATTTCTATAGCGCCAATTCACAACACATGTCATCTCAAGGCACTTAGCAGTTCACCAGATCATCCAGTCAATTGATTCAAAGTTTTCTATCTAAGGAAAACCAGTTGATTGCATCGACTCATTGACTCAAATACAATCCCTCACACTAAGCATGCTTGTAGCGACAGTGGAGAGGAAAAACTCCCTTTTAACAGGAAGAAACCTCCAGGAGAACCAGGCTCAGTGTGAGCGGCCGTCTGCCGAGGCCGACTGTGGTTCAAGGAGACAGAAGCAGAGATACAAAAAGCAGCTGTAAAAGGCGGCTCCGTCCAGGAAACACACAGCCAGGCAGACGAGCTCCGAGCCAGGTCCCATGCCAGAGGATGAAGAGAGCACATCCATCCAGTCACAGTCAGAGAAACAGGACTATACTGGAAAACAGGCCGATCTCCAACATCTATAAACAAGGGTGTTGATGGAAGCAGCACAGCTGATATTTCTATCTAGGATGGCGCACAGCCAAACAATTTCAATTCCCAGCTTTTTAAATTCAAATGTCAGAAATAGTGTTGAGTTGGTTTCTGCAGTAGCCCAACAAGGCCTTGTTTTTGCTTAGACAGCTCTATGGTTGCGATAGAGTCATTTCAACTATTATGCGTGGGGAAACTCAGATTACATGGAGTATATTCGATGCAATGCCCACCCCTGTTATGAACTATATTCTGATGATAATTATGATGAAGATAAATCTTTGTGGCTGTTAATCTTTAATTGCAAAGCACCCAAAACTTTACCAAAGGAGACACAATATTAGAAAAAATACAACAAAAGAACACTTAACAAAAACAGCTACACTCATTAGTGAAACTCTGCTGCTCTAAGTACCGGTATACTAAGTACGAAATTTCAATGTAGAAAATTCTAGAAATGCACAGATTTAGGTTACTGCATGTTGGAGTACCTCTGCTAGGTTGATCCTGATGTTCTTTTTTAAGAGAAATTTATTCCCTCTGTAGGCAGATCAGAGTGTTTTACTTTTTTTTTTTGCCTCTGGTCTTGAATGCTGGGAGGATTTTTGCTGGTATTTCTTTCTTTTTTTATATATTTATGATGCATAACCATAACAAGTAAGGTAATTGTTGACATCCGGGAGCAACTCATTTATTCAGTTTCAAGTCAGTTTACTTATATAGTGCCAATTCACAACATGTCATCTAAAGGCGCTCTACAGGAACAATTCAACCTGATCAACCAGTCAGATTGGTTCATGGTTTTCTATCTAAGGAAAACCAGCTAATTTTATCGACTCGTTGACTCGACAATCCTTGCCTCAATTCAAGCCCCATCTTCCATCAACTCTTTTGCCCACTGGGAGATCTTTAGTAAACAATTTGGAAGAACTCCAAGCCTTTGTATCTCCATCACAGAGCGCTGACTTTAGTACAGTAATTTTTATTTTATTTTTTTACTTTAAATGCAACAGGTAATTTTTTTTTTGGACTCATGTATAACCATCCAGATCTTGCAATAAAAAAAAAATGTAGGAAGATGGTCGCAGGAAGCCAAGGGACCCTGCAACGTTGTTTTGAGGCTACAGAATGGAATGCATGGGGCAGCCACATGGAGAGGACATCGGTGCAAGGACTACATAAACTTCTGTGTTTATAATACCTTCCTTACCAGAACAGGAAAATGCTTCCCCAGTGATAAACCCTGCATCACCAGTAATCTGAAGGAATTGCTTAGCAAGAAAAAAGAGCCTTCCGGAAGGGATTTGGGGAATTATTGAGGAGCATACAGAAGCCATTTGAGGTGTGGATGAGTAAAGGCAAGGACGCAGGGAAGTCACCAGGTCCTAATGGTGTCAGATCCAGAGTCCTGAAGTCCTGTTCAGGGCAGCTCTGTGGGATTCTACAGCACCTCGTCCAGCTTAACCTGACCCTGGAGACAGTTCCAGAAGCAAAGAAGACGCAGCCATCAGTCCACAGTGACTATAGACCGGTTGCCCTGACATCCACATCACGAAGGTCATAGATAGACTTCTTTTGGTTCATTTCAGCAAACAAAGGAGCAGCTATCAAGACCCTGCAGTGTGCTTATTGCTGTGGATCTGGAGTTCAAGATGCCATTATACACCTGATACAACAAACCCAATATCATTTAGACAAGACAGACAGAGCTGTGACAGTCATGTTTTATGACTTCTCATCCTGCATTTAACATGATTCAGCTTGACTGACTTTGTCAGACACTCTACAAGACTCATTGGGAGGCATCAAGAATAGCCTGGATTAAAAACAACCAAACAGACCACAGTTTGTTAGACTGAGGGGTCAGCTGTCTAATTAAGTAGTCAGCAGCACTGGGGATGGTAAACTCTCCATTCCTTTTTACTTTGTACAAGTCTAACTTCCAGTACCTGACAGAGTCCTGTCATCTAGGGCTGGGCGATAAGACGATACGTATCGTACAGACGATCAAGGATTTTTATCAAAATCATAATTAATGTGCACAAATTAGAAATAGTTGCTTTATGGGGCCCCCAGGGCCCTAGGCAACTACCCAGTATTGCCTAATGGTAAATCCCCCCCTGCTGACAGGTTTCTTATGCATGTGGTGTGAATAGATTGATCCGCCTACTAAACTTCTAATTAGGATCATCTCCTAGTCCCTTTAATTCACTTTATGAATCCCAAAAGGAAACTAGATGTTGTTGCCCATAACCGGACGTTATGGGTGATTTTCTCATCATGGAATATTTTTATTACTAATATGCTGGATTACTTTTTATCTATGGACCCTTATGGCTGAATGCAGTATAAACAATTGAAGATTTGATTTATAAAACTGCTACTGGACACCTTCAAAGGTATGTCACTGTGGCTGTTTTGTTTGTTTACATTTTGAGATGCTGGTATATCTGTTTTAATTGTGCTTTGGTGCTTGCTATATCCATAAAATGATCTTGGTGGTTGAATTGTGGAGGATCTAAGCTTTCCAATGATGTCTAACATGTCTATAGTAGAAAAGATTTTACCGGTGGAATTTTATGCATTGAGTTATTACCCAACTTAACATCCACCGGGTCGCCGGCGACCTGATTGTCTTAGAGAGGTTAAGAATTTTTTTGAAACACATACTTTTTCCCTTTTTCTTGAGTAAAGAGGTCAAGTTGATGCTTCAACTTTTACCAGAGTGTTTTTAAACTGCAGTATCTATACTTCTACTTAAGTAACCAATGTGTGTACTTTTGACACCACCGTGTTGTTTTTAGCCATGGGGGGTTTCTTTAACAGGTTGATGTTGATGACTGTTGGCAGGAAGGTCTGGAGAAGCCTTTAAAGTCTGAAGACACTGCTTTGGGTTGCCATTTTGTTCTTTATAATCATTGGTCACATTTATTTTGAAATTCAATGTATTCATCTACTGATGTGCATCTAAAAAGTCACAGGCTACATCCTGACACTGTTATTCCTTTTTTAGCCTCAGTAAATTTGAAAGGATAATCCTTGTTTCTTCAGTCTGTGTTTAAGTTGACTAAATTAAGTCAATATCTAGATTTAGCCTCTTTGCGCCCGTGATGTTTGGATGAGAATTGGTTTGTTGTTAGAGTTGGATCTAACCGTACCATTACTCTGCATGTATCAACATGTGATTACTTTAGATATTTTTATCGCTGTACCTCAAAGACTTGCAGCAGCCTTTTTTTGTAGTATTTTCACACTGGGATTTTTATGAAGCTAAACAATCTAATCAGAAACCGTTTCTGCTTAGTAAAAAAACAACAAAAACATTTTGTATTGAGCTTTATGACATCATCAGAATGAGCAATTTTAAATTTTTTATTTCAAGGTAAAGTAAAGAAATCAAATTAACCTTTTTTTTCTTTTAAAAAGATTGAAGCCTTTTTAAATTCAAAGGTAAAATTCAGCAGCAGTAATTAAATAGTCGCTTTAAAGTTCACACTCTGAAGCTTTCTGCTGCCGCAGAGCCACTTTTGGACTTGAATATATCTACACTATGTATTAAAATGTAAATATAATGAACACAATGCTTTTTTGTCTCGTGGTTTAAACTACACTTTATTGTCTTAAAGTTTTATCATTATTATTATTGTTATTCAGAAAAATTGATGATTAATTTAAAAGTCTGATGACCGCAACCATTTTATATTCTTTACTTTATAAATTAATGATTTTTTTTGTAGTAGATATTGTAAAAATAAAAACATTAGTTTGGTGTTTTTCTTAATTTGTTTTGTTTACTAGACCATCAGTCTGCAACACAGCTCCAGAGCCTGGCTGTTTTAACCCTCTATAATGGATCATAATATAAATTAAAACATATTAATGGTTTTGAATGTAGTATAATAACATTGTCCTGTCCTGTAAGCTTAGGCCCCGTCCACACGAAGCCGAACCCTGGCCTAAACGCACAAATTTTTCACCAAACCAGCCTCTCATCCATACGAAGCCGGCGTTTCAGGGGTCTGTAAACGATCTTTTTTTTATTCAGCCTTCAGAGTGGGAAGATTTTGAAACGCCGTTTTCGCGTTTCCATCTTTAAGCTCTAACCGCATTTTTTTTTTCTTACACGCATGCGTCATAGCGTCGCCTCTAAACACGCATGCGCGACACAGTATCACAACAACAATGGCGCCGTACTGTGTTGAATGGTTGCTGCTCATGCTACTCACCCTGCTGTCGGGCTTACAACATTTCGTCGCCTATTTTTGTTTTGGCACCACAGCGCCACTTACAGGCCTGGCATGCATTTTGCAGCGTTTTCATGCATTCGTGTGGACGATCACATTTATTTTACGTCTCCGTCTTTACGACAAACGTTCTGGAAAATATTAGCGTTTCGTGTTCGTTTTGACTTCGTGTGGACGGGGCCTTATATTTGAGGTGAACTTTCCCAACAGAAGGACATTAAAATAACAGTGATATGATTTTAGATGTATTTTATTTTCCTTACCTTGGAAACTAGGTTTTTTTTACACAATTCTCCACAATTAGCAACAGCTCATAAAATAATCTGTGTTTTTATTTTTCCTAACATCCAAAATCTAAAAATACAAATCAATAGTAGCTGATTTCCTATGGCAGATATTTTACAAAATGAATAAGTTGTTTTATTATAAAAGTTATAAGAAATGTGAGGCTTCCTATGATTTTAGTTAGGCTGGACTCTTGGATTTAAAGGTTGCAGACCCATGCAAGTAGAGCAGTGATTCCCAACCCTTAGTGATCCACAAATGCATTGCAAGCGGTGCAGTAAAATATTTTATTTCTGAGGTAGTTAAATAAAATAGGGCTTTGCTTTGTGAGGACTCAATTTAAAAATTAAACAAAAAAGTATTTTAGTCTTACATGTTTGAGTTCAGCTTAAGCTTTGACACATCAAAACCAAGCGGAAAATAAAGTTAAACTAAATCAGTCTGATTGTAATTTTTGTTCTATATTTTGTTTTAAATTCCTCAAGTTTAAATGTGATTATAAGGGAGCTCCAGTTTGATAAAGGCAGATTTATAGTATGACTTTATTTTGTATTTATTTTGATTCCTTACTAACTTCCAGCCAACATATTTAGATTGTTTGTCATTTTAGATGGAAAGCATACGGTACCTAACAATTGCAGGCTCAAATTAAAAAGTAAAAAAGTTTTTATTTTATAATCAGTTATTGTACGTTCCACTTTTGGACAATTATCAATACTTTTGAGTGAGAGGGGGACGGATGGTACGACAAAACACTGAAGGTTTACACAATACAAAAGAGGTTGGGAGACACACTGCTGTAGAGTACCAGACTAGGATGCATGCAGGGTCCCACGAAATGTCTTCACCACCAGATGCAGGAAAAGGCAAGGAAAATATTTGGACTATTAGTCCTATGATGGTAATACCTCGCCTATTCAGCCAGGCCAACAATTCCCTTTAAATACCCCCCTTTCAGAGACATAGACATGTATGGGACATTGCAGACTAACAAAGAAGCCTAAAGACCTCTATTCCAAAGGGGTGAACCCGTTGGTCTGTTACAATTTGCATGTTTTCTGAACGCTTTGTTAGGCTACTGTATAAAGCCTTGAACTCAACGCTATTTCTGACATTTTGAATTGAAAAAGCTTCCCGGATGGGAGGCGAAACGTCTTCAAACTTGGAAACAAAGTCCAGGGGATTGTTTTTCAACTTTTCTAGAATGTTTATAAAGATGTTTCATTGACAATGAGAGGAATATAGATTTTTTCTGCTTTAAAATTTGTCTGGTTGATTCACTGGAATGAGTATTTTTAAATTCGTTTAAACTGCCAGTGATTTTGCAACTGATTTGATTTTCAGTCATCATAGCATGTTTCTACAAGATTTCACCTTGATGACCTTTGCACTCCTGTGTTGCTCACAGTAAACGTTAAGGATTGTAAATAGATTGTGAACAGTGTCTGGCGATTATCAGTGAGAAAAAGCCAACGTATCAGCACTGTCTGCGAGTTCAGCGTCTAATCAGAGCCTTGTCAGCACAGAGGTCGATCGCTGCAGAAGGTCAGATGCTGCTACTTAGCATGATGTGAATCACAGGCTTTTCCATTCTTATAATCTGATGAACCTGCTAATCCAGACTATCACTCAGACAGTTAGGTCATTACTAACTACTCATTTTAGAAACGTCTGTCAGCTGTCTCCACCTCATAGGCATAGAGGATGACGGTAATAATAGAAAACAGTTTGTTAACAAACTTTCTCTTTACGACTGACTAACACATTAAAATCTGATTCAGTTCCTCTTCAGCTTGATCAAATAATAAATCTATGAATTATTCCTCCAGTTGAAAGTTTAGCAAAGCTGGGGGACCTCAATGAACCTGAAGCAGAGAGTGTTTGTCGTTACCTTGACTGTGTTGGTGATGAAATTGTTTTAATGACTGTTTTGAATGGGTGGCTCTCTCAGGAAATAGACAATTTTAGACTATGCATTTGTTCATGTTTCCATTCAATCACCAATATTGCTTGAAAATGATTTCAATAATCTATTAATCTGGGTAAATTTTTCAGCCTTATGTAAATTAATGTGATTTATTCCAGCGTTGTTCTTAAAACCATAGCTATTACCTGGATTGTATTTTAGTGAGAAAAAAAACTCTTCTATTTGCTTTCACAGGTAAATAACTTGTGTAGTTTTAGATCCAAATGAGCAAATTGAAAATGTTTTTCATCATAATGCTTTGATGTTTTAGGCAGGAATATCTAATGTTGTACATTTACATGAAGCAAATCACACCTTATTTGATAATATTATGCACCACTGCCTCAAAAGAACAGTGATATAATATATAAAATAATCCTGAGTTAAAAGGCGCCTTGGTTCTGAGTTTTAAAAAATTATTCGGATTAATCGATTATCAAAGTTAGAATCAACTAATTTATTAATCGATTAATTGTTTACTGGAATATAAAGACTATAAAATATGCCTTTAGCTGACTGAGCAACGTATTTAGAGGAGTAATTTTACCATCCATCCATCCATTCATTCATTTTTCGTGTAATTATACCAAAATTGTACAAAAAAAGTATATAAACATTTTTCATTTAAGATTAAAAAAACAGAATTCTTCAATTAGACATGTTTTAGGTTTACCTGGTTTAATTTCTTTTAAAAAAAATCTTCTTTAAGGAAACTTTAGCTATGAGATTATTAATCAAAATATTAACAGATGAATCTACTTGCTAAATAATCATTAGTTGCAGACCTTTTTCTGATCATGTCCGGTAGATGATTATACTTTCCGTTGACCTCAGCACTGATTTGCTGCACTTTTTTGGCTTTGATTGAAACCAAGCGTAGTTCTTGAACAAAGATCTGTTCAATAAAGTGAAGAGTTCTCCTTTCAGTGTCAATCTGTCTTTCTGGGCCACAAAAACAGAGCATGATTACAGACTGATGCTGTGGTAGATCCTGCTGCAGTCTCACTGCGCCCTCTGCTGGTCGGTAACCATAATAACGGTTGTTCATTGACTTGTGGGCCTCAGTGCTTTACCTCCACTGTCCGTTATCCCCTTCGCCTGAAAGACGTTAGCATTAACATGAAAACATTGCTGTAAGCTTTTTTATTTCTGCTTCTTTGCAGTCACAGATGAAGATACAGTCAAGAGGTACTATGCAAAGTTTGAAGAGAAGTTTTTCCAGACCTGTGAAAAAGAGTTGGCCAAAATCAACACCTTCTATTCTGGTAATGACAATGCATAGTCTTCTTTATACATCTAAGGTTGTGCCTCAAATCACCTTGCATTCCCTTAATCCCTCCAGAGAAGCTGGCTGAGGCTCAGCGGAGATTTGCCACACTGCAGAATGAGCTGCAGTCCTCACTGGACGCCCAGAGGGAGAGCTCTGCTAACGGGCTGGGTCTCCGGAGGAGAAAAACTGTGTTTGCCCTTTCGCAGAAGGAGAGATGCAAACACAGGAACATAAAGGATCTGCAGCTGGCCTTTTCAGAGTTCTACCTCAGCCTCATTCTGCTGCAGAACTATCAGGTGGATGACAGCACACAGTTACACAGCCTACTGGGCTTCAGATAGCGCCTCTTATTGCATGTGGTGGAGCTTTTTCTCTGATACTTTACTGAAATGTTTTAATTTAAAGGTATAATGGAGCATTTTTGCTAATTTGTTTAAAGACTCCACGTAAAAAATAAAATGCACATTTACAACCCTGTACCCACTCCATAGAGGGGACACCTATTAAACACGTGCATTTTAATCTGTTTAATCATTGCTGTTCTCAAAGCTCATAAAAACGTATTGTGACTGAACGTCCGCCCTAACCCCTAAATCCCTCAATCACTATGCAGAGCGGGGACTATATAGTGAACTCACTCAATTTACCGTTCAGACAGATGATCCCTACCTTTTACTCCCTGTTGTTAAGGTTATTCAGTTCAATTCAGTTTATTTATATAGCGCTAATTCACACTTTACAATTCACCACATCATACAGTTAAAATCAGTTGATTTCTTTGTCTCATTGACTTGAAGGAAATCCCCCACATTAAGCATGCTGGTAGCGACAGACCAGGAAAAAACCTCCAGCTGAACCAGGCTCAGTGTGAGCGGCCATCTTCACTAAAAGAAATAAAACTTTCTAGAAAATCTGATCTTCCTAGTTTCTTCCAGAAGAAACTGGAAGAAACTGTTTCTTCCAGCCGG
Organism: Cyprinodon diabolis; assembly: GCA_030533445.1. Classification (NCBI taxonomy): domain Eukaryota; kingdom Metazoa; phylum Chordata; class Actinopteri; order Cyprinodontiformes; family Cyprinodontidae; genus Cyprinodon; species Cyprinodon diabolis. Next base: position 42,365,819 of record CM060067.1, on the reverse strand, counting down.
AAAAAAAAAACGGCATTTAGAAGAAACTTCCCACCCTGTGAGAAACCAACTGGACTCCATGGACGTCCATAAGTTCACCAGCCAGACAGAGAATAGTTAATGCTTCAGGCCTGGAGCTTTTATTTATACTCCCTGCAGCTTTTTCCTGCTTATATCCAAGTAATATTACAGCAGGACACTACATGTAGAAGCAGAAACTCAACATTTTTAAGTTCTCTTCTTGTCATCCCGGGGTGACGGTAGAGGTGTTCACAATCTGTTGATATTTATCACATCTGACTTTATCACATCTGCACAAAGCTGAAGTTTTCAAACCATACATGAAATATCCCAACAGAGAAACCTGGGTGGGATGAATTATTTATATCAAATAGTTTAAACAGACACCGAGCTGATTACAATGACTAGTTTATAGAAACGGGATAAATCTATCAGTTATTCCCTAAGGTCAATAGATCCACCTTCACAAGATCGCCATAATATAACTGATTTAGTTCTGGATACAGCGTCCATCATTCACATGGTTTTCCTTCACCCTATCAAAATAAATTCCCCTGATGGCTCAAACTACAGACAACATCTCACTGGAACAGTTTTCAAGCAGATCCTCCAAACCTGCCTGAAAACTAACCTTTGGTGGATTATTTAGGATATATTTTACCCTAAAGAAAACTAGATGCTGGTCAAATTTTACAAATGGCTGAACACCCAGGAGCTCTGAAGGCATCAGGCATGCATAGCAGCTTATGGAGGCGTACAACCTGAAAACAGGCCATAGTTGATTTGCTGCAGAGACATTTCAGCAAACTGACAAACCTGTTTCATCAGTTTCCCTTTAGTCCCTCTTTCATCAAATGATGAGACATCCTTTTACTCCTCTGTGTCGGTACAGATGCATCGCAGGGTTCTTTTCCACTTAAGATTGAAAAAAATTTGGAAGATCTAAAGCCAGTTTCTAGTTTCCTCTCATGACATCATCAGCTGTTCCTGGACCTGAAACCTGAAGTTTCTTCAGAGGAAAGGTTTTAGGCCACTTTGCTCTTCTTTTGGTCTCTAATGTGTTATCTGACAGAGGCACCTTGATCGAACAAAAGACTGGATTATGATCGTAATAATTATACTTTTTACTTCGAACACTGTGCAGCAACAATAAGGCAATAGTAAACCATATTCAGGACAGGGCAGCCAGTGGAAACATGCAGCCTTAAACAGATTTTAGCCTGGACTTAAATGATCAGTGTTCAGATCTTTCTCCACTCTGCTGCCTGTGGTGATGAGGCGGACAGGAGGCGCCATGGAGTGAAAGAATCATCAGCTCTGCTTGTGTGGCCTTAGAAACCAACCTTAGACTTCACTAACTCTGTCTCTCTGCCTTCATATCCTGTCAGAACCTGAACTTCACAGGGTTCAGGAAGATCCTGAAGAAACATGACAAGATTCTGGAAACTTCGAAGGGGGCCGATTGGAGGGTGGTCCACGTTGAAGTGGCTCCGTTTTATACCTGCAAGAAGATCACTCAGCTGATCTCTGAGACAGAGGTAAGACACGCGGCACAGATGTAGACGTTTAGAACGAAGTAGCGACTCACCCCTCTTCTCTGCTCGCTAGGCGTTGGTCACAACAGAGCTGGAAGGTGGGGACCGGCAGAAGGCCATGAAGAGGCTGAGGGTTCCCCCACTGGGAGCTGCACAGGTGAGTCACACACTTTCTATGACCGGACTTCTTTTTGCTCCGGCTTATTCTGTCAGTAAGAAAACAAAACGCTTTTTGTGGTGCAGCTTTGAATTTATTACTTCGTTTAATGAGAAATCTTGTTGGCACATTATCAGCCTAAACTTCTAATGATGGAACCTAATGATTAAGGGAAAAGTCCAGTCAATAAGAAATAATCAATGCATCATTATTTATACCTAATACGAATACGTTCGCAGTGATATAATGAGTTTTGTGATCTCTGCACAGTGACGTCACAAACCAGTAGGTGGCAGTAGTGTTCTTTGACAAACATGGATGTCTTCAGTAAAGCGCATTCAATTGAAAATGTATCTTAATTAAAAACACTTATTTATTAAACAGTATGTAATCATTTCATATTTAAAGTAATTTCAGAAGTTTGAATTCTGAATACGACCGGACTCTTCCTTTAAAGAAGTATTACACATGTTCAGGGGTTAAATGTTTTTTGTTTGTTTTTTTTTGCCCATACATGCTCTTACTTTTGAATGACATGTAAAATTATGTTTCCATTAGTGGGTTATGAAGTATATTCTACTTTAAGTGTCCGCTGCCATTGACCCATTAGAAAGAAGACTTAAATCTTTAAAGACGTTCTACCTCAAAGCAAACGATTTAGCCCTTCTACACTGGTATCATTTCAACTCATCAACACGTGAGAGAAACATTTGCCAACATTCTGGAAGTTGCGCTGAACTCCTTTCATTTACATTTTATCTAGATTTCGGATGATGATGATGTGCATTTCAGAGATTTGTTGTTTTTTTTACAGCCTGCTCCAGCTTGGACAACCTTCAGAGTTGGACTGTACTGTGGGGTATTCCTTGTCTTGATTGTCACTGTGGTCATCACAGGTACGACCTCCTTATGTAGTAATACAGCCTGATGATATTTACACCGCATCAGATAGCGTTCCTTTCATCTTAAGAAGAGGGGAGCGCTATCTGACGGGGTTTATATCCCCGTCAGATAGCGCTCCTCCATGTTAGACAGGGGGGAACGTTATCTGATGGGGTTTATAGCCCCGTCAGATAACGCTCCTCCATGTTAGACAGGGGGGAACGTTATCTGATGGGGTTTATAGCCCCGTCAGATAGCGCTCCTCCATGTTAGACAGGGGGGAACGTTATCTGATGGGGTTTAGAAGCCCATCAGAAACCGTTCCTCCCATGTTAAGCAGGGAGAACGTTATCTGACGGGGCTATAAACCCCGTCAGATAACGTTCCCCCCTGTCTAACATGGAGGAGCGTTATCTGACGGGGCTTCTAAACCCCATCAGATAACGTTCCCCCCTGTCTAACATGGAGGAGCGTTATCTGACGGGGCTATAAACCCCATCAGATAACGCTCTCCCCTGATGTCATTCACTTTTATTGTGGAGTAACTCAGTTAGTCACTCAGTTACTTTATGGCAGAAGTAACTAGTAACTATAACTAATTACTTTTTCAAAGTAACGTGCCCAACATTGGTCACGCATATATTGAACTGACTGCAGCTTCTCCAATATATACGCCTCATTCATCTTTGAATATCTTTTTTCAGTTTGTTGTAAATAAAAGTATCAGTATTACAGATATATATTCCATTAAGCTATAGCTTAAGCAAGCCTAAAAGTAGGATTATCCTGACTTGGACTGTAGCTTTAAATTTCGAAAATATTTGAAAATTGCCAAATATTCATACACATTTAATAATATAAATATAGCAATGTTTTAATCTTCAGTGGAAAATTTTTATATATTCTAGATAAATGTTTAAAGTTTAGTTGTGTACCATAACTCAAGGTAAAGATTCAGATATTTATTACCAAATTAGCTGATTATTATTTCATTGATTATTCAATTAATTATGACTAAATTGGAATAAGTAATTAATTCTGAATAGAGCATACTTACAGAGAAAGTTTTCATTTTGTTTGTTTTTTAACCTCTAGCTTGGCAGATTTGCCAAATTTGAAAAACAATGCTTGCTTTTTCTTTTATGTTTATATATTTCACGTTTGTAATTTAATTATTGATCACAGTTAGACACAATCTTGTGAACTAAGTTAGTTGGGATAAGCCAACCAGAAAGGGCTGAGCTGTTAACATGTCCATGGTAGAAAATATTAAGCTGCATATTAGAGTAACAGATTGTTTTCCTGGATTTTATTTTTACTCATAAGTAATGAAGCGATAAATCTGCAGAATGGACTAGTTGTTTTATACAGTAGATCAATCATGAGAGCAATCATTGATATAATCAATATGTGGACATATTTGGAAGGAAACAAAGTAATGGCAGACGGACTTGTCTCTAAGCACAGATGTCAGGATTCTAGTGACATGTTAGCAATTATGCAGGTTTTGTTTTATAGTTAATAAAACAAATCTGGATGTTTCCATGGCGATGACAGTCATTCTCTGCTTTTTTACTCTGTGTTCCTCTGCTGTCCCATTTAAACCATTGTTCCCAACAGGAGCTGTGATGATCCGCAGTTCTGATGTCTGGCCTATGGTGAGGATCTACAGAGGAGGTTTCCTGTTAATCGAGTTCCTCTTCCTTTTAGGTAACGGCATATGTTCACTGCCTCATCACACTAAAACACTTTAACACTTGGTTCCGTTCTTCTACCCTTTGAATCCATCCATGGAGTCTCATTTCATCCGCTGTGTCCAAACCAATCATGTGACCTCTATGCTTGTCAGTCCTATGATGTTAAACTTTTACAATGTGAAACTAGTATAAAGCGTCCAGGAATGTGTCCATGCTTAAAAAGCCACCTTTGCATATAAAAAGCTTTTTAAAGCTTCAGTGTATCTCTGTGGCCAGATCCTCACAATAATTATGACATTACTTCTTGTGTTTGCCGTTTAGTGATCCAGATTGTTCTCATGAATTAATCAGTCATTCAATAGATCCTTATAATATTGTACTAGTTAATACTAAATAATATTTTCAAGTTCATAAGCGGTAGAACGCAGATATCACATTTAGGCTACTTATTTATTAGCTGCAAGTGAAATGGTTATTGTTATAATTTCTAAATTGATTTTGTAACATTTTTTTAGGTACCCTGTGTGCCTCACAGATGCAGTCATATTCATTTAATCATTATTCTTTTTTTTTATAGTAATGGGTTAATGAGGCATCTTTGTTTCAACACATTGCCAAACTGTACTGATGCTGCGTTCGTACTGTCTCACAATACTGACACCTGCTGGCCCTTTAAAGACACTACAGGCAGCTTATTGGACAGACTAAACTGAATTGATTTGATGACCTAGAACAATTATATGATTTAAGTTATTGTAGGTTATGTTGTATTATTTCATATGTATGTTTAAATTGAAATTGAAATCTAGATGCATTCAATAAATAATGTAAACATATATCATGACGTGAAAATGTAGGGAAAAAATGTGCATGAGGATCCTTGTGGACTAGGATTTTAAATCATATTTTTAAAACAACAAGTACAGTAAATACAGCAATTAAACTAAGAGTCAATTTGAAATTAACTTTATTTAGATAAGGTGAGTGACGACTGAGAGGAAAAGTATAGCACAATGAGAAAATAAAAACGGCTGAAACCTTCCTATTCCTTTTAGGCTTCTCTAAAATTCTTGATAAATTTAATGATAAATCGCAAAAGATGAGACTTTTTTTCATCATGTTCACAGTTTTTAAACACAGTTTAGTGAGTCAGTCAATTAGAAACAAATCCTGTATCGGTCACATGACTTTCCTGAAATGACACGTGCACCGATGCAGTGTTTTGATCTTTGGGCTCCACGCATGCACCGATGCATCGGTGTTGCTGGACCCGTCACCGTCATGGAGAACATTTTAGGGTATTAGGGACAAATTTATCTTCCAAAAATACAACAATGAATGAACACGTGGATCCACAGTTGTTGTAACATTGTGCCGCCTGCAGCCCTTCTAGTTAGATAATAGTTTGTGGTAATAACAGCTCCAGCTGGTCTGTTTTTATCTCCTCCCCCCACAGTTACCATGGAGGCTGCTTTAAAGTATGAAGCTTATAAATTTGGTAATGCTGCTTTGCAAGCAAAACACGATCGCACAGACTGAGGTTCATTAGGCTGGACTATAGGATAATAACTTAACCTGTCTGTTAAAATCTTCTCTTTTCTCACCTCCAGGAATCAACACCTACGGTTGGAGGCAGGCGGGAGTCAATCATGTCCTCATATTTGAGCTCAATCCCAGAAATAACCTGTCCCATCAGCATCTGTTTGAGGTTAAAGCTCTCGCACACAGCCAATCAGAGCCTGTTTATATGGCCTGCATGTTACTGAAGGTTTTCTGATTTTTACTGACTGAACATATCCTTGTGTGTTGATGCAGATTGCAGGTCTGTTGGGGGTGCTGTGGTGCGTCAGCTTGCTGTCGTGTCTCTTCTCTGACAGCATCTTGGTTCCGATGCAGGCCAATCCTCTGGCTCTTTATGGCGTCTTCTTCCTGTTTCTCATCAACCCTTCGAAAACCTGTTACTATAAATCCCGTTTCTGGTTGCTCAAACTGCTGGTAAGACCTCCCTATTAATAGATAGATCCAACTTGTATGGAGCTTTTCTGGTCAAAATCGATACTCAAAGCGCTTCATTACTACAACTACATTCAAACAACCGATCTCTTAAATGGGTAAACCTACAAACAGATAAGCAGATTGATAGGCAGCTCAAGGTTATGGGCCTTTCGCTGAGGCACATCGACACTGACCCGCCAGGTAAATATTTGACTGAATATGGGTCAAAGATCTGGTCAGCCATTGCTGACTTGTTCTAACTGGCAACAGACCAATAGTTCTTTTCTTTATATTTTTTACATGTCCTGTTAATTCCCTTATAGCTCTGAGAATTAATGTCCCGGTGTTGGATGATGGCCCAACACATTTGCCTTCACAAGGCGACCATTAAGGCTGTTGCCATAAGGTTCTGCTTAGTAGGTGTGTTTGAAACTTTGTTAGAAGTGGTTTGGGGGGAAAAAACGAATGCATATTTTAGGGATTTTAACAACACTTTATTTACACAATTCAAACGATAGAACCAATTTTTGATGTAAAATAAAGTCGGTCAAAAAATCACTATTAAGGTAAAAACAAGTCTCAGCTAAAAATCATGAAATGAGAAACTTGTTGAACTGTAGTTGTCCTTCTTCTGACACGGTACATAAAACTTTGTTAAAACCCCACAGCTGAATAAAATCCTCCATGTTCTGTGTGGCTCTGTGGAAGCGAACCTCCAGTCTTATTCTGGCTTTAACGTTGCACTTCCACAGAGCCACGGCATCAAGGTGAAGTCCCTCCTGCAGTCTGTCTCTGCGGGACAGGTAAATGGCCATCTTTGCTTTGCTGTTTAAAACATTTAAAAGTTGGACCTTTGGCTTATTTTTCCTATTCTGGCAAACTCCTCTTATAAAAAGAGCATTTGTAAAAACCGTCCCAGAAAGACTAAAAACAATAATTAAAAAGCTAAAAATTGTCTTTAGTCTTAAGTTTTTCCTTCCAGATGCAGACCTGCCAGTTCTGAAGATGTCTTTGGTTTATTGCTTTTGTGCAGCTATGGTAAAAGGCTTTCTGGTACATATTACATAAAGAGAAAGAATGAGAGGAGGGGAAAAAACAGAAATATAGCCTGAATCAGTCCTACAATTCTTCTTCCATACCTGCAAGAAACCAGGTTTAAGAAAAGAAAAACAAATGCAACAAGCAGATCGGTTTACATTCAATAAACATGCCGCAGCTGTGGTGAGAGGGATTTATACATCAGACATTTACATGTTGATCTTCATTATTTACTTTCATGATTTCTGTTGCACTGGTGACATCATCATTGCTAACAGCGTGATGGTGTCACCAGACATGCAGCGGCTGGGGGGCAGAGGCCACGCAACTTGCCAACGAGGAGTTAAGCTTTGTTTATACTCAGAAAGAGGTGTGTTGCAGTTAACGCATATATGCCCCCCTACTTCCATAGACAAAATTGTCGGTGACTGCAGACAGATAGCGTCGCAGGGAGGACAGAAAGGAGGCCTCTAAATGGTCAATTCTACATCGGCTCTACGCTATGCGTATTTCCTGTTTGGTACCTAATGACAGGAACTCTGGCTGTAGTGCCGTCCACAATGCCTGGCTAGTTTGTAGGTCTGTGTGACAATCTGTTGGTTTGCACCCAAAGCTAAAACATGCAGCGGCCAGTCTTTCGAGAACACTCCAAGGTAAAATGCGTGTCGTCCGGCGTTGGATGAGGGGTTGTAGACGGCGAACAAGCTCATCAAACCGACATACAGACATCAACAATCCTAGCTAGTTTGTGATTGTCCCTCTTGCGTTGTGGCATGGCATGACATAGCACAGACCACACTTCAATATTGGGCATAAATCAAAAATATCTGCGTCATACCTGCGCCAAGCTAACTGCGACATACTGCTGCGGGAGTATAACCAGCCCTTTAGACCCAGCTTTTTTGCCAGTGGAAAGGGGGCATCGCAGGGTAACAAAAGAAGCCAAATGATTCCCATTCCAAAGGGCTGGACCCATTGCATGTTCTTTAAAGGCTTCGTTGGGCTACTGTATAAGAGCCTCAAACTCAACACTTTTTCTGACATTTTGAATTGAAAGGGCTTCCTGGATGGAAAGCGAAACGTCTTCAAACTTGGAAACAAAGTCCAGTGGATTGTTTTTTAAGTGTTTTGGGAATACCTCACCCTTACAGCTCAGAAATGTGCTCTGTCTGTCTGCTCCTCTCCTCAGTTCAGAGTGGTGACCGCTCCATTTCATCATGTTGGATTCGCAGACTTCTGGCTGGCTGACCAGTTAAACTCTCTGGTGGTCGTTTTGATGGATCTGGAGTACATGGTTTGTTTCTACAGCTTTGAGATGGACTGGACCAAACACAATGGGCTTTTCATCAAACCAGGTGAGATGTGTAGAACCAAGCATTGGTGCAGCACCTTTCAAAGCTGGAAATATGAATGGCTGACGCTGTCTTTCTCTTCAGAAAATGCATTTTGTAACACCTACACGTACGGCCTCCGGGCAGTGATAAAGTGTCTCCCTGCATGGTTCCGGTTTGCCCAGTGTCTTCGCCGTTATCGGGACACCAAGCGAGCCTTTCCTCACTTGGTCAACGCCGGGAAGTACTCCACTTCATTCTTCGTGGTCACCTTCTCAGCCCTGTACAACACACACAAAAGTAAAGTGGACTTCGGTTTGACTCTGTTATGACCTTATTTTAAGGCAGATACCTGTTTATTTAAACCTGTCTGGAGTAACCAAAATATAAATCTTTCTGATATCTTATAGAAATATGTTTCTTTCCATACATTTCTATTGTCAGACTTCATTTCTTGCTAACATGTTTTATCCCCCATGAAAGCTGTGAAATCTGCAGCCACCACATTGTTTGCCCTATCACCCCACCCCCATTAATTCATCCCCTCATCTTTCCATGCATCCTGTGCTCCATCTATCTATCATCCATCCATCTGTTTCTTCATCTATTCATGTCTTTATCCAGTGACGGAAAAAGTGGGTACGAACTAGAGATGTATCCGTATGGGTTTTTAAGGCAGATTATTTTGACATCAGTTCAAGGCTACCCAATCCTTTTTTTTCGCTTGTTTCAATTTATAACATTGAATGTGATAAATGTGCGAATTTTATCATCTAAGGCAAAGACGCGCATCAGTCTAATTAATGGTTCATTACGAGAAACAACGGGTGCAAAAAGAAAAAAAATGATCTTTTCCTTTTTTATGGGAATAGATTTCCCAGAGCTCGATGATAAACCAACAGTTTTACAAGCAGACCAGTGTGACTGTTGCCATAAGGTTCCACTTAATACTTGTATATAAAACTTTATTCAAAACGATTTGGGAGTAAAAGCATTTGTTACGGAGACGAAAAGGGAGGTGACAAAGAAAGAAGGAATAAGAACTAAAGCCCCTCTCACATTTTGATGTTTTAGACGAGCGTGTGTTCAGTTATGGGTACATTTTGTATAAGTTATGAGCACGCTGAAACACGCTGGCAAACGTCAAACACGCATGTTCAAAATTTCCCAGCGTATGCCATATATGTATGCCAGCGTTTTAGGAGATTCTGGGACGTCGGGCATACGCTGTCTAAATCGGCAAGGTGTGACGAGGCCCTAAGGGGAGAAAGAGAGACAGGAAAGAGTGCGTGGAAAGAGAGAAAATAAAAAACAAAATGGCAAAAATAGACAAAACAAAAGATATACAGTAACGGGTGTGCAGGTGGCTCAGTGGTTATTGTGCGCCACCCATTGACGGAGGCCTTAGTCCCCGACGCAGCCGACCTGCGTTTGAATCCAACCTGTGGTCCTTTCCCGCATGTCTCTCCCTCTCTCTCATACACCCTTTCTTGTCATCCTACTGTCGAAAAAACAAGCCACTAGTGCCGTAAAAATTAAGAAAAAAAAAGATATACAGTAACTTCTAGAAGTCTGCTTAGATGAGAGGAACAAAGAACATAACAAAAAGAAGAAAACAGACAACCATAATAAACAAAAAAATAAAAGCATCCAGAGCAGCAGGTATCCCTTAGATATCCATGTGTGTCGGAGTCAGAACCTACGGTGATTAAACAATATTAATCAAGGCGGTATATATCTATAGCTGCAGCTTAATATTTAGTATTAGTGTGTTTCTGTGAACTGCTGTAACCAAAATCCTTGGATCTGTTCATATATACTTCAGACAGACTGATGAGCAATGTTGCTGCTAATAACCATGTAATATTGTTGAAGTTTTTTTGAAGGAGAAATTTCTGTTGTTTCCTATAATGTCTGTAATATTTATCCCATGACTTACTGCCGTATTCCTCCACAGAATCCAACCTGGAAAGCATCTTCTTATACTTGTTCATCGCCTTTGCAACTATAAGCTCTTGTTATACTCTGATTTGGGATCTAAAGATGGACTGGGGCTTGTTTGACCGCAATGCAGGAGAAAACACCTTCCTGAGAGAGGAGATAGTGTATCCACAAAAGGTATTCTTATGCAAAGTCTGGCAGATCTGCTCATGTATTGATTGACTGAAACCTGTGTTTCCTCCGCTCCCTCCAGGCTTATTACTACTGTGCCATAGTTGAAGATGTGCTGCTGCGTTTTGCGTGGATTCTAACGGTCACTCTCACCTCTCTCACCTCGGTGGAAGGCGACATACTGGCTACTCTGCTGGCTCCGCTGGAAGTCTTCAGGTGCATAAAGCATTTCCCCCTTTTATTTTCTGTGTTTCTAGTTTCTCCCTATCCAAAGGAAAGTAATCTGCTGTTGTTTTAGTTTTCAGTCTCATCAGCCTTGTTCTGAAATGTATTTTGCTTAATTACCGCAGATTAAAATTCACACTGCAAATATTTAAATATGAAATAAGTGGATGATAAGAGATTTTTCTATTATTTAAGGAGGTAAGAAGATATGCAAATGGAATGGCACGATAGACATTTAGAAAAAGAAAAAACAACTGGAATATCTTATTTAATATCTTATAATAATGATCTTATTCAAGAGCTCATCCCATTGACATATGGTGTTGTTTGTGTTCTTAGATGAAGTGCTGATGCACATGTGGCCAATCCAGTTGTATTGTTTTACTGGAGGGTTGCCTTGTTTGTCCATTTTAAGTTAGAAACAAATCATAAGGAGAAAACAGTGAAAACATGAAGCCTTCTTCATAGGTTAGGAATGTTATGCAAAGCAGGATTTACATTTTTTTTTCATGTAGGGTGGAAATTAGATTTATTGTTTGTAAAAAAAAAATGGTTTACTTCTTTAGGAGGCATTACAGCTATTGGACATCAGGCAGATCAGACTTTATCACACTGTAAGAACTAATCTATTTACAAGTAAACATTTCTTTAAATTAGCATCCTTGATATGAATTTGAATATTTAAATAAGATTCTCTGTAAATAGAGTTTTTTTAATACTTAAAATAAGTCAAGTCAAGTCAGCTTTTATTGTCATTTTCTTCATATGTACAAGACATACAAGGGAAATGAAATTACGTTTACTCTCTGCAATATACAAATATACAAGAATCGGATATAAAGCACTTGAAAGGTATATATGGATTTTCTAGGTTAGTACGTCCACTGCTTGTGAAATTACCTGTGAAACGTCGTCCCACAGCCGGCAAGCTGCTTGGTTTTACAGCCAAATGCTACAGATGTGGGCATTTCCACTGCCTGTGTCTGTGGGAGTGGGGAGTACCAGCATGGTGGACGGTGGCAACACTTTTTACGACCAATCCAGCAATCCAGTGAATAAATAGAGATCAGTGGGTAACCGCAGTACACTAAGATAAAATGGATCATAGTGTAAAAATAAAAAAAAACATAACTTCCTTCAATAGGAGTCTAAATAATGATGGTGAGATGTTTGTCGCTCCAGTTTTGAGTAAAATCGTACTGAAGTTGAGTGATTTTTTTTTTTTTTTTTTTTCGGTTCTGGCAAAAGGTCCAGAATGGGACACCAGCTAAATATGAAGCTGTCGTTTACTGGATGAGGATTTGTTACATTTTTGAAATTTTTACTTTGTGTAATTTTTTTTTTTAAAGCAAAACAATTAATTTGACCTTATTTATTTTGTAATAAAGGAAGGAACCGTACTCCTATTCAGCCGCCGCTAACGGTTCATTTTATTTTCTCCAGGCGCTTTGTGTGGAATTTCTTCCGACTGGAGAATGAGCATCTAAATAACTGTGGTGAGTTCAGGGCTGTCAGAGACATCAGTGTGGCTCCGCTCAACGCCGACGACCAGACTCTGCTGGAGCAGATGATGGATCAGGAGGACGGCGTGAGGAACCGGCAGGGCAAGAAAAGCTGGAAGAGGAGCTACAGCATGAGTCTGCGCAGACCACGCCTGGCCTCCCAGTAAGCACCCATCGGGGACATCTACCTGATTTCTACCTCATTGCATTAGGGCTGAATGTATGGCAAGAACTAAACAATATAATTCTGATAGAAATATAAACAGTACAAAAACACGAGGAAAACAACCTTTGCCTGTCAAGGAAACTCCTGAAACTCCTCCCACAAAACATTTTTAAAAATAAAACACCTAAAATATTTTTATGTGGACTTAAAAGCTCAACAGATGAAATGCAATGTTTTTGATGGTTGAAGGAAAGACAACTGTATATAAAATAAACTCAATTATTTAAAAATATAACTGTTCACTTGCCATCAATAAAAATCATTTATTGAATTACGTCTAGAATTAGTATTTCAGTCATTCATTCGGTTCAATGGGGCTCATTTGGCTTCTTCTAACCCCAATAGCCAACAAGAGGATCCTTCTATCTGGGGACCAAAGCATTTGGCTACGCTAAATTACTGCTGAAATGGTAACCGTGCAAAAATACAGAGAAATTTGGCTGGAGATTCAGTCTGCCATGTTTGAATAAAATTGGATTTCTATTATATTGAATAATTGTTTTGTCCTTATAGTATATATTTTTGGACTGAAACATATTTTACTTGTAGTCAGAATGAAGTGGTCAATCTCTAGGTTTTGTATTCAGTGTTTTCCCTGCAGGTTGAGTTACTCCTAGATAACTGGTACTAGTTAGATCAGAGGTGACAAGTAACAAAGTACAAATACTTTGTTACTTATAAATAATAATAATTAAACTTTATTAATCTCCCACTGGAGAAATGTACCTGTTTATCCCCTCCCTTTGGGGAGCAGTGCCGTCGAGGGGCGTCTGGGGAGTATTAAGGGTCTTTCTCAGAGAGCCAGAGTGGCAGTCAGTGGGAGTGGGGCTCAAACTCACAACCTTCTTACATTTTAAAAATAGACTCGTTTGTTTTCTTTATTGAAAAAAAAAAGATCAAAATAATTTGCTTCATCGAGAGAATTAATTTATTTCTGGTTGGACTCGGTTCTACACCAACTTGTTGTTCACCACATGCCAAAAGAAATAGTTTTTCATGATGATGCAAAGTTAAATTTGACTCTAGTTAGACATTAATTAATTATACAAAGTAAGAAAATTAAATATTAGGAAGTTATCATCCAGAATTGTATAGAAATGTTCCTTTAACAGGCTAGTGCAGTAAAGCTTCTGCCCTTAACATGCTTTCTTGCATTACTTTGGCTTTTATACTTAAAATAGTTTTAAAAAAGGTAGGCTACTTTAACTCTTTTACTTCAGTAAAAAGCCAAAGTTTATCTTAAGTTGAATCTTCAGTTCTACAAAAGTGTTTTTAAACAGATAGATTTCTACTTGAGCACTAAACATTAATACCTTTGACACAACTGAGTTAGAAGTGGATAATTTCTGAAAAAATCAGACAGAGAGAAAGGATCACGGTCACTAAGCCATCATCACTAATGGTTAGTAAAGTTGTTTTTTATGTAAAAGAATGTTTTATGTATGTATTGAAGGCCTTTATTTCCTGCCTCTTAATTCCAGGTCAAAAACCCGCGACACCAAAGTCCTGATCGAGGACACTGACGACGACTCCTGACATCAGGCCACGCCCCTCGCCTGGGTCCACAATCTGTTCAAAGGAGGAAACTCTGCCTCCTAAAGAAGAAATCACCTGGCGAGTGGGCGTTCAGCTCCAGTAAGGACCAGCTTTGATCTCTGGATCCTTTTTCCCACCTGTGAGCCTCTGCTGGGGTTCTGAATTATTTCAAGGGAAGAATTTTCACCCTTTTCTGAACTTTTGAACCAGCTCTGCAGCTCCCCCTCCGTACTCCGAACTCTACTCTTGCTAACCTGACGAGTGGGTGATAATCCTTCCTGATGATCACCCAGCAGCGGACTCCTCTGAGCCTCAGCATGAACAACGCAGCTAAAGAAAAACCAAGCAAACTGGCCTCTCATGTAGTGTTACCGCCCCCTTTTCAGTGCCACAGATCTCTGTGGGATTCCCACACTCAGAAAGGGGCGTCCAGTGACACAGAGTCCCTCCGCTGTAGAGCGCAGAGGACAGAATCTCCCTTCTCCTTATCTCCTCCATCATGATGCAGCAGACGGTACTGATCAACATATACGGCGAGGCCGAGAAGTCATTCCCCGTATCGAATCATCCCATCTCCTCATCACAAAGATGCCTTCTTGCACCTTAGACGCTTTGGAAAAAACCGACACGCACTTTGTAGAACAGGTCAATAGAAACTCTTTACATCCACTAAAGCAGTGATGATAGTTCAACTTTTCTGCATGTATACCCCGAGTGATGATCAACACATTTTCCATTTTTAGAAATGTTTTTTTAAGTATTCATTTAGTGACTTTCTTAAAAAAGGTCAGAAATGATCAAGTGGTGGGTCTGACTGCACAGAACAGTAGCTGGAAGGACAAAAACAAACAATGAAAATCCCACAGCTCTTCTGCCGCTAGGAGACGGTTCTCTTATGCACGAGTGTGAAAAAGCAGCGCCCCCAGAAAAGCCCACAGAGCTTCAGAAATCTTCGATCCAACCATCCAACGGTGGAAACTGAGGACTGTGGAGGAATAGGGGGGGAAATCATTGAAGCAAGACTTCCAGCAATGGCCATTATTAATTTGAGGAGTAGGAGAGGTCACCTGTCTGCCCCTTACTGATTTACTGCTCCAACATCCCAAAACATTAAAGCCACAAACAGAAGCTTCAACAGCAGAAGCAAAGGGAAGGAAGGAAATCTAGCTTAGAAATTGACTCCAGGGTTTGACTGGACGCAGGGCAAATTACACAAAAGTCAATGATTTCAGGTTTTCAAGCATTTTCAGATAAATATCAGAGGTTTATTTTACTTACATTTCAATAAAATTTGCCAGATTTAGTGTAGTGTCCGTTTATTTTTCTAAAAGCACAGTTAAAAGCTCTCCATTTGGACCTAAATGAAATGAAATCCGGTGGTTATTGTATTTTTCTTTCAGATTTAAACCTGTGATGTTAGAGGAGGGTTACTGTAATTATCTTCCCAGATATAAATCAAGATGATATCAGCTTTTTGTTGCCAATGAACTGATCTAAAGTTGTCGCTCTTTGCATGTCTCTCAGGCTTTGTTTAGAGTAGAATTGGAACGTTTTTTTTGTGTGTGTGTGTGATTCTAAATGTGTTCAGATTCCAAAATGATAAGTTATGGCTGAATAACAGGGCAACAGAATCCAGAATAATGCGGGACCATTCCTCAAGGCTCAGCAGGACTTTTTAATGGTTATACAGCCTAACCACTGTTAGTAGAGGACCTGTTACAGGAGCAGCCGTTCAAAATGGCCTTTCCCAGTCAAACCCCATCCCAATGGCAGCACACTCCTCTCCAACTTCCAGCTACTGGAGTGATTCCCCTCTTTTTTTACTCTGACTCCCCCCTTTCATTGAATTACAGCGTCTGTCCAGGAGAAGATGCTTCTCTTTAGATCTTAATGTCCAGAAATCATGACGAATATTTTATTACAAATATTGATGTTTAAAAGGAAGTGAAGGGGGACCAGCCAAGGGCCCATCAAGGAAAGTTGGGACATTTTGAATGGCTACTACTGTATGGTTTATTACTGGAAATAACCCTGTCTGTGTTCAACCAGGTGTCTGCAAGTATAAGATCCATGAAGCAGGATGGAAACCAACCTTTCTGGGAACTTTGACTATGGAGGAATGTTAAATGAGTTTTGACCAACATGCTGCTGTAGCTATTTCTATAGTGGCAGTGCCCTGCTGTCAGACTCTTTACTGGAAGCTAGCTGTGCTAATATCGCACACCAGGTTGGCAAATCAGACATATTTCCTTTTTTTCTTCATCTTTTGATCTTGAACCATCTGTTTGTTTAGCAGCAGTGAAACCTGACCTTTTTTTTTTTTTTTTTTTTTTTTACAAAGCTTTTTGGGTGGTAGTTTCTGGAAGGATCCAAGAGAGAAACCTTAGGGTTTTTTTTTTTTTTATAAAAAGGTTTTTGGTTAATTATGGTTTGTGTCTAACGTCTTAAATACGGTTATGGTTGGTTTCTAATTTGTTGAGCATGAGGAAGGAAGCCCCTTAGTTTTCTTAACGGGATCCAGGACTAGTAGAACATTTCGACTAAACATGTTGTTTTTCTTCTAACTTAAAAAAAATTCTGGTGATCTTTCATTCATTGGAACTCGTAATATATGTGAGAAAACGTTTTGATCCTGATGCTAACCGTAACGGGAGCTTTCTCTCCATCTGGGTTAGCATCTCCTAGCAGCACAAACACCAGCTTCTTCAGCCAACTCTCCCTTCTTCCTCATCTTCATTACCTCTCATCATTTCTATATTCTCAACATGTTCTGGTTCAAACTAAAAAGGATTAATGTGACCGTTTGCGGTTTTAGTTTGATTGAGCTAGCACTCTGTCATTTACCCATAATACATTGCAGCATAAAAATTGGTGACAATATTTTATTTAAAAGTATTTTTGAAAAGACCTGCCCTCTCCACTTAAAAAAAAAAAAAAAATGCACATGCACATCCCTGTTACAGCTCCCGAGAGGAAACGCCTATCAAAGAGTGTGCATGAGCCTGTTTCTCCTCGTGCACGCTCTGTTTAAGGGTTGTTGTTTGCATCACTCGTACAAGCAAGATTAGCCATTTTTCCACTATGTCAGACTCACCACTGGTAAGTGAAAATGAGGATTAGCACGTAGGACGGCCTTATGTAAACAGATCACCAGAATGACCTTTTCTATTTTTACATACATATACATATATCCTGATCCTACTTATTGTTGAAAATGGAAAGTTTCAGGGACACCCCAGAATGTTTTGTAATTGTACGCGTTTCCACTGAACATTAAGCCGATGGTTTAGGGTGATGAGTGCAGGCAGATCCATCACCTGTGGGTTTGGAAGGAGCTGCCGTGTCTGTGTGGGGTGAACCCAGGGAAAATGAGGCCTATAGGACAGACCGCTTTTGTTTTGATCATGGAAGGTTTG
This sequence comes from Cyprinodon diabolis, assembly GCA_030533445.1. NCBI lineage: Eukaryota > Metazoa > Chordata > Actinopteri > Cyprinodontiformes > Cyprinodontidae > Cyprinodon > Cyprinodon diabolis. Next base: position 42,348,167 of record CM060067.1, on the reverse strand, counting down.
TTAAAAAAGCCATATTGTTAGAGAGAAGCATCTCTCATTAGGACAGCATGTTTTGGTTTTTTTCCTCCAAGATATTTTCAGCACATTTGCACCTTTTCCTGCTGATCCCAAAGCATCGCAGCTGCTTCTGACTGCTGTCTAGTCAGCAGCCATTGATTCCTGAACGTACTGTGAATGTATGGGATTCAGGAATTCTACTTGCTCGGGTTCGGCCATGTGTACACTATTTTTAACATTCCATATATTGTCTGACCAACAGCAGGTAAAGAATCGCATCGCTGGCTCAGACAGGTGAACTCACCCTCCCTTTGGTGTTCATATAAGGATCTGCTTAAATCCTCAAACTCTGATGAGTTCTTTATTATTTGTTTTTTTTTTTGCTTGTTTTTATTTATTCACAGATCCAGGGTCCCTTAAAACAACAGACTTTTAAAAATGTTTGGAAGAATCTTAATCTTGTTTTGAAGGGTGGGACTTCAGGGACCAAAGCCTGGGTTCTTTCAGAAAGTCTTAGAACGTCTGTGACTCTGGAACGGCTCCCTTCGTAGCAACAGGTTCCAACCAGCTGCTCTGGAGGCGATCGGACCAGCAGTTTAGGAGAAGATGTCAAACACAGGAGTCACAACCTGCAGAAATGTGTGTTGTTTTTTTTTAAGAAATCCAATCTTTGGTTTTCTGTTTTTATTGTTCGTCTCCAGAATCCTGGCATTACTTTGGACTGAGCGAAAATTCCAGTGAGGTTTTCCATGTGGATCAATCGGTGATCAGGGTTTCTTCTAAGGCCTTAGCCCACGGCTTTAGGCTCAGTTCTTCGGGCCATCACCTTCCTTTCCTTTCCACCAGTCTCTCCCTAAGACTTAACTTTTTTTCTTTTTTCCCGAATTGTTTACTCAGTCTGTGATGACACTGTGGTAACATCAACCTTCTGAAAACAGTTTCATATATACATCGGAGAATGAAGTTACAAACTGCCTCTTTGCTGTCATTTTACTTCATGAGCCCTTTTGTTTTTTTTAGGTTACTGAGGGTTCACTCTTCTGATGGCTGTAAAATATCTGAGAATGGCTTTTGATGTCAAAGATTGGAACCACTGTAGACCAGAGAAGTTTGATCTTTTAAAACACTTCTGACCCTGTTGGCCAAACCCCAGGACTCCTGGTTACATATTATATATACTGATGAATAAATGATTGACAACATTGTATAATCAGTGACGGTGTTATTGTTGTCTTGTCTATGTTAGCAGTGTGATGCTACAGAGCTTCCTGGTTCACCAACCTGTTCAAAAGTTTGTAGTAAAAAATGTTAAATCTCTAAATATTGGTTTGGAGTTAATTTTGTTTTTTAACAATAAAGTTAAAATTTATAAAGCAATAATTAGATATCTAACTATATAGATAAGATATTCCTGTGTCTCTCCTGGACATACAGTAGCTATGGGTTGAACTTTAACTAAATAACTGGATGTTCTGCCTTTCATCAAGCTGATATGTGGGTCAAAGACTATAAACCAACATGAGGAGGAAAGCTTAAACTGATCTACTCGGACAAACAAAACCTTCAGAGGAACAGCTGTGTGTATGAATAAACATCTGAGAAAGAACTGAAATAGCAAGGTAAGCATCTCTGGGAGGAAAGATGGAGTCAACATGGACAAGAAATGCCAGGAGTGGGTAAAACTGCTTGGTTCACTAGGAGAAGTTGGACTGGTGCTGATATTGAGGAGCTGGACAAATTCAAATGACTGCCACCATTCCAAAACAACAGCATAATGTTCAATAGCATTAAAAGATGAAAACTGGTCAAAATGAATCACGGCTTCCGTTCACCCAGAAAACAATCATTTTAACAAAATAAGAAACAGGATGTCCTCTTAGCAGGAAAGATAGTTAGATGTCCTAATGAACGCAAAGCAGTTTTTATCAGAAATTCAGATTAACATGAGTCTTTACAACAACTCTGGGAGATCCCATTCAAGATCATAGCTCTGTGTGAGACATGGATTAATGATGGAGTAATTTAGATGGTTCTGAACTGTGCATCCAAAACAGAAAATGGAGGAGCATTGTAGCAGCTTTTGACAGGATTTTAAAAAGCTAATATCAAATATGTCAACTACAGTAGATGAGATGATGGAAGGTCTAAAAATCAAAATTATAATGGAAAGCAGGAGAATTATACTACTAAGTTGTTCACATAAAGAACTTTGTTCAGATATGGATATTTCCTAAAACACTAGAGCAGATGTGCTCCAGAAAGATTTTTTATTTAATGCAGATCATCTGAAAACAAATCAACATAAACCAACGGAGGATTTCTTACACATGTGTTTAACCATATCAAACACACTGATCAAAAAAAGTAAAGGAACACTGAAGACATTAGATCTCATTGGGGCAAAAAATCATGCTGTTTATTTATACTGATATAGGCTGGGTGATGTGTTAGGAAAAAAACGATGCCACATCATTTGATGGAAATGAAAATTATCAGCCAACAGAGGGATGAATTCAAAGACATCCAAAAAAAAATATGATGCGGCAGGCTAGTCCATTTTGCTTAAATTTCATTGCAGCAACTCCAAATGGTATTCAGTCATTTGTATGGCCACCACGTGTGTGTGGGACATGCTCCTAATGAGACGACTGATGGCGTCCTGGGGTTTCTCCTCCCAGATCTGGAGCAGGGCATCACTGAGCTCCTGGACGGTCTGAGGTAAGGCAAGGCAAATTTATTTGTATAGCACAATTCAGTACAAAGACAATGCAAAGTGCTTTAATGATTAAAATATAGGAAAATAAAATCTAATCAGAGCAAGTAGAAGAAAAAATAAAAGAATAATAAAAAAAGATGCACAAACAAACACTAAAAGCTGTTGGATTAAAGAAAATTAAAAAAAATGAACTAATGATATTTCAGTTCAACTTTTCAACTAGAACAGTCGAAGGCAATCCTAAACAAATGTGTTTTTAGTCTTGGTTTAAAGGAACTCAGGCTTTCCACACTTTTACAGTTTTCTGGAAGTTTGTTCCAGATAAGTGGAGCATAGGAACTAAATGTTGCTTCTCCATGTTTAGTTCTGGTTCTAGGAATGCAGAGCAGGTTGGATCCAGAAGACCTGAGTGGTCTGGAGGTTTGATACACTGATAGCAAATCTGTGATGTATTTAGGTGCTAAGCCATTCAGAGATTTATAGACTAACAGAAGTATTTTAAAGTCTATTCTCTGAGATACAGGGAGCCAGTGTAAGGACTTTAGAACTGGGGTGATGTGCTCTACTTTCTTGGTCTTAGTGAGGACACGGGCAGCAGTGTTCTGGATCAGCTGTAGCTGTCTGATCCACTTTTTAGGCAGACCTGTGAAAACACCGTTGCAGTAATCAATTCGACTAAAAATAAACGCATGGATTAGTTTTTCCAGCTCATGCTGAGATATTAGTACTTTAATCCTGGAAATATTCTTCAGGTGACAGAAAGCCGACCTTGTAATTGTCTTTAAATGCTTTTGGAGGTTCAAGTCTGAATCCAGTACTACACCTAGATTTCGGGCCTGATCAGTGGTTACTAGCTGAAGCGACTGAAGCTGTGTGCTAACTTTAGATCTCTCCTCTATTGGTCCAAAGATTATTACTTCAGTTTTGTTTTTATTCAGTTGAAGAAAATTATGGCACATCCAGGCATTGATTTCTTCTAAGCATTTCCTCAGTGCTTGAATTGGTTCATAGTCACCTGGTGCCATGGTGATGTAAAGCTGTGTGTCGTCTGCATAGTTATGGTACAGTAGCTGATGTTGTTGTTTTGTATTAACTGAGCAAGAGGGAGCATGTAGATATTGAATAGGAGGGGACCCAGGATGGACCCTTGGGGAACCCCGCATGTGATTTTTGTCATCTCTGATGTAAAGTTGCCTACTGACACAAAAAAGTCCCTGTCCTTAAAGTATGATTTAAACCAGTTGAGAGCTGTACCAGAGAGGCCGACCCAGTTTTCCATGCATTCTAACAGGATGGAGTGATCGACAGTATCGAATGCTGCACTGAGGTCCAATAGTACCAGCACTGTGGTTCTTCCGCAGTCTGTATTTATAGGGATGTCAATAAACACCTTGATAAGGGCGGTCTCTGTACTGCGGTGAGCACGAAAACCTGACTGGAAAACGTCAAAGCGGCTGATCATATCTAAGAAAGTGTTTAATTGTTGAAACACTGCTTTTCAATAATCTTACTGATAAAGGGGAGGTTTGATATGGGCCTGTAGTTCTGGAGTAGTATTTTGTCTAAACTGTTCTTTTTCAGCAGTGGTTTGATATTTGCTGTTTTTAGGGACTGTGGGAAAACACCTGACAGAAGGGACTTGTTTATTATCTGAGTCAAATCAGACGCTATGACAGGCAAAACTTTCTTAAAGAAAGCTGTGGGTAGAACATCAAGGCAGCAGGAGGAGGAACTTAGCTGCTGAATGATTTCCTCTAAGCCTTTGTAGTTTATTCGGCTGAATCGGGACATTTGGTCAAGATCAATTCCAGTTGGAGACAACTTTGGTACTGAACTTGATACGGATGTATAAACTGATCCTCTGATCTTTAGGATTTTCTCAGTAAAGAAATTAGCAAATTCATTGCAGGTCCTGGTGGAGTGGAGTTCAGGAGCCACGGGCACAGGAGGATTTGTTAGCTTGTCGACTGTGGCAAATAAAGCACGAGTATTATTATGTTCTTGGTAGTGATTTCAGAGAAGAAAGATTCTCTTGCATTTTTCAGTTGTAAGCTATATCTGTAAAGTCTCTCTTTATAGATGTCATAGTGAACCTGGAGTTTCGTCTTTCTCCTCCTGCGTTCAGCTTTTCGACACTCCCTTTTTTCACTTCTAACTGCTGGAGAACTTCTCCAAGGAGATTTTTTTCTTTCCGAAAAGACTTTCACTTTAATTAGAGCAATGCAGCTAATGATGTCTGAGACTTTAGACTGAAAGTTATCTACTAACTCATCTACTGAGTTGCACCCTAAGGTTGAAGTAGCAGAGTAAGGTTGAATAAAAGTTTCTGTGGCATTTTATTTAAAGGTGCGTTTTCTAATGATGTCCCTTTGGCTAAATGAGTCACTGGAAATGATGCCCTCAAAGGTAACAGAAAAGTGATCGGATAGGGCAACATCAGTAACACTGACTTTAGAAATCTTCAGACCTTTAGTGATGATCAAGTCTAAAATATGTCCCTGTTTGCGCGTTGGTTGTTTAACATGTTGAGTTAAACCAAAGTTTCTAAGTGTGTCACACAGTTCTTTTGTACTTCTGTCTTCAGGGTTGTCAACGTGAAAATTAAAGTCTCCCACAATAATTAAACAGTTATAATCAATGCATATTACAGACAGGAGGTCACTAAAATCATTAAAAAAGTTTGATGTGGACTTAGGAGGCCTGTAAACATTTAGAAACAGTTCGTACCGGGAGAGCCAAATATTCAAAAGAGTCCAATTTTCCCAAAAACACCTTTTTACATTTCAGTGAATCAGTAAACAATGTTGCCACTCCTCCACCTTTCCTTTGCTCTCACAAAGAAAATTGTTGTTTGGAGGAGACGACTCTAACAGGATATGTGTTTCATTAAGTTCATGTAACCATGTTTCTGTTAAAAGCATAACATCAACATTATTGTCAATAATAAAGTCATTAATTAAAAGGGATTTTCCTGACAGAGATCTAATGTTTAATAAAGCCAGTTTATATGAATTAGTGGTTGATGTTGTCTCTGTGGCAGGCAGCATCTGACAGTTTATGACTCTTAAGTGTCTGTTCCTGTTTGTTCCCATTTTGTTTATCTTATTTCTGCCACGTATCATCACAGATATTCCATAATCTCCGGTGTAAGGCCCAAGCTAATGCTGGAAACTGTTATGTCTGATAAGCTTGTTACCATGGCCCGGTGTGTATCACAGAGAAGTTATCTGAAGGTCCTGAGCACCGGCATGTTCCGTGAAATGTAAAGGAGGATTTAGGGCTCTGCGGCTTTTAGAAGATGCTGGTTTTGTTTCATAGCTGCGGTTTTCAGAATGGCTAAGTGGAGAGGATGTCAACTGTAGGCAAATCTTAAAAACTTTGTTCATGATATGAGAAAATTCCAGCAAAGGAACATCTGTGCTTTGTGGAGAAGAGAGGGAGGTGGGTGCAATCTGGACTGGTCTCTGTGGGGATGGAAGTTTTTGGTTCTCTTTGGAATTTAAAGGGGAGTCCTTTTTTTGTCCTGCTGAGATCTGGGATGAATCCTCCTGTAGTTCTGACGTAGGCTCTTTCTGTGTCATCTTTCTGGCCATCTTTGTCTTGGCTTGTTCGGGCTGTACTGGGTTTATCGTTTGTTTAGGCACTGGTTGAGCTTTGTTTTGGAACAAAGCTAATGGTGCATGGTTCACAGAATAGAAAATGTTTGATATCAGCCGTTTTGCTCCTGACCTATTTAAAGAGAAACCATCTCTGTTGAACAGATGTCTCCTCCCCCAAAAGATGTTAAAATTGTCTATGAACGTAACAGTTGTTTGTTTGCATGTTGTGTTCAGCCATTTGTTTAACATCAGAACTCTGGAAAACATTTCATCTCCACAATTAATGGGCATGTGAGGGCCGCTGAGAAACACCTTGACATTAAGACTATCAACTAAATTCAGCAGACGAATGTAATCCTCTTTCAGTATTTCTGATTTTCTCAGGGCTGCGTCGCCCAAGGCTTCAGCTTGTATGATGAGTTTTTCCAAGGTCGGGCGTTTTTTCATGATCTTTGGAATGATGTTTGATACATTAGACAATGGTAGTAATGGAATTAATCATTAACAGATTATGACCTAAAGATACATCTGCTTAATTTGAAAAAGATTCAACATTACAAGACATGAAATTGGTGTTTATAGAGAGAAAGATGTGAAACCTTGCATATAGTCATTCAGTTGATATATATTTAAACTAATATACAATAAAAATTGTTCAAACAGAAAGATTAAGTATATATAAATATAAAAATCATCCTTGGTTAGCCAGGGAACTAAAGAAAAATTATCTTCATGGAAAATGTATTAAATCAAGAACCAGTGATTCAGAAACCAGATACCAAAGCTATATAAATAAGTTAACTGGAATAATAAGGTCTAGAAGAAAAACTTATATTGATATGAATCTGGTAGCTAATAAGGTGAATAAAATAAAAAATTCCAGCTGATATTTCTCTGTGGTATGGTGTGACAGCCAAACAGGAATAGATCAGATGAAGCTACTATGATGAGAAAAAGCAGAGATCATAAAGTTAAAGATTGAACTAACAAATAGAATGAGCGAGCAGAATCAGAAAATAGAGATATAATGAAGCCAAATGATGAAAAGGGGTCCTCCAGCAGTCTAAGCCTATAGCAGAATATCTATAGAGATAGCTCAGAATAACCTGAACCCTTCTAACTATAAGCTTTATCAAAAAGGAAAGTTTTAAGACTTGCCTTAAAGCAGACAGGGTGTCTGCCTCACAGATTAAAACTGGTAGTTGGTTCCACAGGAGAGGAGCCTGATAACTAAAAGATCTGCCTCCCATTCTATTTTTAGAAATTCTAGGAACCACTAGTAAACCTAGTAGGCCTACAACCTTCTTTGCAATGATGGAAGCAACATAGGAAATAAAAAGACACTTAATCAAGGAAATGTGCAGCTGGTGATTTATAGTTTTTAAGAAATTATTTGATACAATAAACCACTCAACACTAATTAACAAGCTACAGCAGTACAGCATCAGGGGAGAGGCGCTGGATTAACCGTTACCTATCTGAGCGAAAACATTCAGTCAAACTGGGTGATCATGTATGGAGATCCCTTTAGGGTCCCTCAGGGATACGTGTCTGATTATTTGATATATAGATACATTTCAAGTCTCTAAATGATCAAAATGGATCATATATGTTGATGAAACTATTATTCTGGAATGATTTTAATGAAGTAACTACTACTATAAATCATGAGTTAAGTACAATTAAAGCTGGATGAATACTAATAAATGATAATTGAATGTAGAGAAAACGAAGGATAAATGAACATATAAAAATGTATTAGTATAACTGAAAATATAAAGGCAATTAAAGAACTGGGTGTGAAAGACAGAAAAAGCAACGGAAGTCCCAAATTACATACAAAACAAAATGGCAAAAATGAAAAGAATAAAGCAGCTGTTAGATTACAAGTATTTACCAAATGCATTAAAGTCATGATGAGTGTTGCAGAAAAGTGTCCATATCAAACAAAGGTGGATATCTTGATCTTTTAAATGACTTAAACTTAAGGTTTGTTATCATACAGAACAGATCATTTATAAAGCTGGCAAACAATTAATACCGTTAAATATCCTAAATGTTTTAAGTCATAGAGATAAGGGCTATCATTATTATTATTACAATTAGTAGTCCTTTAATCACTATTATTTTTATTGTTATGGATATTGTTGGTAACCTATGTGATTATAATTATTCAGAGAGAAACTTTTTAGTTTTGTACAGCAAAGATGTGTTATTAAATAACCACTGTCCCCCTCCCCTGCTGAACAAAACTTTTTTTTCATTTGTTTCTCCGGATGTTTTTTATTATCGTCTAATGTTCAAATAAAACTTTGAAATCATTCTGCATCATTCTATTTCTACTCTCCCACTCTGCGAAATCTGTTAATTCAATCTCTAACGTTCTGCTCTCTCTGCTTTTCTCATAGTAGCTTTGCCTCGTCTGTTCCTGTTTGGCTGTGAATTGCCTTTGAGTCAATGAGTGGATGCAATCAGCTGGTTTTCCTTAGATACAAAACTTTCAATCACTTTTGACAATGATCTGGTTGAACTGTAAAATGCCTTGAGATGACATGTGTTGTGAATTGGTGCTATATAAATAAACTGAATTAAATTGAATTAAATAGAAAATAAAACTAAATGTCAGGAAAAGATAAAGAACTTAAAGCAACAATATCTACAGTTTACTTTATCCTATTTTCAACTGCTATCTGATTAGCTTGATTTCTAACCAGAGAGTTTACTCGTTAAAGGAGTAAAACTACAGGAGTTTAAATTCTCTAAAAGTTTTTTCTTTTCAGAAATGTGCTCAGTTAAATATAATTAGCTGCCACCCACCTCTGTGTACATATAGCTACTGATTTCCTTCACAAAGATGTAAATTAAATGGTTGATGGTCACTGTTCACAATTATCCAGCAGGGGGCGGTGCTGAGTTATGTTCTGGATGCGGTTTGAGACACAAACCTTTATACTAACCAAAAATCAACGCACTCAAATGGTTAAGTCCTGCAATCGAGATCTTGATCTGAATAAAAATAGAGGATCGGATTCAAAGTGGTTTTAAATTTGGCTTCTTTCCAGATTTACTAAACTTGGTTGTTGTTTTGCAGTGATACACGATAAATTAAAACAGTGATACCCATTGTACCTTAATATCACGGTGAAGATAAATCCTCACAATAATTGAGATGTGACTATTTTTTTTTTTATTAAAAGTGATGTTCAGATGGTTGTTTCTCCAAAATCTGAAAATAAAACAAAAAGCAAAACAAGTCCCGTCATTTTTGTTTTGTGGCTAAACTTTATAACACTATCATTTATTTAAAAAAGGATAAAAGAAAACATGATGTAGCATTTTAATAGCAGGCCTAGTTCTCTGTGTGAAAGATGATAATGATGCAGGTTTTCAGCTGACTAATACGGAAGAGGATTAGGGAAAAAAAAAAAAAAGTTAACTGATTTTTAAATTTTATTTCAGTTTAGTATGGGAAAAAAGTCAGAATTCTGACTAATTCTGACTTTAATCTCAGAATTCTGACTTTTTTCTCTGAATTATGACTGAATTCTGACATTAAGAAAAAGTCAGAATTTTGAGATTAAAGTAAGAATTCTGAGATTAAAGTCGGGATTCCAAGAAAAAAAGTCAGACTTGTGACTTTTTTCCCATACTAAACTGAAATAAAATGTAAAAATCAGCTAACCTTTTTTTTTTCCAGTGGCCCTAAACCTCTTGCATAGGACTGATGATCATCGACCATGAAAAATGTTAAAAAAAAACAAACTTAAAGTCATTTCTGCCTGTGAGGACTTCAGTAAAAAGAAGAAAGATGTCAGAGTGTGATGATGACATGAAACCAAAACATGTATTCCTTAAAAAAACATGGTGCCATACAATCCCGCCCCGCACCCCTCCCCTGATGCCGCCCCTGTCCGGACTTTGGCACATTTAGGGGAGAAGAAGCAGCAGCAGGATCCTATGTGAGCGCGACATGAACGGATCACAGCTGAATGAGCTTCCGGATGACTCCGAGCAGCTGAGGCCGTACGTGGTGAGCCTGAGGCGGGCAGCAGAGGAGGCAGATGACCGGTCCTCTGTGGGAAGCTTTTCCGACTGCTTCCTCATCAGGTTCCTGCGCGCCAGGGACTTCGACCTGCAGCTCTCCCTCAAGGTAAAGCACCTCTGTCACCAACAGGTGGAAAGAAACACATTACATCTACAAGATTACTGCACTTTTTGTATTTTTTATTTATTTTTTTAGTATCATTACTTTAATTGATTATTTTTTGTGTTCTATGTTTTGTTTTTTATAACTTATACATTTCACTACCTTTCAAAGTCAAATATTGTATTTCATTACACTACATTTCCAGGAAGCCTTTAGTTGTTCCTTTTGACTCAGTTTAGCTCTATAATCCCCTATAATCTGCTGCTGCTGTTTTCTTTCTACTTATTTAATGGGACATTTCCATTTATGTATTTCATATTTTTCAGCCCTCTATTTACTTTAGGGATCACATCAACATGACTATCAAATCATTTTGCAGCCCCCCAGGGGGAATCTGTGGTCTAGGCATCATTTTACATGCTTAACAGAAGTTATCCTAAAACTGAATCATGTAAAAGTAAAAAAAAAAAACATTTGGTGAAAAGATTACTTGATCACAGGATAACTTTGCAATCTTATATTTAATCACAATATAGAGAAAATAAATCTTACTTTGTCTGCTATTTTGAAGAAAAAAGTTTTAAAAAAATGAAGAAAATATTAAAATCTAATAATTCAAGCACAAGAAACATTTTTAAATAAGATCTTTGGAGAAAAAGGTTTCTAGAAGCTAAACATAGATAGGTGAGAACAGCAGAAACGGACGATATGGTAAGTTGCCCTAAAACAGCAAATCAGATTCGCATAAAAGTACAGATAACAATGAGGACTGAGTCCATGAATAATGTCTGCGGTTCAACTAAGATGCCAAACAGTCTTACATTTCTTTAGGTTGGTATTTTATACTAAAAACCTTACTGAACTAATTTATAAAATCTTGTCAAACATAGAAGGCAAAAACAAACAGCCTCTCTTAAAAGCATGAAATCTGGATTTATTTGACTTTATTGTCTTCTTGTCATATTTAAAGACAATCCTTTACTGTTTGTTTTGGCACTTATGTTTAGAGACAGAATGTTTCTAAGTGTGAACCGAGAATAAACTCAAACAAGCGAGCCTCAGAGACTAAAGCTCAGCCAAGTGGATCAGAGCTCTGCAGTTGTGACACACATAGTCTAACTTTAACACAGAACACAATAAGCTTTTCCTATTTTGATTTATTTATAAATGTTTTTCTGTTTTTATTTTTTTTTTATAAGATCCGCGTTGGGTTTTACTGCAATTACAGTTTGGTGCAATTTCAGTTCTTTAATAAGGAAATAATAACAATGTAACATTTTTATTATTAAAAACTTAAAAGAACTAGGTCCCTTTTCAAGACTGTCCAGCTTTGTTAGAAATGTTTTGATTGTTCTACAAAGTATATAGCAATGTGCTGTGCCTGAATACAGAACATTTCCTTTTAAGATTCCCTAGAGTTGCATTTTATAAAAAGTATGCAGTTTGAAATAAATTGACACTAGAGACAGCATTTGATCAGTTAATTTTTTTTGTTATATGCAACATTAATATTATCCTAATGTACGGTTGGTAGTTTAAGGTCAGTCATTAATTAAGTGCAGAATGCTTGTAAAAATGTATTGATTTGAAAAAAAAAAAAAAAGAAATAGAAAATAACTAAAACAGACAGGATTTTCAAGTGTTTATATGTGTGTATAAAAAATGCAGCCAAAGTAGAAAGCATGTGCAAAGCTTATCTACACACCAAGGGGAAATTAAATGGTATGTGTTTAAAATGAGCTTTCTTTAGTGAATTTGTGTATACACACATAGAGCAAGAGACAGAGAGAGAGGGAGAGATATAGATATGGATATACAGGGGTTGGACAATAAAACTGAAACACCTGGTTTTAGGCCCCAATAATTTATTGGTATGGTGTAGGGCCTCCTTTTGCGGCCAATACAGCATCAATTCTTCTTTGGATTGACATATACAAGTCCAGCACAGCGGTTAGAGGGATTTTAAGCCATTCTTCTTGCAGAATAGTGGCCAGGTCACGACGTGATGGTGGAGGAAAATGTTTCCTGACTCGCTCCAAAACACCCCAAAGTGGCTCAATAATATTTAGATCTCTTGACTGTGCAGGCCATGGGAGATGTTCAACTTGACTTTCATGTTCATCAAACCAATCTTTCACCAGTCTCGCTGTGTGTATTGGTGCATTGTCATCTTGATACGGCAGAGGGAGGAAAATCGCTTTTTCGACTTAATTAGCAACATGCTACTGAAATGGCAGGATCTGGCACCGGATAAGTCATTCACATTGGCACGGGTACACCGCACACCGGCCTCCGGGAAACCAGACCAAGGCAGAGCGGTTCTGATTCGCTTTTTAAAGGTCCCGGAAAAGGAATGTACGAAAGCTAACTAAATTGAAACAAGTATTAGACCGATTCAAATATTTGAAATCTAGAATCATTTTTCTACAAGAATCTCATTTGATTGAGACAGAAATACATCGTATAACCAAAAGATGACAGGGTCAGGTATATCACTCTTCCTTTACCAGCCATGCCAGAGGAGTTATTATTCTTGTGCAAAAGTCAAAACCATTTCAAACTATAAGGTCAATCAAAGACCCCTATGGGAGATATATAATTGTGCAGGGACATATTTCAACATTAAAACTAAATTTGATAAATATTTATGGACCTAACAATGATAATTCATCCTTTTATGAAAATTTATTCTAAACCTTGTCAACCCTGGAGGGACTTTATATTATAGGAGGGGACTTTAACTGCACCCTGAACCCAAGTCTGGATAAATCTACTCAAAGTGATATCAGTCATTCACAAACCAGGAAAATACTCCTTAATTATATAAAACATTTAAGAATAAATGAAATATGGAGAACAAGGAACCCAAGCAACAGGGGATTTTCATGTTATTCAAGCACACTTCAATCCCATTCGCGTATTGATTGTTTCCTTATCTCTGTGGAGTTATTGCCTCACATGGAGAACTGCTGGTATGATAGTATTGTACTTAGTGACCATGTTGCAGTGTCCCTGGAAATGAAAGTAAATAGGATTGATCAAGGGGTGAAACGATGCAGACATCTTTGCTAAAAGACTCAAAATTTTTTTACATTTATAGAAACTTGCATTGACAAATATTTTTAATTAAATAATAATAATACAACAGCTAGTATTAGATGGGAAGCTTTTAAAGCCTACATCAGAGGAGAAATTATCAGCTGTAGCAGCAATAAAAATAAACAATATAACCAAGAATTAAAATCATTAGAGGAACAAATTAAATCCAGCGAAACAGAAATTTTTCAGAGTAATGATCATACATAATTACACAAACTGAATGTTTTAAGAACCAGATATGAAAAATTAACAACAGAGAGAGTGGAGAAAAGCTAAATGTGGACGAAACAAGCATTTTATGATCAAGGAGAAAAGGCAGGAAAATTATTGGCTTGGAGGATAAAACAGATGCAAGCAGAAAGAGCAATTAACAGCATCAAATCCATATCGGGCGTTTTAACAACAGACCCTTCAGAAATAAATGAACATTTTAGAGAATTCTACAAAACCTTGCATAAATCTGAAAATTGTGGAAATGAAGAAACACAAGCCGCATTTCGTAATCAATTAAAATTCAAAACCATTTCAGAGGAGGAGAAAACAACTCCTAATAGTCCTTTAACAATAAAAGATCTATCTTAAGCAATAGACAGCATGAATAGTGGTAAAACACCAGGTCCTGATGGACTTCCAATAGAGTTTTACCATAATATAAGACAGGTTCTTAATGTATTACCTGAAAAACATAATTGCAAAGACACAGCAAGGTTATCATTGGATCACGTCAAACTTTTAACAGAATAGAGTGGAATTATCTGTTTAAAGTGCTCCCCAAATATGGACTGGGTGAAAGCTTTCTAAGATGGATAGGACTACTATATACTGATCACATAGCACAAGTTTTAACCAATAATAATATGTCAAAACCTTTTAATTTACAACGGTCAAATAGACAGGGGTGCCCTCTGCCACCATTTCTTTTTGTACTGGCAATAGAACCTCTGGCGATGGCTGTTAGAGTGAATACAGGAATATCAGGTATTAGAATTGGAGGAAGGGATCATGTCATTTCCCTGTTTGCGGATGACATCATATTTTTCATCAGTAATTTAAAGATCAGTATTCCCGATTTATTAGATCTAATAAAAGAATTCGGTGAATTTTCAGGATATAAAATTATTAATTCTAAATCAGAGTTAATGTTTCTTAATGAAGAAGAAAGGAGAAGTCCTAGTGTGGTTACCCCATTTAAAACGACTGGAAAAGGTTTTACATACTTAGGCATTAACATCACGCCATCCCTCAATGAAATAAGTGCAGTGAATTATTAGGGGTGTAAATCACACCCATCATGGCAATTCGATTCAGTATCGATTTCCTGACCCAACGATTTTATTATTTTCGATACTCAAGAATACACCACGATACAATTCGATTCGATTAATTGGTTCTTTTTTTTTTAACACCTTACAGGCTAGACAATGTTTCAAATTTGAAATAAATCAATGAAAGCTGTAATATTTTTTTAAAAACAACAGCAAATAACAGAATTAGAAAAGTTGTACTCCACCTAGACCTTGAAAAATAGGGACTTTAATTGCAAGTAGGAAAGTTCAGATCGCTGTGGTGAGTCCGGTTAGAACTCCAAAGAAAGCAGAGTCGTACTCCAATACTGTAGGTCAAACTTGTCCTTGCAGTTTATTCATTAATTTCCATATCAATGTGTATGGTTTTCTAGAAGACAACAAAATATAATATCAGTGTCTGAATAATTCTTAACAAATAACTAAACTGATATCTCACATTATAAACTGCAATATTAGTACAAACATCTCTTTTCTAACTAAATACACCGCATGAGTAAGCAAACCACATTATTTAACTCTTAAGTGTGCACATGAATAAAACATGTCATAAACTAGAAGCAAACTGAAATACTTCATTAAACAAACAATGTCACTGACTTCTGACATTACTTACTTGCATGTCAGGGTGACCTTTAGACCTCTTGCACTCAACACAGGATCTCTGATGACGACGTACTGCTTCACGTCCACGTAGCACCCAGTATCTCCTTCTGATCTCTGCAAACACTCTTTCTGGCCCGGGATGTTGGAGCTTACTATCATAATCTTGTATGATAAGTCGGGTCAGAGCATGTTTGGGATCCAAAACAATGGGGTGAACTTCATCTACAGCCAGGTCAGGATTCCGGCGTAAACGGCCTCCTACTCTGATGAGCCCTGTTTCCTCATCATACTCAGGTGCAAGTAAAAGAAGACAACTGGATTTGGCGACTGGTACTTGTATCTTTCAGTAGCATCACCTGGTAATAAATTCTCTAAGGCAATCTTCATGCGTGCAAACTCTCTGGGGTCTGGTGATGTAAATCTGGGAATAGTGGGCTTCGGTCCTCTGTATGTGGTCTCTCTTTGTGACTCATTACAGCTAGAGGCTTGGTAGAATGTAGAATTTCTCTGTGGATAGGAAAATGCGCACTGCTGCGGTGTGTCTGCGTAGTACGGGCTATGAGGCAAACCACCAGATGTTTGAGAAAATCTAGATTTAGTTAAATCTGATCGCAGTTTTCCTTGTGAGCTGTATGTTGGATAGTGCAGCTGCTGGTATGCTGGAGTATTGGTAGGGGGTTGGTATTGTCCATAACCAACATTATAAACACTTTGAGATGGAGGAGGTGGGAATAGAGGCTGATGGGATGCTGGCTGGGACTGTATAATTCAATTTTTTCAATTCAGTTTATTTATATAGCGCCAAATTCACAACACATGTCATCTCAAGGCACTTTACAGTTCAACCAGATCATACAGTCAAATTGATACAAAGTTTTCTATCTAAGGAAAACTATAGCAACCATCAGGCTCTGAAACTGTTTACGAAGCTCAGCATTTTCTTGGCGCATCTCTTGGAGAGCAGCACTAAACTCAGGAATTTGGTTGGTCTGCTGCTTCCCGGTGACTTGCTCCATAGATTGACAAAGCTCTCGTTCTTGCTCCTCATCATCCCCCGTGTTCATCGAGTCGAAGCTCTGGCTAATGGGCGGTGATGGAGATCTGGCAATTGGACGTTCTTGTGCCATTTTCTCCACTGAAAATTCCCCTGCAGTTGCTGTTCGGAATCTACTCTGAGCTACAGCCCCACTTAGGTCATAATCTGATAGGTAGGAAGGAACTGACGTTCGCCTTTTAGGACGAGTGTCCAATGCCTCTGACTCTGGGTTCTGCATCTTTAAACAGCAATCTGCCATCCGGCTCGAAGGACCAATGAAAAATAGGGACTTTAATTGCTAGTAGGAAAGTTCAGATCACTGTGGTGAGTCCGGTTAGAACTCCAAAGAATGCAGAGTCGTACTCCAATACTGTAGGTCAAACTTGTCCTTGCAGTTTATTCATTAATTTCCATATCAATGTGTATGGTTTTCTAGAAGACAACAAAAATATAATATCAGTGTCTGAATAATTCTTAACAAATAACTAAACTGATATCTCACATTATAAACTGCAATATTAGTACAAACATCTCTTTTCTAACTAAATACACCGCATGAGTAAGCAAACCACATTATTTAACTCTTAAGTGTGCACATGAATAAAACATAT
Organism: Cyprinodon diabolis; assembly: GCA_030533445.1. Lineage (NCBI taxonomy): Eukaryota > Metazoa > Chordata > Actinopteri > Cyprinodontiformes > Cyprinodontidae > Cyprinodon > Cyprinodon diabolis. The sequence goes on along the minus strand of CM060067.1, from coordinate 42,331,052 downwards.
CATAAACTAGAAGCAAACTGAAATACTTCATTAAACAAACAATGTCACTGACTTCTGACATTACTTACTTGCATTTCACGCACACACATCAAAAGGAAGGTGACAACAAACTGCAACAGCAGGACAGAATCCACAAACTGAGAATGGTAAACTCCATTGTTCCTTTTTCCTTCTCTCACCTTCCTCATCTACATGCTACTCTGCGGTGCCCTAAGCCCCGCCCCTTAAAGGGCTCAACACATCAAACTGTCAGGCAGCCTTTTTAACAGACCTATTAAAACCTCATTCACTGAAAAATAATAATACCCCTGCAGTATAGATTCTGAAAGGCCTTGCATCAAAAATACTGCACAAAATCAGTGCAATGAGTTCAATGCAATACCTCGGCTCCAGACGTCCCCGCCCCCTCCACAGACACTCAGCTGCTCCTCTCCCAAATTGTAGGCCGGCTTGTTTTGTTTTTATGACCGAAATTGCAAAAAACAACTCGTGAAGTTTGACCCGCTAGAAGAGCGAGGTGCGCAAGAACGCTCTTTTTGGCCCTCATGTCCCTCCGTCATCGGACTAAACCTGCCCCCACTTACTCTCCGCCTCGGCCGTATCTAGACCCACAGTGTGTAGCACAGACCATGCTTCAATATTGAGCATAAATCAAAAATGTCTGCGTCAAGCTCACTGCAACACACTGCTGTAAGAGTATAACCAGGAAGCGAGGTAGGAGGGCAAAATAGGTTTAGCGCCACCACAGCACGGAAGGGAGAATTACGCCCAGGAGCAAATGGATAAAAATAGACCGGAGAAAAAAAAACATGAATCGATACTCTTGCAAATGTATCGATGCATCGGATTGTTGCCTGTTGGATCGATGCATCGATACAAAATTATTATTATTTACACCCCTATAAATTATAAATCCCCTTGTGTAAAAAGTCACAGAAATGCTAAATCGATGGTCAAATTTGCCTATATCCATGATAGGACGAATACATCTATTAAAAATGACTATTCTGCCCCACGTTTTGTACAATTTTTGTACGATTTTAGGATACTTCCACTGTTTGATTCAAGCTGTTTAATCAATTTATTTGGAGTAAAGGAAAAGCAAGGCTCTGTTTAAGGCTACTCTTTCAGCCTTATGAAAGAGGTGTACTTCAAGTCCCGAATCTCTGATGGTATTATATGGCCGCCCAACTAACATCAGTTACTCATTACCTATATCTGAGGACGCCTCCAGCTTGGGTAGACATCGAACAACAATCTGCTCCAGATTTCCCCTTAAACGGCTTTCTATACTTTTCGTATATAAGGACACAAAAATAAACTACAAAAATTCCTTTCTTAAAAAATATAATTATGATTTGGCATTCAGCACATAAACATGTAGGCGACCTTCCACAGATATCACAATTTGCCCCTATATGGGGTTTTGAAAAGTTCACCCCAGGGAAAAATGATGGAGGATTTCAACTATGGAAACCAAAGGCATTCAGAAAATTTAAGATCTATATGATTATGGCAGGTTGCTTACTTTCGATCAGTTATGTAAAAAGTATTTAATAACCCAAAAAAATTTTTAAACACTTGCAATTGAAAAACTATATGACTTCAAAACTGAAATGAATAGTTGAAATTCCACCCTTCACAAAAATAGAAGAAGTTTGGAGAAGAGACACTTTCGAAGATATAGATGAAGAAGACTGGAATCAGGCATGTTTAAAAGCACCAAAAGAAACGATAGATACATGATTTAAACTTCTGCAATATAAATGGCTTATGAGAACCTATATAACACCAGTTATGCTTCATCATATGTCCAGTGATTTTCCAGATACTTGCACTATATGTTTATCTGAAAAAGGAACTCTTATCCATTATTTGTGGGAATGTCCTAAAGTCCAGAAGTTTTGGAAGGATGTTATTAGGTTTCTATCTGAATTGCTTAAAGTCAAATTCCCATTAGAGGTTAAAATATGTAGGAATATATCCAATAGAATTTAACCAATCACAGAAGATAACTACATATATAGACTATGGACTTCTTCAAGCCGGAAGATCTGTTGCACTATGCTGGAGGAGCATGGAGGCCCCCTCCATGCAACTCTGGAGAAGGAGGTTGCAAGCTCACTTGGACTGGAAAAACTAACACACATCGCAAAGGGCAAACAAAGGAGCTTTGAGAATCTATGGGTTCTGTGGGAGCCATATATGAGGATTACAGGGACTGAAAGTAGAGCTCACTGATGGCAGTTAACTCCCTTTTTTCTTTTTTTGTCTCTGCCTTAATCTAAAAGGCATTGTATATTTTTGGAACTAGACAGGTGCAGGTTTGAATGGTGAATGAATGAGTGAATGTGTGTATAAAAAACATGTTACAAGGTTAAGTTTGTAATCTTTGTTATATTAAAAATGAGAAAATATAATAAGATATATTGGAGAAAAAGAATGTTGGTACCATAATGACATTATTTATTGAAACCCTGATGTATATCCCAGTCACGACAACTGAAAGACTGAGTGCACCGTGTGCAAAGCTGGCACACGTGTTAGCCAGCAACAAAGCTCTGTTAGGTTTATTCTTTATACATCATGTGGATTGTTACTTTGTTAGCCAGATTAGACAGAGTAGAAGGCCTTCCTTCACATTGTGGATGACACTGTGTTTATAGAGGCCATCTAATCAGGACAGCTTTCGTGTCTTTAAAAATACACAGGATATGAGCACATCTTGGAGCCGGACTGATAAAGGAGAGCAATGTGTAATCCTGGGGTAAAGAGGCAACGTGCATGAAGGCATGGATGGCGTGTCAGTTTCTGATGCGGACAGTTAAGCATCCACCTGATGCAAAACATGGACTCATGAGGTATAAGGAGGAGACGACCCTAGTTCGGGGCTCAATCTTTGCCGGACGCTTGCTGACGTTTTTTGAGCCCACAGCTGTGCCAACTCCAAGCCATTTCTCTGTCCTGTAACGACCTGATCTGGAATAAATGCTGTTACTTTTTCACTCCTGTTTTATAGTCCTTTTTTGTATGGTTTTACCCAGTGTGAGTTAAGAGTAGTAAATAACTTGCTCCCAGGTAAAGAACAGGTAGGGAAGTTTGAGGCGCAGCAGCGTTAAGGGGGACCTAACTTCCATATTAAACAATTTGTGTTTCATGTACATGGATACTGAAAAAAATAAAAAAAAAGCTCTGCAAGGTGAGAGGTCCTCTGCAAAGTTGACTCAGTGTGAACCGCCATCTGCTGAGGCCGACTGGGGTTCAAGGACACAGAAGCAGACAGAAAAAGAAGCAGAGATACAAACGGCAACTGTCAATTAGCTCCACAGGTGAAAACACGCAGCCATGCAGTCGAGCCCCGTATCTCATGTCAGAGGATGAAAGAGAGCACATCCAGTTAGTCACAGTCAGAGAAACAGGCTTACACTGAAAGACAGGCCAAGCTTGAACATCTATAAACAAAGATGTTGATGGCAGCAGCACAGCTGATTTTTCTCTCCATAATAGCCAAATAGGAACATATCAGATGAAGCTACTGTGGTGAGAACAAGCAGAGAGAGGTTGACCTAAGAAATGCTGCTGACTGGGAGAATAGAGAATTAATTAAGCTGGAAAGTTGTCTTTATGTGACCCAGCAGCCTATAGCTGCTGCATTTCTGCTGACTTCTGGTCTATGGAGGGTTCTAAGGAGGTACATTTGCATATCCTCCTCCATCTTTTTTTTGTTTGTTTTACCGATCAGCCCATTTACAGAAGACTGGGCCTGCTATTACACTCATGTCAAAGACCCAAAGCAATTTAAACCTATTCAGCAGATCACCTTTGCTTTTGCTATTTATTTTGTAGGTTGTTATTTGAGCAAACTTGTAAACCAGGCCTATAATGTGGAACATTTTTATGTTTTTTATGCGGATCCAGACATTTGAATTGAGAAAGCTTCCTGGAGAGGTGGCGAAACGTCTTCAAATCTTGAAAACCAAGTCCAGATGATATTTTTTGAATTTTTACGGAATGACTATGACCTGGATGACTGAGAACCTTCATCAGCATAACAACATTTTTATGTGTTTCTCTAAGAACTCTGTGACTTTTGTTTCCAGCTGTTGCTGAACTACCTGCAGTGGAGGAGAGTGAGTCCAGAGATCAGCACATGCCTGTGCCCTTTATCAGTGTCTGGCCTCCTTAAAGCATCATACCATGCTGTTCTCCCACACCGGGATCCTGCTGGAAGCAGGGTACTCATCTACAGAATTGGTTTGTATAGCTATGTGTGTGATGTGTTTGACTAACATTTGTTACATTGTAAGGTAAGAGATCGACAGATACAGGTTTTTTAAGGCCCGTTACAATTATGTTGACATTTGTTTCCGGGGTTAAACCTGTTTTCCTGCCAGTGTGAAAGAGTCATTTTAGAGAGGAGTTTCTAGAAATTGGAGAAGAGAGTCTAGCAGCAGAGCAAGACTGCATCCTCCTACATCAGTGATCAAGGTTAATATCTGCATTGACATGCTCCATGTCGTAAATGAATATCATGGTTCATGGCTCAACATTCATTTAGCTCTTTACAAAATCTATTTAGTGGTTGCACAACAAATAGTCCCCATTGTGTTTCTTTTGAAGTAGTTGCAAGGATAATTTCTCCTCCAGCTGAAATCTGCCAGCTGCCTGTTTTATGTCTTTTCTCAATCCATGCTGTAAGGAAAAAGCAATGTGAATGATGCTATGCTATATTATTTGGGCTGTAAGTGTTGGATACAAACATTAAAAGGCATCTTGTTATAGAAACCTTGTGTCCAATGCAAGAGCAAGATTCAAGGGAAACTGGCACAAGGAACCAAGGCCACATTAGGATTGTTCAAAGCCAATCAAGACCATCCCTTCATTATGTATCAGCATTAGACTGGCAGACTTACATCAACTGAAGTCTACAGTAGTTTGTAACCAAATCAAAAACAGTAACCAAAACTTCCAGCACATGAAAACCCAAAATTCCATCCATCCATTATCTGGCACACTTGTCCCAGTTGGGGTTGCGAGGGGTGCTGGTGCCTATCTCCAGCTGTCAACGGGCAAGAGGGGTACACCCTGGACAGGTCGCCAGTCCATCACAGGGACAAACTGGACATTCAATCATTCACACACACCTAAGAAGAATCTAGAGAAGCCAAGTAACCGTCATGTTTTTGGACTGTGGGAGGAAGCCAGAGTACCCAGAGAGAACCCACGCATGCTCAGTGAGAACATGCAAACACCATGCAGAAAGACCCCAGGCTGGGAATCGAACCCAGAATCTTCTTGCTATAAGGCAGCAGTGCTACCCACTGCTCCACTGATACACAAAGTTGAAAAAACAATATTCCAAATTCATCAAGTTGTGTTCCATATTCCTTTAAACTTGTGTTACTCCTTGCATTACCCATTGCAACATGATGGGGACAAAGATAGTTACATGGCTCGATTGGAACACCTCAAATTGTAGCTCCTACATCCTGTTTATAGCCTCTATCACTTCACCTTTTTCAGGGTCCACAGTTAGAAAACTATTCACTGTAAGGAAGGACTGCTGTGCTGAATCAGCATTCAGGCTTACAGACATCATTATGCCTTGAACACACACGTGAATGACGTTAGTCAAACTGAGACTAGCTTTCCAAGAAACAAACAAGAAAAAAAAGTTCCAAAATATAATAAAAGGGGAATGCCGTTTTTTATTTTACATTGGGCCCTTGATTTTACGCTAGTAAGGAAGATGTTACTTGGATATAACCTAACCGAATAACAGCTAGGAACAGCTCCAAATGACACAAAACTCATATGGGTGAGTAGAACATGATGTAATAACGTAAAATCAAGGGCCCAATGTAAAAAAAAAAAAAAACTGCGTTCCCCTTTAAGGGATGAAGACGTTTGAAGACGTAAACGCTTAGATGTAGGAAGATGTGTGTTAGCATGTGTTGTACAGAGTACGCATCACAAAATGTTGTATTTGAGTCCAACTTCTTGACGTAGGTGTACAAAAATTTCACACAAAGGATTGTGCGCAGTGGTATAGCTCCCAGCACTAGTTGGGAACATCAGGGTCAACATCTATGCTAAATGAATTGGTGCAAGGTAGCATCCTGCTTCCTGGTTCTAGCTACTTTCTTATTGCTAACTGGATAGCACTAATTATGGCAACAACCCACACACTTAGGCCATTGCTCCTTAGTGATTTTAGGTATTTGGATCGAGTTAATGTCTCCTAGGCTGCCTGTGCCAGGTTGAGATTTGTCCTCTACCAGGCAGGTCCTCTGCTCCTAGATAAATATTTGTGGGAGCGGTGCGATACTAAAGAATCTCAGATGGAAAGTTAAAGCATACCCTGTCTCCAAAGAGGGAATCATTGAGAGGATGTAGTATTTGTTACCAACTTCAAGAGTCCCCTCTACCTGCTGATATGGGAACAGTCCAGCAATGTTTGTTTGTTTCAGGCTACCTAGTGAAGCAAGTGCCAACCCACATCTCAGCCAGAGCCATTCAGTGTTGCTATGTTTTCTCAGTAGGTATTCAGGTTCTTCTCAAAATATTAGCATATTGTGATGAAGTTAATTATTTTCCATAATGTAATGATAAAACTTAAACATTCATATATTTTAGATTCATTGTACACTAACTAAAATATTTCAGGTATTTTATTGTCTTAATAGGGATGATTTTGGCATACAGCTCATGAAAACCTAAAGGCTGCTACCGAAGCATCCTGGGCCTCCATAACACCTCAGCGGTGCCACAGGCTGATGCCACGCTACAGTGAAGCAGTCAATTCTGTAAAAGGATTCCAGTCCAAGTATTGAGTGCATAATTTTACATAACTTTTTGACAGTTGACTTTTTTTGTATTAAGAGCACTTTTCTTTTATTGGTCGGATGAAATATGCTAATTTTGTGAGATAGGAATTTTGGGTTTTCATGAGCTGTATGCCAAAATCATCTGTATTAAGACAATAAAAGACCTGAAATATTTCATTTATTGTGCAATGAATCTAAAATATATGACTGTTCAAGTCTTATCATTACATTATGAAAAATAATGGACTTCATCACAATATGCTAATATTTTGAGAAGAACCTGTATTCTTAACAATAGTGCTGGTATTTGTTCAATAGGAGCGCGTTTGTGTGTGGTTTAGTTCCTTCGAGTTGCCATATCACGAAATGCTGACCATTTATGTCAACCTGTACCCTGCCTCTCATCCTTGTATGTTGTTTTTGCAGGGCAATGGAACCCAAAAGACTGGTCAGCCTTCCAGGTGTTCAGAGTCAGTCTGATGACATCGGAAATCATTTCCAGGGAGACAGAAACACAGAGGCGAGGTGTGAAGGTGATATTTGACCTGAAAGGGTGGAGTCTAGGCCATGCCTTGCAGATAAACCCCTCCCTCGCCAGAAAGATATCCTCTGTGCTTTCGGTATGAATATGACATGCAATTGAAATGACCAACACTGACTTTTCTGCTTTGCTGTGTTAATCTTCAGTTATCCGGGTCATGGCAACCTCAAAACAGGTTTAAACTGGAAAGCAACGAGATCTTCGTTCAATCGCCTTTTCTGAATAAATGTCAGCACCTACCCAGGAGTCTTTATCATCCTATCAGCTTGTAGCAGAGCCAAAACTTGGTGTGAGCTGACAGAACTGGCAAAGAACAAAAGTCTTGTTGCCTTCTATTTTAAACCTGTTTTGTGATTTCTGATAAAAACAAATGAAACAATAGTTCTAAGTAAATCATTTATGTGATTGTGTATCCCTTTGTTAAGGACTCCTTTCCTCTAAAGGTGAGAGGAATTCATCTGGTCAATGAACCAATGTTCTTCCGTCCAGTCTTTGCTATGATTCGTCCCTTTCTGGCAGATAAGATCAAGCAGAGGGTGAGACACTACCCACTATCCACTTTGGAGGCACCCTGAGGTTTACATAAAAACTCAAGTTCTTCTCTCTCACAGGTCCATATGCATGGCACAGACTTCCACCACACTTTAAGTGACTTCTTCTCACCAGACGTCTTACCTCCAGAGTATGGAGGAAGAGGTTTGGAAATTGAAGAAGTCTGTCAGGCTTGGACCGAGGAACTGCTTCAATCTGAAAACCTACTAAAACAAATTGCTTCTCACCCAACTGGAGACACGTCATTGATCTCAGAAGAGAATGAGACAAAGAAGCATACCAATATACTGTATGAAGTTTTGGATGATGTTACCAGCTTTAAGCTTGAACATGACTGCTTATCATACATGACTAAAGTCTTTACTGCTTTTATACCTTTCAACACAATCAGCCATAATGATTAAAGTGAAGTTTACCTTTAAGCTAAAAGCCCTTCATGTTACATTTAATGTTCAAATTTCGGGCAAGAGGATGAAGTTGCAACAACGTCATTGATATGCAGACAGTGGCTTAACATCAAGATGAAGATATTGATGTTAGGATCATGTGTTACCGTGATCTGGAATCTGGAAAGAAAGGCCCCTTGCACCACCAGGGTAGGTGTTTCTGTAAAGCTCTGCCGCTTTGGATTGAGACAAACGTATGTTTCCATATGTTCTTAAATCTGTCCCTTTAACCTGCATGTGCCTCTCTATTATTATGTCAACCTTTTTTAACCTTTTACAGGTTGTCTGCATATGGCTGTTGTATTTTCTGACTGTTTTTGTTTATATCTGTGGTAATTTCAAAGCACCATCAGCAGGCCCAGCATACATAGTATATTTCGTTTGTTGTACTTTAGTTCAGCACAAACCTTTTTATGACCAAAATGAAAAAAAATATGTTGGAATTCACATTTACACATATTCACACATTTGTGGGATGTGGGGCGGGGTTTGAGTTGCACTGTAGTCAACCAAAATCCCGGGAGATTTTGAAATTTCCACCCGGACATTTTTTTAGGTATGAAAAGTAGGATATGTCCGGGAAAAAGAGGACATCTGGTCACCGTACCATAAAAACAATTAGTGGTTTCAGTGAGTGCTTGTTGCTATGATGCGTCTTCGCTTAGCAGCTTCACTCCTTATAAACCAACCATGAGCATACCATCAAAGGAAGAAAACCTGTCATTTCATTATGGGGCTTATAACCAGGCTTGGATTAGGGCTCATAGAACAGCAAATATGCCATTTTCACACCCTATTCATAGACCTTAAGGACCAGCACCAAATAAAATATATAATCATTCTATGACCCCTTTAATAACATATCTGAGAACTCCAGCTTAAAAAATGTCAAAGCTTCTAATGCTCATTATAATGTGTCAATAGTCATATTGTCTAAAATTGATGCAAGTGGGCCAAAAATATATTTGTTACAGTTCTCAGGGGACCCAAAAATGTGTTGAATTAACATTGTAAATGCAATAGTTTTATTTCTTATTCTGTTTTTTGAAATTTATACCAACTGAATAGTAAACTAAAGCCTGTAAAGTACTGCATGAGAACCACCTGGGACATTTCTCTCTCTTGAGTAGTGATTATGTTATTTTGTTCTCTCAACCCCGTCCTGGAGGATCTTGGTGCTTGTTGTTGATATGTCTCGGCAGAGTAATTATTCCCGCTGGATGTCTGACTATTGCACTGTGACTGGACATGATACGCACGTGTATGCTGCAAAGTGTATGTCCAAGAGTCATTTAGTGGAATCCTGATGTCTATTCGCTGCTAGCTATTTCAAAGAGGGTAAAGGATCATTGACTAAAGGTTATTGGTTCTTGATTAAGCAAATAATTTAATAAAACATTATTTGGCCAAATAATGTTTTTAACCTCATGGATATACATTGTGAATTGGTCTGAAAACATTCCAATTTCTTTCAATTACTGAAAGTTAATTTGATCATATTCCAGTCTTCCTGATAAACTTTGGTTTTAAACTCAAAATCCATCTTAAACTGTAATATGTTTTTCAAGCATGTTCCCCTTGCTCTTTGTACATAGTAGTTTAGTTGAGTTAAGTTTCCCTAGTCTTAGTTAAGAGTTTTAAACTGAAATATGTTCGACTTGGAGCTGAATGATTTTTGTTAATAAACTTTTATATTTTGAACAGAAGTTGTGGTGAATTTATTCCATGTATGTGCAGAATTAACTGTTTAAGCATGATTAGTGCTCGAATCATTCTATCATCTATTGTTCTAACACACAGTTAGTAGGGTGTGTGTTCGTAAACTATATATAACACCCGAAATAATATCTGATTAAATAAAATATTTTACCACCTCTACCGGGGAGGGCAGTAAGCATTTTAAAGTATCAGAAATATAAATTCCCAGCTGGGAAGAGAATAGAATATAAAATCCCGACATTAATGTGGCATCCTACCTGGATGGGCATTGGACATAAAATCACAACACCAACAAGAACAAATGTATAGGTAGGTGGGGTATGCAAAAGCCATAAGCTAACAATATTTGAATAGAATAACCAAAGCTGTTTCATTTCTGTAAAAACGATTAATAAATCACTGTAGAATCACTGTAAAACATAGTTTCCCAAAGATGAACATTAAAAACAAACAAAACTAAAAAAGAATATTCATACAGCGGTGTGAAGGATTGAATCTTTATATTCTACCTGATATTCATGCTGACATGTTTTTATGGACTTTGTTTTGACTCTTGGTATCCATCTATCGTGTCTGTTGCTACTTGCTGATATCCTTAACTATTATCACAGCAATGTCTAACAACAGAGCAGCTCTATGCTTTGCTACGGACAAAATATAAAACTATCCAAGTTTAAACTGGGAAATTCTCAGTCTAAATATTACAGTGAGTATGTCAAGCATCACCAACATAATATGGGTTCCAAACTATTATCTTTTTCCAATATTGTTTAATTTAATCATAATCTGTATTGTATGGAAGCTACAAATTGGGTTTGCTATGTTTTCTATTTCCTGGCTGTCTCTGTTCCTCATACTAATAACTATGTTTTTGAGTGATATCAATCTCATAAAAACCATTACATGTACATTACTGAAAGAAGCAATGTCTGCATACTGTTGAATGTAATATACAGGGTTTTTTTGTTAACTGTTGCTACAGTTACTGCATATAAGATGTATTTTTGCTAATCTTTTTGCTTTTGCTTTTAATCAATAAAACTGAAAGATGCATTTTATTTAAAATTAGGTAATGGTATCAAATGAGCGTGGTTTGATTGAAGTACAAATATCTTTATATTTTTTATATCTATAATGCACATGAAACCAGGTCTGTGCTATAAAGGTTTCCGGAATGTAATAAGCACACCTGAAACATATCTGAGTATTTGTGTATTTTTTTAAGTTAAAGAAAATGCCCAGTTTTGTCTAGTCTTACAACGTATGAACATGTTGTCCATCTGAAGGAGAGAAATGTGATGGGAACATTGCAATTACACACATTTATCATTCTGATGAAGTAAATAATATAGTCACAGAAGAATTTCAAACAGTATTTATTTTTGATTTTTTAATATGGTTTAATTATTTTTTATGATGATTACACTCTCAGAAATCTCTGCCTAAGTTTGCCTTTCCACAGGTGAGGATGATTCATAGTACAGACAGTGGACCCAGGACTGCAGACAGGTTCCAGCAGAACCTTTTCCTGGTCAAATCAGCAGATACCAAGAAGCTGGTGGTAGATTTCTGCAAATGCAAAGCTACCTCCCTAACACCAGTGTCACCAGGAAGTTTCAGTTCAATTCAGTTTAGTTTATTTATATAGCAGCACTTCAGAACGTGTTATCTTCAGAACATGTCATGTTTTTATGTCTTCAAGAGATAAAAACCTGGATGACTCTTAACTTTCTGCTTCTGAATGCAGACAGAACAGAAGGTATAGTGTTTGGACCAGAGTCTTTGAAAAATAAGCTGATTAGCCAGTCACTTCATTTGGATGGGATTAAACTGATTTCAGATAATAAAGTAAAACATCTTGGTGTTATTATTGATCAGGACCTGTCATTTAAATCCCATTTCAAAGAGGTTTCTAGAATTTCCTTCTTTCATCTGTGGAATATAACAAAAAATTAGAAATATCCTATGCAGGAGTGATGCTGAGAAACTAGTCCATGCATTTGTTACTTCAAGGCTGGACTATTGTAATTCTTTACTATCAGGAAGTCCACAAACTGTAGTTAAAAGCCTTCAGCTGATCCAAAATGCTGCAGCCAGAGTCCTGATGAAAATTAAAAAGAGAGAGTGTGAGTTCCAGTAGTTATCAGTTGCGCTCCTCTCAGTGGTTACTTTTTAATGTACCCCGAGCTTCAACTGAGTTGGGAAAAACTGCATTCTCCTACTCTGCACCTTGGGGATGGAATAACCTCCAGAAAGAGCTCAAATTAGAAACTCTCGTGTCCATAAATGAATTTAAAGCAACCATGAAGAATGTAGTGATGGAGATATGTGCTTGTTTTTTCTTGAGATGCTCAATGTGTGTTCACAAACTGCTCTGATTTTATTTTTTTATGTTTTTTTTTATTTTTAAATTCTTTATTTTTTATTTTGCAAAATGTAATATGTTGTAAATATGTATGAACTTCCTGTGGTTTGGCTGCTACGGCCAGGTCTCTCTTGAAAAAGAGATTCTGAATCTCAATGGGACTTCCTGGTTAAATAAAGGTTAAATAAAAAAATAAAAAAAGATCATATCCTTCCTATCCTGGCTTCTCTTCATTGGCTTCCTGTTAAATCAAGAATAGAATTTAAAATCCTCCTTCTCACATATAAAGCCTTAAATGGCCAAGCTCCATCTTATATCAGAGATCTGATTGTTCCTTATGTTCCTAACAGAGCACTTCGCTCTCAGGGCCGGATCTATCAAAGGTTTGCGTGTATAAAAACGTGAGCTATTTCACTGCGCACGCTAAAAAATGTACAAACTGATCTATCAACAGCGTGCTAAAAGGATTTGGTCTTTAAAACGTGCTAAATAGCGCCTCTTATCCATTTAGTACTTTTTCTGCAATGAATATGCAATATGGGGCGTTTACACGCAAAAGTGCGTCTTGTGGGAGGAGAACATGTAAATATATTAATTTAGCACTCGCAAAGTGATTTATCAAACCTGAAAGCAATTTTGCTAACGGTGTCTGACTCTATATTTAACACGTTTCAAAAGAAGGTGCAAATGGTCTGCATGCGTAATTGCGCACACATGGCAGCGGTTATTGTCGCAAGAAGGAGACATCGAAATGAAGCAAGGAGACGCAGAGAACGCATTTTTTCACTCCGTGTGAATATTTTTGGAATGAACGAGGAAACGATCTTCAAAACATATCGTTTATCCAGCATTGCCATTTTGGAGCTGCTGGGGGAACTCAGAATGGATTTGGAGTCAGCCACAAGGAGGACCCACGCAATACCAGATATCACAAAACTCCTTGCAACATTGGATCTCCCAATCTCGTTTTTCAGAAGTGCTGTCCGACGTTATAAATGCCATGTCGCCCTGACGCCCTAACGGAGAACCCCGACCTCCCCCCTGCGCCTGTGGAGCAACATGCCAATGCTGCGGGGATGCGTACGCAAATTACAAACTACTTTGCCGCAAACCACAAAACGCGCAAATCCATCATTTAAATAGGGCGTCTCCAACAGTTTTGCATCTGCCACCAGTTGCGCAATCACTCTTGTTAAATCACCCGCAAACCATGGTTCAGCCCCTCGCGCAAAATTCCAGTTTGCGAGCGCAAATTACTGCACGCAAAATTGGATCTTGATAAATCCGGCCCTCAATCTGCAGGTTTGCTAGTGGTTCCTAGAATTTCTAAAAGCAGAATGCGAGGCAGATGTTTTACTTATCTCCTGTGGAACCAACTACCAGTTTTAGACACCGTGTCTACTTTTAAGGGTAGGCTTTAAACTTTTCCTTTTTGGTAAAGCTTATAGTTAGGGTTATCCTGAGCTATCTCTATAGTTATGCTGCTATAGGCTTAGACTGCTGGAGGACTTAGGGACCCCTATTTCATCATTCTATCTCAATTCAATTCAGTTTATTTCTAGAGCGCCAATTCACAACACATGTCATCTCAAGGCAATTTACAGTTCGACCAGATTATACAGTCAAATTGATTTAAAGTTTTCTATCTGAGGAAAACCAGCTGATTGCATCGAATTATTGACTTGAATGCAATCCCTCACACTAAGCATGCTTGTAGTGACAGTTGAGAGGAAAAACTCCCTTTTAACAGGAAGAAACCTCCAGCAGAACCAGGCTCGGTGTGAGCGGCCATCTGCCAAGGCTGACTGGCATTGTGTTCTTATTGCAAGCATGGACCTCTGGCTCCATTTTTATATCAAATATTTAAAAAGGCTGATGTATATCATTATATCTTATCCCTGACTCTCTTCCTTGTTATTCTAATGTTGTTGCTGTGCTTTTCTGCTCTGATCAAACTGTATAGACCTTTGATCTCTGCAGTCAAACAACTCAAACTCTGCCTGACAAACATTCTCTGCTCTGCAGCTGCTCATCTACTTGATGATGAATCAGCTTTGAATGTTCAGCTTTACTCAGAAAGCCTCCTGTGACATCACATTCTACATTTTCGAGATGCATAATATTTGCAGGAAGGTATATACGAATTATCATGACCTAAATGTCTCTACTTGTGTTATAAAAAGCAGCTTTTCTTGATAGCAATTAAATGGAATATACCTAAAAATGGTTCAACAGCAGATGAAAACAATACACCCGAATATTTCTTCATAACTCAACTTTTTTCAGTGATTACTAAAGAAAGAAAACAGAAATCAGCAAAAGGATTGGGATGTGCTGGACTACATATATCTGCACCATTATTTGTAACTTCTCAAACCTCTAACCTTCCCTCCAAATATATTCTAAAAAAAGGGTTTAGTCAACATTATATAACATACAGTTTTGTGAAGGTTTGTGTTTGAACTGTGACCAAGTGCACACCCAAAGCAAAGCAGTTAATCATTACATTGAAAATGGGCTGGAATGAAAACGGAACAGATCTGTTGCTTTTATATTTTATTGACATGGCCAGTCAAAGTTAATCATACACAAAGGAGTGGATCCAGATTATTTGATACACATGTTTAATTGAGCAAATGTAGGCACCGTAGTCTTTAAGTTTCACATTGTATGGAGATTATTCTGCCTTATCACCCACAAATTCTTGCAAAAACAAACAAAAAAAAAACAGCTTTTAGTTCGATATTCTGCAAATTTTGACTTTCAGTGAACTTGCAGATGATTTTAGCTAAAAATAAAAACAAAAAAACTAGAAACATATTTTTTTTTTAAAACAGGACAAACATGAGCATGAGCACCGTTTTTTTTTCTGTTAAAACTAAATAGGCTGTTGAATAGTGTCATTTTCTTAGTGGTCTCTTTCCTTTATATTTTTCCAGGAAAGGTGTTACTCAAAGATCTGCATTGGTTTAGAACACTTTATATAAAAAACACTTTTTATACACTTTATATTCTAATAAGTGTTATGGATCGGAAGGTTATTCAAGCAACTCTCAACCTCCATGTTGATGACACAGTGCATTATTTTCATAGAAACACAGCTGGGTCAGCTGTGTTTTATTTTATTTAACGACGGAAGGTTAATCGGTCTTTTTGCTAACTTGGTATCTCTATAGTTATGCTGCTATACGCTTAGACTTCTGGAGAACATAGGGACCCCCATTTCATCATTCTGCTTCATTCTATCTCTATTCTCCCACTCTGCAGAATCTTTACAAAATGTATATCGAGGTATACAAATATAATGGTTTACAAACTAGTGTTTTGTGCCATCAGTTGAATATAGATTTAAACGTCCTCAACACTGCATGCATTGTTGATTCCGCAGGAGCAGAGAAACAAAAGGTCATAGTTGCATAGGCCATAGTTGCAAACCTTATCCACTTATCTAGCTTTGCCTCGTCTGTTCCTGTTTGGCTGTAACACCATCCTGGAGAGTGTTAAATGAGGAAGTTATGTCCCCTTGAAGGCAGTTGCGCCTCAGGGCTTCCCTTCCGGTTCTTTTCCTGGGAGCAAGTTATTTACTACTCTTAACTCAAACTGGGTAAAACCATCTAAAAAGGATTATAAAAACAGGAGTAAAAAAGTAACAGAGTTTATTCCGGAGAAAAATGCTTGGAGCTTGCACAGCTGTGGGCTCAAAAAAACGTCAGCGAGCGTCCGGCAAAGATTGAGCCCCGAACAAGGTCATCTTCTCCTTCTTATACCTCATGTGTCTATGTGTTGCATCAGGGGGATGCTTAGCTGTCCGTATCAGAAACTGACACGCCATCCATGCCCTGACCTGTATGCATCATGCCTCTATGCCCAAGAATTACAGATAGCTTCCCTTTATCAGACCGGCTCCAAGATGTTCCCATATCCTGTGTATCTTTAAAAGACAAGAAGGCTGTCCTATTTAGATGACTCACTTACACACAGTGACATCCACAATGTGAAGGAAGGCCTTCTACTCTCTCTAATCTGGCTAACAAAGTAACAATGAACATGATGTAAAAAGAATAAACCTAACAAGAGAAATATCAGCTGTGCTGCTTCCATCAACACCCTTGTTTATAGATGTTGGAGATCGGCCTGCTTTCCAGTGTAGTCCTGTTTCTCTGACTGTGACTGGCTGGATGTGCTCTCTTCATCCTCTGGCATGGTACCTGGCTCAGAGCTCGTCTGCCTGGCTGTGTGTTTCCTGGACGGGGCCACCTTTTACAGCTGCTTTTTGTATCTCTGCTTCTGTCTCCTTGAACCCCAGTCGGCCTCAGCAGATGGCCGCTCACACTGAGCCTGGTTCTGCTGGAGGTTTATTCCTGTTAAAAGGGAGTTTTTCCTCTCCACTGTTGCTACAAGCATGCTTAGTGTGAGGGATTGCATTTGAGTCAATGAGTCGATGCAATCAACAGTTTTTCTTAGATAGAAAACTTTGAATCAATTGAATGTATGATCTGGTTGAACTGTAAAATGCATTAAGATGATGTGTTGTGAATTGGCGCTATATAAATAAACTGAACTGAACTCCATTAACAGAACCTGTTGCTTTTCGATGTCTAGCAACTCTAGATCCATCTCTGTGACTGTGATATCTTGCAGACGTGCCATTGTTGTTTTGGAAGATAAACACTCCCCCCGTTGCCGCCGAAGTTCTCATGAGTTCTAGAATAGGCTCCCCCTTGGGCTTTGACTATAAACTGCTATGCATCCCTAGAAATTCCAAACCAAAGGTGCAAAACTGGTTCGCGACCAGACCCAAGCGTGTGTGCGGTTGCAGAAGTATATTCCCTCACACCAACCATGCATGCAAAAAGAGTAAAGAGGAAAAACTCCCTTTTAACAGGACTAAAACTCCAGCAGAAGTAACCTCATGATCCATAGCAGAGGATCCCTAAAGCTGAAAGATCTGCCTCCCATTCTACTTTTAGAAATTCTAGGAACCACTAGTAAACCTGCAGATTGATAGCAAAGTGCTCTGTTAGGAACATAAGGAACAATTAGATCTCTGATATACTGTAAGATGGAGCTTGGCCATTTAAGGCTTTATATGTGAGAAGGAGGATTTTAAATTCTATTCTAGATTTAACAGGAAGCCAATGAAGAGAAGCCAGGATAGGAGAGATATGATCTCTCTTTTTAATTTTCATCAGAACTCTGGCTGCAGCATTTTGGATCAGCTGAAGGCTTTTAACTACAGTTTGTGGACTTCCTGATAGTAAGGAATTACAATAGTCCAGCCTTGAAGTAACAAATGCATGGACTAGTTTCTCAGCATCACCCCTGGACAGGAGATTTCTAATTTTTTTGAAATATTTCACAGATGAAAGAAGGAAATTCTAGAAACCTCTTTAAAATGTGATATAAATGACAGGTCCTGCTAAAAAATAACATCAAGATGTTTTAATTGATCTGAAATCAGTTTAATCCCATCCAAATAAAGTGACTGACTAATCAGCTTCTTCCTGACTAACTAATCAGCT
This sequence comes from Cyprinodon diabolis, assembly GCA_030533445.1. Classification (NCBI taxonomy): domain Eukaryota; kingdom Metazoa; phylum Chordata; class Actinopteri; order Cyprinodontiformes; family Cyprinodontidae; genus Cyprinodon; species Cyprinodon diabolis. Next base: position 42,313,080 of record CM060067.1, on the reverse strand, counting down.
TCAAAGACTCTGAAAGAATAGTGATAAAGATAAGCCATGACCCGCTTGTATACACATGAAAATAAGCCTTTACAAAATGTAGATTGAGGTATGCAAATATAGTGGATACAAACTAGTGTTTTGTGCTATCAGCTGAATATAGATTTAAACGTCCTCAACACTGCATGCATTGTTGAATCCGCAGGAGCAGAGAAACAAAAGGTCACAGTTGCAAACCTTATCCACTTATCTAGCTTTGCCTCATCTGTTCCTGTTTGGCTGTGACTCCATCCTAGGGAGAAATATCAGCTGTGCTGCTGCCATCAACACCCTTGTTTATAGATGTTGGAGATCGGCCTGTTTTCCAGTGTGGTCCTGTTTCTCTGACTGTGACTGGCTGGATGTGCTCTCTTCATCCTCTGACATGGGAGCTGCCTTGGAGCTCGTCTGCCTGGCTGTGTGTTTCCTGGACGGGGCCGCCTTTTAAAGCTGCTTTTTGTATCTCTGCTTCTGTCTCCTTGAACCCCAGTCGGCCTCAGCAGATGGCCGCTCACACTGAGCCTGGTTCTGTTAAAAATAAGTTTTTCCTCTCCACTGTCGCTACAAGCATGCATAGTGTGAGGGATTGCATTAGAGTCAATGAGTCGATGCAATCAGCTGGTTTTCCTTAGATAGAAAACTTTGAATCAATTTGACTGTATAATCTGGTGAACTGTAAAGTGCCTTGAGATGACATGCGCTGTGGATGTGTGCTATATAAATAAACTGAATTGAATTGAATTATCTTCAGATGATTTGGGTAGCCTAAACAGCTTTAACCTTACTCTATGTGAAGAAAAGATTCAAGAATTAATCTACTTTCAAAACTCAACTGATTACAGATGTTCTCTGTGAGCTCTTTCTGTTGCATCACCATACATTCCAACTAGAAACCGAAAAGTTAAATTCAGTTTATTTTATATAATTCACAGCATGTCACATTTCCAAATATACCGGTATGCGACTTGTATGTGATCTCCTGAGTGAACTGCAGCCATACAATGCAAGTGTCCCACATGCGCAGTAGAGGACGCTGTTGTGCAAAATGATATCCTGCAGATAATGAATAAATGAATAAATTATTTAACCTATTCAAAATCGGAGGGGAAATCTATTTAATGTTCTTAGTTGAATAATTGTAGCTTTAATTTGCTTACTTACCAGGGTTTGTGGTTTTCACCTCTGGAGGGTTCCTGGACCGGCTGTTAAAATCCAGGTACACACACCAATCTAGTAACTCAGGCTAAGTTATCAGCAGAGCTATCATTTATCAATCAAAAAACTTTTTATTTCTGTTTATTCACACTATTATAATATATATACAAAAAAATGTATATATATATATATATATATATATATATATATATATATATATATATATATATATATATATACCCGCAGTTTTAAGTTTACCACTCTCCAGTTGTTAAAACAGTGTTTGTCCACAGCACAGAAAGCAACACTGTAACAGCATAAAATAAAGACAAAAAAAAAACAAGTCACCCCTTCCTTACACCATTCAGCTGCAATTTCAGAAGTCACCACGATGGGGAGACAAGGTGCCTTCACCTGGGAATTTTCAAACTGTGGTTGCAATGACACGCCTACCTACCAGATGGCGTCAAAGAGAGCACTACACAATTTGGATCTCAAAACACTGGAATCAGCTGAGTAGTTGTAATTACACAAGCTACCACTAGAGGGAGAGAGAAATCTCTGTCACTGTTGCCTACACTGACCCAGTTGATGTGACTTTAAGAACCTATGTGATGTACCAATCCACAATCTGATCTCACAGCTTCAGAATAGCAGAAATTTCTACTATACTACATGCCACACACATAACAATTCCCTCTCTATAACATGGGAAGAAATTAATTCACCTGCAAGTCTTGAACTACGTTTATTCCTCTCTTTATTAACAACAAACTGTGGATTTGGTGACATATTATTATTTGCCAAAGTTATGAGAGGGAAATCATATATTTTAGCTGCCTGATATAATCCATTCCCCCCATTACACGAGAAAAAATAAACAAATACTGTTAATTTTGAAACTGTCATTATTTTTCATATATTATGTGTGAAACGTTTATATATACATTTTTTCAAATCCATAATAGTTTAAAAAAATCTGACTGGTTTATTTTTGAAGGAAAATTTGTAAAATATTAGATAAACATTTAAACAGAAAATACATTTCATAAAGATCATCAAAGGGGGAGCGGATTATATCAGGCGGGTAAAATATATGATTCTCCTCTCGTAACTTTGGCAAATAATGATCAAATGTCACCAAATCCACAAAGTTTCTTGTTGTTGATAAAGAGAGGAATAAATACAGTTAAAGACTTGCTGGTAAATTAATTTAATTCCATATTTTGGAGGGGGGAACAGATTATTTCAGGCAGCTGAAATATCCATTCTCTCCTCTCCTCCTCCCATATCTTTGGGAAATAAAGAGCAACTGTTTACAAATTCTCAAAAATTGTTATGTGTGACAGCTTGTAGATTACCAGAAATGTCCTTAATCCAGTAATCTGACATATTCCATATTAGAACGGGATTAACCAGAAAGTCTAAACTCTCATCTTTTCAGGAACTCTTAGTTTTTGTTTCCTGCTATCAGCCAGTTTCCATCCTCTGATATCACCAATGAAAAATGATAAATAGTCACTACGAATAGGAAAACTGTGTTTGGTGACTGACTTTTGTTTCCGTCAGGCTGAAGTGACAGAAGTTGGAAAAAAGACAGATTCTCTTGGTGTTTAAAAAAAACAACACAATCAGCTTAAAAAGACCTCATCTATTTATTTATTTTACAAATTTGTAAACAACAGCTGCTGATTAAACTGGATGTTACAACCTTATGATTATAGGAGTTGTTTACCACCGGGACAAAGAACGCCTGGAAGTCAGTCAGAGCTTCACATCCCTGCAACTTCACTCTGTTTAGCAACAGCTAGTGGTGACAACTTCTTCTGCACGGTAATGCTAAAGGCTGCTTTAGCAGACCATGGAGCGCCTCGTCCTCGCCCACCTTCGCACCATGGTGAGCCCCACCCTGGACCTGCTGCAGTTCGCCTACCGGCCCAACATCGGAGTAGATGACGCCATCATCTACCTGCTGCAGCGGGCGCTCACCCACCTGGAGACCACTGGGAGCGCTGTGAGAGTCATATTCTTTGACTTCTCCAGCGCTTTCAACACCATCAGAGCGGTGCTGCTGAGGGGGAAGCAGGAGGACGGTGGGGTAGACACGCACCTAGCTGACTGGACCATCAACTACCTCACTGACCGTCCTCAGTACGTGCGGCTGCACGGCTGCCAGTCAGAGGTGGCACTCTGCAGCACTGGGGCCCCCCAGGGCACCGTTCTGACTCCTTTTCTTTTCACCCTCTACACCTCGGACTTCACCTACAACACGGACAGCTGCCACCTCCAGAAGTTCTCCGATGACTCGGCCATTGTGGGCCGTGTGTCTGAGGGGAACGAGCTGGAATACCAGTCGGTCATCATGGACTTTGTGGACTGGTGTGAGAAAAACCACCTGTCTCTGAACACCAGTAAGACCAAGGAGATGGTGATCGACTTCAGGAGAAGACCCCCCCCACCCCCCACCCCCCCATGAACAACCAGGGACAAGACATAGACACTGTGGAGAGTTTCAAATACCTGGGTGTTCACGTCAACAATAAACTGGACTGGACTCACAACACTGACGCTCGTATAAAAAGGGCCAGAGCCGCCTCCACCTCCTGAGGAGGCTGAGGGCCATGCTAGTAACGGGTTGGACCCCCTTTTGCCTTCAGAACTGCCTCAATTCTTCGTGGCATAGATTCAACAAGGTGCTGGAAGCATTCCTCCGGGAGTTTGGTCCATATTGACATGATGGCATCACACAGTTGCCGCAGATTTGTTGGCTGCACATCCATGATGCGAATCTCCCGTTCCAACACATCCCAAAGATGCTCTATTGGATTGAGATCTGGTGACTGTGGAGGCCATTTGAGTACAGTGAACTCATTGTCATGTTCAAGAAACCAGTCTGAGATTATTCCAGCTTTATGACATGGCGCATTATCCTGCTGAAAGTAGCCATCAGAAGTTGGGTACATTGTGGTCATAAAGGGATGGACATGGTCAGCAACAATACTCAGGTAGGCTGTGGCGTTGCAAAGATGCTCAATTGGTACCAAGGGGCCCAAAGAGTGCCAAGAAAATATTCCCCACACCATGACACCACCACCACCAGCCTGAACCGTTGATACAAGGCAGGATGGATCCATGCTTTCATGTTGTAGATGCCAAATTCTGACCCTAACATCTGAATGTCGCAGCAGAAATTGAGACTCATCAGACCAGGCAACATTTTTCCAATCTTCTATTGTCCAATTTCGATGAGCTTGTGCAAATTGTAGCCTCAGTTTCCTGTTCTTAGCTGAAAGGAGTGGCACCTGGTGTGGTCTTCTGCTGCTGTAGCCCATCTGCCCCAAAGTTCGACGTACTGTGCGTTCAGAGATGCTCTTCTGCCCACCTTGGTTGTAACGGGTGGTTATTTGAGTCACTGTTGCCCTTCTATCAGCTCGAACCAGTCTGGCCATTCTCCTCTGACCTCTGGCATCAACAAGGCATTTCCGCCCACAGAACTGCCGCTCACTGGATGTTTTTTCTTTTTCGGACCATTCTCTGTAAACCCTAGAGATGGTTGTGCGTGAAAATCCCAGTAGATCAGCAGTTTCTGAAATACTCAGACCAGCCCTCCTGGCACCAACAATCATGCCATGTTCAAAGTCACTCAAATCACCTTTCTTCCCCATACTGATGCTCGGTTTGAACTGCAGGAGAATGTCTTGACCATGTCTACATGCCTAAATGCACTGAGTTGCCGCCATGTGATTGGCTGCTTAGAAATTAAGTGTTAACGAGCAGTTGGACAGGTGTACCTAATAAAGTGGCCGGTGAGTGTATATTGTTTATTCTTAATGCACCTTTTTCCTCCTTGTTTGCACCTTTTTTATTTACTATGCCAATATGTGACCAGTGAATTTCTTCGCTGTGAGATCAATAAAGCTCATCTAATCTAATCTTTCCTGCGCATGCTGCTACTATGAGGTGAAATCCAGCACTGCACATTTTACTCAGACCAGCTCAGAAGCGAGATCCGGGGCTCTGGGGTAAACATCCGGGGCTGCTGTCCAAGTAGCCACCCCCTAGATCCGCCACTGATTTAACCTATTCAAAATGAGAGGGGAAATCAATTTAATGTTCTTAGTTGAATAATTGTAGCTTTAATTCGCTTACTTACCAGGGTTTGTGGTTTTCACCTCTGGATGGTTCCTGGACTGGCTGTTAAAATCCAGGTATCCACACCAATCTAGTAACCCAGGCTAGGATATCAGCAGAGCTATTAATTATCAATCAAATAACTTTTTATCTCTGTTTATTCACACTATTATCAAAACGGGGTGGATCTGGCCTGAATGATTAATCGTCCGCTATATGAAACACAGAACCACTACAAGTTAAACAATGACGTCTAATAATTCCGGATTACGATTACGGACGGTGGTAACACTGGTCCTCAACCACGTGACCACACGCGGTGGAATGTGGTAACTCTATAAATACTTTAAAGCAGAAAAAACGAAAAGAGGATAGGAAAGAGAAGGAGAAAGAAATATCACTTGCAGCTTTCACAGCACACTTATTTCAACCAATGAACCAGAGCTCTTATAACCAACACAGATTAAAATCAGCATTAATTTTAATCCCTGACCACCTGTCTCTCTCGCCGAGCGTAGCACCTCATTATTGCATCAAAAGAAAAGGGGAGTGATATTATCCAGCCGCGCGGGTCTTCTCCACCACAGGATCCGCACCCGGAAAAGTTTCAATCAGTTCGATGCTACAGCAGAGGGCTTGATGTGCTTTTAGGTCGAGACTATCAAACAAAGGTGTCCCTTTGCCGATAGGCCAAGATGTCCATAGCGAGGTCCTCCAACAGTGACTCAGCAGTCAGCTCCGGAGGTTTCTGTCTCCCCAGTTAGCGCGGTCACTATGCACGATGGGATACTGCGATCCATGACTTTTGACAGGAAAATGAAAGCTACTTTCAGCTAGCTTTCTTTTAGCATTTCACGTGAAATAGGGTCTCTCCTTACAGGCGATGGAACCCAGATGGAAGAGGAAGATCTAACTCCCGCTCTGAGTTTTAAACCATGAGTGACGTAGGGGCATTTCCTGTTGAAGTATCAGCCTCCATCAGCTGATTGGTCCATGCGTGAGCTGACTGGAAGTTCCAGAACTTTTCAGAGTAATGAGTTCCAGCTTTCCTCAATTGGTTGTTGCAGGCTAATCAGCGGGTCACACCATTGTAAGGGTAAGGGAAATTTGATTATCATTTGTTTAAATTTGCTTAGACTGGGTTATTTTGTTTATTAGTTAAATTAAAAAAGTAATTAGTGTCTGGCCAGTATTTATCTGTTTAAGTTTTTTTGTTAGTCAGTTGTCCCCCTTGTGTGTCAACAGTAGTCTGATCAGCCATTATTTAAGATTCCCTCATGTCTTGTTTGGTCAGTTTGTGCTAGAGTTCTTTATAATAGTACATTAATTGAACTGAATTGCCCAGTTTATCATTTTTTGAACACTTAAAAAAAAAAAATTTACTGGAATAAATTTCAGTGGTTTTCCGGCTGGTTTGTGAAAATCCCTCACAGACTTGTTTCTGCCCTGTGGATCGCGAGTTTTGCTTTGCCCCTGTGTGCTCTGTTGATCTGCTCTGTTCAGGACTGATTCCTGGATTCTTCTGGCTCAACAAACTTGGACTGTTCTTCTGACCTAGGCTTGTATTCCCCTTCTGTACATCATCGGCTCTGATCTTCTGGTCTGTGAACTTGGTTCTCCTTCGACTTCGTCCCTTCAGGACACTGTTGCCCCTCAGCGTCGAATGGCATCAGATCTGCTTTAAAGCCGAAGCCGAAAATCTCCCGCTTGGATTAATCTCCATCTGGGAACGGACTGAACTCAGAACCAGGCCACTGACTGTTTTCTCTTAGTTGTTATTGGCCTGTTATTAGTCACTGACCTGAGTTTCTGTTCCTACAGAGGATCCGGTTTAACCGCTCCAGCTGAAGAGCAGCCGCTCACTGATCCTTTAATAAAGACTTGTTTGAACTAATCTAGATCTTTGAGCTTATGGCACTTAACTACAAATGAAAAGTACAGGTTGTCCGTTTTTCTCAAGTTCGAGACAGAAAATTCAGAAAAATAAATTCTTCCTTTTTAAACATTATTCCTAAAAAGACTTAGACGTAGACAAACTTTATTGTCATTTTGTATACACAGAGTGTATGGACACAAAACTCATATGGGTGAGTAGAACATGATGTAATAATGTAAAAGGGCCCAATGTTAAAAAAAATAAAAATAAACGGCGTTTCCCTTTAAATTGAAAAAACCCATCAAGATGTTCTTTTACAAACTATAGCATCAACATCAGTATTGATAATGAGCATCATTCATAACATACTTTGTTTTTTTCTATATATTGGAATAAAGTTAATCTTTTGCTTTTTTCGATGAATATGGGTACCAATTCGACAGAATTTAATTTGAATTAAAAGATATACCTTTGTGCTATTGTCCTCTTCTTTGTCCAAGGGAAAAGAGAAATGGAAACCCTGACAACTCCCTGAAGGTGGTCCTTCTAGCTAGGTGTGGCTCACCTCCAGGGGAGATGCCTGGACCCTCTTGATGTTCACTTTCATCAGCAATGTACTGATTATATTTCAATTTAATGAATGTGGCAAAGTACACAGACTAGGGATTGAAGTCATGACCATTCAAGCAAATTGATATCCCCTTGGACAAGTAGCCGAAGTGCAAAATCAGTTGGAGGCATAGTGACAGGATCCCACACTGTCAAATCCAGATAAATAAGTTTGTCACCCTAAATTTGAGTTCAGCCATCCTTTGGAGGATGATCATTTCCACTGCATATTTTGGTCATGATCCATCCTTTAACCATAGCTGAGGATGGGAATGTGTGCAGTGCAGTAAAGTTGAGAGAATATTTTCTGACTGGGGAAGCATTTGCATTAATGCGGAAAAACCACCAAAATAAAGAAATGCAAAAAATTATACCTATTCAGGATGAAGCAATCCCCTTTTATCTAGCTGAGTATCATGACCTCAGACTGAGTGGAGCTGTCTCTTATCTCATCTGCTTTAGCTACAAATTGCTTAAATAGGTTTGAGGCTTGTAGCTTAAAGATGTCAACAGTAAAACAACCTCAGCAAAAAGAAAAACTGAGACCACGAAGGTGTATGCCCTCCGGTTCTCTTCCCCATTGCGAGTGAAAAGGTGAAGTCCTTGTCCAACTGGTAATAAAAACAGCCAGGACTTTAATCATACTAGTCTTCCTGAGTTCAATTTGTTGCCAGCTCATGTTTTCTTTACAGTCCACAGTTACAAGACAACGGTGAATATCTTGATATTTTCTGATAACTACTGATTATAGTAGTTGAGACAGGCTACATGTTTCAACATTGCATCAAAGACTATGCCAATAGTGGCAGATGAACGCCATGGCAATTTAATCCGGGCATACACTGTGCGTTTTTTTTTTTTTTTTCAATCGTTGCACGGAGCTACAGCTCACACTGTACGTCTAGGAAAACACGTCGAACTCAGCTGAGATGGCGCTACTCTGACTCGTCTATCTGGAAGCCAGACGAGTAGAAGAGGAATATGAAACTCACTAGAGTGAAACGCGCTGCCTTGGCAATTTGTGCAATTTTCCGCGCTGAAAGCCCTAAAAAGAAAAGTGCATTGTATGCCAAGCTTTAATTATGTGAATTACCTTGACTTGATGGTGCCTCATGCTGAGAGTTTCATCAACTAACTGGTGAATTACTGGTTTGAGCTCTTGCTCCATCTATATCAGTTGTGTTTTTGGGCAAGACACTGACTCTAGTAATAAGCAATTGATTCGTGCTACCCAGGTAGGGAACATTTGTAATTGCTTCATCATTGCATTTTTTACATCTAGCCTACCATTGCCCTTTTCAGAAACAAGAATAGATAAAATTGGGAACAAAATTAGGATGTAATAGGATATAACTTTTCTTAGAAATCAATAATTTCGTTCTGGGTGTCAATGATCTAAAAATACTAAAGGTATTGACAGTGTTAAATACTTTTTTTCTGATATTCTCACATTTTTAATTGAAAAAGCTTCCTGGCTGGGAAGCGAAACACCAAAGTCCAGTGGATTGCTTTTCATTTTTATGGAATGATTTGATTTTATCCATCACTTCTTTGGTTATTTTTATGAATAAATAGTTTTAAATTTTTAACATATTTTTAGTTTTGCTTTTCAATGTCCTCAGAATAATATGTGTGCTTTACATTAAAAAAAAATATATATTTTTTTAACAAATAATAATTTGATTAAAAAAATGTTTTAAGGGCATCAATAGTTTTGCTGTAATATCCAAACATCTCTGACGGGAGGGTTTTTAGCAGGTTTAAAGATAAAAGACAGCAGCAAACGCAGAAGGGAGAGGAAAAGCGACGACACTGGATCTACCATCTTGCCACGTTCCAGAGGAACACGGGGGGCGGGAGTTATATCAGCAATATCCACACAGTTGAATAAGCCCTAGGGTCCTGGAATCCCATTGGCTGTAAGATGTAAAAGCCCCGCCTGTTTGAGTAAGCGGGTCATTTCATTGGCTGTCAGAGCATCCAGCTAAAACAGCGGATGGGGGTTTGTCGTTCCGACTCATAGAACTCAGATCTCAAACTATTTATGATTTCTTTTCACTACCAGAACTATATCAAGAGAGCTGCTCCAGGTTCTATTCTGCAACATGGCCTCCAAGAAAGCCGCGAAAGGAAACGCAAAAACCAAAGGTGCGTTGTTGCTAATCTTGTTAATTCTGTGGTTTAGATGTATTATAACCTCAGTAATTATAGCCAGGCCAGGAAACTACAGAGAACATCTCCAGTTTCCTCATCAGAGTTTAGTTTTGAGGCGCACAGACACTGAACGTGGTGTCATCCTGCTGTTTGCAGAGTTTTTTACGCACAAAATCAGTGTCAACGCAAGCTGGCTGCTAACACATCAACAGCTGCGTCAGAACCAGCCCTCTGATCCACGGCTTAAGCCGTTTGGCTCGGTATCATTTGCAGAATTATGTCAAACGTTTCTGTTGTCAGCCTGTTCCATCTCTCTGGCCGTTTGCTCTGTAGCCTTCAAGGCTGCTGGGTTGGCGGATCCAGCGATGGGGATTAGAAAGGAGCCCCGCTTCTCACGCACACATGACGCAGCTCTGCTGCTCGCAGCCCCGTCAGCACGCGCAGCAGGATAGGCCTCGTCCTTTCTGAGCCGCTGGGCCACGCACCCACTTTCCCCAGTGTTGTTGCTGTGCGCCCAGCTTTCTAAATGTTCACGTGTCAGTGAACCATCTGAAAGGAGGGGGAGGGCTTTCCTGGTCCTAACCAATCAGCACTGGTTGAACTGGAGCTTTATTCAGAGTTAACACATTGGAAGAAGTATGCCTGGTTTACTCTGTGCCACCTTTCCTTCACCAGGGGCTGATTTAGGAAATGTGGGGCCCTCTGACAAAGACAGACAGGGGGCCCTCTGAATTAAGAAGACAATACATAAGCTACGTTCACACTGCAGCCTGAAGTGACCCAAACCCGATTTCTTTGGCCCATATGCGACCTGGATCTGATCTTTTCATGACAGTCTGAACAACAAAATGTATTTTTTTTTATTTCTTTCCGAACCCACCAAGGCCACTTGGCCACTTGGCTGAATCTGATACGAATCTGATCTTTTCAAACGCGACCTGTGTCTAAATGGCCAGGTCGCATTCATCCGACCTGAATGGCATTAATCTGTTATTAATACCTGACAAATGTCACTATTCTGGGTCTTGCTATGAAGAAGCGGCAAGAAAAACAACAACCGTGGTGGACGATGATGCAGAGAGAAATCTTGAAAAGATAGTGTTTTTATGGTTGGGAAAGATCGGTAGATGCGCTCCTGTGCTGCCATCCATGTTTACTTCTGTAAACACAGAGCACGCTTGCTTGTGATGTCATTGCGTCCTCTACTGCGCATGCGGGACACTTGCGTTGCATGACTGCAGTTCACACAGGAGATCACATACAAGTCGCATATATGAATTGAGCATCAAGGCCTGCAGTGTGGACGTAGCCATTAAACATTATGCAGATACAGAAATATTTATAGAATAGACATCTATTATTAGTTCTACATTTTGTCCCTTTTCTTGTCATTTTTCTCTGTTTTGCACCCAGCTGAAAGCTGACATGCTGTCTCAAAAGGAATGAAAGATTTTTTCCAAGCTCACTTAGTTATTTGCTCCTTCCTGTGTTTCCAAAAAGGCGACGGCTAAAATAAATAACCTTGTCCTTCTTTTCAGTGTAGACAAGTCATGATCTGCTTATCTGTTCTCCATTTTTCATTTGTATGAAATAATCGCTGCATCAATCGTGACAGCAGACAAGATTAGGGCTGGGCGATATAGAAAAAAAGCTTATCGATAAAAAAAAATACATATTGATCGATATCGATAATTATTGAAAAGATTTGAAACCATATTTTATTTGCAGCTCTGCCTGGACTTTTTATAATATTGCTAAATGATTTAATTTTAATAAAAAACACAAACACAGACTTCGAATTAAATCTTTATTTAACCAACTTTTTTAACCATAACATAATTGTTTTAAAGAAAAATAACTTAAGAGACCTGGGTTATGTTATTAAATACTGACAAAGAATAAACTAAAGTGACCAGAAAAGTGACCAAAATAAATATAACAAATAAATTAATGCCCCCCCCACCGCCGCCGCCGCCCCCGTTTCCTGCTTTAACCTGAGTTTTTACTTTGAAGTTTCTGGCCCCTCAGCATTTTTCTCTCAATTGTTAGAACTACGTGGGAAACTGCCCAGAACTGAAAATATATATATATTTTCCCGAAATTCCCGAAGATTCCTCGGAGGAGAGTCGCGGCGGGGCCTACACAGCTTTTACTCCTGCGGCTGTGAGCGGCTGAGATGATAAAAAAAAAAAAGAAGTTGGTTGTGTTATCAGACTTCGTTTTCACTGGTTCCCTACACATTTTACAGATGACTGTGGTTTGTTTTTTGTCCGATTTGCCATGACCGAAATACTGCCAGACTGCCGAACTACAAAAACCCTTCTTTGAAACAATTTCCTCCGCCTCTCCTGCTGCGACATCTTCATGTGCTCTGTGTTGTGGTTTGAGAGGGCGGCGCTTGGTGACGGCGTGCCTGGGTCTGCGATTGTGATTGGTTGGGAGGAAGTAGTGACTAGCATAAACATACATGCTAGGCTACAATGAGAAGGAAGGAAAACTGCGTTTCTTTTTTATCGAACCTTTATCGACCCTCTTTTTTTCTATTGCGCCACACGTCTATCGATCGATATATATCGTTATTGAATTATCGCCCAGCCCTAGACAAGATAGAGGAGAGCAGGAGGCGGGGTTAACAATCTACTTGCTCTGGAGAGCAGAGTTAGGTGCTTTTATATATATTTATATATATATATATATATATATATATATATATATATATATATATATATATATATATATATATATATATATATATATATATATATATATTTATATATATATATATATATATTTATTTATTTTTTTTTTTTGAATTTTTATGGAGTGCTTTTATATGTTGTCGCTAAAGTCTCCAGTAGCAGAAAAAAGTGACTAGATTTGGCGCTAGTCGCTTTTTTGAAATAAAATTGGTAGATGAGCCTAAAAAGTCACTAATTATAGCGACAAAAGCGCTAAGTCGGTTACATTACTCTACGCATCTTTTGTTCAAATGGTTTGCTGCTGTTTGTTTTGACCTTTCTGAACTTGGCTGAGACAGACTTATTATTTGAAGCATTCTTTGGCATTTAAACAAAAGGATTTTTTTACCAACTTAGGAAAATTGTCACCAGTTATTGTGGTGAACAACGGTAAGGTAAAAAAAATTCAGATTTATCGACCAGCCCTAATACTTATTTATAAAAGCAATACTGGATTATTGAAGACCAAATAAGTTACATATTGGCTGTTTGAAGCATGCTGTTTATCTTTTAGCCACTAGGGGATGCTAGACCCTGACTTCCATGCTTTCAACCCTGAAATCAACTAACAATACTGCAATGTAGCAGAATTAAACTATCACCCTCTGTGTTCTGGCCTGATAGCAGACAAGCAAGTTAACCCCCGGATTCCACATCCTCTTCAGCTGTGGCGTGCAGCTCCAAGCTGACAACAGAAGTTCCAAACCCCACAGCTCTGGAACTGTTATAGCTAGAGGTCTGAAATTTTCAGCATTTGTGGTATCATTTCCGAGAATAAAAAAACAACTTTGAGTCATCTTTGAACTGATGCAGGTTGATCTGTGTTCTAGTCACCCAATTTTAATTTATATATTGGGGAACTAGAGGGTGTTAGCTTTCAAATAATGTATTGCACATGTAATTTGAGCTTACAGTTGCTAAGTTATTTGCTTTTCCATTTGGGAATGCAAAATAGGCGAGGATTACCCAAAATGAGGTGGATGTTAAGAGGTGAAAGAATAGTACTGATAAACGTAATTCATTTTTTACAAAATAACCTGTCGCAATATTTTTTTCTGCTTTCTGGCCGGAAGGGGTATAATTGAGTAGCATGAAAAGTGTTTTCCCAATGATTGGCTGTAATGTGCACTTTGTAAGCATTGCTTAAGTTATGTCACATGACTGGGACTCATCAAGTCCTTTGCTTTGTCTTACACAGTCAGTTGATAGCCAACTGCAAACAGTGAGTTGTTTGCCAGCTGTTACAATGTTTGATCATTGGGCCTTGGATTAGTCTTGGATTGGGGGTTGGGGGGGTATAGTACATCTGGTTGATTAACCCGTCCTCTATCAAACATTGATATAGCTGGATTTGGTATGGTCTCCATTTTTTATTAAATTCATTCTTTGAAGTAGAGCTAAGAAGACCTGGTAGTTAGAGCTGCTGTTTGGTCCATAGGCCGAGACAACGGATCCCTTCGCCTTCCTGCTACCCGAAGGCGAAGGGATCCGACCCCGTCTACAACACAAGAAGGCTGAGCTGGGGGAGACTAGCAGAAACCTCTGCCTCTCCCAGGCCCCTCCAGAGTAGAAGAGCGCCAGGCTATGCTTGGAAGTGACCCTAAGTCTAGCCGGTATCGCGCCAGGTCTGGTTAGTGTCCATGGATCGCTGACCCCCCCCCCCCCCCAATTCTTTGTTGGAGTTGTTTATTTTTTGAAAGTGAATTAAATGGGCTAATTCATAGATGTCTATTGATGTTTGACTTTGCAAACCCTCACTAGCAGGAGCTGTCTAATTTCTTTTTACTTATTTTAGTGTGCAGCATAGTTACACATTTTCAGGTGAGGAAAATGACCTAATTTGGCCATGAGGACTTCACCAGGGTTATGTGTCCCAAAGAGAGATGCATAGATTGTGAACAGGTGTGAAGCTTGAAGGCATTGAAAATAAGGGAAAAAGTAGGAAATGCTTTTTCAGGGATCCCCAAGACTTCCAAGACTGGTGTAATATGCTGATTTAGACTCCCTGAAGCACTGATCTTGGCTCTTTGTGTTGAGTAGATAACCAACCTGCTTTAACCAGGCCATCCAGAGGATTGGAAATACTTTTGTCTTTTTATTTCCTTGGTGACACAGCGGCTGCTGAGGAACAAAATGTCCCATGTGCCAGTCTTGTCTCCTTGCTACTGACACCTGAAAACATAAATCTGCACACGTTATTCCTAATTTACAAAGAATGAATTGATTGCAATGGAAATTTAGGGATTAATCTTAAATATGAACATAACACAGTATTATATACACACCAACAATGATAGACGATCATCTGAATTGAACAGCGTACACAACCCAGTGTGTCAATCGCAAAGTCCTTTGTTTACTTTGTAGATTTAATTATCCTAATCTGATGCCATGCTGTGCATCTTAGGAATTTACTCAAAGGACTTTAAAAGGGAATCCACTTGTATTGACCTTGGGCTCCTACAGGCAGACCAAAATTTCATTTATTCTGGAAGAAGGACGACTTTCCTTCTTTAGACGTTTGGACAATGTAGACAATGTCTTGCGTTCTACTTGAAAGACTTGCAGAGGAGAAGGTACGAGAGGAAGAGCGGAGAACTTTGAGGACATATGAGACCTTTGGTTAAGTTTTTGAAAACGTAACTATGCTTGAATTTGTAAATTTGATTGAAGTTGGAAAGGCTTGTCTCTATACTCTGATAATAAATATATATATCAAGATCTTAGAAACACTCTTTGGTGAATAAGAAAGAAGTCAGTTCTTCTCATACCTGATGTCAACTCTTGTTCTCTGAGTAAAATCCCTTCATCAAGATGTTTCTATCATTCCTACTAAAAAAGAAATAAAAGATAGATCCTGATATTGTATTGGGTCAATATTATTATTGATCAATACTTAGAACTGCAATACCAGTATCTTATTGGAAATGACAAACATCTCTAAGTAGAACAGAGGGAGATGCTTTTATCTTTACTATATCCATCTTTTGTAAAATGAATCGATCTTTAGGGATCCTGAGTCCATTCAGATTTGGAAAATCTCTTATTTTTCAACACAGTTGAAGTTTTGGCAGCAGGTGAGATATCAGAGCGATCAGCTACTGGGCGTCATCGACTTCCTGTCACTTTTAATAAGCTTCTTCAGGGTGATGGAAGTTAGAATGAAGCTGAGCCCCATCCACACACATTATCCACTTAAAATAAGACACTGCGGTTGTTTTTTTCTTAAAGTGTCTCACTTAGCTGCTCAATTCAAGAAATATTACTTACTTCAATAAAAATAAACCTATTTAGAATGGATTTCTTAGCAGTATAGAACCAATATGACAGAGAAAAATGAACTTATCTTTTAGTTAGGCTCCATCCCTCGGAATAGCATTTCCACACTTACTCTCTTAATCTTCAGAATCTTCACAAAAGTTCCTTGCCATTTTTCTTATTGAAGTTTAGTGCATATATTATATTTTTATTTACGAATCTTTTTTCGATCCATTGTTGAATATTCGTTCTTTCCTTAGAAAAAGGCACAATTCTAAGGAATGAAATGCCCTGAATTATGATGAGATCGATGCCTCTGAGTGGAAAACCTAAAGATTAATGTTGTTGGATTCCGGATCTTCTTATATTTCTATATTGCTGTCCCTCAGGCCTCTTCCTCTGTTCCAAATCCCGGAAGCTGCAGAACTGTGCAGAGATGGACGGGTAACAGGCTTCTGTTCCTCTTGGTCTGCTGTGTGATTAATTTTTTTTTTTTTTTTTTTGAATATGCTCAGTGTAACCTAAATGCAAACATCTCCATTTGACCTTGCATGGACCTGTGGTGCTGTGTGCATTTGCATTGTGTGTGTTATTATAACTGCAAAAACCAAACTGTACTATGAAAGATTTAAACCTGGCTTTAAATGGTCAAAACTTAATTCCAAATTTTGCAGCTGACTGAAAAGTTTCTAGTAATTCTGTTTTGTTATGTGAGGCAAAGCACATTTATTTGTGTAGCTCAATTCAGTACAGAGATTCAAATTGCTTTCCATGAGTTAAACTGTAAAACAGAAGGAAAATAAAAAGAAAATGACTTATGGAGTTATTATAACGAAACATGTGACACAATAATACAGTCTAGTCGTACAGTTAGTTGCTTCCCACATGTATTTTAAGCAGTTTTTCCTTTATTATCAGCTAAAATTGGTGACTTTCATGGTCTTCCTAACAAAGCCAGATATGGGATTATTGGTGTGCAGGAAATATATAGTCCAACTCCACAAATGGAAGTGATTTGTGAGGATCAGGCGGCTTTCTGCCAGGAAATACCTGTCATAGATGGTGATTCAGTGATTCCTATTCTTTTTAAACAGACTAGTTTGTCAACTTCATCAACGAGTGCACAATAAGGCGAGCCAGAATGTCCTCAGAGTTATGCAAAAATGAATTGCATGTTTGTAAAAAGCCTGCAAGGGAAAAGTTGAGTTTAGGAGCCAGGAACTCTGCAGCTCTTACATAAGATATAAGAGAAGTCGCTTGAATTGCAATGCGTCCGGGGTATCGCAGAGAGAACAGCTTCAGCGGCCACGGTGAATATTGTGCAGAGCAGGGGGCATCCATGTGTGAATGAACCGCTGTGCAGCAATAACATTGAAGGCATGGAGGAACAGAACGGTATGTTGAGCAACGGTTTCTGTGTTTTGTCACGTCGGTTTTTATTAGGTGTGTGTGCATGTGTGAAAATGGCTGCATAGGAGGGGCTGTAGATCAGAACAATTTAAAGCCAAATATTTCAGTTTTCAGACCGTTTTTCCACTTTTTGATTATTTTAACTTCAGAGAGACTTTTGTAGCTGGAGCCATTAGTACAGCGAGGTCCTGCAGACGGTCTGCATGCACTCTACATGCTTTCCCCAGTGCATGGTTCCTCAGGTTAAAACATTAGCTTGACCGGTTGCTCTAAAGTTGCCCTTTCGCCTAAATCTGAGCAGTTTCTCCTGTGTGTCTCTGAGTTTATCCTTTGATGGAGCGATAACCTGTGAAGAGCGAACCCTGCCTTGGCCCTGCAGGGGCAGGAGGGGTTAAGATGATGGATCCATGGAACTCAGTCCTTTTATCATCTTTAGTCAGGATTTTACTTGAGATGAGAACAAAATGAAATCCATTTTTATTGAACTACTGAAAGAGGTTTGTTTAGCAGGTAGCTTGACTGTGTGTTAGACTGTGCCTCTGTTAATGAAATAACTTCAATAAAAGTTGGTTATTTTAAGGTGTTTAAGCTGCTGTCTAATTAAACAGGCTTTGTAGTTTATTTAGTTTGAAGTAGTAGTTAATTGCTAATCTAGTTTATCAGTAAAGCATTTGTCATAACCTTTATGAAAACCTGATTATCCTGCTCTGACAATGAGTTTGATCCCAGCTATGGTGTCAGAGGAGCAGAGATATTTAGTCTGATTGACAGAAAATAAAAAAATGACAACAAACAGCATTCAAACTTTCTGAAGCTGTGAATTAACTTCATCCAAATAAAACGTCTCTTTCAGGACCGAGGAAGGAGCCGCTCCTTTGATCTCAGTTTCTGGGCGAAATGACTGGTTTGTTAAATGGAATACATTTTGTAATGTGTTTGTTTTTGAATTCCATGCATGGTTATGAGGTTTGGTGTTTCAGTGATTTGCTGTGGTTTGTTTTTAGTTTGGTGGTTTTTACTTATGAATTGGATGCGTTAATTCGTGGTTCCCAACGTGTGGGGCGTACTCCCTAATGGGGGCCGGTGTAATTGCAGGTGGGGTCGTGGTATGAGGGTATGGGGGATTAACTGTATTATTAACACATTTTTTTATGTTTTGATTTTGAATCCTGTTACACATGTACGGCAGCCTGGCTTCTGTCAGTGAGCCCCAGAGCAGCTGTGGCTACAATGTAGTTTGCCACCATCAGTGTGTGAGTGTGTGCGTGAATGGGTGAATGACTGAATGTAGTATAAAGCTCTTTGGTTAAGTCTCCTATTTTGAAAAAAGTGCTATATACGTACTGGCCATTTACCATTTATTTCATCCGTTTGTTCATTATGTCATTTGCTGAGTTCGAATTCAGCGGCTGCGTCCTCCGAAGTTCAAATTCATTGGCCGATTACATTATAGCAAGGCGCTGAGGCCTGTTTACAGTTTAACTGTAAAGATTAGAAAAATCTTTACAGTTAAACTATTTTTGGTGTGCCGTGCTCTGGATCCAAGGAATAAGGAATAAGGTTCCTGATTGATCGTGGGAGCCAGTTTACCTTCTGACCTGCATTCATGGACCAGCTGATCCATTCCTGTTTATATGCAGACTAGTCACTGTTAGAATCAATGATTGCTGAAGCAGGAGGTGGATATCATTAGATTATTTAGCCTTTTTCCTTTTTAAAGAACATTTTGTTTCATAAGATTTGAGTATTAAACTACAGATTTGATGTCTCTTTATTTTCTTCTCTACTTCAGAGAGAACGTTTCCTGACTCTCCTTTAGCTTTGTTCCAGGCTGCGGCAGGCCATGACTGTGTCCCTTTCTTTGTATGTCAGGGCCAGCTGGTTTAACAGCCTATAAATAGCCCTGAATGACCTCCAGATCCATACCAGGCTCCCAACAAGTGTACCTTACTGACTGTCTGCAGAGAAAACAAGTCAGGAGGGAAGGGCTAGATAGAGAAACACAAAGAGGGAGTGAGGGAGTGGAGGACGGCTGTTTTTTAAGTTGCCTTAAGTTATCAAGCCCTCAGAAAGCAGGGATGGGTGATCCAGCAAACCTGGTGGAGTCCATCACACCTTCCGTGGTCACAGCAACTCCTGCAGCGGTAGCCGGGGAAATGCAAGGTGAGGAACAGGTCACTGGGATGTATGGGAGGACTGGGAACCTTCAAGGTCCCTGAATGGGACTGGCTGTCGAGTTCAAAGTGAAGAGCCATGTCGTCTGAAGCTCCGGTTCTTCTGGTTTGGTATCAGCTCTTCCTGTCCTACCAATTATATGTTTTATTACCGGTTATACTAAACATGAATAACAGCTATTTAATGGATTTAGTTTCCTTATAAATTTCTTACACCTACTTGTTGAACTGAATTCAAATCAACCTGAAAAAGCGGACGGTTCTTCTGCTACTGCATTCATTTAGTTTTCATGCAATGATCTAATTTGTGTTCAGTTCAACAAGTGCAGCTCAGACCTCTGAATCAGACATTTTTCTGTTCAAATCCTTCCTGACAGCTGAGCGTTTCCATGACGATTAGACTGTAGTAACCGTTCATGTGCCTCAGGCGGGTTGGTAAACTTTCAACTCAGAGTCAAACTGATCACGGAGGTGTGTCTTTGAAATCTGACCTAGCAACACACATCTCCTTTACCACCTGTTCATTCTCTCTGCCATTTCTCCCATCATGCTTTGCAGGGTATATTGGACACACCCAGAATAACTGTCTGGGTGTGATTGGGGCTGTCTGGTTTGGCTGCCTTCTTATCTCTAGGGCTGACTGTGAAGATGACGAATACATCAGGTTGATTTACCTGAAAAATATTTGACTTTTTTTGTTAGGGATTCACCAATCAGTTGTTCAGAAGTAGGACATGACTTCTTCTTTACTTGAAAGAATGAAAGGAACAGTTTACTGCAGGAAGACTCAGTTTTTATAGCGGTTTCAACATTTTAAACTGAAATTCATTTTTTTGTTCGGTGGTTTAAATTTATAACTAAATAAAAGTTATTACATCAGGTGCTTATCAGCTAAAATGTTGATGCTACTATTAAAAAGTCCTAAATGGTATTCTAAGTGATTACTTTAGAGGCCGTTGCTCCTTCTTGTCATAAGTGGCTTTCTTTAATTTCCTCACCAGGGCTTTTTTATTTCTGGATACTGTGACCAAACCACTGATTTGTCCTTTTTCAGCCAAAGCAGCACGGCAACAGGTAGGGGAGGGGGGGTCACTGTTAGCCGGCTTTGCATGTATTGCATTATCCATCATTCCTTGCTGAAGGTACCGTGCACTGATGGGGGGAGGCAGAGGGGAGGAAAAACACTTTTTTCATCTAAAAATTTGATTATTTTTAAGGCCCTCCTGCATAAAACACAACTTCTTAACTTGTTATATCACTCTGACATAAAACTTTGGGGCTTTAAAACTGTGAAGCTCTCCCTTTCTAACTATGGAGGAAGAGGTTCTCCCACCAGAGTCTGGGCTTTCAAACGAAGCATAAAGCACATCTACGCTCCTACAGCTTTAACACAGTTAGGCTGCTTTTCTTCTGTGCTTTTATCAGTAGGAAAATAATACAGCATTGAAAACATCAGAATCAGAAATACTTTAATAATACACGCTCCAGATACAGAAATGTATATATATTAGGGATGGAACGGTTTTTGAAAACCGTCCGAACCGTTCGGTTCGGTTCGCGTGTTTTGCGTTCGGTTCATGCGCTGCTCCTGCTCAAAAAATTGTTTGAGTTGATTTTTTTTTTTTTTTTTTTGGTACGCAGTTGTAAAAGAAAAAAATTTGTCTGAAACAGAGACATTTGGAAAAAGCTAATTAAAACAAAATTATAAAAAATAAAAAAATAACCTAAAAATAACAGAAGTTATTCCCAAAACCTTCCTTGTATTTTTTTATGTTTGATTTTTGGATTCCTGTTATTTTTTTACTTTTTTTAATTTATTTCCATTTCCAGAAGCTGGTTTCTATTTGCAACAATAATGGAAGAAAAGTGACTCCATAGAGGAGAGGGCCCTCGTCGGCCTTTAATCCTCAGCATTTCTGGTATCTGCTCCTTTGCAGCAGCCAAACAGGAGGAGTTCTGCCTTTCAAATGACCTCCAGCAGGCGTCTCTGAGCAGACCACTAAAAATATACTCCTGATGGTTGCCTGATGGCCTGTTCCCACTGCCCGCCATTCAAACCCCAGAATGCAGTGACATTTTAGCTAACTGGCCTGGCTTCCTGCAGCATTATTTTTGTTGTTTCTCATGTTTAACACATTGCCTGTCATAATTTCTTTAATTAAGATCTGGTGCCTTCCAGCTGTTCCTTTTGTATTGAAAGTAAAGAATGTGTTAGAAGAGAAAATGGAAACTGGTGCATGCAGAGAATTATGATTTGCTGTTCTTCATTTAGCATGGATTAAGAGAAAACTGTCCAAGTCCAATCCTTAAACTTGTGTTTTGCTCTTTTTGTTCTAGATGGTTCCAAAACCCAGTCCGTCAATAAGAATGGAAAAAAGTCCGACTCTGGATCCAGCAGCAGCAGTTTCTTCACCTGGTTCATCGTGCTGGCCCTGCTTGGCGTCTGGACATCTGTAGCCGTGGTCTATTTTGACTTAGTTGACTATCAAGGAGTTATTGGTGGGTACAGCTGCTCCATGGAGAAGCTCCTCTATCGACTCTTACTTCATGTGTTCGTAGATGTAAAGCTTTATTGCAATAAGTGAGCTAAAAGAAAGTAAGATTTCTGCAAAGAAGCATTTTTGACTTTATTTATGTAGGTAATAAAATTAACTGCCAGCAGGAATAAAGTAGTTTCACTTTAAATAAGAAGAAAATCTTTCCTTAATCTTATTTCAAGCCCAGTTACAGCGGTAAATAGAATAATCTGATATAAGGGGCCCATTTCATTGATGGATAATTTTACTTATCTGCTCAAATAAATGGCAAGTCATATTTTTCAAGAAATTTGACTTATTTCTAGATCAGTTTTGCTGTTTTATCACCTGAAAGGTTGCCAGTGCATCATGTGTCTGCTTCAGTATATAATCCTGCTTGTTGGGTCCTTTTCTAATTGTCATCTCAAACTTTACAACATTAAGACACACGCTGCTAAACTGTCTGTTGTTAGGCCTTTTAACGATGTTAATACAATGCGCCACAATCGGGGGTGGACATCTTTAGAGTCTTAGTGAAATTATTATTCTGTTGTAAGTCAGAAAGTGGAGATGCAGCTTAAGTCCAAAAGCATCCGTCCTTTACAGAGCTCTGAAACGGCTCCAGAACGCATCATCATGGTAAAATGGCAGCATAGTGTATTTTGATTTATTTTTGTTGTCTTGCACTATTTCTTATTGTAAAATTGACACTTCAAGTCTTAGCAAGTTGAGGTTAGCTGGTCCATCTTTATGAGTCGTTTCCACAATGGCCGTCATACAAACAAAACAAGCCGCTAAGGTACCAAACAGGAAATGTGCATAGTGTAGAGCGGATGTAGAATTGACCAATCAGAGGCCTCCTGTCTGCGGCCACCTACGATTTTGGAGAGATGCAGCAGAGTGTCTACAGAAGGGGCGGGGCATAATTGCATTCACTGCGACACACATGCAGATGACCCTGTTTCTGAGTATAAATCAGCCTTTAATATGCAAACATCTAAATTACCTTTGGTGAAACTCATTTCTGGACATTTAAATAATATCACAGGCTAGGTAGTAAGACCTAACATCGTTCAAAAAAACGAGATAATCCAATAGTTGGAATGAAAATGGCTGGTTGTCTCTAAAGTTACACTTCCTCAGTGGAGTAAAGACTTTTCCCTCAGGTAGTCCCAGCTGTACAGGCTGGAAGAAGAGTCTGCTGGTGAACAGAGACAGATTTGCTGTGTTCCTCACGGCCACCATAGTTCATTGAAACAGCTGGAATGCTGCTTCCTGAGATGGTTGATTTGAAATTTTCCCTTTTGCTCCTCCTTGACTCACTGACGCTGTGCAGTCATTGCAAACAGCAGTTCAGCTCTTTAGAAAACCTCCGCAGCGCCAACATTTTCACATCAGCATCTGTTCATGGAAGACGCTTGGATCAGGCAGGAGCGGTTTACATCATAACAAATGCAGGCTTATAAAAAAAGCAGCAGCTTTTATATTTCTGAGTTATTTCAGTGAAATATAAGATAGTTTTGAAGCTAACAGTTTGGTTTCGTTCTCCACTGATACTATAACATGTTGATAATATCGTGCATTCCTAATTTACGCATTTTATAGGTGGATCCTGGGAGGTCAAAGGTCAAAGGAAGAAAATGTTTTTTTACAAATTGTTTATTCTTTTTTTGTTTTACATGCATGTATTAGATCATCTGATTCAATCTGCACGTAAAACACAAACAATGCTTTCTTGTCTGTATATGGATCTTTGATAAATGTCGGCTGTATGATTTTCCTCTGTTTTGTTTGCTAATCTTGCAATTTTTTTTCTTCAAATTTCTTGTTTTGCATGCAGACAAGGCTAGGGGCATACAGATTAACCTGTCTGAAAGCTTGCAAGGTAAAAAAACAAAACAAGATGACTGTCACTGTCTCATTTTTTTGTGATGTTAAATGCAGTAATCAGTCACTTTCTGCAAAGGTCTGTTCTAGATGTCTTAGTGTTGCTTAAACATGTTGAACGAGCCAAATTGCATTCTGCATGTTTAAAAGCAGCATGCTTGCTGAACTGGCCAGCCTGCAGACCTATCCCCGCTAAAACATCTGGCGCATTATGAGGTGAACCGTAAACAGCCAAACAACAAGCCTGAAAAAATAATTCTTCTCATTTAGAAAGCAATTAAAACAATATATTTAAGGAGATTAAAACGATCTCTTTTAACCCCAGTCGGCCTCAGCAGATGGCCGCTCACACTGAGCCTGGTTCTGCTGGAGGTTTCTTCCTGTTAAAAGGGAGTTTTTCCTCTCCACTGTCACTACAAGCATGCTTAGTGTGAGGGATTGTCTTCAAGTCAATGAGTCGATGCAATCAACTGGTTTTCCTTAGATAGAAAACTTTAAATCAATATGACTGTATGATCTGATGAACTGTAAAGTGCCTTGAGATGACATGCGTTGCAAATTGGCACTATAGACATAAACTGAATTTTTTGTATTTGTATTTTCTCACTGTAAAACACTGTGCATCTGAAATGATAGTCCAGTGTCACACTTTGAAACATGCAGTAAATTGAAAACACCAGCAGCTTTTCATTAAAATATGATAAATCATTTTCTTTATCATTTTAAGAAGATGTTAGCTTTGTTTTCTCCTCAAATCCATGTATTATGGTATAAATCTAGTGCTTTATCCATTTGCCGCTCCAGGGGCAACACTTTTCAGCAGGATGTAGACCACTGTTCCACACATAGTAAGAACTGATGTCAAGCTGCACTGAGCCGTGCTTAAAAACCTGAATACAGACCAAATCATAAAATAGTTTTTAGCCTCTGAACTAATTAAGGTTTCGATTGTGCCAATAAATAATGAGATGATGTATCTCAGCAAACCCCTGTGAGAACAATCATGTTGTGCGTGTTTGTGGTTTCTGTAGGTAAACTGGCTGCATATGACACAGATGGAGATGGAGACTTCGATGTCGAGGATGCTAAAGTACTCTTAGGCAAGTGGATTTATCTCATTCATCAACAGGATAGTGTCCATTTTCCCTTTTTTAGGACGGAAACAAATGTTTAGTTTAGGAAGTTTATTTGATTTGTGCATGGATGGCTGGACCTCGTTTGGATTAGCTGCTCAAATAATGTTTGATTATTTTGGTTAGCTCACTCAAAAAAAAAAACACAGTACTTGGTGATTACATAAAGGAGGAATATAAGTTTTTATATGAATCTTTACATCAGAAAAGGTTTGGTTAATCTTTGTTTATACAACCGTCAAACCATTTTAAGGTTTTAACATCAGGTGTTTGCTCTACAGCAGTGGTTTAAACTGTTAAACCGACTTCTGTCTGATATTATAAAACATAATGAATAACAGAAAACTCCATTCAGAAGTTCTTCATTCAAACTCCTACTTGTTTAAGTCTGTCTGTCAACAGAAGTTGACCCTCTAAGACTCAGCCCTTCCTCATTTGCATATTAGGCAGAAATGCATACAGAAATGTAAAATTGACTGGCAGAAATAAATAGTGTAAAAAAATCCAAAGGAGAATAAAACAGAAAAAATATTATCACATGCACATAAATAAATACTTAAAAATATAAGTATTAAATAAATTAAATTGAAGATTATAAGGGACAATAAATAAAGAAGGTAATTATTGCAAAGGCGAATAAATGAAGAAACTAATTAAAAGATATATATATAAATTATACACTCTATAATTTAATTTCTATCTACATTTATTTTTGGGAGAGCATCTTATCTGTTACTGAAGGTGTCATGTGACCTACAGCATCACAGCCTTTCCCATAAGCATGAGCGCTAACTAAGCTCGAAAGTGTAGCTCAGGACCCTTTCTTTACTAGTGAGGGTACGTACATGATTCTGACCTGTGTGTACGCTTGTTAATGTGGCTGTAACTTTAGCATCATTAGCGGTTAGCCAGGGTCCATTTACCATCTTACCTGATTTCTGACACAGACTGCCTGCAGGTGAAAGGAGACGGTAGTGATGATAGCAAGTCTGGCCAATGTTGGCAATGTTCTATACATGAGAGGGCACATTTGTGGAGAAAAAAAACAACTAGCCACCTTCAACTGAACCCCATAACCTCCACACGCTTTAACATGAAAAGTAACATTTCCCTGAAGCAACTGTTTTAAGGCCCAACTAACCGAGGCCCTACTCTGCCTACATCTAACATCTGAACTGGGTGTGGTCTTTGCTGTGATTGGCAGATGGATGGACCCCAAACCAAAACATGGAGAGCATTTATGGTAATGATAGTTTAGTGGTCGAGGGTTTTTCCTCACTGCGCTCATCAGACATGATAGAACTATGTCTGATGGCTGGCGGCTCGAGCTGCCCTGGTTTGAGCTGCTCATTCCAGAGGCCACCAGTGTTTCAGAGCTTCCCAAGGTGATGTCATGAATATCTGTTAAACCTGGTGCACTGCAGTTGATCCAAAATCAAATGCAGCGCACCAGGTGCACCAGTAGAGGGCGCCAAACAGAGGTTTTAGACACAAACACAGGAATGCAACAATGCTGAGGACATGTAGATAATAAGAGGAGAAACCATGGATATGGTATACAGGCACAAAAGAGGCTTTTGGGGTTGGTTGTCCTTCTAAAATATTTGTTTGAATGTGCTCTCCAGGTTTTTTGTTTTGTTTGTTTTTTTATTTTTGGGGTTTTGATTTTTTTTTTTCCATGAAGCATATGAACATGTTTTTCTCTTTTATCCTTGAACAGAACCTGTCAAAATGATTTTGCTTCTCTGAGCTCTGTCTACTCTGAGCAAGTTGCCAAAAAGGAAGAAAGTTACCTGAAATAATTTCTTTGAACATTTTTCAAGCCCAAACTAAGAGAACCTGAGATTTTTAAATAGTCCACGTTAATCTTAATTTGCTTGGTGTTTTTATGATAATAATAATTGAACTTTATTGATTTCACATTGGAGAAATTTACTCTCTGCATTTAACTCATTCTCTTGGGGAGCAGTGGTCTGCCAAAGTGCGGCGCCCGGGGAGAAATGGGGGATTAAGGGTCTTGCTCAGGAACCCAGAGTGGAGGCTTTGAGGATTGAATCGGCTACTTGCAACCTTCTCAGAGCACAAGCGCACTGCTCTAGGCTAACACTCCCCCTCTTGACCTGGAATTCCTTGAAAAGGAGTTTTGTTTAATCTAAATGGGACTTTTCAGGTAAAATATCAGTGTAGCTAAAATAACTCTAAAAGTTGCTCTACACCCTCTATAGCTTCATGTTTCCCGGTGGCCTTAGGGTTCCTCTGTTTTTCCATGCCTGTCTGCACATTGTGATCCACAAAATGGTCATTTGTTTGTTTTTTCTCTATTTTAAGGTTTTATTTTTAATTACCACACCTCAGGGCTGGCATACACTTATGATGTTTCAAACTTTCCTCTCAGCTAAAGCTCAACCATTACGATGAACTGCTGGGGTTAGAAGTTCACCACTTACGGTATCTCCTAAAAGACCAAAGACCACGGCGGACTGGAGACAGCTCTGCTGGATTAGTCTATCCATAAGTAAAGTCAGATTGTTTTCACACACACTGGGAGCAAAGTTTAGGTAAATCGGGTATAACTCTGCTTCAACAACAGGATACGCTCATCATCACCTCACAAGGGCCGACTGAATTTCAAACCTGTCTGATTTCTATTCAGCCAAATGATTCCCGATCAGGAGGTGGTGTGAGAGGCTAATCCTCCCTCGTTTCTTCCTGCATACTCTAGCGCACAGCGAATGATGAGGCCTGATCCAAACAACGTGAGCACAGCTGAAAAATCTGCCCAAATCAGGCCATCAATTGTTGAGTGTATGCCGGCACTAAGCTCTACCTACTTATTGTTTTAGATAATAATATAAAAACGTATTTCTAGTGGATCACATGCAGATGGTCTGACTAGTGGTGTGAATAGTTCCCTCGCTGCCTAACCTACACTTTAAACTTTCTTACCTTCTTGTTTCTCCCTCCTTCTCCCCCCCCCTTCCCCCCCCACATATTTTTCATTCATATGATCAACATTTCTTTTTTCACCTCATGTTTGTTTTTACTACCCTTTGTTTTCACTTCCACACCTTTGGCTCCTGAACTTCCCCTCTGCCTCCCCCTCACACCCATTTGTTTGCGTAGGCCTGACCACTGTGGGCCACAGTCAGGGGGAAGCCCTGGATTGGTTAGAAGAAGTGGATGAAGGTGGCTCTGATTGGTTAAACAGTTTCTTCACTTTCCTCTACGGTCTGATAAACCCACTGGAGAACCGGGAGGACGAGGCGGGTGGTGGCACCGCCGGGGGAGTCATGAAGGGACACGAAGAGAATGATGAAGATGATGAAGACGTCCGACAGGAGGCGGCCAAAGGCGATGGAAATAACGGTCAAAAGATCATCATTGTTGGCCTCCATAACCAATAGTGAAAGGCCAACGATAGCAGCCGGGTTCACTTTTCACAAGGGGTTTGGACATCCAGAAGGGAAAACCGTGCAATGTTTGACCTGCAAACCATTTAGTCAGTTCTGGTGTTTACAATAGGAGCCAGCACCTTCAGCATCCTTTTGGTACCACGTTACAATGGGGCTCCTCTCAAAGATGGCCAATAAGTACTTAATAGATGTGTTATTAAGTTGTAACACAATCAGAAGTTTTTATTATGCTTTGAAAACTTCATGGACACAAAGAATATGCTTGCAAATGCTTATTATGCTTCCGAGGCAGTACTTTATTTGGACATGTTTTAATATAAGCAGCACTCGATGAAATGTGTCGTTGAACAGATTACATTCACTTTTTAGAAAGAAACTGCTCAGTTTTGTGTCTTGCTCACCTTTAATTAAGGCATAATAAGCACTTATTAATAATTCCTATTTTAAGAGTACTTAATAAAATATCTCTAAACTATTAAACGGGAAGCCCTAACTAAAGGTGGTACTGTTTTTTAAAATAACCTATTCATGCCGTACCAAATTCAGCTTTATTCCAAAGCAAAGATGCAACAACAAAAGCCATCCCAGGCCCTCCGCGTAAGGATGGGCCCGATTTGGAAGCAGTGAAATTCAGCACTGATCAGTAGTTTTCTTCTCAACATCTACATCCCATGTTCTTACAAAAATCCAGGTTAGAACAGCCGACTAATTCGTAAAAAGACCCTCATGCCTGCACTGCATCTCTTCTCGCCCACACCACACCCCCATGCGGGCAAGCACACAGTGACAGTGGAGAAAAATAGCTTTTTCCTCTTCAGAACCAGACTGAAAGCCATTAGCTGTGGCTGACTGGAGGATGAACGCAGATTTAGTCTAACCGACCGTATCGCTGCATTAGCAGATCTTTTTCTATGATGTCCATTCGTCTGCCTCGGCAAGCAGAGGATCCTCAGGAAAACTCATACTTTTCTTTCTGTCAACCTTTTTAGAGTTTCTTAATACATTTTGTGCAAACATTTTTGAAAACAACCAGTAATACTGTAAAGGAACAGAAGGTATAAAGGGGCTTTGCTCTTTTTCTAACGCTGCATGCCTTCAAACTGATCTGGAAACATTCTCTGTACAGTTTGCATGCATTTCTACCTCTGGTGCCTCTTTCAACTTTAACCTTTTTTTAAACTAAGCCAGTTTTCTTTCCTAGAATAATAAAAAAAGCTTTTGTATCTGTATTAAAAGAAGACATAAATGTTATTGTACATGAATTATTAAACGTTGTCAAGCAGAATGATAGATTATAGCATGTTACCAGTTTCTGCCCACTGGCTGCATCTATTATTAGTATTTATACTTGGAGATATAGCCACAGATTGGCTGTTATTCCCAATATCTTGCACGTTGCCATAGCAACAGCAACCGTTGGCTGTGGAAAATTTAGCAGTGAGGAACACGAACAACTGCAGTTGACAGACTGATGGTACCACACTGCGTTTGCAAAGCCATTCTTTTGCAAATGTTTGCCCAAAGCAATCTGATATGTGGTTGCTGGAACTCAATATACTTGTAAGGCTGCAACTAAGAGTTATTTCTATAGTCGACTAATCTAACAATTAGTTTAATGATTAGTAATACTTTGACTTCTTTTCAATTTATACATTATATATATCTTAACTGTTGAACCATCAAATAATTTGTTTTTTCTGCATTTCAGCTGTATAAATTGGGCATATAGGTTCTGTTTAATGGTACAGTTTTTTTATTCATGTGATGTTTTTTTAGTTCTGAGATATGCCTTTGTAAATTCTCAGTTAACCAGCTTTTGGGGTCAGTTTACAAACATTTGTCTCAATCCTCCTAGATCTGCCCTACGCAGTTGAACAGTTGATAATAGTGTCTAATCATACAGTTGTATTCAAAATTTCTCCACTTTCTCTCACGGACCTTTGGCGTGTCCCCTATTATTCCTTTTTAAACATCAATCGTTGTACTAAAATATTCCTTCTGTCATGATTTGTGGAGATTAAGATCTAAAGAGAAGCGCCATCTCCTGGTCAGACCCTGTAATTCAATGAAAGTGTGGAGTCAGACTAAAAAAAACATGTTGGGTTCATGGAGGAGATTTTGCTGGGAGTTGGCTGTCATTCTGGGAAGGGCCATTTTGACTGGCTGCTACTCATACCAGGTACTCATCCCAGACCCTGGTATCAGCATTCGTCATCAGAGCGGCTCAGTCAGGCATATTCCTCTGTAGCTGGTCATCCAGTCGAGCTTCTGGTCCGGAAACTTGTCAGAAAATTGAAGCCATTGGCCTGAACTGAGAAGACTTTTGCTCAATGGGCTCCATAAATCCTTAAAAAAATCTAGATGTCGTTTGGCTGCTTCTAGGTTTGGCTCGTCGCACACATCAACAATCTTTATCTTCATTTAACCATAATGAAATTCTTTGAAGACTTGCAGCCTAGAATGCATACATTATAAGCAGACCTAAGTTAAAAACACTCATAAAAGAACAAACATCCTTAAAAGAAATGGAATTTATTCATAGAAAAAACATACCTTAGAACACACTTAAAAAAAAAGATTTTTCATAAATCAGAAATACTCGTCACAGATGTAAAACGTCCTTTGAAGAAGAAACATGAACATTAGATGTATGGTATGTACATAAAGGGCAGCTAGTGTCAGAGCTGTCTTTGAAAAGAGCTAACGGTCTCTTTAATTGGTTGCTCTTACACAAACCCTGGATATTCAGTCGTACCTAAACAATGGCCCATGATTTATTCCAGCAGAATGATGATGCAATATGAGAACTGTAACAAAGTTCTTAAGAATCATCTTAAAATAAGTCAAAGACCCTGAAGCTTCACAACCTCGGTTTATCTGCACCACTTTGTCCTGGATCAGTGAGTTCCTCACAAACAGGCCCAGGTGGTGAGGAAAAGGAAATCAACATCTGCTTCACTGATCCTTTCAGGGCTGTGTGGTGTTTTGATAATAAATTTTAGAAAATGTTGGTGATGCTCTGCTGTTCCTTATTTCACCTACTGTATCAAATAACCTATTATCTTTATAAAGTTGTTTGTATTCTGTACCTTTCTCACCTTTTATGTGATTTTAGCGAAGCAGAGAAGGGAAATGGGGGAAACAAAGTTGAAGAGGAAGGTATTTGATGTATAGAGGTAACATTTGAACCCTCTTCTTGTTTTTATTCAACATTAGATGATAAACCTGCTGGAAGAGCAAACAGAGGAGCTAATAAAGGTATATTTGCATCAGCATGAAGCTTTGCTTTGTTACAAGTATAGTTTGCATTACTAGATGCAATGCATGTCCCACTCAAAAAGGATTTTGATTGACTAAACAAAGTGTGACGATACAAACTAAACCGCTTCTTATTTGGTTTTCATATGATTGAAGTCTCAGTTCGACTAAAGTGGTTTGTTGAGATTTAAAGAGATGATTTGCTGTGGAAGGATACCTTGAATTTCTCCTGGGATATCCCCATGGCTGCCTGCCTTGAGCTTGAGTGTGGTCTGATTCTTTATAAACGCTCTGACTGATGAGACCCCAAACTGATGATGATGGTTCTGTCCCAGAAACATCTTCTCCCAGGGATGTTGGCTTGAAGCTTCGTGAAGCTCTAAAGCAGCAGCTGGTGATCATCCATGAACGTGTGGAGGCCAAGAAGATCGCTAAGCTCGCCCTAGCTGAGGTCAGGCAGCTGCTGGCAAAAGAAGAGGAGGAAAGGGAGCTGGATTTGGGAAGGAAAGAAATAACTGCCAGAGTGAAGGAGAGAGTGGCCAATAGACTAAAGGAGGAGGAGGCGAAGATGGAAAAAGAAGAGGTAGAAAAGGCTTTGGAAAAAGTGCTGAAGGAAAAGTCTAAACAGAAAGATGATGAAAAGGAAGAAGAGGCCATAGAAGACAAGAATGGAGAAAAGAAATCAAAGAAAGCAGCGGAAAAAGAAGTGGGAAAGGAAGAAAAGGAAAAGAGATTGAAGATGAAAGAAATAATGAAGAAAATTAAAGCTGAGAAATCAGTTAAAACAAGAAAAAATAAATAGTTTGGCATATTTTACAAGAAAAATCCGATTTTCAGCTGTTTTAGTTACAGGGCTGATTGTTCGTTATGACTATAAACTATATTACACAGCTATTACTCGTTTTTCCCACAAAGGCAGTTGGTTCGTCTTTGTGCAGCTGCTCTGCGGGCTTATGGGCAGCAACTGACTGTTATCATACAGATTAAGTGGACAACTTCATCATAATGATCTTTGCTATAGAAAAACAAATAGTTAAGTACACCCCTGTACTAATTTATAGAGTAGCAAGAAATGTTTTTGTAATGCAGATCCCATTTCTGGATTTCTGGTCTACTTTGATCATTTGCTTCTAGGACCCTGGTCCTCATGGGTCCCCTGCCCCGTATGTTTTACTTCTGTCTCTCCCCTTAGCAAACCAGATTCAAATGTACTCATCCTCTGCGTCCTATCAAGTGCTTTAGAAGCATGTAATTCACAAATTCATTTAAGTCAGGTGTGTAGCTGCAAGGAGACACCTATAGGAAAGGACTCCCTGGGAACCATAGCTGGGAACCACCGCTGTAGAATACCATTTAAATCAGAGGTGTCGTTCAGAACGTTTACACAACTGACTAGAAGGCACTCAGATTAAATATTAATTTTTAAGATATATTTAGATTTCAGTCACAGCTGCCTAGCAAATGTATGTATTACTCAGCTCACCAACGGAAATCTATCCACCTTCCTACATGCTGACCTGCCAAAGACTCTGTCTTTCATTGCCACCTCATGAAAAGTGGCTTTAAAAAGTCAAGAAAACTTAAAATGATATCAATGAACATATTATGTATTTGATCTGATGATTAGAGTTTGAAGTTTTCACACCATTAACCAGGTTAGTTTCTATGATCAGAGGTGGCTTGGCCTCATTCTGATGTGATAGCTGGTTAAGCTAGCATTGCTAACATTGAGTAGCAAGCTAGTTGCACTATTTTCCAACCGGAAAGTTTGGACTTGGCTCTGTTTTAATGTAATAAACCTCTTAACATCCCTTTTTTCTCACTGATACATTTATTTATTCACAACTAAAGCAATCCGTACTATTAATGAAAGTGCTACTTAAATAAATGAGCTTTCTCCTAATGTTTGTGAGGCTGAGCAGTAGTTCAACAGGGCCTGGACCAGTGGTCTCAGTCTCCACTCCTTCAGAACCAGTGTCCTACAACTGTTGGGTGTTTCTCTGCTTCAACAGGGTTTATACAGGAATACTTTTTAATGCTCTTTTAATGCTTTTAGAAATAATTATGCCACCAACAACTAAGGCAAGGCAAGGCAAATTTATTTGTATAGCACAATTCAGTACAAAGACAATGCAAAGTGCTTTACATAATTAAAATATAAGAAAATAAAACAAAATCAAAGCAAGTAGGAAAAATAAAAAAATTAAAATAAAAAATGCAGAAACAAAAAAAAAAGAGTATTAAAAACAGTTGGACTAAAGAAAATAAAAAAGTTAAACTAATGATGTTTCAGTTGAACTGTTTAACTAGAACAGTCAAAGGCAATCCTAAACAAATGTGTTTTTAGTCTTGATTTAAAGGAAACCAGGCATTCCGCACTTTTACAGTTTTCTGTTTGTTCCAGATAAGCATAGGAGCATAGGAACTAAATGCTGCTTCTCCATGTTTAGTTCTGGTTCTAGGAATGCAGAACAGGCTGGAGCCAGAAGACCTGAGTAGTCTGGAGGGTTGGTACACTGATAGCAAATCTGTGATGTATTTAGGTGCTAAGCCATGCAAGTACACATTACTCTTTTATATATATAGATAGATATATAGATAGATAGATAGATATAAACACGGCAAAATCCTTCTTCAACTTAACTGTTGACAGGCTGCAGCCATTTCCCGAATTCCTCGTTTTCCAGTCACTTTTATTGAAATAAACTGGTTTATTGAAATAAACTGGTTCTTCGTGTTTGTGCTGAACTTGTACAATCATGTTCACACATCTGAAAACAGTTTAGCTCGTTACAGAAGCTACAAAACTGACCTTCCTTTGAGCAGATTGAGTTTCTGGAGCATCACATTTGTCGGGTCAATGAAACGCTCAAAATGGCCAGAAAAAGAAAACTATCATCTGAAACTCGACAGTCTATTCTTGCTCTTAGAAATGAAGGCTATTCCATGTGAGAAATTGCTAAGAAATTGAAGATTTCCTACAACAGTGTGTACTACTCCCTTCAGAGGACCGCACAAACAGGCTTTAACCAGAGTAGAAAAAGAAGTGGGAGGCCGTGTTGCACAACTGAGCAAGAAGATAAGTACATTAGAGTCTCTAGTTTGAGAAACAGACGCCTCTCAGGTCCCCAACTGGCTACTTTTGAACGGTAGTATATATATATATATATATATATATATATATATATGTATGTATATATATGTGTATATATATATATATATATATATATATATATATATATATATATATATATATATATATATATATATATATATATATATATATATATATATATATATATATATATATATATATATATATATATATATATATATATATATATATATAGTTTGGAGAACAGTTTGGAGCTGGCCCCTTCCTCTTCCAACATGACTGTGCACCAGTGCACAAAGCAAGGTCCATAAAGACATGGATGACAGAGTCTGGTGTGGATGAACTTGACTGGCCTGCACAGAGTCCTGACCTCAACCCGATAGAACACCTTTGGGATGAATTAGAGCGGAGACTGAGAGCCAGGCCTTCTCGTCCAACATCAGTGTGCGACCTCACAAATGCGCTTCTGGAAGAATGGTCAAAAATTCCCATAAACACACTCCTAAACCTTGTGGACAGCCTTCCCAGAAGAGTTGAAGCTGTTCTAGCTGCAAAGGGTGGACCGACGTCATATTGAACCCTATGGATTAGGAACGGGATGTCACTTAAGCTCATATGTGAGTCAAGGCAGGTGAGCAAATACTTTTGGCAATATAGTGTATATGTGTATATATATATATATATATATATATATATATATATGTATGTATATATATGTGTATATATATATATATATATATATATATATATATATATATGTATGTATATATATGTATATATATATATGTATATATATATATGTATATATATATATATGTATGTATATATATGTATGTATATATATGTGTATATATATATATATATATATATATATATATATATATATATATATATATATATATATATATATATATATATATATATATATATGTATGTATATATATGTATGTATATATATATATATATATATATATATATATATATATATATATATATATATGTATATATATATATGTATGTATATATATGTATATATATATATGTATGTATATATATGTATATACACTATATTGCCAAAAGTATTTGCTCACCTGCCTTGACTCACATATGAGCTTAAGTGACATCCCGTTCCTAATCCATAGGGTTCAATATGACGTCGGTCCACCCTTTGCAGCTAGAACAGCTTCAACTCTTCTGGGAAGGCTGTCCACAAGGTTTAGGAGTGTGTTTATGGGAATTTTTGACCATTCTTCCAGAAGCGCATTTGTGAGGTCGCACACTGATGTTGGACGAGAAGGCCTGGCTCTCAGTCTCCGCTCTAATTCATCCCAAAGGTGTTCTATCGGGTTGAGGTCAGGACTCTGTGCAGGCCAGTCAAGTTCATCCACACCAGACTCTGTCATCCATGTCTTTATGGACCTTGCTTTGTGCACTGGTGCACAGTCATGTTGGAAGAGGAAGGGGCCAGCTCCAAACTGTTCCCACAAAGTTGGGAGCATGGAATTGTCCAAAATGTCTTGGTATGCTGAAGCATTTAGAGTTCCTTTCACTGGAACTAAGGGGCCAAGCCCAGCT
Organism: Cyprinodon diabolis; assembly: GCA_030533445.1. Classification (NCBI taxonomy): domain Eukaryota; kingdom Metazoa; phylum Chordata; class Actinopteri; order Cyprinodontiformes; family Cyprinodontidae; genus Cyprinodon; species Cyprinodon diabolis. The sequence goes on along the minus strand of CM060067.1, from coordinate 42,276,660 downwards.
CCTGAAAAACAACCCCACACCATAATCCCCCCTCCACCAAACTTTACACTTGGCACAATGCAGTCAGACAAGTACCGTTCTCCTGGCAACCGCCAAACCCAGACCCGTCCATCAGATTGCCAGATGGAGAAGCGCGATTCGTCACTCCAGAGAACGCGTCTCCACTGCTCTAGAGTCCAGTGGCGGCGTGCTTTACACCACCGCATCCGACGCTTTGCATTGCACTTGGTTATGTATGGCTTGGATGCAGCTGCTCGACCATGGAAACCCATTCCATGAAGCTCTCTGCGCACTGTTCTTGAGCTAATCTGAAGGCCACATGAAGTTTGGAGGTCTGTAGTGATTGACTCTGCAGAAAGTTGGCGACCTCTTCGCACTATGCGTTTCAGCATCCGCTGACCCCGCTCCGTCAGTTTACGTGGCCTACCACTTCGTGGCTGAGTTGCTGTCGTTCCCAAACACTTCCATTTTCTTATAATACAGCTGACAGTTGACTGTGGAATATTTAGGAGCGAGGAAATTTCACGACTGGATTTGTTGCACAGGTGGCATCCTATCACAGTTCCACGCTGGAATTCACTGAGCTCCTGAGAGCGACCCATTCTTTCACAAATGTTTGTAAAAACAGTCTGCATGCCTAGGTGCTTGAATTTATACACCTGTGGCCATGGAAGTGATTGGAACACCTGATTCCAATAATTTGGATGGGTGAGCAAATACTTTTGGCAATATAGTGTATATATATGTATGTATATATATGTATGTATATATATGTATGTATATATATGTATATATATATGTATGTATATATATGTATGTATATATATGTATATATATATATGTATATATATATGTATGTATATATATGTATGTATATATATGTATATATATATATATATATATATATGTATGTATATATATGTATGTATATATATGTATATATATATATATATATATATATATATGTATATATATATGTATATATGTATGTATATATATATATATATATATATATATATATATGTATGTATATATATGTATATATGTATATATATATATATATATATATGTATGTATATATGTATGTATATATATGTATATATATATATATATATATATATGTATATATATATATATGTATATGTATAGATGTATAGATATATGTGTATGTATGTATATACAGTCAATACTCGTTTATCCCTTTAATTTCTCTTTTTGGTGTTTTTTGAAGCGTATGCGATCTGCCCTTAAATAATTTTTTTTTTGTACATGACTAAAAGAATACATGCCCGTTGAGATAGTTTAAAGTCTATTTTTCCAATAAAACTAAAGGGAACGCAAATCTGATGTCTTGCGCGTGCGTATTGACTATAGGTATTGCTGGTCTGATGGTCTGGTCTGATGGGGTATGCTCATCTGACAGAACATCCAGATAAACATTAACTGCCTAAACTAAAGTATAATTCTTGTACAAAACTTTTATCTCGTTAGACTTGATAGTGGAAAGTATCCATATAATCATGACAAGTAGATTCATTAGAAGGATGTCATCAAAACCAAAACTTCTCAAAACACACAAAAAAAGTCTTCATATTATTTGAAGTTAGAAGACTTAGGGCACTGCTGATCCATTTAAATCATTTTTGAACTAGAAAAGTCTGTAACAGTCAGAACATGGGATCGTTTCTCATGTCTTTGCTTTATTTGAATGGATACTTTGTATTGCTTTTCATTGGTTCATACAGATTCAGAGGCGTAGCCAGAAAATTTTAATAGGGGTGGCCAGTCAAAAACTAATGTGAACTGAGGGGTGGCCAAAAGCAGATAGGCGCCAGAACCTCAGGGTCCATCTACACTTTTTCCAACAGGAACGAGCACAACATCCATATTTTCTAAATAAAGACAAAACTATACTTTCCTGCAGCCTTTTGATTACAAATAGATGAATATATTTAAATGTCCATGCTGTCTAAAAGATATAATGGACAAAATGTCTGGGGAAAACATATTTTCCATTGTCATTACTTACCCACTTTAATCAAAAATTGTTCTGCATAGCATTAATATGACATGTACTAATACATTCAATGGATTTTGAAGTTATTAAAGTTATTAAAATAATTATTTATCTATGATTTCATTGAAAACTCCTTGATGACTAGCAGAGACATAATTTTCTCTTCACCCCATATAACACAAAATTAGGGTCTTAAAAGAGCATGAATTCTTCATATATAAACTTTAATGTTAGTATTTTGATGTGCCATAATTAACCACAGCATTTTAGTTGTCAAGTAACTATTAATATATGAAAAATTTAAATGTTTAATAAGTTAAAACATTCCTATTGATAGTATTACTGCTGCCAATGTCTGTATTAGAGGGTGAAAAAAATGATATGGGTGGCCACAGGGGTGGCCAATGAGTGGCTAAGGGTGGCCATGGCCAGCCCTGCCCCCCCATCTAGCTCCGCCCCTGTACAGGTTTAGTGTTAATTAATTAGGAAGTATCTTTATTACTATGTAAAATTATGTTTCACTAGTTTTCCTTGATCAACACTTCAAAGATTCGCCTTTTCCTGTCCTTCACCAACAGCTGTCCTGATTACAGGTGTGGGTGTTATAAAGGAGTGGACCTGTCTGTTCGACTATATTGGAACAATTCAGAGCCGATGAGCTTCTAAAAGTATGAGAGGACAATAAAAGAAAATAATGGGGGCTGAAGAGAGGTCCATCTTGTTTTAAGGCAATTTATTTCTTAATGTGTTGCTTTTTTTGAATATTAAGCTTTAAACCTGTTTTCCTTAACACTAAAATCAGTATAATTGTGATGAGTTTTTTACAAGCCTAATGTTTCCTTTATATCCTCCTGGGAAGTGAAGTGTGCGAAGATCGTGGGTGGAGCGTTGGTGCCGCATGTAGTGACAGGACAAAACCTCCTGCAAAGCCAGGCTCAGTGTGAACAGCCCGTCTGTTTGAGAACACAGAGCAATGCACACAGAAAAAAGCACTGATCAGGCATTTCTTAACATTTTAGTCAAAGTCTTAGGAAAATAGTTTGGCCTTGTGGCAAGATGGTTACTCTACTCCACTTTGCAGCTGCGGGGATAAGTTGGGGGACTGCAGCAGGTAGTAGAACATCAAAGGATCCCTGATGTGCTTCTTCTCCATATTTTACATGTTGACGTGTGGCACATCAGGTCCTTTGTAAGACAGATCATTACAGAAGATCCTCACTTCCCACTGCCATCAGCCTCTACACACTCTCAAAAAAAGGTTGCAGGAGGAGTACATTTCTGTCCCCTGAGGTACATTTTGGACTTTTCTACCCCTCAGGTGTGGAGATAAGTTTGTTTTAACAGATTTGTATCTGTAATGCTTGAGTTGTAATTTTTCGTAATTTGTCTATAACATTTTGTGCATAACTTCCTATAAATGTGTTTTCAAAAACAAGTACAAAGAAATTATGAATGAAAAATTAAAATACTAACACAAATCTGATATTTAGAAATTCAAAAAGGATCCTAAACATAGAAACCGTTACATATCCCGTGATTCATTGTGAGTTCAAGCAAGCCGGCTGTTCTGTGCTCAGAGGAAAAAGGGAAATGGCACCGAAATGGTGAATTTTGTAAGTGCAGTTTAATATCATGTAAGAATGAATAGTTCCGTCTGAAATTAATGAAAAGTGTTTTAAATGGTTATATGTGGTGGATAAGATTTGGTTTATTGAAAGGGTTTTATCTAGGGATGCACGATATTGGGATTTTGGCCGATATCCGATATGCCGATATTTTAAAACTCATGTAGCCGATAACCGATATCGATACCGATGTTAAAGCTGGACAAAAATAAGTAGTCATTGAAAATAGCAGTTTTGTTATCCATTTCTGACACTTTGAAAAATAATATACTCAAATATATTTTCATATGCTGATATCAAATTGATTTTTAAAAACGCGGTATCGATCCATTTTACTTTCAAAATCTCGTGAAATTTCATTGTTCTGTTACAAACTCGTGATATTTTGCAAATTCTTCTGAGTTTTTGTTAGTAAAATAGATCGATACCGCGTCAATATATCAACATATAAAAATATGGCAAAATTTCATGAATTTTGGAGGGATTTCGTAGAATAACGATGACATATAGCAATATTTCATTAGTAAAAGAGATTGATATGGTGTTTTTAAATGGCAATATATCAGCATATGAAGATATTGTGATATTTTAATGTATCAATATTTTTTCCCTCGTCTTTAGAAGTTTTTAAGTCTGTAAAAAAAAAGTTTTTGAGTAAGAAGAAGAAGTAGTATTTTTTTTTTTTTAGACTTTAGAAACTCAGAAGCTGATCAAATATCGGGTTAAATATCGGTGGGGTGGCCGATGTCCGATATTCAGTTTTAAGGCCGATACAGGCCGATACCGATAGGGGGCCGATTATATTGTGCATCCCTAGTTTTATCTGTCCCTATGCAGATGGGTTTCGCTGACATTTAAGCACAGATTACAATATATCTGTAGTGTGGGGACTATAAATCGGATATTCACGATGTCGGTACTGCTGCTGAAGCTCCTTAAAAACGTTATTGGCACCCAGAACAGTAGGGAGCAGTTAGGCATCCGTTTTTTTGCCTGCTTTGTATGTCACTGTTGCAAGGCGAGAGAGCGCATGGGCGGTGAAAGCCAGAGAGGGCTGGAAGTGTTTGAATCCATAGCCAAAACTCTTGCGGTGTAGGTACCAGATCTGCTGGAGTAGTCAGATCTGCTCGGGGCCCTGCTCCTTCTTATGACGTCCACATATGGCAATACCACTTGGACAAAAGGTATCGCACCCGTTTCGTAAGGATCAAATCTTTTTTGGAGTCGCAACATATTTTTACCTATATTTGCTATTATTTCACAGGCGATCTAAAGCAAACGAAAGTAGAAATCAGTCATTGTCAGTCGTGAAGGACAGTACTGCTTTCTAAGACTAAGCTTATTTTCTTTTTTTTTTATTAAGATCTGAGGGACATCTAAAAAACTCGTGGAGATTTTAGACAAATAAAACTGTTATTTTACTTGAGGAAAACTATGGGTTGTTGTTGACATTAATTTAAAAGTAATGTGGCTTAATATGGCTAACTGATAGGAGTGTAAATCACATCCATCATGGCAATTCGACTGAAAAATAATAATGACCCTAAACACACCAATTGTGCAAGAACTATTTAGAGCAGAGGCAGGCAGCTGGTATTCTATCGGTAATGGAGTGGCCAGTGAGTCACCAGATCTGAACCCCATTGAGCTGTTGTGGGAGCAGCTTGACCGTATGGTACGCAAGAAGTGCCCCTCCAACCAATCCAACTTGTGGGAGCTGCTTCTGGAAGCGTGGGGTGCAATTTCTCCAGATTACCTCAACAAATTAACAGCTAGAATGCCAAAGGTCTGCAATGCTGTAAATGCTGCAAATGGAGGATTCTTTGACGAAAGCAAAGTCTGATGTAAAAAAAATCTTATTTCAAATACAAATCATTATTTATAACCTTGTCAAAGCCTATTTTCTATTAATTTCACAATGTATGCTGGTGAATAAGTGTGACTTTTCAGGAAAACACAAAATTGTTTGGGTGAACCCAAACTAAGTTTGCGTATATATATATATATATATATATATATATATATATATATATATATATATATATATATATATATATATATATATATATATATACAGTCCGCTTTGTTTTAAAAAAAATATAAATATAAAAAATATAACCATGGATGTCTGGGGGACAGTGATTCGCCTACATGTTATGAATGCTGGCGTACCATAAGTTATAAATTATGAACAGTTTAGTTTGTGCCTTCAAGTCGTTGTCCATAGGAAGACGTTACTTGGATATAACAAAACCGAATATCTTCAGAACAGCTCCAAATGACACAAAACTAATATGGGTGAGTAGAACATGATGTAGAACGTAAAACCTAGGGGCCGATTTAAATTAGACGGCGTTCCTCTTTAAACTTATGTACATTAGCACTGCGGCTAACATTTTTGTCTTAAATCCATGTACACATGTTAACACTGCAGCTAACGTTTGTGTCATAAAATTATGTGTGTTAGCACTGCAGCTAACGTTTGTGTCTAATGTTACGTTCACACCTACAGCAGCAAGAGCAACAAAAACCTGCTGCTTCGTCTTTGATGCTTGTACAAGTTTAGTTCTGACACGCGGCATCCAGCTAGAGCATCTTTGCTGCTCTTTGCTGCTTTAGCTACGCGGTGGAAAAGTGGGTCTGATACGTGTTGGGCGGAGCTACCCTATCCTTTCAATGCCTGTAACAATGGCAGCTATATATGCTGTGATCAGCGGGTAAACAGTTGTTTGAATATGTTTTTAAATGAGAAAGTCCACCTGAAATCTTAATCTGTGCAGTCAGTTCATCCAGATTACCATGCTGCCTTCAAATATTATTTCTGTGGCAGCTGCTCAGACCCCCACATACCGACGGTGCGCTGTCAGTAGGAATCCCATTCAGCAGAAGCCTCTAGCCTGGTCGCCTCCTCGCGTTTTGCCGCGACGTCTGGAAGGCGGTTTTCATGTACTTAATCCAAACTACAGGCACCAGCATAATAAAAGTGATGTTTTGCCAGCAGATTTCAGCATTTTAAGTTAATTTAGCCGTTAATAAAAGTTTCTGTGGAGTGATCATAGTGATCTGTATCATTAGCAATATGTCTGTCTCTCTGCCAGCTCCCAGATCAGCTTCTCTGATTGGTTGATGTGTTGCGTCGAGCAGCAAAAGTTACATTTTTCCAACTCCAGCAGCAGCTGCGTTTACAGCGCGGCACGCGTCAGATGCTGAAACGCTCACGACTTGCCGCTCAAAACACGTTGTGGGCCTTTTTGCTGGGCCTTAATGCCCGTCAACTATTGATCTTGCATATAAACTAGCTGCTCCTGCTGCCTTTGCCGCTTGCGGTCTGAACGTGGCATAAAAACCATGTACGTTAGCGCTGCAGCTAACGTTTGTGTCTTAAAATTATGTATGTTAGCAATGCAATTAATTATTATCCTCTGCTGTTTTACTTATCTGGTGGTTGTTATAAGATGGATAATCTTTCCTGCGCTTCACAAACAGTATTTTTAAGGTAAATTAATGTCAGTGTGTAACTATCTGGACAAGCTGCTCCTGTTATGTTGCTGTTACTTAGAAGCTGCTCAGACTAGCTCCTTGGTTAAGGTCAGCCTTTGTCTTCTGTATTATTCTGCTCTCCTGTTGGCCATCATTATAAACCCTGACTGGTTGTCATGGTTGGGTTTGGGTGTGGAAAGCCAAAACAGCTGGTTTAGAAGAGGGCTGAATGAGGAGGTCATTAGGTCATGCTGTCTGCCAAATCTGAGAGAAATGTTCCTGCTTGAACAATGAAAACATGCTCTGGAGGGCTTATTGTTACTGTTTTTATTTTCAAATGTACCATAATGTTACTCATTTAAAGACCCTGTAAATATAACAGTATTTCAGATTTAAAGCACTTTATTATCTGTACTGATTGACCTACTAATATGCCCATTATTTAATGTAGGACTGAAAGAAAAGGCTGTTGCCACCATCACCTCTACGCAGAAGGCTGCTGCTCCTGGGGATGCTGATGAACTTGAAAAAACACCACAAGGTACGGCTGGTTAAATATCTCTTTAGTAAACAATTGCAGATTTCCGTTACCTGAAAATAGGTAGATGCTGTTAATATATTTCAGAAGTATAAAAGGTTTAGCAATAAGATTTAAGTTACAACCTCACAGGTACCAATTTGTTTGAAATGTGGTTTTATTTCCTATTTGTTCTACTGTTTTTCAAATGACTACTTCATTGTTTGGCTGTTTTTGTTTGTAGCCACTATAACAGCCAATTTCTAAATGAAAGAGATGTACCTGTCATGATGCTTTTAAGGGATCTGACCCACATGCAGAAAACCCTTTAGAGAACCAAGGGAAAGTTTAACAGGTTTATTAAAGAGGACAACAGGTGGTGGAATCTTCAACTCAGAGAGAGCTGTTGAACCGGAACTAAAAGTGGAAGGGAAGTTCACAGCGGTTAGTTCAATGGCCGTAGGAAACGGAATAGAGTTCTTGAGCATGGAGGAAAAAGGGACTCACGTAGGAGGGGATCTCAATCAAAGCCTTAAATCCAGAATGTGTGAGTTTTCCAGAGGGAGAGCAACTGGTTGGAGGGCGGACAGGTTGGTGGAGTTGGACCCTGAGGAGTATGAGAGCGGACTGCCACTTAGATTTCCAAGGGTACTTGAACGGATCGTGTGGAACATTTCCCCAGCTCAGTGTGAACACAAAATATCCTTCCTGGGGGAGAAGGCGGGAAGGCTTCCTGCCAAAAGGCAAAGACAAAAACATGGTTAGACTCAGAGAAACGAAGCACAGGTTAGACTCAGCTAATCACGGCTTGGCTAGAGTACCCAAAACTGGCAAACACTCTGGCCTCGAGGTAGTGACAGTCCACTGCTTAAATACTCCTCCAGATAATGATCCAACGAGCCGCAGGTGTGCAGGGAGGCCCAATGAGAACGGGGCACCACCTGGTTGAGAAGAAAAGGAAACACAAAAACAGACCACACAAACTGGATTCCTGACAGAGCCAGTATTGTGTAATCACATTATAGATGTCTAAAAAAAACAGTTTTAAAAGCAAAACTATAAGCACTTGGATACAAGTCCTAACATGTAGAGTCTTGTTTCCATTTATTTAGTCAGATAAAATTAGTGTGCTGCAACAAATACGTACATAAAACACCAACTTCCCTACTACAAATGAGAAGTGTTTACATTTACAAGTTGATCCATGTTATTTATTTCAGCAGCCATTAGATCTGTGGTTTTGAAATTCACTTTCTCCTTTTTTAAGCCATAATTGAACCTGACCCTGTGCCTGTGGAAGATAAAACTGAGGATGTGATTGAAGCTAATGTGGAAGAGGATGTTGCTGCGGAAAAGGATGCTGCTGCCGCAGAGGATGCTGCTGTGGAAGAGGATGCCGTGGCCGAAGAGGATGCTGCTGTGGAAGAAGAAGCTGTTGCCGAAGAGGATGCTGCTGTGGAAGAGGATGCTGCTGTGGAAGAGGAAGCCGTTGCCGAAGAGGACGCCGTTGCCGAAGAGGACGCCGTTGCCGAAGAGGACGCTGTTGCCGAAGAGGACGTCGTTGCTGAAGAGGATGTTGCTGTGGAAGAGGATGCTGCCACATCATCAACAGGTGACTGTCTGCAAATAGTGTTTTTTTGAATAGCCATGATGAATTAGGGCTATCATGGTTAATGCATTAATCACAATTAATTAAAAAGTATTAATAATGCGTTATTTTATTTATCGCATTTAAGACTGAATCCTGAATTGACTAAGTGCCTTTGTCCATTTTGTGAAGCGGTAAAGTTGATCGATGAAAAAGTATAACCTGAGTTTTAAACAGCCTTTTTTTTTTGCTCTCCTGGGAATAATGTCTCCATGACAATGTGCTAAGATCCAGAGGTAAATGGCTAAAATGTTCATGATGGACACCGTGCGCTCTCGCCTTTTTTTTCTATAAGGTTTGTATGAATTCCCATTGGCAAATGATAGTGTCTGAAAATGAAACGTGGCTGTAGCGTAAATATAATATGCTGATGCACTGAAGACACTGAATGGAAAAATCTGCCCAGTTCACTAGAAGGTACAGATTCGTGCTCCTTAACCATAAGACCAAAACGGTCATTTCTGTCAATAATAAATGACTATATTACATCAGATTATGGTTGTTTTCAGACATGGATTAGTGCACTCCTCTTCTAGTTTGATGCACTTAGAGTCCGATTCTGCTTTCATACGGACCCAAACGGGACCAAAGCTGCAGGTGTAAAAAAAAAATAACCTAAAAGTTTTTCTTATGGTGTTCTTCTTAATTTCTCAAGGAACTTAAGGTAGTGGCCTGATATCCCATTTCATCTCTCAAAGTCACCCTTTAATATGTGGAAGTTTGCCTGAATTGCACTTTTTGTTTTTTTAATAAAAAAGGTTAAAAATAAAATTCTGGGCTTATTTGATTGGTTAAAAGGTTAAAGGCAAATTAAAAGTATTTTAAGAGATGCAATTCAAACTGCAAAGTCTGTGATTAATCACAGTTAACTATTAAGCTTCTGAGATTAATTTAGAAAACAAATTGTTTGACAGCCCTATTAATATTACTATTACTTTCCCTGCTATTCTGTTAAGAAGGCTCTACTCATGCCGTTTTTAATTAGTCTGAGTTGGCCTCACTTTTATCTCTCTTCTCAGCAGCTGATGGTCTATGAGCTCTGTTAAATTTGTAAGTGATCCTCTAACATAAATAACAGTGGTTGTTTCTTTTCTTGTCCTGTTTTCGGGCCTTATTTTATGGCAAGAAACCTGTTCTAATAATGGACTAAGGTATTTTTTGTTTTGGACCTATTTGGGATTTGAGGCCACCTAGGAGATTTTAAATGTTTTTTCGATGCATTGGACTCCTAGTAAAGAACACATCTCTGCTTCTCTGTTCTAGAACCTGATCCTGAAGTACCTGCTGAATCTGAGCCAGAACTGGAGATCAATGAGGTCTGAACAGTCAAAAGTGTTTTAAGAATGAATCTCTAGCTCTGTAGCTGTTCCGTATGGTTCTTTCATTCTAGATAGATGTTTAAACTGCCAGTATGTTGGTGTTCCTCATCACACTTTTAATATATTCTTGCAAAAATTGAGACAGACTGAAATACAGCCAGACCACTGTCTCCCTCTTGTTTTCATCTGAACAGTTTTACTAGCAGCAAAATAGGTTTTCTCATCGCTAGACACATCCCTAGAAAACAGTTTAATTAGCAAGAGATGAAACAGACCTTGAGCATCAGATATCTAAACGTCTCAGCAGACGTTGAGCTGCCCAGCCTATCTATACAGAGAAGAGAGTTATCTTCCCACAGAATAAAAAAAAACATAAGAGGAATGACTTCTTGACCTTCTTTCACGAGAGCTGTTTCAGTGCTATAATGAGCTCTAAAGCCAGACTGAAAGTCTTCAAACAGTTCATATTGTGTAAGTGATCGCACACACGTATGGCAACTTCTTTTTCAAGAATAAGAAAGGAAGATTGGATATAGGTCTATAATTGACCAAGTCATCTGGATCATGAGATGATTTCTTAAGCAGAGGTTTAATTTCTCTCCTCAAGTGGAAAAGTTTCACCTAGTTTCATTTATAAAAAGTCTTCTTTAAGGAACCTTTGGCTATCCGATTATTTATTGATTAATCAAAAAAAGAATCGTGTCCGTGTCCATGATCTGAATAAATTGTCTCTGTGGAGTGCCTTAAGATTAATTGAATCGGACAGCGACTGTGCGCTGCCACCCTGCAAAGTATTAGTGCTGGTATTGCATATATTTGGTGAATAATTCTACACCAGGGCAAACAAATTGCGAGCTGCACCTTTAATACACTGAATGTCTCTGAGAGCATTTCTTAATGTTTACTCAGACTTTTTTTTTATGTGAGTAAAGGTGACCTACTAAACAAATAAATCCATTAAGCAAAGGTTTGTGAATAAAAAAAAGAATAAAAACTTGATTTGATGCCAAGTTTCTGCTTTTTTGAAACGACTCGAAATCTCATCCGAATCTTACCTTGTAGAGAGGATGCCCGGGATCTAGCCTTTCCTATGGCTTTAAACTTTGACTTGCAATTTATATAAATGTTTTGTTTAATGTGTGAAGTTTGCACAGAGCCGGTAATCTTTGGGTGATCTCTGATGTTTCAGGTGATAGAAGAGGATCCAGAGGAGCTTCCTGCCGAAGAGGAGGATGCACCTTTCGAGCAGCCTGAGGAGGAGGTCAGTGACGTTATTTTGTGCTACATCCTAGCGGTGCAGCATTTTAACACTTCAGCTGGAAGTAGGAATGTTCAGTTTAATATAAGTTTATACATGTCATGATGTTACAAAGTTACAAAGTACTGACCCGAAAATGCAGAAAACCGAACAGAGAGACCAGGGGAAAGGTGTGACGGGTTTTATTGAAGAAGTAAAAGGAGAGAAGTGTTGCTCTGAACACTTCTCAACCGGAACTGCAAAGTGAAGGGAAGACACAGTGGTTAGTTCAGGCTCAGTGGGGAATTTGACTCGTAAAACTTGGAGAAGAGGTTTTGGTTGCCGACTCACGTTTCCAGAGAAGTTGTTGTATCCTTGACTCCTGTCTGTGTGCCGTGGTTCCAGTGTTTGTCTGATTCGGTGGAGGGCGGAACAGGTTTTACCCAGAATGCTGTTGATAGTTGAGAACGGTGAAACTGACGGCCACTCAGATTTCCTGTGGTACTTGAACGGGTTGTAGTGGAGAATAATCCCTTTCTCAGTGGAAAGCTCAAACGATCTCTTGGGGAAAGTGGATCCAAACCTCCTGTTTGAATCCCAGCTCAGTTTTAAGCTCAGTTGATCCTTCCAGGGAAAGAAGGTCCGAGAAATCCAGTTAGCAGGACAACTTCCTGCCAAGAGGCAAAGGCAAAACAAAGTTAAACTCAGGTTGACAAAAACTCAGATTGACTCAGCAAAACTCAGCTTGGCTAGAGTACCCAAAACTGGCAAACACTCTGGCGTCGAGGTAGTGGCAGTCAGCAGCTTAAGAGCACTCTGTTTAACGAGGAAACCATCAGCAGGTGTGTGAGGAGGCGGACTAGAACCAGGCGCCTCCTGGTGGATGAAGGGAGACAAACACAGAAACACAAACACAAAACAGGAGTCCTGACAATACATAGTGTCTTAGTAGCAAACGTGCCAACTTCTGTTATGTTGCTGTATATTATAGCAAACTCGAAGTTCCAACTTCATCATAATTCCCAAATCTACCAATCAAGTTAGGCGTCTGACACAAGTAGGAATACGAAAAATAACAAGATCATCCGGTTAGATTGATTTAAAGTTTTCTATCTAAAAAAAACAGCAGAACCAGAAAATCTGCTGTTTTCATCAGCAGCAGAGAAACAAAAACCAGCTGTAAAAGGCGGCCCGGTCCAGGAAACAGCCAGGCAGACGAGCTCCACGCCAACTCCTATGTCAGAGGATAAAGAGAGCACATCTAACCAGTCACCGTCAGAGAAACAGGACTGCACTGGAAAACAGACCGATCTCCAACATCTATAAACAAAGGTGTTGATGGCAGCAGCACAGCTGATATTTCTCTCCAGGATGGATTCACAGCCAAACAGGACTACTCTAAGAAAAGGCAGATAAAGCATAATGTTAGATATTGAACTAGCAGATGTGAGTGGAAGAATAGAGATAGAATACAGTAAAAAGCAGAGATACAAAAGGCCACTGTCAACCAGCTCCACAGGCGGCCAGTTCATTAGCATTTATCATGAATAATGTCCTTTAATGCAGCTTAGTTCAATCCATTAGCTAAGGAAGAATAGCCTCTTGCCACAGAATTCATGCTCCTTTCATTATAGAAACATGTTGATCGATATCTTGTGAACTTTTTCTTTCCAGTGCTCATTGCTAGTTATTTCTATTGTACCTTTTCTAAATGTTTAGCGTCCACTCAACACTCAGTCAGTATGCTCGATTATAGGCCTCTGGGAATAACACTAAATGGACTAAAAGTACTTAATGTCACAATTTTAGACTTTAGACATATTTTATTTGTGATTTTGTTTACACAAGCGTAAAACAAAAATACATTTCTTTTGGAAACAGCCCACTGGACAATTTCACCTTTTAAAAGCCTTGGGAAATAGTAAAAATGACGGTAAATTTACAGTTCTAACAGTTTTTTTTAAATATTTATATAAATAATGATAAACAATAATAAATATAATAATAAAATACCATACAGTAACCCATTCTACAAAACATTCAGCAGTCTAATGGCAGTGGGGAAGAAACTGTTATGGAATCTGCTGGACCTGCATCCAATGCTTCGAGGCCTCCTCCCAGAGGGCAGCAGGGAGAACAGTCCATGGTGGGGGGGTGAAGGGTTTCATTTATGATGTCACGGGCTCGGGACACGCAGCGCTGGGATGAAATGTCTTTAACGGAGGGATGAGGAGCTTCTCTGTTTCTGTATGACATCAAGACACCGCTGAGGTGTTCAAATTGCAAGAATTGATCTAGAAATCAGTCAAAATGTCCTGAAATAGGTGTATTTGTCATCAGTATAGCCCGTTCAGTAAAATAAAATGCCAATTTAATTGTATTCAGCCCCTTAAATTAAATAATCAAGGATAGCTCAAGTGCTAAGTCTTGTTCTGGGCATACCATTTTATTAATCTACTCAAACCAAGTGCAAATACATTCTTATTAAGAATACATTACTTCTTTTCTTGAAGAACAGTGTCTCTTACCTGACAACAAACACAAGCATCCATACCATTATATATTATTTGGGTCAATAGCCTTGTTTGTCTAGTAGCACAAGTTGGCGATGGAATCAAAATCCTAACTTCTATGCAGGCTGATGAACAGTGGCCCACACTTTATTGGTTTACATCATGATGATTGCATCAGAAAACATTTCAGAGTTTTTTCCCTGCTGGTGGACCTAAGTATTCAAATTCTCAGAAATAAAAACTCGGAAAACATCCAGCTAACTTCTCCCGCCTATTCCAGGAGTCTATGGGCGAGAGGCAGGGTCCACCCTGGCCAGAACGGCAGTCTGTCACAGGGCGACACAGAAGCCAATTAACCTACTGGTCATGTTTTCAGACAGTTTCCGTAAAAAAACCCATGTATGCACCAGGAGAACGTGCAAAGTTATGCAGAAAGTTTCCAGGCTGGTGTTCTGTCAGATCAGCATACCCATAGTCAATACGCGTGCGCAAGACGTCAGATTTGCGTTCATCCCTTCAGTTTTGTACGAAAAATAGACTTTAAACTACCTTGATGGATGTGTATCCCTTTAGTAATGTCCAAAAAAAACCAAACTATTTAAGGTCAGATTGCCATAGGCTTCAAAAAAACACCAAAAACAAAGTAATTAAATAGTTCTTTTGTACATGACTAAATGGATACAGGCTCATTGAAGTAGTTTAAAGCATATTTTTCATACAAAACTAAAGGGATAAACATGGATAAACTAAAGGGATGAGCAGGTATTGACTATGGGTATGCGGGTCTCTATGCTCATCTGACAGAACACCGGGAATCGTATCCGGAGCCTTCTTGCTGCAAGGCTACAGTGCTACACACTGCGACACCATGCAAGCCTGCTTAAAAAACATTGTGTGCAAATAAGACCCAATTACTTTTTCCTTGAGATGAAGCAAACCAAGACAGCTGTATATTCATGAGGTGAAATAATTTTTGCCAATTACTCAGGTTGTTGCTTACGAGGAAGAGGCTGAAGAACCGGAAGGGACCAGTGATGGAGCAGAGGAATCGTTAGACAAGGCACTAGAGCAGACAGAGGAAGAAACTCTCCCTGTCGATGAAGAACCAACTGAGCAGGAGACCTTCTCAGAAGAATTTGTAGAGGAGGTTGCAGCCACCGATGGTTCAGAGCAACGTGCAGAAGAAGAGGATGTGGCTCCACTGGAGGAAGGTTTTTCAGAAGAGCCTGCTGGAGAGCTGGCTACAGAAGACGAAGCAGGACACCTAGAAGATGAAGCTGTGGAAGAAGCAGCTCTCCCAGAAGAGCATGTTATAGGAAAAGCTGCACCTCCAGAAGAAGTGGTGGTGGAGGAAGAAGAGTTCCTGGAACCAATGGTTGAAGGCGAAGCTGTTGAGCATCAAACCAAGGAGGAGGAAACGCCTGCAGAAGAGGAACAAGGCGTTGATGCAGCCGGCATGGAGGAAACAGTTCCAGGTAAGAATAATCATACAAGGAAAAAATAAAAAGTTTATCCAATGTTTAGCTTTTGGTTTTTTATCTTTTCTATCTTGTGATTTACACGCTTTCATTCTCACTTAAACAAGGCTAAATTTTACCTGCCTGGATTTTAAGGACAACGATCTTCACATTCTCACTCTGATATTTTTCAGACACAGAAACAGTGACGGAAGAGATAGAGGAGGAGGCAGAGGAAGGTGGGTAACTTTGAGTTTTTACAATTTATAATAGGTCTTTACTTTTCACTTTAACATCTATGTGTTTGTGTTAAACCATGCTGAGACCGGGGAACAATTGGGGCTTTATTGTGGTAGCCAGGAGGGAGGAAACACCATGTAAATTCAAACCTTTATGTAAAATCATATATTTACACACAGTTCGCTCCCGTAGCCCACCGTACTTTATCCTCTCACGTTATAAATACTGCCTTTAGTGTTAGTATTTCAATAGGATTTTATGTGACGCAGAAACACACAGCAATGCAGAGTGTAAATGGGGATAAAGGAGAAATGTCACAGCATAAAAAAATATAAATTTTGGCAAGAATTGATATAAATACACATTCAAAGCGTTAAACTCACCCAACCTAGTGCCATTTAAGCAAAGCAATTCGTGTTCTCTGCGTTTATAAAACTTGGTCATACATTCTCACATTTTTACATTAAGTAGAATCATATTACAACTCTTAAAATTACCGAAGTAAAATAAAAATTCTCCTAGGAGGAGAAGATAAAACAGGACTGCTGCCTTCTAGGGGTAAACCACATCAGTCATGGCGATTCGATTCAGTATCGATTTCCTGACTCAACGATTCGATTATTTTCGATACTCAAGAAAACACCATGATTGGATTCGATTAATTGGTTAATTCTTTTTTACACCTTACAGGCTAAACAAAGTTTAAAATTTAAAATAAATCAATAAAAGCTGTAATATCGTTATGCATTTTTTTGAGAAACTACAGCAAATAACAGAAGTAGAAAAGTTGCATCAAAACATACTGCAAAAATACTGCACAAAATCAGTGCAATAAGTGCAATTCAATACCTCGGCTCCAGACGTCCCCGCCCCCTTTTACAGACGCTCTGCTGCACCTCTCCCAGATTATAGCTGACCGCAAACAGCGCCGCAGACAGGAGGCCGGCTTGTTTTGTTTTCATGACCGAAATAGCGGAAAACAGCTCATGAAGTTTGACCAGCTAGAACGCTGGAACCCTTTTTTCCACCTGGATCTCCGCTCTTTTTGGCCCTCATGTCCCTCCGTCGTCGGACTAAACTCACCCCCACTTCCTCAACGCCTCCGTCCATATCGAGACCCACAGCTTGTAGCACAGACCACGCTTCCATATTGAGCATAAATCAAAAATGTCTGTGTCAAGCTTACTGCAACACACTGCTGTAAGTGTATAACCAGGAAGCGCGGTAGGAGGGCAAAATAGGTTTAGCGCCACCACAGCACGGGAGGGAGAATTACGCCCAGGAGCAAATGGATAAAAATAGACCGGAGGAAAAAAAAAACATGAATCGATTCTCTTGCGGATGTATCGATGCATCGGATCGTCGGCTGTTGGATCGATGCATCGATACAAAACGATTATTATTTACACCCCTACTGCCTTCTCTGATCCACATATTTGGGGAACGAATCTATCATTAAATGAGTGCCGTTTTAAATGCTGTTCTACACACAAAGCAGAAAACAGAGCTGGGGATAGTGCAGATGTTTCCATTAAACTCCATGTTTATTTAAAACCAACTATGCAAATTAACCAACACCTAGGAAAAGTACACTATATTATATTATTTTCCATGTGAATCCCAGATTGTTCATTCTTCTTCGCAGTTTTAAAGCACCAAAAGCTTCGCTCAGATTTAAAGCACTAAAAAGTGCCTTAAATCAGTAGAACATGTTTTTATCCAAGCTGGCTCAGATCCTGATGTTTGTAAAAAAGGAGGCAGGGAAAGCAGAATAAAGCGTTAGCCTCTCTGCATGCAGTTAGCCAAGCCGTATACCGTCTCCATCTGTCTTTGGACTGCTGATTAATTTTGATGTTCGGCCCATCAGGTCCAAATGCTTTCGCCTCTGGGTAAGTTTGCTTTAAGGGACTTAATAAAATTTTTCTTACAACATTTCTCTCTCTCTCTCTAGTCTCATATTTTGGTGACTCGACCTGTCAATCAGCCGCAGTACTACTGTGACGACAGTTCCTGTCAGCTCAAGTCGCAGGTCTCCTGCACCCCGAGCCCTCCTATACTTTGCATTGCAGAGGAGCTATTGCGCATTTACAACTTTTAACGAGAATCTATGGCCAAAGATTTTTGCGCCCCATGGCGGAAATACGTCACCAGTGCGACGACCATTGAAACAGCTTTAAAAAAAAAAAAAAATATGATGGTATATTTTGAAATATTAAAATTGTGTTATTTAATTATTTTTTTTTTTATGTATTAATCAAGCTCATTGGGTGGGTGGGGCACCGTAGCCCACTCTATTGACCAGCCGGCACTGGCTGTAACTTCTCTTCCAGAGAGAAGTGAATGAATTTCTAACTTATTATTTTCCTTCTTGCAGAAACGTAGAGGTTGCAGCGCTACCTGCTGATGGAGTAGAGACCCTCTGATGGATCGGCTCTATCTGAGCATGCTCAGAATGATGCCTCTCTCCATGTGCAGAGAAGTGCCCATGACCCCCCTCTTCTGACCTTCACTCCCTGTTTTGAAATGGTTGCTTTTAGTAAAATTGTAAGACAATGGATGAGTTGTGTACTAACACGGTATTCTGTATTTTCACTATTCCTTAAATGGCCCCTTTTTTATTTTCTGTTACCCTTTTTTCTGGCAGTTGAGGATTTATTTGGATATGTCTGCTTTTACCCACAGCAGTCAAACAATGTCTTAGCTTCATTGTTGAGTCTTTTTCTATATTGATTTTTCTTTTTAAACGGAGCAAGACTCAGCTGCAGTTTTTATTAGTCAGTGAATGAACTCAGACACTAAGGTTTAAAACTGACTGAATCTCCTGACAATTCCAACTTCTTTTTATGCGGTCAGCCCAGTTTATATGCTTCTTTTTATCATAAATGAAAATCTTTAACTTTTACCAGTTTAGAATCTATGCAAAGCTGTGATGGTGTTGGCCTTACCTGCTCTCCACTTCTGGCCAGGTCAAAAACCACTCCTGGATGAGCCATATACCCGCCCTCTGAGGGAAAGCTGTGTGTGTGTGTTTTCTTGTTTTAAACATTGTGGGGCCCGTTTTCTGGAAAAGTAGCATGTTGTGGGGACCAATGCCTGGACCCCACGTGAGGAATTGCTGTTTTTAGGTCAGGGTTCAGGGTTCATTTTTAGCACTAAGGTAATCTGCTGATGAGCGTTTATCCAGTCAGTTTATTCTGAGCCCAGTTAATCAGGATATACCAACATTTTAGAGACTTTACCTCCTCATGATGTTCCTCTCACTCTAAGTTAGTGTGTATTAGTTCTCTTTATTGTTTCATTTCTTTGTGTATATTTGTATCATATCCTGACCAGAAAAGAAGTTGTCTCAATTTTTAAAGGGGAAGTTTTGGTTATATAATTGTGGACAATACTTACACTTGGACAAAGTAGGGATTAAAGCAATTTTGGTCACAAACTTCTGATATCCAGAGGTCCCTCTGATGGGTGGGGGGTAATTTGGATCAACCATTTTTTTTTTGAGGAAATCCAACTTCTATGGGCTCATTTACTTCCTCCTTCTGTTCTTAGGGGAAAAGGAGTGACATTTCAGGTGATTTCATTTAAATTTTTTCCTTTAAACTTTGTGACCCAAAGAGGAAACTGTTTTAAAGTCAATATTCACTGACCTTTGCATTGAACTCAGATTAAATCAGCATCTATTTCTGGTCAAGTCAAACCACACACTACCATACCGATAAACTGTGTTCCTCTTTTTCTGTTTATCTATTTGTTTGTTGTTGACGTGTTTTTTTTTTTCCAGGTAACACTAACTGGTCTTTTCTACTTTGTGTTTGTGATCTTAAAGACCACTCTAACAATGAACATTACAATCTTTAGTAAAAGAGAGCTTCTAGGTCTTTAAATGAATATATATTATATGTCAGGATGACCATTAGTTTAACTTTTCAGAAACATACCATGTGACCGACTGGTTAAAGGGACCAGGCCACTTTTATATTATGAAAAAAGAAAAACAAAGCAATAAAGTAAAAAGCAGGTAATTGCTGTGAAAAATGTTTTCATCACTAATGTTTAATCCAAAGTGGTTGACATACTCAACCTGCTCCTGCAACCAAACTCTGCAGGGTCATAAAGCATTAGCAGGTTAAGAAAAGAAGGTTTATCACATTCATAATGTTTCAGTGTTTCTTTAAGTTTTACTGTCTAAAGCCCTGCTGCTGTTCTTTGGACAGTGACTGTAGTGAATAAATTATTCTGATGTCACAATGGTTTGTTTTTTATTCTTGAAGTGGCAAATTCCTCTGCGAAACTATTCTGGAAGCCAAAATAAAAGGTTTGGGACAACAGTACAATGTCTTCATCTTTTTCTTTCTGAACATCACAATTCATTTCAAGTCTAAGAAAAGAGATGCTCTGCGTATTAAGGTTCGACTCTGATTTACAAAAGCTTACGTATACATTATTTCCTCCATAAACCTCCATCCAGATAGATAAATGTGATGTTTTGCTCTTAGTTTTATGATGCAATACATACAAAGTAGTGCTGAATTGCTGTTTTACTAGGCACAACAGACATTTCTGGAGAAGTGCACAAGTGGAAGAAAACTAACTTGATTCTGGATTCAGTTCAGTGTGTTTATATAGCGCAAATTCACAACACATTTAATCTCAAGGCACTTTAAAGACAAAATTCAACCAGATCATACAGTCAGATTGGTTCAAAGTTTTGTATTTAAGGAAAACCAGCTGATGCATCGACTCATTGACTCAAAGGCAAACCCTCATACCAAGCACGGTTGTAGCGACAGTGGAGAGGAAAAACTCCCTTTTAATAGGAAGAAACCTCCAGCAGAACCAGGCTCAGTGTGAGCAGCCATCTGCCGAGGCCGACTGGGGTTCAAGGAGACCGAAGCAGAGACACAAAAAGCAGCAGAGATACAAAAGTTAACTATCAACAGCCAGGCAGATGAGTACTCAGCAGTGGCGGCTGGTGAAAAATATTTTTGGTGGGGCTGATATATCCTAGTGTACAGGTGCTGGTCATAAAATTAGAATATCATGAAAAAGTAGATTGATTTCAGTAATTCCATTTAAAAAGTGAAACTTGTGTATTATATTCATACATTACATACAAACTCATATATTTCAGATGTTTATTTTGTTTAATTTTGATGATTACAAATGACAACAAATGAAAATCTCAAATTCATCATATCAGAAAATTAGAATATTACTGAAGACCAATAAAAACAAAGGATTTATAGAAATGTTGGCCAACTGAAAAGTATGAACATGAAAAGTATGAGCATGTACAGCACTCAGTATTTAGTTGGGCCTCCTTTGGCCTGTATTACTGCAGCAATGCGGCGTGGCATGGAGTCGATCAGTCTGTGGCACTGCTCAGGTGTTATGATAGCCCAGGTTGCTCTAATAGTGGCTTTTAGCTCTTCTGAATTGTTGGGTCTGGTGTATTGCATCTTCTTCTTCACAATACCCCATAGATTTTCTATGGGGTTAAGGTCAGGAGAGTTTGCTGGCCAATTAAGAACAGGGATACCATGGTCCTTCAACCAGGTACTGGTAGCTTTGGCACTGTGTGCAGGTGCCAAGTCCTGTTGGAAAATGAAATCTGCATCTCCAAAAAGTTGGTCAGCTGCAGGAAGCATGAAGTGCTCTAAAACTTCCTGGTATGTGGCTGCGTTGACCCTGGACCTCAGAAAACACAATGGACCAACACCAGCAGATGACATGGCACCCCAAACCATCACTGACTGTGGAAACTTTACACTGGACTTCAAGCAACGTGGATGAAGTGCCTCTCTTCTTTTCCTCCAGACTCTGGGACCTTGATTTCCAAAGGAAATGCAAAATTTACTTTCATCAGAGAACATGACTTTGGACCACTCACCAGCAGTCCAGTCCTGTTTCTCTTTAGCCCAGGCAAGACGCTTCTGACGCTGTCTGTGGTTCAAGAGTGGCTTGACACAAGGAATGCGACAGCAGAAACCCATGTCTTTCATACGTCTGTGTGTGGTGGTTCTTGAAGCACTCACTCCAGCTGCAGTCCACTCTTTGTGAATCTCCCCCACATTTTTGAATGGGTTTTGTTTCACAATCCTCTCCAGGGTGCGGTTATCTCTCTTGCTTGTACACTTTTTTCGACCACATCTTTTCCTTCCCTTCGCCTCTCTATTAATGTGCTTGGACACTGAGCTCTGTGAACAGCCAGCCTCTTTAGCGATGACCTTTTGTGTCTTGCCCTCCTTGTGCAAGGTGTCGATGGTCGTCTTTTGGACAACTGTCAAGTCAGCAGTCTTCCCCATGATTGTGTAGCCTATAGAACTAGACTGAAAGACCATTTAAAGGCTTTTGCAGGTGGTTTGAGTTAATTAGCTGATTAGAGTGTGGCACCAGGGGCCATCAATTTTGAACCTTTTCACAATATTCTAATTTTCTGATATGATGAATTTGAGATTTTCATTTGTTGTCATTTGTAATCATCAAAATTAAACAAAATAAACATCTGAAATATATGAGTTTGTATGTAATGTATGAATATAATATACAAGTTTCACTTTTTAAATGGAATTACTGAAATCAATCTACTTTTTCATGATATTCTAATTTTATGACCAGCACCTGTATGTCTCCAACTAATCCGGAATAAGAATTCAAATAAACAATTGGACAATACATACAATTTAACAGTAATGATTTAATTTACTATATAATAACAGTAACAGTGATGATTTTGGTCACTGTGACGGGGTTCTTTGGCCTCCAAGAATCCAGGCTCAGTCGGGTTACCGGTGTTGGTGATTTATTGTGCTCAAAAACTCAAAACAGGGTGCAAAAGAAACTAAACATATACAAGATACTCTGGGCCTCAGCCTCCCTCCAGTTACCAGCAATGTAACAAAGAAACAGAAAACAAAAAGGGCCGCTTTTCTTCCCACAGCCCTCATTAAATAGTTTAAGCCCCTACAGGCTCTCTTATTTCTGATTTCTTCTCATTAAACAGTATTGTCCATATATTACCTCCACAAACAATTGATGTACAAAAACAAATAATTTTTATAACTTAATTATTTTACACAGATTCATTGACTTATTCAATTACATCAAACTGGGTTTGAACCCAGCAAAGAAGCAGCCAGACTGAAGATGACAAATCACCGTAGCATAAACACCCCCCCCACACACACACACACACACGGCTAACCCCACTGAAATATTAAGTGTGCACCCTCAATACGCCAGCAGGTAACCAGGATTAGCTTGTGTGTTTTAAGTTAATGGAGCTACTGGGCTCAGCGCGAGTGTATTACAAACACAGTATAACAGGAATGTGTGTGTGGCGCTCAAAGTTAGAGGATGTGGATTCGTCACAGTCACAATAACGATGACATGAAATTTTCCTACCCTACAACAGGGATGTTCTTCTGGCAAACGGGTAGATAGATAAGGATCTCACCTAATTTGGTGGAAGCTGCATCTCCTTCGTTACATTCGCCATCATCCCTCTAATTGTCTGCACCTGCGCATGGGTTCAGAAGCCTGTTAAAGCGCAGTATTTTCAGCGCCCCAAGACCATAAAGTTCTGAGACGCTGATTGGCCATTAAATTCACCTAGCAATAGTACATGATTGACAGATTCTCTGCAAATGTGGGGCTGTCTGATCACAGCCCCCAGAACAGAGACGGTAGGAGTCTGTCTGTGGAAATCCACAAATTAATGACAGTAGATAGGGAAATGTAGTTTATATAATTTGTTTTGCTTATAGGTACACACTCTAGAGAGTAAAACTGACATTTATGAGTTAATTTCTAAAAATATATTTTACGTTTCTCTCTTCTTATCAGGGAGGGCGGTGCCCCAGCGCCCCCTATGGGCCGGCCGCCACTGGTACTCAGCCAGCTCCCATGTCAAAGGATGAAGAGAGCATATGCAGTTAGTCACAGTCAGAGAAACAGGACTACACTGGCCAAACTCCAACATCTATAAACAAAGGTGTTGATGGCAGCAGCACAGCTGATATTTCTCTCCATGATGGTGTCACAGCCAGATTGAGTGCGAAGTGCTCTGTTAGGAACATAAGGAACAATCAGATCTTTGATATCAGATGGAGCTTGGCCATTTAAGGCTTTATATGTAAGAAGGAGGATTTTAAATTCAATTCTGGATTTAAAGGGAAGCCAATGAAGAGAAGCCAGGATAGGAGAGATATGATCTCTCTTTTTAATTTTCATCAGAACTCTGGCTGCAGCATTTTGGATATGCTGAAGGCTTTTAACTACAGTTTGTGGACTTCCTGATAGTAAAGAATTACAATAGTCCAGCCTTGAAGTAACAAACGCATGGACTAGTTTCTCAGCATCACCCCTTGAAAGGAGATTTCTACTTTTTGCAATATTCCTGAGATGAAAGAAGGAAATTCTAGAAACCTGTTTAATACGGGACTTTTAATGACAGGCCCTTATCAAAAATAACACCAAAACTGTTTAACTTTACGTAGTGTAACTTTATAATTACCCCTCCCTGGGCTGCCACCTTATTGTGGTGGAGGGGTTTGTGTGTCCCAATGATCTTAGGAGTTATGCTGTCTGAGGGCTTTATGCCCCGTAGTAGGGTCACCCAAGGCAGACAGGTCCTAGGTGAGGGACCAGACAAAGAGCAGCCTAAAGACCCCTAATGATGTATAAAATAAATGGATGCAGTGTTCCCTTGCCCAGATGCTGGTTACCGGGGCTCCGCTCTGGAGCCAGGCCTGGAGGTGGGGCAAGCTGGCGAGAGTGCCTGGTGGCCGGGCTTTTACCCATGGCGCCCGGCCGGGCACAGCCCAAAGAGGAAACATGGGTCTCCCTTCCAATGGGCTCACCACCTGTAGGAGGGGCCAAAGGGGTTGTGTGCAATGTGTGATGGGTGGCAGTCGAGGGCGGGGACCTTGGCGTTCTTACCCTCGGCTAAAGAAGCTCTTGAGACAAGGAATGTCACCTCTCTGGTGGGGAAGGTTCCTGAGTTAGTGCACGAGGTTGAAAGGTTCCAACTAGGGATAGTTGGACTTACCTCGAGGCATAGCTCTTGCTCTGGAACAAGTCTCCTTGAGAGGGGCTGGACATTCTTCCACTCTGGAGTTGCCCCTTGTGAGAGGCGTCGAGCAGGAGTGGGCATACTTGTTGCCCCTCATCTTGGTGCGTGTGCGTTGGGGTTCACCTCGGTGAACCAGAGGGTTGCCTCCATCCGCATACGTGTGGGGGGACGGGTTCTGACTGTTGTTTGTGTTTATGCGCCAAACAGCAGTTCAGATTACCCACTCTTTTTGAAGTCTTTAGAGGGGGTACTGGAGAGTGCCCCTCCTGAGAACTCCCTTTTCTTATTCTGGGGGACTTCCACGCCCACGTGGGCAATGACAGTGAGACCTGGCGAGGCGCGGTTGGAAGGATTGGCCCACCTGACCTGAACTTGAGTGGTGTTCTTTTATTGGACTTCTGTGCTCGTCATGGATTGTCCATAACATACACCATGTTCAGGCATAAGGGTGTCCACATATGCTATTGGCACCAGGACACCCTAGGACGTAGTTCAATGATCAACTTTGTTGTTGTTTCATCTGACCTGCGGCCGCATGTCTTGGACACTCGGGTGAAGAGAGGGGTGGAGCTCTCCACCGACCACTACCTGGTGATGAGTTGGCACTGATGGTGGGGGAGGACGCCAGTCAGACCTGGTAGGCCCAAACGTATTGTGCTTTTATTGTGAGTTTTTCATGCTATCTGACAGGACTTTTGGACCCATCAGATACTGTTCCTACCATGTTAAACAGAGGGAACTCTATCTAACTGGGTTTATAAGCCCATCGTTTCCCCATGTTAAGCTGGGGGAACGCTATCTGATGGATCTTTTGGACCCATCAGATACCACTCCCTGCATTTTTGACAGGTTGCACGCTATCGAACGGGGTTTGTAGGCTCATCAGATACCGTTTACCCATGTTAGACAGGGGAAATGCTATCTGACGGGGTTTATAGCCCCATTCAATACCGTTTCCCCCATGTAAAGCAGGGCAAATGCTATCTGAAAGGACTTTTTGACCCATCAGATACCATTCCCCCCATTTTAGACAGGGGGAGCGCTATGTAACAGGATTTATAGGCCCATCAGATACCGTTGTCCCCATGTTAAAAATGGGGAATGCTATCTGAAAGGGTTTATAAGCAAGCCCATCAGCTGAATAGCTGGTGGTATGCTATCTTACAAGACTTTTGGACCCGTGAGATACCATTCCCAGCATGTTAAGACAGAGGGAACGCTATCTGAAAGGGTTTTTAAGCCCATCAGATAAAATTCTCTCCATGTTAAGAAGTGGGTAAGCTATCTGACAGTATTTTTGGACCCATCATTTACCGCTCCTACCATGTTAGACAGGTAGAATGTTATCTGACGGGGTTTATAGGCCTATCAGGGACCGTTCCCCATGTTAGACAGGAGGAACGCTATCTGACGGGGTTCAAAGGCCCATGAAATACAGTTCCCCCCATTTTAGACAGAGGGAACGCAATCTGAAAGGCTTCATAAGCAAGCCCATCAGATACTGTTTTCCCAATGTAAAGCTGGTGGTATGCTATCTAACAAGACTTTTGGAACCATCAGATACAATTCCCAGCATGTTAAGACAGGGGGAATGCTATCTGAAAGGGTTTATAAGCCCATCAGATACCGTTCTCCCCATGTTAAGAAGTGGGAAAGCTATCTGACAGTAGTTTTGGACCCATCATTTACCGCTCCTACCATGTAAGACAGGTAGAATGTTATCTGACGGGGTTTATAGGCCCATCAGAGACCGTTCCCCCATATTAGACAGGAGGAACGCTATCTGATGGGGTTTAAAAGCCCGCAAAATACCGTTCCCCCCATTTTAGACAGGGGGAACGCTATCTGACAGGGGTTTTGGACCTATCAGATACCGTCCATCTCATTTTAGACATTTCTGAGCGCTATGTGACAGGGTTTATAAGCAGAGTGCGAAATACGGGGGGGTCCGGGGGGGCTCGATCCCCCCGATTAACCCATGAGACCCACTGAAAGCCTCAAAAGCAAAATTTAAGGGGGTCTTAAATTGTTTCAAAAAAATTTAAATAAAATGTTCTGGCTCCTTAGGAAGCCATTGCTTATATTTGCGTATTGTTTCTAAGTTATATACTATAAGCTTTCTTATGTATAATATTTGATATAGTCTTATTTTGAAAGCACCGGAAGTTGAGCAGTTAGTGTTTTCCTGTTTAACGAGTAAACACTGCATAGCTAAATCTGTTCTCTCTGTGCTGCGTTTTTGGCCAGTACAGCATGTAATTTGATGTTAAGGGTGTATTTCGTTTATGTACATATGGTACTATGTTTCATGTTGTGTTTGGAGGTTTATTGCAAGAAAGGTCACCGAGAAGAGAAGTTTAAAAAGACGCTAGCATACGCGCTAACTAGCTCCTAGCATACGCGCTAACTAGCCGTTAGCGATGCAGCTAGCTAGCGGCTAATGCTACGTTCACACCGGACGCAGCAAAATCGCGTCTGCTGCTTCATTTTTGCTGCTTGTACCAGTTTAGTTCTGACGCGCGGCTGAAGCAGCTTTGCTGCTCTGGCTGCGCGGTGCAAAAGTGGGTCTGACGCGCGTTGGGCGGAGCTTCACTATCCTTTCTCTGCCTTGCAGCTATATTGGCTGTGATCAGTGGGAATAAAGTAGTTTTAATATGTTTTTAAGTGAGAAAATACACCTGAAAACTTAATCAGTGCAGTCAGTTCATCCAGATTACAATACTGCCTTCTAATATTATTTCTGTCGGAGCCGCTCAGACCCCCACATACCAGCGGTGCGCCGACAATAGGAATCCCTTCAACAGCAGCCTATGGCCGGGTCGCCGCCTCGCGGTAGGTGTTTTTCATCTAAATAATCCGATCTGCAGGCACGAGAATAATAAAAGCGAACATATTCTGCCGGCAGATTTTTGAATTTTACTCCCTCACAGTCCTAATCGTGTTTTACCTCTATATTTAATAAATGTTCTTTCAATGATCTTTATAATTTCCTTAAATCAGTTATCAATTTAATGTAATATGGCAGTAAATTCCATGCTTTCATACCTCTATACATAACAGTTCTTATTAAGGTGTTTTACTTTGCTTTAGGCAAACTAAAGTTTCCTTCAGTTGCATGTCTAGTCATGTATTTGTGATTCTCCGAACTAAACGTAAGGTTTGTAAATAAAATATAAGGTGTTTTTAATACAGATACATTTCTAATCATAACAGTCAATGAGTATGAAAGTCTGTCTTTAACCAACAACCAGTTTAAAATTTTATGCATTGTTATGATATTTGTCCTTAAATCACACTTCAATATTATTCGGGCAGCTCTATTTTGTACATGTTGTAGTTTATGTAGCATCTCTCCAGGGGCATTTGACCAAATGACTGGGCAGTAATCCAGTTGAGAAAAAAACAAAGATTGGATTATCATTTTAAGAATATTTGGGGACATAAAGGTTGCATGACTGTGATTCCTCTACCCATCTTTGCAATCATGTTATTAATATGTTTTCTCCATAATAACTTGTTATCAACCGTCACTCCCAGAAGCTTGGCCTCATGTACATTCGTTATCGAGACGTTATTGATATTAATATTCAATATATGATTACTGTTCACGTTGTAATTTGACCTCACAATCATGCTACTAGTTTTTGCTGTATTCAATACCAGCTTGTTTGCTTTCACCCATTTATCCACTCCCACTAGTTCGTTATTCATAATAATTTCTAATTCATTATTTGTTCTTGCTGATGTATATATAGTTGAATCATCTGCATACATAATTATTTTAGTTCTTTCGAGTATGTATGGTAAGTCATTTGTAAAAATTGAAAATAATAAAGGACCCAGGCAGCTCCCTTGAGGTACACCACATGTTACAGTTTGTTTTTCAGAAAATGCACCATTAAAATATACTGTTTGCGACCGGTTAGTTAAATAACTGTAAAACCAACTAAGTGCAGATTTTTTAAAACCATAGCAGGAAAGTTTTTCTAATAGTAGATGGTGGTCAATTAAATCAAAAGCAGCTGAAAAATCTAGAAACACAACTCCCACCATATCTTTAATTTCAATACTCCTAAACCAGTCATCAGACATACTAATTAGTGCTGTTGCTGTAGAATGAGCCTTTCTATAAGCATGTTGAGAGTGACAAATTATGTTATTAATCGACAGATAATTATTAATTTGTTCATATACTATGGTCTCTGTTATTTTTCCTAACACAGGTAGTAGACTTATCGGACGACTATTTGAGCTGGAAAAGGGCAGTTTCTTATTTTTCTGTAATGGGATTATTTTTGCTGTTTTCCAGGCTTGTGGACACACTGAAGACATAAAACTTAAGTTAATAATGTGAGTAATTACAGGAGCGATTTCATCAGCAACCAATTTGAGAAGTCTGACATCCAGTTCATCAACACCCGGTGGTTTATCTTTGCCCTTTTTCAGGCAATCCTTTACCCTCTGCAAGTTAACCATTTCTAATTTAAACTTGGACCTTTTCCCTTTCATTATTTCATTTCTTATTAATAAGTGAGATATTTCATAACTTAGGTTAGGCATATTTTCTCTTAGTTTTGCTATTTTACTAATGAAATAATTATTTAAATAATTAGCAATTTCTCTAGGTCCAGTTAGGAAGCCATCGTTTGTCTCAAGAAATAATGGATGTGTTCTATTTTTCCTACCTGTCAAATCATTAATTATCTTCCACATTTTTTTGCAATCATTCCCCGCCTTCTTTACTCTATCTTCATAATAACTCTTTTTTTTCTTTTTATTTAGCTTTGTCACAGCGTTTCTTGCTTTCCTATAGAGGCCCCAGTCTTCCTTATTCCCAGTTATAATCGCAGTTGTTTTCATTTGGTCTCTCCTTTTCATAGCTTCTTTCATTTCTTTGTCCAGCCAGGGTGTTTTCGATGTTCTGACGGTAAACCTTCTCAAAGGTGCAGCTCAGGATTTCTTTCAGTCAACACTTTAGACCAACATATTTCCCTCGCATTGTCAACAAAAGAATAAGGATTGAAAGATGCATATGATCTCTTAAAAATTATTGTAGGTCCTTGCCTATCTACCTTATTTTTTTTTCTACTATAATCAGATTATGGTCACTGCTTCCAATAGGGACCAATGATATCTTGTTAACTGTTTCTGGAGAGTTTGTAAAAATGTGATCAATACATGTAGTTGTTTTAGTACCATCTTGTTTTACACATATTCTTGTTGGCTTATTCATAATTTGAGCAAATCCCCCTGCATTAGCTCCAATTTGTATCTATTTTTTTGCGAAGTGGAGCCAGCCAATCCTGTTCGCGTATGCAAATTAGCCATGTGCTTTTCCGCAGTTAATAACACGGGCAACGCAACAGATTGCGTGAAGACAGCAGGTCTTCACTCCTGTTTGTGGACCTCAACGGACACCAGATTCACAGAAAGCTTCATCCACCAAGCTGTCAGGAAGCTGAGCCCCCCTCAAAAAAAAAAAATCACTCCTGACAAACTGTCTCCTGCACTACTATTAATACTATATTTATTTACTGTTATTTTGCACAGTTACTGTTACAAATGCTATATCTTACATAATTGGTAACAATAATAGTTTTTCTGCTGCCATTACTATCTGCCTTTTTGCACTAGCATAAGTATTGCATATTTTGGATTATTGTACATTTTATATTTTATTGTGAAATTGAATGTTTAAATTTTAGTATTAGGAACTGATCTTATCTGTTGTGCCTGTGCACTTTATCGGTTTCACTGTTGGTGAATGAGAAACGTCCTCTCCAGTCCTGGTATGTCTGGTGAATGTGAAGAATTGACATTAAAGCTGACTTTGACTTTGAAATGTTATAGGCCTACCTCATATTGAGAAAATTTAGATTGGTATTGCGCAACAATCGGGAGATGGGGACCCCCACAAATATTGACAGGTATTTCGCACACTGTTTATAAGCCCATCAGATACCTTGTCCCAATGTAAAGCTAGTGGTATGCTATCTGACAAGACTTTTCGACCCATCAGATACCATTCCCGGCATGTTAAGACAGGGGGAATGCTATCTGAAAGGGTTTATAAGCCCATCAGATACCGTTCTCTCCATGTTCAGAAGTGGGAAAGCTATCTGACAGTATTTTTGGACCCATCATTTACCATTTCTCCCATGTTAGATAGGTAGAAAGTTATCTGACGGGGTTTATAGGCCCATCAGAGACCGTTCCCCCATGTTAGACATTAGGAACACTATCTGACGGGGTTCAAAGGCCCATGAAATACAGTTCCCCCCATTTAAATCAGGGGGAATGCAATCTGAAGGGGTTCATAAGCAAGCCCATCAGGTACTGTTTTCCCAATGTAAAGCTGGGGTTATGCTATCTAACAAGACTTTTGGACCCATCAGATACCATTCCCCCCATGTTAAGACAGGGGGAACGCTATCTGAAAGGGTTTATAAGCCCATCAGATACCGTTCTCCCCATGTTAAGAAGTGGGAAAGCTATCTGACAGTATTTTTGGACCCATCATTTACCATTCCTCCCATGTAAGACAGGTAGAATGTTATCTGACGGGGTTTATTGTCAGGAGGCTCAAAACCTTGGATCCAATATTCAGACAGACAGAGCTGGAAGAGTTTAACAGACTTTATTTAGTAGCAGCGTGAAAACGGCGCGTCAGCAGGGGCGGATTTCACGGATCCTCTGGTTCAAAGTTCAGTCCGATCACAGGAGGAGAGGAGGAATCCGTGAAGGGGAAAGGACCACCGCCGCAGGCGGGAGCGGCCCCCGAAGCGCAGTGAGGAGAGCGGCGCTGAAGCCAAACGGCGCCGAGGAGCAGGTGTTGCCAGAAAGGGAGATCCAAGCCGAAGTCGAAAACAGAACCAAGTTCGTTTACCAGGAGATCTGAGAGCCGATGAGGTACCGATGAGGGAGTCCAAGCCGTGGTCA
Organism: Cyprinodon diabolis; assembly: GCA_030533445.1. NCBI lineage: Eukaryota > Metazoa > Chordata > Actinopteri > Cyprinodontiformes > Cyprinodontidae > Cyprinodon > Cyprinodon diabolis. The sequence goes on along the minus strand of CM060067.1, from coordinate 42,244,595 downwards.
GGAAAACAGTCCAGGTTCGGTAAGCCAGTAGCATCCAATACACAGTCCAGAGCCGATCAGACTAAATGAGCAGACAGGGGCGAAGCAAAACTCGGGATCCACAAGACAGAAACAGGTCACCAAACAGAATTATCAGAACAGTAGTTCGAACGCTAGAGTTACTCTCACTAGAACAGCTAGAATAATCTGGCACTGGAAGCTTGAAACCAAACCGTATATATAGGGGCTGGAACCAGGCGGAAGGGATAAGAAATGATGAGAACAGGCAGAGCTAAAGCAGGTGGGTGGAATAAGCAATCAAGCCACCAGTGCCAGGACCATGACAGAACCCCCCCCTCAAGGGCGGATTCCAGACGCCCCAACAGGCTGCTCTGGGTGATTTCTGTGGAAATCCCTGATCAGGTCCTTGTCCAAAATGAAACGGGCTGGGACCCAAGAGCGCTCCTCAGGCCCGTAACCCTCCCAGTCTACCAGATACTGGAGCCCCCTGCCTCTCGGTCTGGACCTTAAGAGACGGCTGACAGTGTAGGCTGGACCCCCATCAATAAAACGTATCGGTGGAGGCGAACTAGAGGCGGGCACAAACCTGGAGGTTACAACAGGCTTGACTCGGGACACATGAAATGTGGGGTGTACCCGTAAAGAACGAGGAAGGTCAAGGCGGACGGCCACCGGGTTCACCACCTTGGAGATAGAGAAGGGCCCGATAAAACGGGGAGCCAGCTTCTTACTGTCCACCCTCAATGGCAGGTCCTTAGTGGACAGCCAAACCCTTTGACCCACCCGATAAGCGGGTGCAGGAACCCTCCGGCGGTTAGCAGCTTTGGCCTGGCTTACCAGGGATTTAGAAATGGCCCTTCTAGCTCTTCTCCAGGCCCGCTGGCACCTAAGGGCCGAAAGATGGGCCGATGGAACCTTGGATTCCTTCTCCTGAATGGTGAACACCGGCGGCTGGAAACCAAAAACAATGTAAAAAGGGGACAACCCAGTGGTGCTGGAGGGAGTAGAGTTGACAGCATGCTCGACCCAAGGGAGTTGGCTGGCCCACTTAGTAGGATCAGCCTCACAAAGAATGCGGATCTTAGTTTCTACCTCTTGGTTGGCCCTCTCTGTCTGACCGTCTGTTTGGGGGTGAAAACCTGAAGACAGACTGACCGTGATCCCCAACAGAGAACAGAACTCTCTCCAGAAACAGGACACAAATTGAGAACCCCTGTCTGAAACAATATCAGTGGGGAGGCCATGAAGCCGAAAGACCTCACGGATTAGAACCTCCCCCATCTCCTTGGCAGAGGGAAGTTTGGTCAGAGGGACCAGATGAATCATTTTAGAAAACCTATCTATGACAGTGAGGATGACGGTGTTACCTCCTGAGCACGGTAACCCAGTAATGAAATCCATGGAAATGTGAGACCATGGCCGGGATGGGATGGGAAGGGGTCGAAGGAAGCCAGAAGGAGGTCTTTTGGATGACTTAGACTGGTTGCAAATAGGACAGGCTGCCACAAACTCCCGCACGTCTGCAGACAGAGAAGGCCACCAAAACTGAGACCGGACTACACAGATGGTTTTGGACACACCAGGATGACAGAACAAACGGGATGAATGGCAGAAACTTAACACTCTCTGTCTGAGGGCATCAGGGACAAACAAACGGCCACTAGGACATTCGGAGGGAGAAGGTTGGTTGTGGAGGGCCTGCCTAACCTCCCTCTCAATGTCGACCATAGTGACAGAGCACCTTACTGTTTCAGGCAAGACAAATTCCTCAGCACCAACTGAGCTCACATCATCCGCCTCAAACATCCTGGACAAAGCATCGGGCTTGACATTCTTAGACCCGGGTCTGTAAGACAAAGAAAAATTGAAACGGCCAAAGAACAGTGCCCACCTCGCCTGTCGGGGATTTAGTCTCTTAGCAGACTTAAGGTACTCCAGATTTTTGTGGTCGGTCCAGACCAGGAAAGGAGTACTGGCTCCCTCCAGCCAGTGTCTCCACTCCTCCAGAGCTAGTTTGACTGCCAGCAATTCTCTGTCCCCGACATCATAGTTTTGTTCAGCAGCTGACAGCTTCTTAGAGAAGAAGGCACATGGGTGGATCCTCCCATCCCTGGCCTCCTGACTAAGAACAGCCCCTACCCCCGTACTAGAGGCATCCACCTCAACAATAAACTGCTTGTCCGGGTCAGGAGACACAAGAACTGGCGCAGAGGAGAAGGCGGCTTTAAGCCTAAGGAAAGCCCGATCAGCCTGATCGGTCCAACAGAACCTAACCTTGGCAGAGGTGAGGGCGTGGAGGGGTGCAGCCACCTGACTGAAATTCCTAATGAACCTGCGGTAGAAGTTTGCAAAGCCTAGGAACCTTTGTAGTTGCTTCCTATCCTTGGGTACTGGCCATTCAGAAACTGCACGCACCTTAGAGGGGTCCATAGAGATCTGGTCAGGGGAGACTACAAAGCCCAGAAAAGAAATAGTGTCTACATGAAACTCACACTTTTCTGTCTTAACAAATAACTGGTTCTGCAATAAGCGGAGCAGGACGGCTCTAACGTGCTGCCTATGGGTGTCCAAGTCCCGAGAGTAGATGATAATGTCATCGATGTAGACAAACACAAAGTGGCCTACCATGTCTCTGAGTACCTCATTGACCAGGTTCTGGAAAACCGCTGGTGCATTGGTGAGCCCGAAAGGCATCACCAGGTACTCATAGTGACCGGTGGGGGTGTTGAATGCGGTCTTCCACTCATCACCCTCCCGGATTCTAACCAAATGGTAAGCGTTGCGGAGATCGAGCTTAGTAAAAATCTTAGCTCCCTGAATCTGATCAAATGCAGAGTTAATTAGAGGAATGGGGTAGCGATTCTTAACCGTAACGTCATTTAGCCCCCTATAGTCAATACAAGGCCGAAGGGATCCGTCCTTCTTTCCCACAAAAAAGAACCCCGCGCCAGCAGGGGAAGAGGAGGGACGAATGATTCCTGCTCTGAGAGACTCGGAGATGTACTTCTCCATGGCCTTAGATTCAGGGGTGGACAAGGAGTATAACTTGCCCCTGGGAGGGGTGGTCCCAGGCAGCAAATCGATCCCACAATCGAAAGGTCTGTGGGGAGGTAGGGCTGTGGCCCTTCCCTTATTAAACACCTCCTGGAGGTCATGATAATCCTCCGGAACATTGGAAAGGTCTGGAAAAAACTCAGAGTCCTCAAAAGAAACTGGCGTCCAGGACCTAGCTGAACGCAAACAGGAGCTTGAACAGAAAGAGGACCAACCTAACACCTCCACTCTCTGCCAATCTATATGAGGGTTATGCTTGGCTAACCAGGTAAAACCTAAGATAACAGGAACCTCAGGTGACTCGATAATAAGAAAAGACAATGTTTCAACATGATTACCGCCCACTACCAGTTCCACAGGCTCAGTTAGGAGAGAGGACTGACTAAGCTGGTGTCCATCTAAGGCTACTACCTTGTGGGAGTCCCGAGCAGGAAGCAGCTTAATGCCGAGTCGTCTGGCCAGGGCCCCATCCATGAACTCGGTATCTGCTCCTGAATCCAAAAAGGCAGACAAACTATGGCTGCGAGAGCCAACAGACAGAGTCACAGGAAGCATAAAGTCTGGAGAGGCAGATAGTCTGGCTCGGCTCAGCAGGATCCTCCCCACTCCTACTGAGCCTGTCCTTTTACTGGGCAGTGACTCGACCAATGGCCCTCTCCGCCACAGTAAAGACAGAGCCGGAGCCTGAGACGACGATCCCTCTCCTCCCTGGAGAGCCGAGCGCGTCCCAGCTGCATGGGTTCCGGTCCAGGAGAACGAGGGGATCCAGGAGTCGATCTGTGAACCTCCCTGCCGGAAGAGGAGGTGAGGTGACGAACCTGGGGACCCCGCTCTCTGCGTCGCTCCTGAAGGCGAAGGTCAATCCGGGTGGCGAGCTCCTCCAGCTCCTTTAGCGAGCGAGGATAATCACGGGTGGAGAGCTCGTCCTTAATCCTCTCGCCAAGACCAGTGATGAAAACGTCCATCAAAGCTTCCTCATTCCACGGGCTCTCTGCTGCCAGCAGGTGGAAGTCAATTATAAATTCGGACACAGACCGATTCCCCTGCTTAAGTGACAGGAGACCCCTAGAGGCCTCACGGCTGGGAAGAATGGGGCTGAAAACTCTGACTAATTCCTCAGAAAAATCCTGATAAGAGTCACACAGGTAGGAATTATTCTGCCACTCCGACGTCCCCCATAACTTCGCCCTACCAGCCAATAGTGAAATTACATAAGCCACCTTGGCCCGGTCAGACGGGAACGCGGAGGGCTGTAGCTCGAAGTGAATTTCACACTGGGTTAAAAAGGCTCTGCACTGATCAGGTTCACCCCTAAAAAGCTCTGGGGTAGACAGACGAGGTTCATGAAAAGCTGAGACAGTGGGCGGGGCCGTGGACACGGGCGCGGCTGCTTGGGAAGGATCAGAGGCAGCTGAAGTCTGGCTGCGCAGGTGAGCGAGAATCTCAGTAACCCCGGATTCTAACTGAGTGATTTTCTGATCAACGCCCTCGCGCCAGGATCTGTCTGTCGATGGATCCATAATGGCCAGATTATTCTGTCAGGAGGCTCAAAACCTTGGATCCAATATTCAGACAGACAGAGCTGGAAGAGTTTAACAGACTTTATTTAGTAGCAGCGTGAAAACGGCGCGTCAGCAGGGGCGGATTTCACGGATCCTCTGGTTCAAAGTTCAGTCCGATCACAGGAGGAGAGGAGGAATCCGTGAAGGGGAAAGGACCACCGCCGCAGGCGGGAGCGGCCCCCGAAGCGCAGTGAGGAGAGCGGCGCTGAAGCCAAACGGCGCCGAGGAGCAGGTGTTGCCAGAAAGGGAGATCCAAGCCGAAGTCGAAAACAGAACCAAGTTCGTTTACCAGGAGATCTGAGAGCCGATGAGGTACCGATGAGGGAGTCCAAGCCGTGGTCAGGAAAACAGTCCAGGTTCGGTAAGCCAGTAGCATCCAATACACAGTCCAGAGCCGATCAGACTAAATGAGCAGACAGGGGCGAAGCAAAACTCGGGATCCACAAGACAGAAACAGGTCACCAAACAGAATTATCAGAACAGTAGTTCGAACGCTAGAGTTACTCTCACTAGAACAGCTAGAATAATCTGGCACTGGAAGCTTGAAACCAAACCGTATATATAGGGGCTGGAACCAGGCGGAAGGGATAAGAAATGATGAGAACAGGCAGAGCTAAAGCAGGTGGGTGGAATAAGCAATCAAGCCACCAGTGCCAGGACCATGACATTTATAGGCCCATCAGAGACCGTTCCCCCCATTTTAGACAGGGGGAACGCTATCTGACAGGGGTTTTGGACCCATCAGTTACCGTCCATCTCATTTTAGACAAGGGGAACTGTATCTGACGGGGTTTATAGGCAGATCAAATACCTTTGCCCCCATGTTAGACAGTGGGAACGCTATGTGACAGGGTTTATAAGCCCATCAGATACCTTGTCCCAATGTAAAGCAGGGCAAATGCTACCTGATGGGATTTAAAGGCCCATCAGATACCATTCCCCCATTTTAGACAGGGGGAATGCTATCTGACGGGATTTATAGGCCCATCAGATACCGTTCACACGATCTTGGACGGGGTCCAAGATCCAACAGAGTTTATGGGCCCATCAGATTAAATTCCCCCCTTGTTAGACAGTGGGAACGCTATCTGAAAGGGATCATACACCCATCAGATACCATTCCCCGCGTGTAAAGCTGGGGGAACTCTATCTGATGGGGTTTATAGGCCCATCAAATACCGATCCCCCCATATTAGACAGGCGGAATGCCATCTGACCAGCTTTTTAAACCCATTAGATACCGTTATCCCCATTTAAAGCTGGGGGAACGCTATCTGACATTTATAGGCACATCAGATACCACTCATACCATGTTGGGCAGGAGGAACGTTTTCTGACAGGGTTTTTATGCTCATCAAATACCATTCCCTAGATCTTAAACCTGGAAAACGCTATCTAAAAGGGCTTATAAGCTCATCAGATACCGTTTGTAGCATGTTAAACACGGGAAAGGTTATCTGACAGGGTTTATAAGCCTATCAGATAAAGTTTTCCCAATGTAAAGCAGGGGGAACGCTATCTGACGGGGTTTAAAGGCCCATCAGATACCGTTTGCCCATTTAAAACAGGGGGAACGCCATCTGAAAGGGTTTATAAGCCCATCATATACTGTTCCCCCCATGTTATACTGAGGGAACGCTATGACGGTACTTTTGGAGCCATCATTTACCATTATCCCCCATGTTAGAAAGGGGGACTGCTATCTGACAGGACTTTTTGACCCATCAGATACCATTCCCCCCATGTTAGACAGGGGGAACTCTATCTGAAAGGGTTTAAAAGCCCATCAGATACCATTCTCCCATTTTAGACAGGGTTTATAAGCCTATCAGATAAAGTTTTCCCAATGTAAAGCAGGGGGAGCGCTATCTAACAGGGTTTATTGGCCTATCAGATACCGTTGTCTCCGTGTTTAAAAGGGGGAACGCTATCTGAAAGGATTTATAAGGCCATCAGATACCATTTTTCCAATGTAAAGCTGGGGGTATGCTATCTGACAGGACTTTTGGACCAATCAGATACCATTCCCCCCATGTTAGACAGGGGGAACTCTATCTGAAAGGGTTTAAAAGCCCATCAGATACCATTCTCCCATTTTAGACAGGGGGAATGCTATCTGAAAGTATTTTTCGACCCCGTCATTTACCGTTCCTCCCATGTTAGACGGGAGGAACTTAATCTGACGGGGTTTAAAGGCCCACAAAATACTGTTCCCCCATTTTAGACAGGGGGAACGCTATCTGACAGGGGCTTTGGACCCATCAGATACTGTCCATCTCATTTTAGACAGGGGAACTGTATCTGGGTTTATAGGCACATCAAAAACCTTTGCCCACATGTTAGACAGTGGGAATGCTATCTGACAGGGTTTATAAGCCCATCAGATACCGTTGTCCCAATGTAAAGCAGGGCGAACGCTATCTGATGGGATTTAAAGGCTCATCAGATACCATTCCCCCATTTTAGACAGGGGTAATGCTATCTGACAGGACTTTTGGTCCCATCAGATACCGTCCCCCCATGTTAGACAGGGGGAGCGCTATCTAACAGGGTTTATTGGCCCATCAGATACCTTTGTCCCCATGTTTAAAAAGGGGAATGCTATCTGAAAGGGTTTATAAAGCCATCAGATACCATTTTCCCCATTGTAAAGCTCGGGGTATGCTATCTGACAGGACTTTTGGACCGATCAAATACCGTTCCACCTATGTAAAGCAGGGGAACACTCTCTGACGGGGTTTATAAGTATCTGGTGGGCTTATAAATGAGCTTATAAACCGCGCACAGAATAGAAGCTTTTTGAAAGAAAAAAAAAACATGCTCCATACAAAACCAAAAGAGAAACGAAAACTGGAAAATTTAACCAAGGGAACTACAAAACGGACAGTTATTAATCAAGTTCTCCACCGAGACTGTGGTACCTTTTCCAATGTCGGGGAGATGGTCACTGTGAAAATGACTCAAACCCAGTTCTAGTTGCTAAAAAGCGCAAACAGTTTAAAAACAAATGGAAGAAATGGGTTGTTGAGAATCAGCTGCAGAAAAACAGTTAAACTTAAAACAGTTTCTGTTGCAGGACAAGTGGGGGCTGTAGACTGACAGTTATGTCCCCCTAGGTACAAACTTAAAACTTAAATTTACACGTAGCTTTGTTACGCAGACTTGCAAGTGTGAAGCTAAACCTTATGTCTAGAGCTCATAGCATACACATCAAAGTGTTAAAGACAACTACCTCAAACTGCCTCAGGATTTACGGGTTATGCAGCAACTGTATACTAGAGACTGACACAGGAGTGGATTTTCACTCCTGTCCCGTCCCACTCCCACAGAAAAAAATGGTGTCCCATCCCGGGCCAGAGTAGAAATCTAAATCCTGTCCCGTCCCACTCCTGGTGAAATTACTCCCACTCCCATCCCGCTCCCATTCAGAATGACTCCCGCTCCTGCACCACTCCCATTCTTGTTGTTTTTGAGCGTGGGTGAAAAACTCAGAGCGGAAGTTACTATTGGGTTGCTCCCGCTCCCGTCTGCTCCCGTTAATGTTTAATCCTGTACCGTCCCAATCCCGTGATTGTTACTAATACTGACTCCCATCCCACGGGAATCCCACGGGAATCCCGTGGCGTGGGATTCCCGAAAAAATGTCAGTCTCTACTGTATACTAATAAAGGGCTGGTTATACTCCCCGCAGCAGTGTGTCACAGTGAGTTTCTCGCTGATATTTTTGATTTATGCCCAATATTGAAGCGTGGTCTGTGCTATGGTATTCCACGCCACAACACAAGTAGCTGTGGGTCTAGATACGGCCGAGGCGATGTGAGGAAGTGGGGGCAAGTTTGTGCGACAACGGAGGGAAATTAGGGCGAAAAAGAGCGGGGATCTAGCTGGTCCAAGTTCACGAGTTGTTTTCCACAATGGTGGTTTCCTGTCTCCTGTCTGCGGCACTGTCTGCGATCACCTAAAATTTGAGGTGCACCAGTGTCTGTGGAAGGCGTTCACTGCGACACACACGCAGATTACCTGTTTTCTGTGTATAACTCAGCCTTAAGTAGAAACCTAATTTGAAAGCTGAAACATGAACTCTTGAGAATGAAGTCAATGGGAATCATCAGCAGAGTTGAAGAACCAAATGAAGGGTGCTCAGGAATGGTCCCAGCTCCAACTAAAAAAGGTATTCGTGAGCATTTCTCTGGACCTCACCAACTTTAATAGTGTCATGATGGGTTCTAGAGTTAAGCCCAAAATGCAGAACACACACGGAGAGACTGGGTAAAAGTTCAAAAGAGTTTATTGAAGCACAACATGAATAATGAAACTGGAACTGGTTAAGACAGAGGAGCAGGTTCACTCGAGATTGTAGGTTAGCAGAGTTCATGAGCAAGCTAAGCATCTAGCTTCATACTTAGCTTGGCTGGCCTTGATCTGAGCTTCCAGCTCACTGCAGAGAACAACAGGGGATAAGCACAAAAGATTCTTCTGGCTGAGCTTCCAGCTCACTGCAGAGAATAACAGGGGATAAGCACGAAGGATTCTTCAGGCTGAGCTTCCAGCTCTTAGCAGGGAACAACGGGGGAAAATCCACATAGGATTCTTGAAGCTGATTCCACATAGGAACCTCCAGGGAAACTCCACATAGAAGTCTTAGGTTACATCAACGTAGGAATCTTCGGGTTGGCTCACCAGGGCAGATTAGCAGGTTAAGCTCTCCTAGAGCTTCAGGCTTGAGACTGGTTTCCTGTGATGCAGCTCTCCCAGAGCTTCAGACCAGAGACAGGGTTCCAGTGAGGCAGCTCTTCCTGAGCTTCAGACCAGAGACAGGTTTCCAACTAAGATTAACACTGCGGCGTGGAAGCAAGGCCTGGCAGGAGCTTATAAAGGGGAGATCTCCTGATGGGTGGATTAGCAACAGGTGTGCAGGAAGACTCCAGCCCTAGGAGACCCACGGCGCACTCTGCTGGAGACAGAGGGTAATCTCCAGGTCCCAGCAGTAACTCCAGTCCTAATGGAAAGAAACAAAGAACAAAAGAGGATCCTCGGCGCCCTCTGGTGGGCAAGCCTGAGGATCCTAACAGAGCCCCCCCTTCAAGGGCGGATTCCAGACGCCCCTTGAAAAAATCCAACAAAAATAAACTAAAAACAACCCACCCAGGGTGGGCGGAGGGGGCACTAAGGCAAGGAGGGCCAGGAGCAAAAAACAAAGTCCAGAAAACAAAAAACATCCCACCCAGGGTGGGCGGAGGGGGCACTAAGGCAAGGAGGGCCAGGAACAAAAAACAAAGTCCAGAATACAAAAAATAACCCACCCAGAGTGGGCGATGGAGGAAACAGGCCAGGAGGGTAAAAACAAAAACAAAGTCCAGAACAGAAAACGATCCACTTACAGTGGATGAAAACAAAAGCAAACCCCGAACATATCTTGGGTAACGTCTCAGGTAGTCGGTCATGGGACCGGCAGCGGGACTGAGTCTCAGGTGGCCGGCCGAGGGACCGGCAGCGGGACAGAGTTTCAGGTGGCCGGCCGAGGGACCGGCAGCGGGACAGAGTTTCAGGTGGCCGGCCGAGGGACCGGCAGCGGGACAGAGTTTCAGGTGGCCGGCCGAGGGACCGGCAGCGGGACAGAGACTCAGGTGGCCTGGCCGAGGTACCGGCAGCAGGACACAGTCTCAGGTGGCCGGCCGAGGTACGGCAGCGGGACACAGTCCCAGGTGGCCTACCGTGAGGCCGGCAGCGGAGGCGTAGCAGCTGCTCAGGAGGTCGACCGTTGAGACGGAGGCGATGCAGATGCTCAGGAGGCCGACCGCAGGGCTGGAGACGAAGCAGGGTCTTGGGAGGACCACTGCCGGGCCGGAGGCATGGCTGAGGTTCTGGAGACCGGCCTAGGATCCGGCAACGGAGTAGAGTCTTAGGCGGTCGACTGCGGGATCGGAGGCGAAGCCGACGCTCTGGGGGTCTGCCGCGGGGCCGGAGGCGAAGCCGACGCTCCGGGGGTCTGCTGCGGGGCCGGAGGCGAAGTTGACGCTCTGGGGGCCGGCCGTGGGGCCGGAGGCGAAGCAGCTTCTCAGGGGGATGACGCCAAACCTTCAGTAGGTACCCCCACGGGGTACCCCGTCCCCTCTTCGGCGGCTCAGGAACAGACTCTGAGGTGACCGTCGACTGTGGGGCTGGAACAGGCTCTGAGAAGACCGCCGACAGCAGCTCACGGACTGGAACAGGGGAGCTCGCCGATTGCGGCTCTGGAGCAGGGGAGCCCGCCGATTGCGGCTCCGGGTCTGGAACTGGGGAGCGCGCCGATTGCGGCTCTGGAGCAGGGGAGCCCGCCGATTGCGGCTCTGGAGCAGGGGAGCCCGCCGATTGTGGCTCTGGAGCAGGGGAGCCTGCCGATTGCAGCTCTGGAGCAGGGGAGCCCACCGATTGCGGCTCTGGGGCAGTGGAGCCCGCCGATTGCGGCTCTGGGGCAGTGGAGCCCGCCGATTGCGGCTCTGGAGCAGGGTCTGGAACAGGAGAGCCCGCCGATTGCGGCTCTGGGTCTGGAACAGGAGAGCCCGCCGATTGCGGCTCTGGGTCTGGAACAGGGGAGACCACCGACAGTGGCTCCACCTCAGGAGCATGCGAAACCACCGACTGTGGATCCGCCTCAGGAACTGGGGAGGCCACAGACTGTGGCTCCACCTCAGGAACAGGTGACACCACCGACTTTGGATCCGCCTCAGGAACTGGGGATGCCACAGACTGTGGCTCCACCTCAGGAACAGGTGACACCACCGACTGTGGTTCCACCTCTGGAACTGGAGGGACCACTGACTGTGGCTCAGCCTCAGGAACAGGAGAAAACACCCATGGAGGCTCAAGTTCAATCTCTGAGGTGGCTTGAGGCGTCTGCAGAGGGCTCTAGGCGGTTAGTGGCCTCTGCTGAGGGGCTCTTGGAGGCATGTCTTCACCAACTCCGATTTCTGAAGCCCTCTTAACCCTAAGCTCAGGGGTCTCTGGACGGCACAGGGCAGGCTCAGGGGTCTCTGGACGGCACAGAGCTGACTCAGGGGTCTCTAGACGGCACAGAGCTGACCCAGGGGTCTCTAGACGGCGCAGAGCTGACTTAAGGCGATGCCTTTTCTAATGCCGAGGGGTCTTTGGAGCTAAGCTAACGGATTTACTGATGGAATCTGGTGACAAATTGACCAGTTGAAAAATAAGAGTTCCAGAATGAATTACATGATCAGGGGCTAAGGGATCAGGCACGGGGTCAGGTTTAAAACTATCCGGGTTAACGACTAGTTCAAAATCAGAATCTGGCTGGCTTGGAGCTGAATGTGGTGGCTCGAAAGGGAAGATATCTTCCCTATCCCCATAGAAATGACGCCATAGATCAGCCTCATGGATGTGGGGAGCTATATTATCTGGCGAGGGAACAGGTTTAGTTATAACGGTGACGGGTGCAGGTGTCTGATCAGGCTGGCGGGGAACTCTAACTGTTGGACGTGAAATTGGTGGGCCAATCTTGAATCCTTTAACGGATGGAACTAAATGAAGGTCTAGAACATGAGAGCTAAGGCTAACTTGGCGCGGAGAGGAACTGAAACTGGTTTGTGATGCTGGGTCTAACCCAATGGCTAGTTCTATGAGGTCCTCAAGGTTAGCTGGCTCGACGTAAAATGAAAGCTCGGTTCTGACAGATTCATTAAGAGCTAAGAGAAAAGCGGACTTGAGTGCAGACTCGTTCCACCCGGAAACGGCTGCTCTACCCTGGAACTCGGAGGAAAACTCGGCGACGGACCTATTACCCTGTTTGGTATTCAGAAGGTTGCAAGAAACGGAGAACTTAGAGAACTGACTAAAGGTTCTTTCAAACTCCCAGATGAAATTCTCAAAAGAACAGTTTTCTCTAGTTTCAGGCGGAAATCTGGTCTCCGCCCATTCAAGGGCTTCACCAGACAGAAAAGAAACCATAAAAGCTATCCTATCCTTATTATTAAGAAAGCAAGAGGTATGAAAACTAAAAAATAACCGGCACTGAAATAGAAATCCCTTGAGCTTACTTGGATTGCCGGAAAATCTCTCAGGCAGAGATGGACCGGGTGACGAAAACGACGGGCTGTGTTCTGACCAGAAAGGAGGATTATTATCTTGACTTGGAAGTGATGTCACTGCCGGTGACCTAGGAAACGGAAGTGGATTCGGGGCAGGACGAGCCGCTGACGTGGCTTTAGTATTAGAGAAGTGGCTAGCGAATGTTTGATTCAGCAGTAATTCACGGAGGGTTTGTGTATGTTCATGGATCTGAGTGTCCCGTTTCTCAATCCAACGACGGAGGTGATCTGCTGGGCTTTGAGTCTGGCCGCAGTGTTCTGTCATGATGGGTTCTAGAGTTAAGCCCAAAATGCAGAACACACACGGAGAGACTGGGTAAAAGTTCAAAAGAGTTTATTGAAGCACAACATGAATGATGAAACTGGAACTGGTTAAGAGAGAGGAGCAGGTTCACTGGAGATTGTAGGTTAGCAGAGTTCATGAGCAAGGTAAGCATCTAGCTTCATACTTAGCTTGGCTGGCCTTGATCTGAGCTTCCAGCTCACTGCAGAGAACAACAGGGGATAAGCACAAAAGATTCTTCTGGCTGAGCTTCCAGCTCACTGCAGAGAATAACAGGGGATAAGCACGAAGGATTCTTCAGGCTGAGCTTCCAGCTCTTAGCAGGGAACAACGGGGGAAAATCCACATAGGATTCTTGAAGCTGATTCCACATAGGAACCTCCAGGGAAACTCCACATAGAAGTCTTAGGTTACATCCACGTAGGAATCTTCGGGTTGGCTCACCAGGGCAGATTAGCAGGTTAAGCTCTCCTAGAGCTTCAGGCTTGAGACTGGTTTCCTGTGATGCAGCTCTCCCAGAGCTTCAGACCAGAGACAGGGTTCCAGTGAGGCAGCTCTTCCTGAGCTTCAGACCAGAGACAGGTTTCCAACTAAGATTAACACTGCGGCGTGGAAACAAGGCCTGGCAGGAGCTTATAAAGGGGAGATCTCCTGATGGGTGGATTAGCAACAGGTGTGCAGGAAGACTCCAGCCCTAGGAGACCCACGGCGCACTCTGCTGGAGACAGAGGGTAATCTCCAGGTCCCAGCAGTAACTCCAGTCCTAATGGAAAGAAACAAAGAACAAAAGAGGATCCTCGGCGCCCTCTGGTGGGCAAGCCTGAGGATCCTAACAGAGCCCCCCCTTCAAGGGCGGATTCCAGACGCCCCCTGAAAAAATCCAACAAAAATAAACAAAAAACAACCCACCCAGGGTGGGCGGAGGGGGCACTAAGGCAAGGAGGGCCAGGAGCAAAAAACAAAGTCCAGAAAACAAAAAATTACCCACCCAGAGTGGGCGATGGAGGAAACAGGCCAGGAGGGTAAAAACAAAAACAAAGTCCAGAACAGAAAACGATCCACTTACGGTGGATGAAAACAAAAGCAAACCCCGAACATATCTTGGGTAACGTCTCAGGTAGTCGGTCATGGGACCGGCAGCGGGACTGAGTCTCAGGTGGCCGGCTGAGGGACCGGCAGCGGGACAGAGTTTCAGGTGGCCGGCCGAGGGACCGGCAGCGGGACAGAGTTTCAGGTGGCCGGCCGAGGGACCGGCAGCGGGACAGAGACTCAGGTGGCCGGCCGAGGTACCGGCAGCAGGACACAGTCTCAGGTGGCCTGCCGTGGGGCCGGCAGCGGGACACAGTCTCAGGTGGCCGGCCAAGGTACCGGCAGCAGGACACAGTCTCAGGTGGCCTACCGTGAGGCCGACAGCGGAGGCGTAGCAGCTGCTCAGGAGGTCGACCGTTGAGACGGAGGCGATGCAGATGCTCAGGAGGCCGACCGCAGGGCTGGAGACGAAGCAGGGTCTTGGGAGGACCTCTGCCGGGACGGAGGCATGGCTGAGGTTCTGGAGACCGGCCTAGGATCCGGCAACGGAGTAGAGTCTTAGGCGGTCGACTGCGGGATCGGAGGCGAAGCCGACGCTCTGGGGGTCTGCCGCGGGGCCGGAGGCGAAGCCGACGCTCCGGGGGTCTGCTGCGGGGCCGGAGGCGAAGTCGACGCTCTGGGGGCCGGCCGCGGGGCCGGAGGCGAAGCAGCTTCTCAGGGGGATGACGCCAAACCTTCAGTAGGTACCCCCACGGGGTACCCCGTCCCCTCTTCGGCGGCTCAGGAACAGACTCTGAGGTGACCGTCGACTGTGGGGCTGGAACAGGCTCTGAGAAGACCGCCGACAGCAGCTCATGGACTGAAACAGGGGAGCTCGCCGATTGCGGCTCTGGAGCAGGGGAGCCCGCCGATTGCGGCTCCGGGTCTGGAACTGGGGAGCCCGCCGATTGCGGCTCTGGAGCAGGGGAGCCCGCCGATTGCGGCTCTGGAGCAGGGGAGCCCGCCGATTGCAGCTCTGGAGCAGGGGAGCCCGGCGATTGCAGCTCTGGAGCAGGGTCTGGAACAGGAGAGCCTGCCGATTGCGGCTCTTGGTCTGGAACAGGGGAGACCACCGACAGAGGCTCCACCTCAGGAACATGCGAAACCACCGACTGTGGATCCGCCTCAGGAACTGGGGAGGCCACAGACTGTGGCTCCACCACAAGAACAGGTGACACCACCGACTGTGGTTCCACCTCTGGAAATGGGGGGACCCCCGACTGTGGTTCCACCTCTGGAACTGGAGGGACCACCGACTGTGGCTCAGCCTTAGGAACAGGAGAAAACACCCATGGAGGCTCAAGTTTAATCTCTGAGGTGGCTTGAGGCGTCTGCAGAGGGCTCTTGGCGGTTAGTGGCCTCTGCTGAGGGGCTCTTGGAGGCATGTCTTCACCAACTCCGATTTCTGAAGCCCTCTTAACCCTAAGCTCAGGGGTCTCTGGACGGCACAGGGCAGACTCAGGGGTCACTGGACGGCACAGAGCTGACTCAGGCGTCTCTAGACGGCACAGAGCTGACCCAGGGGTCTCTAGACGGCGCAGAGCTGACTTAAGGCGATGCCTTTTCTTATGCCGAGGGTCTTTGGAGCTAAGCTAACGGATTTACTCATGGAATCTGGTGACAAATTGACCGGTTGAAAAATAAGAGTTCCAGAATGAATTACATGATCAGGGGCTAAGGGATCAGGCACGGGGTTAGGTTTAAAACTATCCGGGTTAACAACTAGTTTGAAATCAGAATCTGGCTGGCTTGGAGCTGAATGTGGTGGCTCGAAAGGGAAGATATCCTCTCTATCCCCATAGAAATGACGCCATAGATCAGCCTCATGGATGTGGGTAGCTATATTATCTGGCGAGGGAACAGGTTTAGTTATAACGGTGACGGGTGCAGGTGTCTGATCAGGCTGGCGGGGAACTCTAACTGTTGGACGTAAAATTGGTGGGCCAATCTTGAATCCTTTAACGGATGGAACTAAATGAAGGTCTAGAACATGAGAGCTAAGGCTAACTTGGCGCGGAGAGGAACTGAAACTGGTTTGTGATGCTGGGTCTAACCCAATTGCTAGTTCTATGAGGTCCTCAAGGTTAGCTGGCTCGAAGTACAATGAAAGCTTGGTTCTGACAGATTCATTAAGAGCTAAGAGAAAAGCGGACTTGAGTGCAGACTCGTTCCACCCGGAAACGGCTGCTCTACCCTGGAACTCGGAGGAAAACTCGGCGACGGACCTATTACCCTGTTTGGTATTCAGAAGGTTGCAAGAAACGGAGAACTTAGAGAACTGACTAAAGGTTCTTTCAAACTCCCGGATGAAATTCTCATAAGAACAGTTTTCTCTAGTTTCAGGCGGAAATCTGGTCTCCGCCCATTCAAGGGCTTCACCAGACAGAAAAGAAACCACAAAAGCTATCCTATCCTTATTATTAAGAAAGCAAGAGGTATGAAAACTAAAAAATAACCGGCACTGAAATAGAAATCCATTGAGCTTACTTGGATTGCCGGAAAATCTCTCAGGCAGAGATGGACCGGGTGACGAAAACGACGGGCTGTGTTCTGACCAGAAAGGAGGATTATTATCTTGACTTGGAAGTGATGTCACTGCCGGTGACCTAGGAAACGGAAGTGGATTCGGGGCAGGACGAGCCGCTGACGTGGCGTTAGCATTAGAGAAGTGGCTAGCGAATGTTTGATTCAGCAGTAATTCACGGAGAGTTTGTGTATGTTCATGGATCTGAGTGTCCCGTTTCTCAATCCAACGACGGAGGTGATCTGCTGGGCTTTGAGTCTGGCCGCAGTGTTCTGTCATGATGGGTTCTAGAGTTAAGCCCAAAATGCAGAACACACACGGAGAGACTGGGTAAAAGTTCAAAAGAGTTTATTGAAGCATAACATGAATGATGAAACTGGAACTGGTTAAGACAGAGGAGCAGGTTCACTGGAGATTGTAGGTTAGCAGAGTTCATGAGCAAGCTAAGCATCTAGCTTCATACTTAGCTTGGCTGGCCTTGATCTGAGCTTCCAGCTCACTGCAGAGAACAACGGGGGATAAGCACAAAAGATTCTTCTGGCTGAGCTGCCAGCTCACTGCAGAGAATAACAGGGGATAAGCACGAAGGATTCTTCAGGCTGAGCTTCCAGCTCTTAGCAGGGAACAACGGGGGAAAATCCACATAGGATTCTTGAAGCTGATTCCACATAGGAACCTCCAGGGAAACTCCACATAGAAGTCTTAGGTTACATCCACGTAGGAATCTTCGGGTTGGCTCACCAGGGCAGATTAGCAGGTTAAGCTCTCCTAGAGCTTCAGGCTTGAGACTGGTTTCCTGTGATGCAGCTCTCCCAGAGCTTCAGACCAGAGACAGGGTTCCAGTGAGGCAGCTCTTCCTGAGCTTCAGACCAGAGACAGGTTTCCAACTAAGATTAACACTGCGGCGTGGAAGCAAGGCCTGGCAGGAGCTTATAAAGGGGAGATCTCCTGATGGGTGGATTAGCAACAGGTGTGCAGGAAGACTCCAGCCCTAGGAGACCCACGGCGCACTCTGCTGGAGACAGAGGGTAATCTCCAGGTCCCAGCAGTAACTCCAGTCCTAATGGAAAGAAACAAAGAACAAAAGAGGATCCTCGGCGCCCTCTGGTGGGCAAGCCTGAGGATCCTAACAAATAGAACAGTTTGCATGGAGAAATACATCCTGCTCTCTGCCGAACAGACACATGGGCCATTTCTCAATTCACTAGAATGCGAGTACGGACTCGTGTCCTCGCCAAGTATGTTCTTGAGAAGACCACAGAAAAGTTTGGGAGCACGCAGCATAAATATGGGTCAATTGGAACAGAAATGTACTAGTGACGTCACCACACGCCCGGTTTGTCTGAAGCTGCATGTCTCCTCCTCTTATTAATAGTCTCTAGATTATAATGAATTCAATGTTTTTTTTTTATTTAGTGGGGGAATAATGATTAACATAGTCAGATAAACATCAAATAAACATTTTGCCAAATAAAACAAAAATATCTCCGTCATAGCCAGCGGTCCTTCACAAGCAGCTATGCCGAGAGAGGGGCAAAGTAGACGGGCTCCGGTTAGCCCTGGCTGCCGTTATTCTCGGAGCTCTGCTTGTTGCTGCAGTCGTCTTGACTTCGATTTATTTTTATTTTTTCTTATTTCGCATTTTATCAGTAAATACAGTGGGCTATATAGTGACGCTTAAAAGTATAATGTTCTCGCCTCACATGATCTTAAAACATACTTTTATTGAACAACAGCAACAGAAAAGAGAACCTTTAACTTAATACTCTACCATTGAAAGCTGCTGCTGCCGCAGTGCATGCTGGGACAGCTGTCAATCTCAAGAACAGGCAAGCCGTGGAGATCTGTAGCATATGTTTCATGGTCCTTGGTATGCACAGGTGGAGACGGGGCGCTTGCAGTAGCATGGGGATGTGAAAGGTTTAAAGACTTTCTTATTGGGACACAATTGTCCTTAAAAACTGAACATAAGCCAGTTGTTAGCCTGCTGGGACAACAAGCACCTACAGAGCTTCCTCCCAGGATTCAGTGATTCCGACTCAGGCTTATGAGGTACAGTTACACCATCACCCACACTCCAGGTAAAGCTCTCCTCACAGCAGACAACTTACACATGCACCTGTTAACCAAGATCCAGATCCTAAAGCTACTGTGGAACGTTTGGCAGAAGGGATTGTCATCTCACTCCACTCTCCACTCATATGTTGTGGAGGAACAGACATCACTTATTTCCACTACCAGACTCCACACCAAAGGTACTACTCCCCAGTACACCTACAAGTGCTACAGAGGGTACCCTGCCCACACCAAACAAATCTTAGACTGAAATACAGACTCAACAGCACGTTTCCCCTGGTCCCGTCAGAACCAGAAGTGGGAGAGTCATCATTAAACGTCAAAGACTGAAATTATGAATGTGGAAAAAGTTCATATAAAGGCAGTGGTCAGAAAGGAAAAAAATAGTATTCTGTACTCATAACCGAAGAAATTTAAGGTTAAGTTTGATAAGAGTTCAAGTATGATGCAAATATTCATTTGAGTGCATTGTTATCTAAGAAAGGGGGATGTGTTCGGAATAAACACTTGTTTTAATGTGTTGGCTGGCTTCTTAAACAACGAGCGCGACAAAATGGGAAGATTTTCACAAAGGCCTATTTTTTATTATTCTAAAACTACCTATCACTCTGCGATGGACTGGTGACTTGTCCAGTGTGTATCCCGCCTCTCGCCCATTGACAGCTGGAGATGGGAACAAGCACCCCACGCGACCCCACTTGTGATTAAGCGTGTTAGAAAATGGATGGATGGATGGAACTACCTATCACATGGGCCTAATAAAAATGCTGCAAAGATTAACACAGAGACACACAATTCACACCACCATACACACAAAAATAAACTGAGTTCAAATAACTAAATATAAAATATAAAAATGTCCATAGTTAATATGGTGTGTGAAAGTAATACTGTAAATAAACCCCAAAATCTTAGTTCTTTTTAGAAAATGTTGGTTCTGTTTCAGCTTTCTTCCCCAAGCAGATAGATGATGCCCTGAATCCTCTGCAAACTTAGCTGGATATACTCTGCTTCTTCTCTTCCATTTTAGCTGTGTGTGTTTTTTTTTTGTGGGATCCATGTGGAAAAGTCAGCTACTTGGCATTTGTTACCATGGTAATTTTTTGACAAGCCAATGTTCCCAGCTGCAGAGGGATAGCAGTTTATGATATGTGCATTTGATATGTGCATATTTTGTTTTGTTTTTCTGTTGAAGAAGCTTATGTAACATAAGGTCACATAGAAAGATGTTGCATTTCTATACAAAAATGTCTCTCTTGTCTCTACACCCACCCCCGGTCTGTTTAGTTTCCCAGCTCTCCATCATCTTATTGCCATGGAAACTGCTAAAATTGCAGCATTGTAGCTTCAAAGAGGGGAGGTGGTGGACACTAAAGATTGAGGAAGAGAGGGGGGACTGTTTTGTGCATTTTCTTTTAAAATGTGCTATGATTAAATGTGATGTGCAGGCTCCATTGCAGTTGAAAATCACAATATTCAGGCCAGCAGCCATGTCACTGTTTTGTTTACCGTTCTACGATTCCCTTCAGCCCACTCCAATTGAAAAGCTCAGCCCACACTATTACAGGCAGTAGATGTTACTGTGTCCCTCTTTTCCTTCCATGATCCAAACAGATCCAGCTTTAAATGACCTCATTATCTTTCAAGTTGGCCCTAATCACTGTCACTTACTAAGCTATTAATAGCATGAAAAGCTTACATTAAGACATCAGCTTCCTCCGCTCTCCTCCCTTACAGTGAGCTGGTAATCTAACCATCGCTTTGACAATAGACAATGACAGCAAAAATCCATTATTTTAGGAGATATTGCACTAGCAGTTCCTATTGATACCGCTTTTATTCAACCATTTTAGTTGAATGTTATGGGGCAGATCAAAAGCTTAATTGTCACAAGATAAGAAAAATTTGAAATGTTTTGCTAATTCTTTAAACATCTAAAAAAGTGTTGTATACCTTTTTATTCAGCACACTAGCCCATGATTTCAGCACTGACCATTCATTGCACACACCTGCTTGACCCTTCCCAGTTCTCATTACTTGCTAATCAGATCCACCTGCATTAGTCACTATATAACCAGCCTTCAAACCAGTCATCAGTGCCAGATTACTTCAAGACATTAGTGAGACTTAAACGAAACTTCTGAGCCCGTGGCTTCCTCTTCCACAACATCTTCATCCCCACTTCCATCCTCTAAATAAAAAATGTAGGACGAAGGAGAGTCCTCCACGACCTCCGACACTAAACTCTCCTCCTCTTGCATGTTTCCACTGTCCATAGCGTTCCTGGACAGTGTTGTTGCTAAGTGCTACTTGATACCAATGTGATTTCCCATTGGGAACCTACTAGCACTAAGTTGCTAACTGGTTAGCAAGCTGCTTCCAACAAACCGGCTACAATCAAACATGCTTGGGAACCTTCCGCCACAACAATCCCGCCCTTTTGATAAACGACCAATCACATTTACTTTATTCACTCATGTAAAGTCGGGCACCACTCAGGAGAATTTAGAACTGCAAGGGTTGGAACAAAATAAATAAATAAATAACCTTCAAAGTGTAATTATTTGAAGTGTAACTGTTTTTCTTACATAATTCAACATTTAGATTTAAAACTTACATAATTACAGCTGGTAAAGAGGTTTTGGCTATATTGCTTTTCTCACCTTGGGGTCTGCAAAGGCAAAATACGCTCCTAAATAAATGCAGCAAAGAAATAAAATAACATTAAATGACAAAGACAAGATATCATGATATCAAACCTTTATTTTTTTACATAAACACCACTGGAAAACAGAAAGATATCTGCTATCATCAATACACTTTTGCTGATGTGTGTGATTAGTATCCGTACTGATACAACTCTGATTTTTTTCCGAAGTCATGTGACACTTAAAAGGTAGAAGTAGGGATGATATGGCATCATTTCAGATGATGCTTTTCCACATTTTCCTTGTTTTGACTTTGATCCCAGTTCATTGTCTGAGTTGGTTAGGCATTGTTGAAATACATGTTTTTCTACATGCTTGGAAATAACAACAGAGGTAACTTGAAAGCATAAAAAGCACAGAGAACGTGCCTAACATTTCATGTTGAACATTTTCATCAGAAGGGCAAAATAAAAGGTTGTAAGAAAATAAAAGGTTGTAAGAAAAATCAAATTTCTCAAAAACAGGAGATTGTATATGATAAGAGGTTCTATTACCAATAATTTAAATAAACAAAAATATTTTAAGCTTAGGTGGTTATTTGCATTATACGTAAAAAAAACCCAAACCATAATGAAGTTTTTTCAATGTCTGAATACTATTTCTCTCTATAAAGACATTTTACAAAGCTTTTTTTTATTAAAAAACATAAGTCACATATTTCATGTAAAGAATAAATGTACAGTACATCACAGTGGTCTTGAAAATATATAGGTCCCCAAAAAAATATATTGGCTGGGCTGATTAAACTGGGCTGATTAAATAAATAAAATTATTTTAAAGCTTGGTATCCGTTTTTTCCATTTTCATTCAATGCAAAAAAACTGTTTTCAATTTCTTGTTTTGGTTCAGTAAACCAAAAATGAGAATTCAAATTTTTAATTTTGGGTTTCAAATAAATAAACAAACTGCCTGAATGTAGATGGATCCCTTTGCCAACTCAACAGTCTTCCTCATGATTGTGTGCTCTACCAACTCAGTCTGATAGAGCTAATGCTGGGGAAAACTTGCACATATTTTGGGTAGATTGGCTGTTTTAGGTGTGACAGCTCTGGTAATTAATATTTCAAATTTCTGAGAAACTAAATACTAGGGTTTTATTATATGAAAGAAAATAAAGCTCAGAAAAATTTTACTCCATATATAACAAATTCATATATGAGTTTTTCTTTCTACTATGGAGTGGGGTTTGTAAGGTTAAGCGGTCAAAAATTCGGAGCAATATTTATGGTTATTTAGCATTTTTCAAGAGAAAAATAACGGGGTTATTTCATTTAATCCAATGTCATTTATTCATTTATAAAAATCTTACTTTGTTAAATAAATATTCAGTTTGCAGCTAAATATTTAGTTTGCAAATTAATTATTTAGTTGATTAAATAACTATTTATCGCCAAACTAACTATTTAGTTGTTATATAAATATTTAGTTCCAGATAAAATATTTATTTAACTAACTGAAAATATTTAGCTAGCTAAATATTGAGCGAAAATGCTAATTTACTTGCCAAAATGTGCAAGCGAACTTCCAAAGTAAAAGCCTGGGAATCTCCTACGGCATCTTCGTCACACTAACAGAAAATCACAATATGAAAAAACATAATAATTCCAAAATGGATGGTCCTCTTTGAAATAGTTTTATTTGACCATATACATTTGTTTTACAAAATGGGCAAATGTTTAACGTTATGTCAACCTACACCACAGACCTGCAGCCATTCACATGGGGCGCCACTGTGTTGCCGTGGCAACGAATGCTTTTTTTTTCTCTGCCGGAGGAAAGAAGCCGGCCCCTAGCTTGGTGCTGGCTAAATATTTAGTTTGTTAAATAAATATTTAATTTGTAGCTTAATATTTACTTAACAAACTAAATATTTACTTTGGAGCTAAATATTTATTTGTGCTGATTAAGTATGTATAAAGATACAAATGCTTGTTTTGTCAGCAATATAAACAGCAAAACAGTCATCATATAAACAGTTTACAATATGTGATAGAAAACAAGCTAAAAGGTTTAATCATTCACAGTTACTAAACTGCAGCAACATTTTAGAGATACAAATTCTGACGATTCTTAATGTGTGAGACAGGCTAAGACAGGTATCTAACACTCTGGAGGTGCATTGCCTCTTGCTCTTCAAATGCATAATTGTATGAAGTCCTCAAGAAAACCAGATATGTTGCTTTCTCAACTTATGTGGGAATATAGGTAGTAAAGTTAGGTAACTCAGCAACCTTCTGTTTAACATGTAAAACAAGAGTAGCCTCATTTAAAGCATTTCCTGGCTTGATGTCATTTGCTTTTAAGATAGGGCTTCAGTATGGGGCGGATATGAACTATTTTCAAGAAACAAGTCGGAAACCCAGTAGTGGTTGTTAGGTGCTGTACCTAAATAAGTTAAAAATTGACCTCTTTTTATGCATCCAATCAATCTAAAACAATTAAAATGCAATCAGTGAATGCAATTCAGGACTATCTTCATCTCAAATCCACTGAGGCTATGGGCTGGCATACAGTGTAGGATTCTTGGGATGATCCCAAATAATCTGCATTGGGGCGAGTTTGGGCCTCATCCTACATTGTGTAGAAAACAGTCTCTAACTCAGTGAGACTGAGACATATAATAATAGAATATTATGAAATTCAGTCGGCCCTATTCAGGTGTTTGTGAGCATATCCTATTATTGAAGTCGATTTTTCTTCAACCTTGCGTCTTGTTTGTGTGAAAACAATGGAAACCTTTTTCTTCTCTACTTCAGATACAGGAGTCCGACCAGCGGATTCTCTCTACAAGGCTGAGTCTAACAGATAGTTTTTGTCGTAAAGTCTAGGCCAGGCATACCCAAAGTCGGTCCTTGAGGGCCATGGTCCTACAGCAGCTTGTGGATTCTAATGACTGCAGTTCAGCAAAAGCCTCTTAAAGAGCTATCAATGGAAATCAGCTGTGCTGAAGCAGAGAAACCTCTGCAGCCATAGAGGACTGACTTTGAGCATGCCTGGTCTAGGCAGATAGCATCAGAGCATCGGATCATATGATGTAAGAACATACATTGTGGGCAGTGAACTTTCAAACCCAGCAGTTTCATCATACATTTTGGGCTGTTGCCAAGTATAACAATTGAAAATATCATACAGTGTATGCCAGCGTGGACCATGTTAAATGTGAGGGAATCCAGTGAAGGGTAACATTTTATTTCAATAAATCTAACCACAAGATTTTCACTTAACTTGAATTAGATTTAACAAAAATTTGAATTAATATATATCATATTTTCATATCATATCAGCCATTGGTGCTGGTTTTAACTTAAAAAAATGTTTGTTTATTGCAATCAATCTGACCAAGGAGGTTATGTTTTTAGACGAGTTTATGTGTTTTTCTTTATTTGTCTGTCTGTCTGTGTAAAGGATAACTTGAAAATAGAAGAACACATTTTAATGAAACATTGAAACCAAGGAATAATCCATCATATTTTGGTGATATTCTACATTATAATCCGAATGCAGGATTTTGTTTTTCATTACTGTTTGGAATAAGCAGTGACTATTGATACTCTCAGCTTTGGACTCAAAAAAGTCCAGAATATAATACTGAAGACAAAAACACAGTAAAGGTGAGCCTCAGATTCTACATCTGCTGATCAAAGAAGAAAGCAGAGTGAATGAAGGTGAGAGCAGAACAAACACCAGAGGCTGCGGACAATGGCTGTGCCTTATTTATAAACTTATGACAGGATTTTAGGGAAACTATTTTCATTAAAGGTGCTCCTCATACCAAGTAACAATTCAATAAGATTTCATAATGAATCTGATCATGTCTGAGTTTTAGCTATGGGTGTAAAGTCACACTATGTGGCAATATTTGCTGTTTGTTGGAGGTCTGCGCTCTCTGATTGGTTTTCTAGCTTAATGAAGCAATAACACTGAACAGTTTAAGTTTACTCTTCTCTGTGGCAAAAATGTGTGTATTTAATCAAATAGCACCTTTAACAAATAAAAACCAACAAATGTACATGTATTAGCTTGTATCACTAATAGTGGTTAGCAACTAAACAACCTGCAAACCCCACTGGTTTTCCGACCTGCAAACAGAAGGTTCTTAACTCATGGTGATGTCATTCCATGATCAGAAGACTCAAACAAATCACCCCATAAGTGGCCCAATTAGCCTTTAAGTCTTTCTAATAACAGTGAACTTCAGAAACTAAGTCTAGTCAAAGAGACATTATCCTCAGACAGATAATGAACGGCAGTACAGCAGTTGTGTCTTCGCCCATTAGATCCCTGACCATGTAGTCAGGCAGACATGTTAACACAGAAAATTGTCAAAATAATACATTAATATAAAGCTATAATTCACTCACACTAGGAGAAAAATTTTAACTGTTTAACAACTCTAGACATAGAAAGAAAAATAAAGTGTAAGTGATTATAATGTAATCAAATAAGCCATATCTAACTTGTTAGAAATAGTTCCAAAGGTAATTTGAGTAAGGTTGGATATGCACAGAATATAAGATACAAAAAGTACCTACTACAAAGCTCCTACCATGGTCTGATATAATGTAGAATAATGCTTAAAATCAAAATTAGAACTGTAAACATCTGATACAATTACTCACATGCTTGATGCTCATGATGCAGCAATGGCAATGACAATAGTTTAGACTAAAGTAGTTATACATTCAGATTTTAAGAACACTTTTAAAGTTATAAGGATGAAAATATGTAAAAACTACAAACTGCATTTTCCTGGCTTTAGACTGGTTTCCAATAAATAAATGAGATTTGGTGCTTTTTCAATGGCATTGATTAAGATACTCACTATGGGACTAAGATAGGAATAGTGTGGTTCTTCTCCCCACATGTTCAGCCGCTGAAAAGGAAAGGTTATTTCCTGCCTCCCACAGCATAGCAACCCTTGAAAGTTAAGCTTTTATAAATCCAGTCATGCGTTCAAGTTGTGCTTCTATTGTTCTCCAACGTGCATGCAATGCTTTTGCATTTTACAACCGATTTCAAAGTTGTATTCAAGAAAAAAAAACCCAGAATATATTTTTAGAAATCAAGGCAGGAAAAGAATTTCACAACATAAATTAATTAATATTTACACTTCATTTTAAGCATTAAATAGAACATTCAAATTTACATAAAAATGTATCTATCAAAGCTGGGGAAAAAATAAATAAATAAGAAACATCCAGCTAAATGCACATATAATGAAAATTACACATACCACTTGAAACTTATTCAAATATCTGATGTAATTGAATACTTCCCAGCTTTCTGGTGCCGAGCATTTATCCAAAGTAACACTCATACCAGACTAGACAATACCATTTGAAATCACTTTCAATAACTTGTATCAAAATATACTTTACTGTATACAGAATGCAAAGGTAAACAAACCAGTTTGCGGCATCCTCTGTGAGGGGCAAGCACACATACACTCAGTTTTATATTTAAATTATTATGTTTTATTTTTCATCATTAGCATACTGGTGATTATGTCAGTGGAAAAAATATATGTGTATCTTTAACATTGCCGTCAGCCTCATCCTTTCCCTTTGTTTCCAGAAACTTAACTGACTGCATTCACAACTGTACAAGCTAAAGTGAGGCAGTGAGTGATGTGTCAAATTGCTTGTGTCAAAAATTTTAAATTTATGTTGTTTGATATAAAATAGTTTCACCTTTACACTTTAAATGCTAAAAGAAACCATATTTTTTTATTGGCCCCAGTAGCAGTTCAGCTGTTGGGTTCTTTTCAAAGAGCACTCTGGGTTTGCTGTTTTTTGTAGTGGTTTTAATGGTCTGGAGACCATTAAAACCAGACCAGAAAATATGTTTCTCCCACTAGCTGTAATTTATATTGAAGTTGGAATAGGTAGATGAAAATTTAAATGAAGCTTAGTAATGTTAGATTTCTTGGAAAAATGGCACTTTTGGGAAATAAACAGAACTAAACCTGAAATGGCTCAGCCTTGCCTGCATTGCATCTTACAAATATTCATCATAGATCCTAAATATTACATCTTTAAAAGACTTCAAGAAAAAAATTCAAAGGGTCTATGCTGTTCCCCTTTGGATAAGCCACTATATTTGTATTACATATAATCAGTGATGGGAGTAACGGCGTT
Organism: Cyprinodon diabolis; assembly: GCA_030533445.1. Classification (NCBI taxonomy): domain Eukaryota; kingdom Metazoa; phylum Chordata; class Actinopteri; order Cyprinodontiformes; family Cyprinodontidae; genus Cyprinodon; species Cyprinodon diabolis. The sequence goes on along the minus strand of CM060067.1, from coordinate 42,217,099 downwards.
GAAAGTAACAGCGTTACTAAGGCCCCGTCCACACGAAGTCAAAACGAACACGAAAAGCTAATATTTTCCAGAACGTTTGTCGTAAAGACGGAGACGTAAAATAAATGTGATCGTCCACACGAATGCATGAAAATGCTGCAAAATGTATGCCAGGCCTGTAAGTGGCGCTGTGGTGCCAAAGCAAAAATAGGCGACGAAATGTTGGGCATGCGCACTAATATTTATACATGGTTGCCCTGCGGGTCCATTTTCGTGGTTCAGTCAAATTCAGGTGATGAACTATGTCGTCTATATTGCTCTGTTCTTCCTGGAGATATTCCAGAAGAAGAAGATTCTGTTGTAAGCCCGACAGCAGGGTGAGTAGCATGAGCAGCAACCATTCAACACAGTACGGCGCCATTGTTGTTGTGATACTGTGTCGCGCATGCGTGTTCAGAGGCGACGCTATGAAGCGTGTAAAAAAAAAAAATGCGGTTAGAGCGTAAAGATGGAAACGCGAAAACGGTTTTTCAAAATCTTCCCACTCTAAAGGCTTAATAAAAAAAAGATCGTTTACAGACCCCCGAAACGCCGGCTTCATATGGATGAGAGGCTGGTTTGGTGAAAAATTTGTGCGTTTAGGCCAGGGTTTGGCTTCGTGTGGACGGGGCCTAAGGCCGTTACCTTTTTTTAGTAACGAGGTAATCTAGCTAATTACTTTGACTGTAACTATAACGCAGTTACCATTGCCGACACCCCATTACTGCACATTACTCAGGTCACACAATTAACCTTTTTTTCATGATAGGACTCTTATGTGCCTTGTCATGAGAGAGCGGAGGATGGGATTGGCTGATGTATAGAGAGATTACGTCTGTCAGTTGGGTAGGTGGGTGTTTCCGTTGACGGGTGTTAACGTTCCCCCCATGATAAGCAGGGGGAACACTATCTGACGGGGTTTATAGGCCCGTCAGATAGCGTTCCTTCCTGATGTCATTTACGTTGAGTTGCAATAGATGCAAAACTCTCTGCAGGTACTTGTCTTTGTCGTCCTCTCTATTCAGCTGACTTTTGAAACACACAGCGAGAAGGTGGGGGCCGGGTGGTCAGGGTTACGGGGGCGAGAAACGCAAAAGTAACACAATAGTTACTATTACTAGTAACTAGTTACTTTTATTGTGGAGTAACTCAGTTAGTAACTCAGTTACTTTTTGGGAGAAGTAACTAGTAACTATAACTAATTACTTTTCCAAAGTAATGTGTCCAACACTGCATATAATACAAGAAAAAGTTAATTAGCAATAGAATAAAATACAATTCTCTAAACCTTGTATGCAAAAATACTTAATTGAAATGTGAACAAACTGGAAAGTTCAAAATAAATAATTTTTACTTACTATTTACTTTGTGTAATATTTCCTTTCTCTATACGTTTTGTTAATTTCACCCATTTGAAAAAGACAGTTTCTGAGAGCTTCACTGGAAGCTCAGTTAAGACCAGGAGGAGAATGCTTTATATGAACTATTAAAATTGATTAACTGCAGTAATGCTGCTATGCAGTTTTCTATGCAATATTCTCTTTCCACCTTAGCTCACACTATAAGATACCAGGATGGCAGAACATTTAATTCTATTTTTTTTCACAATACATTTCTGCGTTTTCTCATTACAAGATATATATATATATATATATGAATGAAGAAATAAAGGACCATATGTATGTAAAGTGCTTTCAGATGCCTTCACATTCTGAATGGGCTCTATATAAATAGACAAATGCTTTACTTTACTAGCCTGGCTTTAAAAGAAATAGTTAATAAAACTGAGCAGATATTAGAAAGGATATATGATCCGTGATTTCTAGCTCCATTCAAAGAGTCTTAAATCCCATCTCTAAATGAAAAGCAGGCGTTTCTCCAAATATTGCAGAAAATAGTTCAATCTGTATGCTTGCTCTAGCTTTATGCTCTTTGAACAATACACTGATACTTCATATAGCTACTCATAAGTCCTCAAAGCAGCAGCATCTGTATAGTATGTTTTGTCTTTGATCACAGTGTGATCTAATAAAGATTGATGCCAAGGAGATGTCCGCTGCTCATTACTCATTACTTTGGGGTAACCTCCCTGGCATGAACAGGTTAGTGGTTGGATTGTCCGGACAAAGGAAAGGATTAACACAGATTGTAGATATATGTGTTTTAGTAAACGCAGGGACTGGAATTTTACAGAATATTCACTTAGATCTGTTTTTTTATTGGCTCTTATAGTTCTAACAAATTAAAGTGTTCTGTCTCATTTGGAAAAAATACGAAGATATATATTGATATTTCAATGGTCAGAGCTGTAAATGATCTCCCAACTGAGACAAAAAGCCAAAAAAAAAAGAAAATTGTATATATATATATATATATATATATATATATATATATATATATATATATTGTGGATTCATAATTTAGGTGTGGATCTTAAACAGGCACTCTGGTAGGATACATTACGTTGCTTATAATTAATTTGCCCAAAAAAGTATTTTACAGATGTTTTTTTTTTTTTAAGTGAGAAAGTAAACTTTAAGTGTTTTGGGAGTTTTCAAAAGGGGGCTCAGGCTCAGCTAGCTCAGTAGTAGCAATGAAAATTAGCAGCTATGGTCGTTTTAACTTGGCCAGGTTTTCCAGGATTACCTGTAATCTGCTTGTAGCAGCTGACATTTAATATAAAGCACTGATGAAGTATGCAGTAAGCAATGCGAATAGAAAATCTGATATTTCTCAACCAGAAGATTTTAAAATGTAAACTTGATGTCGGTTGAAAAGAAACTGTTTTGTTGTATTTTAGTAAGAAAATATTTTAGTACATTAATAATGACCATAGAGAACAGTCTCTCTTTTCCCTAAAATAAAGAAAATAAACATTCCCCTTAACTCGCTCTTTATATAAATAAAGTGAATTATGTATGCAAACCTAATCTAGTGGTATGTAACCCCTGTAGGAGGAGGAGCCTGTGGTTTGAAGGCTGTAACTGCTAGGAAGTTCCAGCTGATCCTTTTTAATAATATTACAAAGTATAATTTCACTTAAGTCTCATAAATAAACGTTAGTGAGATTGATGAGAAATGAGATTTCTCTGTTTACTTTCAAAGGCCAACTTATGCTTCTGTAGCATAGCCTCTGCAACCATCAAACCTGCCTGTGTGCAGGACCACGCCCCCGCGCAGAGGTTCTGCAACCGTCGGCGCACACCTCAAAAAAGTCCTGACTACGTGTCTGATGGTTGCGCATACCTCAAGCGGAAGTGTGCAGACAAAAAGCAGCTGTGATTGGTCCCAGCTGTCTGTATGGTCGTCCTTTTGATTCTGTGGGGCACGCCATTTTTAAAAACCGAGGAACAACTACAATGGATAACTACGACGAAAGGTAAATCAAAGAGGTTCGGAAGTACAACCAAGATGCAAAGGTCTCTGCCAAAACAAAGTTCTCGTGACCATCTACCAGAGTTTTTGCGAGTTCTCAAATTGGCTCCCCCTTGCACTTTGGCAGGAAACTGCTGTCCGTCTCTAGAAATTCCAGACCGACGGTGCAGAAGCATACCGGCAAAACTGGTTTGCGACCAGAAACAAGCCACATTTGATGTGTGCGGTTGCAGAAGTTTAATCTGCCCTTAAGACAAGGGAAATATAAACTGAGCTTAGCTTTTACTGTGACTAAATGTAATGTGCTTTCTTTGATCCCTTTTTACATTATAACTGCCTCAAGCTTTACTAAGAGAGCCTCCCATGGAGCTACTTCACTGCTGCCTTAGAATTTATGTATTAGCATTTATAGTACAGTATTTATGCTTCTATTTTCCTCTAGTCAGTGGCCGCCGGCCAATAGAGGGGCAAGGGTGGCGCCTCACTCACCCAATGACCTTGATTAAGACAGAAAAAAAATTAATAAAAATGAATTCATAAAATTAGAATATTAAAAATATATTGATATATATTTTAGATGTGAAAGATAAATATTTAATCGTAAGTAAAGCTGTTTTCGGTCCTTGTCAGATTGGTGATCTATTTCCGCTCTGGGGTGCAAAAATCTTTGCCCATTGACTCTTGTTAAAAGCTGTTCATGCACTGTAGCTTCCATGCTAAGATCGGACCATCCTGGGTCACAGCTCTCCTGCTCCCAGAGCTAAAAGCATCTTTATTTGCACACCACCTCCCGCCACAGCGCTGATGTCACAGTCGTGTGTTATAAAGTGCGGCTGATCGACAGGTTTATATGATTAAGGCAGGTAGGACTGATTTTATGCACTTTTTAGAACATTTTATAATGTTGCTTTTTGTTGTTGGCTTTAGGTAAATATACTGGTGTAATACCTTATTATAAATTTGATTGGTTTTCGGTGTACGTCTATTTTTGAAGCTATAGCCTCCGCTAGAGAAAACTCCACCAGTCACCACTGCCTCTTGTGTGTCTTCTTCTCTACTCAAGGCTTCTCCCTGTTAAAAGTTTTTTTCCCCTCTCCAATGTTGTTGCATGCATGCTCGATGTGAGGGATTGTTGTAAAGTCAAGAGCACAACGGATCCTCATGAACGCATCGTCATCCAGGAGGATGTAATGATGAAGTCAACGACTGAATGCAATCAGCTGGATGTCCTTTGACTAAAAACTTTAAACCAATTTGTCTGGATGACCAGATTATATTGTCTATGTAAAGTGAATAAACTGAGTTGAATTGGTTTTAACAGAAAAAAGGTTGTGTTAATATTTTCTTTTTTCTAATGTAGGTGAAAATGAAGTTCCAAGGAAACAACTCTGGCTAGAAAAGGTGGGTGAAACTTAAATGTCATATAACTATTTTCACTTATCCTGCAACTGATCACCTTAATGACCAACTACATACATCTACTATTATTCTTCAGTTCAAACAATAGGAACAAAAAAATATTTTAAACCATTTCAATCAATCTATATGTGAATGGAAATAAAGGGTAATGCTTTGGTTTCTTATTACTGCCACCCACTGCACTGAACTTTTTAAAGCGGATTCAAATAAATATTTCAGGACATGGATAAAGAGTTTATAAAAAAAATGTAGAAAAAGTTATTGATTTCTAATTTGGCAACTTATTCTTTAAAACGTATTTCCATTTAAGTACTGTTGTACGTTGACTGTGTTGTGCTGGCACTGTAAGGACACGGCCACTTACTCCCGTCAAGCAGAGGTGAGATGAAGGGGTTCTTTTTCCAGCTAATATGACGGCAACCTCTATTTTTTTTAGCTTTTCTTAAAATCTGCAATTCTCCCTCAAACATCCTGGACTTTGTTCAGAAGAGGCGTGACACAGCAAAGTCATGTAATAGGCAGTACAAAGATATGGAGAGGGAGCTTTGCTTTGAAGGCAAGTTTGTTTCTTCCAGGTTGGAAAACCATTTTTTTAGTTAATATCAAACCACTACTCTACTAGTGCTTAAGGCAAATGCCTTACAGTTGTTAATTTTGAAAGGCTTAAAAAAAACATGATATAGGCTCTATAATAATTCTTATAAGAGGCATTGTAGTTATATTAAATGCCAGTGCTCAAATTACTCTTTCAGCTAATGACAGCCATATTACGCTGGTGTTTACATGGCAATACTCAATGGACAAAATGGTTTTTGATTTGATTCAAGTAAATTCAAATAAGAAAAAAAATTGACAACAAAAATAAAAACAAATACAAAAAAAGTTTGTTATGGATTCTGCTTGAAAAGAACAAGTTTCATGTGTTTAATCTTTGGTCTTTAGTCAGAGGCGACAGTGCCATTGGATGCAGGAGTTTGCCCTGCATCGTTTGTGGGTTCGAGCCCCGGTTTCGGCTTTCAGTAACCTTTGGGCATTGCCTACTGATGGCGGTCAGGCCAGTAGTGCCTGTGTATGGCATCTTTGCTCAACCTTGAGACCCAGGTCAGCTGTAGCTACAATGTAGCTAGCCACCATCAGTGTTTGTGTGAATGAGTGAATGTCTGAATGTAGTAAATGCCTGAAAGCGCTATAAAAGTACTGACCACTTACCCTGTTTCTCTCGGTTAGATAATTCACCTCTTACAAGTCTAAGCACCTACAACACACTAGGAGCACAAAAGTAAAATCTTTCATTTAAAGAAAAACACTATATATTTTACACAATATATAACTCCTGGTATTTATCTGTACCACCACAAACACAACAACAAAAGCAATCATATGATAATATCTTGGCTCTAATTTGACTCTATTAGGGTCAATTTGACTCTAATTTGACTCAGTGCTGTGCCTCGCTCACAATTAAGGTTGCGCTTAAGTGCTTTATGGCCCATAAACTTACATTATATACAAAAACATTCCTTACAGTAATAGTGATGTGCTCACTTTGTAAGTGCCTGTGTTGTTTTCTTTTTTCAGCAGAAAGACTGAGAAACCTCCAAATAATCAGTTATTAGTCCCATGATCTTTCGAGTAAAAAAACAGGAAAGCACTTTGGCGTTTAAATCTATCCTCATAGCCATGCATGTGTTGGTTCCCGCTAACACCAATAATACCAAAAGAGTTACTTAGTCTCTCCATAGGGTTATAATATAAAACAGAATGATAAATAATATTACATAATGGAAAATTTGAGTCAAACTCTTAGACATATAGTCCAGGCCATAAAACTCACAACTGATTGTGGTGTTGGTTGGAACAGAGATGGCTGGTTTAAAATGGAAACTTTTCCTACCTCTACCTTGTAAGGAGATTGTGGAGTCTAGTTATATAATTCAATATTCTTCCAAACTTTAGTCCAGACAGTAAAACTGTTCAGTTTACGAACAGGTTCAGCTGGGTGACTCACTCCTTATAAGCCAGGCCCAGAGTGGGAGGTGGGGTGTGAGTCAGAAGGGGACGGGGCAGAGTAGGGGGAGGAGTCGGGCTTGAGCGCCCAAACACCACCTGCACTTGCCTGTGGAAATTAGGTGTGATTGGATTTTCTTGAAAATTCCGAAGGTTTTCATGGAAACGGTTGCTGCTCTCACTGTCAAGACGGTTGTTATCCTCATTTGGGCGATGATTGTTGTGGAGATGGGGGGTCGGCCCTTGGTCTTGGACCTTGATGTTGGTGCTGCCCTTTCTTCTGAGGGTGGACTCACAGCTGGATGAGGCAACCGACTGGCAGTCAGAACCTCCATCACTGCTTGCCGCATTTGCCTCTACTGGTGTGACCCTAATAGTAGTAACTGCTTGGAGGTGAGGGTGAAAAGGAGGAGCATTGGTGACAGTAGAAGGCAAAGAGATGTGGGAGTTGGTAGAGCTTGGGTTAAAATTAGAATGAGCATTGTTAAAGTTTGGATTATTGGGATGGTTGGGGTTAAAATTTTGGTGCTGGTAATTGTTAGGATTATATTGTTGTTGTTGGGGGTATAAAGGGTAACTAGCACGTGGATGGTTGGAGTGTTTGCCCATCTCTCCACCATCACCGCCACCTTCGCTCTCTGATTCAGCCCCTGTAACACTTCTTCTTCCGTCCACTGAGCCACCATCTCTAAGCGAATCATAACTGTCTGTGTGTCTGTTCAGGTCATTGAGGGCGAAGGTTGACTGCCGCAGAGATCCTCTTTGTTCAGGCGGTTTCCATCGCCATGAGCCACTGCCATCTGTGCTTGGAGGTTTCACCACAGGTTTTTGTCGTGACTCTGGGTGAGCGTCTACATGAACTATACTGCCATTTCTTTCCAAACCTCCTCCTAAAAATTTAAACCAAGGAAACTGTTACCTTTTGTAAGTCATGCAACAGAATACATAGCAGGCCTTCTCGTGTAGCAGTCTTGTGTACATTTTTCAGTTTTGCCTCTTAAAATCTGCATGCTTCTCATATATATCTAATTATAAAAAAATATGTATTTCTTGCTTATAAATAGGGTTTGAAATGACTTTCTTGGATTGAAACCTATCTCCTCTGTTTGTAAAGCACAGTTAAAACTCTGGAACTTCATTTGACCACTCTAGATATTGTGCACTAAATCACAGTGTTATACAAAGCCAGAGAATAGTGTAAGGCCCCCTCCACACGAAGTCAAAACGAACACGAAACGCTAATATTTTCCAGAACGTTTGTCGTAAAGACGGAGACGTAAAATAAATGTGATCGACCACACGAATGCATGAAAATGCTGCAAAATGTATGCCAGGCCTGTAAGTGGCGCTGTGGTGCCAAAGCAAAAATTGGGCATGCGCAGTAATATTTATACATGGTTGCCCTGCGGGTCCATTTTCGTGGTTCAGTCAAATTCAGGTGCTGAACTATGTCGTCTATATTGCTCTGTTCTTCCTGGAGATATTCCAGAAGAAGAAGATTCTGTTGTAAGCCCGACAGCAGGGTGAGTAGCATTAGCAGCAACCATTCAACACAGTACGGCGCCATTGTTGTTGTGATACTGTGTCGCGCATGCGTGTTTAGAGGCGACGCTATGAAGCATGCGTGTAAAAAAAAAAAATGCGGTCAGACCTTAAAGATGGAAACGCGAAAACGGCGTTTCAAAATCTTCCCAGCCTGAAGGCTTAATAAAAAAAAGATTGTTTACAGACCCCGAAACGCTGGCTTCGTATGGATGAGAGGCTGGTTTGGTGAAAAATTTGTGCATTTAGGCCAGGGTTTGACTTCGTGTGGACGGAGCCTAAAAGAAGTATAAAATACAGACCTCCTATTGCCCCAGTGGTAGAGGCCGGTGGAGATGGATCTTGGTCTGTCAGTGCCCTGTACCGAACAGATCCACCGTCTTCAGACCGAGGAGAGTGAAGGAGACCTTGCTGTTTAGACAAGGCTATGACCTGGATAAAAAAGAGATTCAATAAATTAAGATCATTCTTAGTCATTCTTATCATACTGATAGGATAATAAAAACAACTTTTAAATTGAATGTAAAGTACCACTGCTACTATTGAAAATGTAACTGCAGTTTTTGGACAAACCTACGCAACATAATGGAGATCATAGGATGTTTAAGTCTCATCCTATAAATGTGAGTTCTATGCTCTGCGATGGACTGGCCATGTGTCCAGGGTGGACCCTGCGACCCCGCTTGAGATAAGCATGATGGAAAATGGATGAAGGGATGGAGTTCTATGCTGATATACCAACGCAATAGTCAACCTGACCGATCAATCATAGTGAATAACCGGTAGTGACGCACTTTCTTAAATGCCTCCTTGTTTGTGTTTGTAGCATCAGCCACATGGAGAGTCATGGCTGAAAGCCAAACAGAGGGAAAAAGTACTCTCATTATATGAAACTGGTATGTTTGCACCATATTATTTTGGTGAAACAAAAAAGTAATTTGCAAAGTTTGCTCAGAAACGGTTCACACGTTGGATGGTAATGCAAAGAACCTGTTTAATCACTTGAATAGAAAGCACCTCAAACAGTATCCTGAGAGCCATGCAGCAATGGGACACCAAGCAGCATCGCTGGACCCAAACAGACAATGTTAACACAGGCATAAGATAAAGGCAACTTTACAAGGAATGGAAGAGGTGGAAAGAGTTAACAGAAGCTTTTTATCTTACAAAAGATATGTTTCCATTTATTACATTTGAAAACGGGTTGTTCAAACGCCTGCTCTAAGTAGTTGACCAACAGTACAGCTGCCTGGCCAGTTACTTCTCCAACACTGCCATTCCACGATTCAGGTAAGTGTTTATGTCCTTTGCACATGTTAGCAAAAAACTGCCTCTATCTAAATTAAATTTAAATCTAAATTTATCCTTTTTTTATTATTTTTAGAACTGTTTTACTTCTAGAAATGGTTTGTTTAAACGGACCAGAGACTTCCGTAAAAAAGAACATTAAAAACCATCGACTGGACTTTGTTATCAAGTTTGAGGATATTTCGCTCCCCCTCCAGGAAGCTTTTTCAATACCAGATACTTGCAAATTCTTCTGAAAAAAACCACGTAAGATCATGATAAAACCAAAATTGTGATTTTTCTATTTTAAAAAAGGGTGGTATAATATTTTTGCCATATTGCCCATCGCCACGTGCTTTTTTGGGTGCAGTAGAGCAGTTTGTTTGTAATTTTGAAAATGAAACAAACCAATCAACACAGTCCAATCAGCTACTTAGGTTATGTTTTTTATGATATCCGATTCTTCTTGGTGGTCGTTCACATTTCAAAGTATATGCGACTTGTATGTGATCTCCTGTGTGAACTGTATTCATACAACTTAAGTGTCCCGCATGCTCAGTAGAGGACGCATGACATCACAAGCGAGTGTGTTCTATGTTTAAAGAAGTAAACATGGATGGTAGTGCTGGAGGGTATCTAGCAATCTTTCATTTCTTTCCCAACCTCAGCCAGTGTATTAGCAATGCAGTATTTTCAGGCAGGTTGAAAATAAAGACTGCTCACCGCACTATCATCCGCCATGGTTGTTGTTTTTTAACTGCTTCTGCTTCTTGCTATTGTTGAAAGACACAGTATAGGGACCTTTGTCAAGTATTAACAGCGTTCAGGTCTGATAAACGTGACCTGGCCAAGATCCGATACGTATCAGATTCAGGACAACATAGCCAAGTGGCATGGGTCGCTGTTAGGTTTATTCAATGATGATTATAAAATGAATGTATGTACATATGAAACATTGGAACAAGGAGATGCTTCACTTTGTCTTGTGATTAAGTCAGTGGAGCATCCTGTCTTATGACCTGATCAATTGTCCTTTCAGACCAATACTCTGTTTTGTAACCATGTGTTATGTTCTGTTAATAAATAAGGCACTGCAGGAGGGGAGTCCGGGAGAGAGAGAGTAGTGTGTTGGGTTGCAGCTCTTTCTCCCCTCCTGCAGGAAGCTGTTGAAAATCCCTTTCTGTGTGTACTCAGTCCTTCCTTTTTCAAACCTACATTTTTAACCTAACAGTCACATTGGAAAAAAATGTTTGTGTTGTTCAAACTATCATAACAAGATCAGATACAGGTCACATGTGGGCAAAAAAATGGATTTGGGTGACTGTGTGAGCGTAGCCTTAGACTGAATTAGAGTATCTCTCTGAGACATTTCACAAACCTGAGAGGTGCAATCACAAGCCAGAGGGGAGATGGAAGTGCACTTGTTCACATACAGGTGTTTTGGATGGACAAAGTTTTTTTTAAAGTATTTTACAGTTTATACTTATATTTTCTTTTATTTGTGGTAATGCATTCCTTTTTTATTATCTATTTGTCTTCATCAAAATTTTCTGGACTAAAACAACCTCTGAATCATGTATTTGGCTGGTTTGTTACTGCAACCCCACATTGTTCTAACCTTTACCCTTTATTTAATCAGGATTAATCAGAGCTGAAGCTGTAAAAGTCAATCTGCTCCAACTGTCAAATTTGGTAAGAGCAGCTTGGCTTAATTTACTTTGATTCAGCAGAAATGGATATAAAGTAGAGATTACTAGGCATGATTCATTTTAGCCTTAAGCATTAAAACAAGCAAATGGACAACTTATTAATGGAGTTAAAATGCAAAACTCGTAAAGAAACATAAATAAGAGCATAATGAAAAGTTTAACCTGCATTAGACGAGGCTGTCCTCCAGCACTTAAGGGTCTGGAAGGAAGGGTGGTCTTCTCTGCTACTCTAAGCCATTTCTCTCTCACTGACCCACCGCCGTCCATCATGCTGTCCTCTGATTCACTCTCCTGATCCTTACTGTGAAGATTTTCCTCCTCAGGAATGTGAACAAGCTGGGAGGAGCCAGGTCGAGGGTGAATGGCAACACGGGCCCCAGCAGCTATTCCAGTGCTCCCATTATGTGCAAGATGATTATGGTTGCTTATAGGCACCGAATTTGCTGCAAGTTTCATGTATTGTGCTGGGATGTGGGCCCCAGTACGCATCTCCACTTCCTGGCTGGAGGCGGATTGCATATGGCCCCCACTCCGGAGCTCTGCCTCCAGGCCCATGGCAGATGGTTCTGAGGAGCAACGAAATTCCATGTTTCTTTGGGGAGAGGAAGAAGGATGGTGCCGTATTCCATCCATCGCCTGCATCGACAGTTTCCTGTTATCATTCTTGTTCTTCCACTGGCTGAGCAGCTGTTTGGATCGGGTGGAGTCCATGGAAGTGTGGATGGAGGCATGGCGCCTTTGAATACGGCCCTCCTCCACTGAGGAGCCTCCATGAGACCTGAAGGATGAAATATATACAAAAAGAGAAAATGAAGCCTATCTACGTAAAAGCATAGTGGAGGATTTTTGTGATTCTTTTTTTTAAATTCTCCACTTTAGAAGAAAAATGCAAATACACAAGCCTTTTACCCCTCCCGTACACCTATTAAACGTGAGTAAGAGCATTCATAAGCCCATTTCTCCTTGTGCATGCTCTGTTTAAAAGTTGTTATTTGCATCCCTCATACAAGCTTACTTTAAATTAAAGGTATTGATTGTACAATACATCTGTTCAGATCGACTCTGGTTGAACAAAATTAGATAAAACTGCTACCTTGGTAGTGTGCTGCTGCTAAAAGTCATCATATTGTCACGGTTTCCTGGTGGACTGGACTGAGTGATCACCTCCACGTCAGCACTGGCTCTCTTCAGATTGCTCATAGATGGCTCTCGATAGGAGGAGCTACGCGTTAGGATGGGTACTGGATGTTCAGGAGCCAACGTGTGGGAAGACATCCTTGTAATGATTGGCTTTGGTGGGCTGGGAGCTCGGGTGAGGTGGCCTATGACACAACACCAAAAAAAAGGAGTTTATATTGAACCACTGAAGTGATGAGAACATCTAATTAAAATGCAAATTGAAGACAGATAATCACAGCTCTATATCAGCTCTATGGAGGACCAATCCTGCCATAATTAAACATAAACACATAAATAAATAAATGCTCCAAAAATAAATAAGCATACAATTAACTGCCCCCAAAACTACGTTGTACGTTGAAATTAAAATATACAGTGAGACATAAATATACATATCTCTTTTAATTACCTTCTTTATTTATTTGCCTTTGTAATAATTACCTTATTTATTTATTGTCAGTTATATTCTTCAACTTTATTTATTTATTACTTATTTCTTTAAGTATTTATTTATGTGCATGTTATAAGATTTTTGTCTGGTTTATTCTTCCTATTTATCTCTACCCTATTGATTTATTTCTGCCTGTTGTATTTACATTTCTGTATGCATTTCTGCCTCATTATGCAAATGAGGAGGGTTGTGTCTGAAGGGCTAAACTTCTCCTCATTGGCTGGTTAGCAGCCACCGGCCACCACGACAACAAACATGGCTACCTACAATGTAGTTGTCAGTGAGCTGAGACATTTGGCTGGGCCGCTGACTGGACCAGACCAGGAATTCAAACTCAGCCATCAGCTCCGGGGCTGATCCGGGTCCGGAGCCAGCCGGGGACAGAGCGACCAAACCTGACCCGGTGACGATAGCCGTGGCCCTGAGCTTCCCCCCGCCTGCGAAGTCCCCCCACCGTGATGGCCGCAAGCAGCCAGGGCTCCCCCCCCTCAAAAAAGGGTCCTCCTTTTCAGAAACACCAGCATTGTTTTCAAAAACAGTTGCTAAATGTCTCAGCTCACTGATGACTTCATCGTAGGTAGCCATATTGATTGTATTTTTGGGGGGCAATTAATTGTATGCTTATTTATTTTTCAAGCATTTATTTATTTCTGCATTTATTTTTTATGGCAGGATTGGTCCTCCATACAGCTCTAATTATGTTTTCTTTTAAATAAACAACTCTAAATTGAAAAAAAAGGAAAAGCATTTTTAGTTATTGCTGTTGTTATTAAGAGAGATCTCATGGAAAAATTATTCAGAGATAAATAAACAGTCAAAGGAAAAAGGGCAATTTCTGATAAGATTTTATAATCTGCTAAAAAATGTACGGAACCTTAATTGATCTACCTGGTTCAATTAGCCTTAATGTAATCCTGTAATGTTGAATTTTGTGGATCTCGAGATGTAATGCAGGTTAAAGTTGCAATTTTGAAATCCAAAAAGATTAATGTATTAAACTAAATTATGTTTTAAAGAGACAAATGCAAAATCAACTTTTTGAGCTTTTAACTATGTTATAAGGCTACTCCTTCAAAACATGTCATGCACAACAAGGTAAGCATGACTGTTTCGATTCATGCATCAATTCAATTCAGTTTATTCATAAAATTTCACAACACGTCATTTCAACGCACTTCAGAGAGACAATTCAACCAGATCATACAGTTAAGATTGGTTCAAAGTTTTCTGTCAAAGGAAAATCAGCTGATTGCATCAACTCATTGATTCAGCAATCCCTCACAGCAAGTATGATTGTATCAAGAGTGGAGAGGAAAACTCCCTTTTAACAGCAAGAAACCTCCAGCAGAACCAGGCTCAGTGTGAGCAGCCATCTGCTGACAGAGCTGTTTCAAGGAATTTTGGGGACCAAGCAAAATAATCTTATCTGCCACTATTGATGTTGTATTATAAAGCCGCTAATATATATATAATACATTTCCTAACATTCCAGTATATTCTGTATAATCTGTGCATGTAGCTCTTATATTCATATTCATATCTATATTTATACACAACTTTTTACATTCCCTAACTATTACTTTTTGCTTGTACATACACCTGTAATAATATTTATATTAAGGGTGCTCCGATTGATCGGTCACCGATCGTTATCGGCCGATAAAGGCTTTAAATAGTTTGATCGGCGGTCTCCATAAAGGCCGATCAGATGGGCCGATTAGACGCACTACTTGTTGGATTCACTCCTCCGATTCCTCTAGGGGTGCTGTAGTTCCTCTGCATTGGTATGCGACTGGAAGTGGGGAAGAAGAAGAAAACGGATGGTGGCCCGGTAGTGCATTTAGGTAATCTACGCGCAGCTAAAATAAAATCTCGTTTGTTTAAGTAAATCCATTAAAGTTTTATTTTTCTTTTCAACCAAAAAAAAGGTATAAACACAGATATTTCTCCGACGCACTCAAGCCCCAGATTCGCGGGCTGCTTTCTGATGTCCTTGCTACTGGACAGGAGCAGCAAAATGGTGAGGCAAGTTTGGAAGTGACTGGCACCGAGCCCCCAGAGAAAGTACCACGAGCTGGCTCCTTACACGCTATGTATGCTGAGTTGTTGGATGAAGATGGGGAACACGGTGGCGGTGACATCAGCAGCTCAACATCATCGCAGATGAACCTCTACCTATCAGAGCCAGTCATCCCACGGAGCGGACAGCCGCTTGTTTTTTGGCAAGACAATAAAAGTCGTTTCCCCGCTCTCGCATAAGCAGCAGAAGCCTACCTCTGTGCTCCATGCACAAGTGTAGATAGTGAGCGACTTTTTAGCACAGCAGGGAATATTGTAGATGAGAAGAGGAACAAGCTGTCTGCCAAAAATGCAGAGATGCATATATTTCTAAAGAAAAATCTGCCATTGATGCTTAGCAAGTAAGCTTTAAGAGAAATGGCTTTACTAATCTCTATTCCTCTTCTTTCTTTCTCATTGACTCATGATTTCCATGCAGTGCACTTTAAATGTATGTAGATTTAAAGGAGCTAAAAGAACATTTAAAGTTAGCATTTGTTTGAAATTTACAAAACTTTATTACTACTGAAAAATGTCTGCAGTGATTAAAAGGACATTTTAGATTTTGAGCTAGGACAAAAAGCCAAACAAGTACTGATATATTATCTAAAGATGTGTGACTGTTCCGTCATGGCTTCTATTTTCAGTTAATTACCGCAGGACAAGCCTAAAATACATACCTTATGCCTTTTTATCATGGCATCCCAAAATATTTGATTTTGTTTTCTTTGCTCTGCACTTTAAGTTTAAGTACACTTTAAGTTTGTGTAAATTAACAATGACAGATTTTTTTGTATCTTATTTAGAAATAATGCTTATTTGTTAAGCTCTAAGCTGTTTAAGATGTTTCTAAGGAAGTAAAATGTTGAACGTTTCCTGTCAATAAAAGTATACAGTTGACAATTCACAATACATTATCTTCTGTTAATTTTAATACATATGCATTTTTGTTAAGACAATTAAAATTGAATATATGACATGATAAATAGAAGGCTTCAGATAGACCCAGTGATCGGTTACCGGTAATCGGTATCAACCAATACTGCTTTCAGCAATCGGTGATCGGCCCCAAAAATGCTGATCGGAGCAACCTTAATTTATATCCTGTATAGCACTTCTGGATAGATGCAAACCACATTTCATTGCTTTGTACTCGTGACAGTTTTCAAGATTTGAAGACGTTTTGCCACCTCTCCAGGAAGCTTTCTCAATTCAAATGAATTGAATTGAGAAAGCTTCCTGGAGAGGTGGCGAAACGTCTTCAAATCTTGAAAACCAAGTCCAGTGGATATTTTTTGAATTTTTACGGAATGACTATGACCTGGATGACTGAGAACCTTCATCAGCATCTACCAGTAAAGAACTCAGACTCCACCTCTCTCCAGTCTGTTTTTATGCCTGGAAGATTTGAAGGCCTGAGTGGCCCTACATTTCTTGAAACTTAGGCCCCGTCCACACGAAGCCAAACCCTGGCCTAAACGCACAAATATTTCACCAAACCAGCCTCTCATCCATACGAAGCCGGCGTTTCGGGGGTCTGTAAACGATCTTTTTTTTACTAAGCCTTCAGAGTGGGAAGAATTTGAAACGCCGTTTTCGCGTTTCCATCTTTAAGCTCTAACCGCATTTTTTTTCTTACACGCATGCGTCGTAGCGTCGCCTCTAAACACGCATGCGCGACACAGTATCACAACAACAATGGCGCTGTACTGTGTTGAATTGTTGCTGCTCATGCTACTCACCCTGCTGTCGGGCTTACAACAGAATCTTCTTCTTCTGGAATATCTCCAGGAAGAACAGAGCAATATAGACGACATAGTTCAGCACCTGAATTTGATTGAACCACCAAAATGGACCCGCAGGGCAACCATGTATAAATATTAGTGCGCATGCCCAACATTTCGTCGCCTATTTTTGCTTTGGCACCACAGCGCCACTTACAGGCCTGGCATACATTTTGCAGCGTTTTTAGGGGTCAAGGTGAATGCTGGTCTTAAGCTTGAAGATCACATTCCTCTTAAGGTAGCTAGCCAAAGTAAAAACTATTCTTTCCAGACAGCATTTTGAAACAGTGATCCATGCGTTTGTGAGCACATTGCTGGTGTACTGTAATGCACTTTATATTGGGGTCAATGATTTTTATATTTCCCAGCTTCAATGGCACAAAATGCTGCTGCACATCTTTTAACAGGTACACAAACATTTTACACCGTTTGCCAGTGCATTTTAGGATTCATTTTAAAATCCTTTTATTTGTTTTTAAGGCTGTTAATGACCTTGCCCCTCCCTATCTGTCTGAGCTGTTTATTCTTATACACCTTTCTGTTCTCTCAGATCAAAGTACGGGCTCAGAGGGGACTGTGCTTTTTCTGTGGCAGCTCCCAAGCTATGGAATGATCTTTGTTTGGCATAAGACAGGCCTCTTCACTCGCTGTTTTAAAGTCTCTTCATAAGATCCATCTTTTTTTTTGGCTTTTGTGACAATCAGAGAGGTTTCACTTTGTTTTATTGTGTCTGTATATTAACATGTATTTTGTATTTAATATTTAATATTATATAATTGAATTGTATGTTATGATTGTGTACAGGACTTTAGTCATGTCAGTGTATAAAGTGCTTCATAAATAAAGTTAGTATGGTATGGTATGGTCTATCTCTAGTAGTCAAGTGAAGAGGCAACTGGAGAGCCTAAATTGTAATAAGTCACCAGGTCCTGATGGTTTCTGCTCCAAAGTCCTGAAGGCCTGTGCAGAGCAGCTCTGTGGGATTCTACCGCACCTCTTCTCCCATAGTCTGGCACTGGAGACAGTTCCAGTGATGTGAAAGACCTCCTGCCTTGTTCCAGTGCCAAGGAAGACTCAGCCAACAGTCATCAGGCCTGTTGCTCTGACATCCCACATCATGAACTTCAAAGAGATAGTTCTGTTGGTTCACCTGAGCAAGCAAAGAAGCAACTATCTGAACCCCCTGAGTTGAAGATGCCATCTTCAGCAAATCCACTATCATTTAGAGACAGACAGCACTGTAAGAATCATGTTCTTTGATTTCTACAGTGTATTTAATATAATTCAGCCTGACTTTGTGAAAAACTTCAGAAAACTCAGATGGAGGCCTCAACAATCCCCTGGATCAAAGACTACCTGACAAACTGACCAAAGTTTATTAGACTGAAAGGTCAGATGTCTAATCAAGTAGTCAGCAGCACTGAGCACCACTGGAGACTAACACTCTGTACACCTCTGACTCCCAGTACTATACAGAGTCCTGTCATCTGCAGAAATACTCAGATGAATCTTCCATCATTGGGTGGATCAAAGGTGGACAAGAAGCTAAGTACAGAGAGCTGCTGAACTGTTTTGTGGAGAATGTGATCTGTTCTTCCATCCTCTGCAGGGGTAACAGTATTAGAGCTAATGACATGAAAAAGCTCAACAAGTTAATTAAGATGGCCAGTTCTGTTCTAGGAACTCTACTAAAACATATGGAGATTATTTTACAAAGGAGAATTATTCATAAAGTTAAGAAAATGATAGAGAACATTGAACATTCTCTTCAGAAGATGTTTAAACAACAAAAGAGTGTCTTCAGTAAGAAGCTTCTCCAGATCTTTACTAGAATATCCAAAAGTAGAATGGGAGGCAGATCTATTAGTTATCGGTCTCCTCTCCTGTTTAACCAACTACCAGTTTTATTCCCTGTCTACTTTTAAGGCAAGGCTTAAAACTTTCCTTTTAGATAAAGCTTCTAGTTAAAGTCACCCAGGTTAGCCTGAGCTATCTCTATAGCTATGCTGCTATAGGCTTACCCCAAGGCTGAAAGAAAAAATTTGGTTTATGCTTAACACATCTGCGAGGTCCGCGCAGCCAAACTACATCATTTTTGGCTGTGACATCCCTGAACACATACCCCCTACCCCCCTAAAACCATGCCACGCTGCTGCGGTTGGTAGTAGCCACCAACCGCGGCAGCGTGATCCGCGGAGCAATCCTCACTATCAAAGTCTATCTGTTCCAAGGTGAACAGGGTGCTTGGCAGAATCTGCAGCATTAACCTGTTCTGTGGAACCTAGGGTTAGACTGCTGGAGGACATGGGAACCCTTTTAATCATTCTGCTCCACTCTATCTATATTCTCCCATTCTGCAGTACTTGTTAGTTTAATCTCTAAGTTTATGCTCTCTCAGCCTTTTCTCATCAGAGTAACTTCTTCAGATCTGTTCCTGTTTGGCTGTGACTCTTTCCTGGATAGAAAAATCAACTGTGCTGCTGCCATCAACATCTTTGTTAATAAATGTTTGAGCTTGGCCTGATTTTCTTGTTTTTCTCTGACTGTGACTAGTTATGTGTTCTGTTTCATCCTTTGCATGGGGAGCTGGTTAACAGTTGCCTTTTGTATCTCTGCTTCTTTCTGTATCTCTGCTTCTGTCTCCTTGAACCCCAGCCAGCCTCGGCAAATGGCCGCTCAAACTGAGCCTGGTTCTGCTGGAAGTTCCTTCCTGTTAAAAGCGAGTTTTCCTCTCCACTGCGCAACAAACATGCGTGATTTAAGGGATTCCCTTTGAGCCAATAGGTCGATGCAAACAACTGGCTGTGAGATCTGACTGAATTGTCTCTGTTAAATGCCTTTTGATTACATGTTTTGAATTGGCCCTATATAAATGTAATTGATTGCAGTCTTTTTTAAAATCCTTAAGATGATTTAGGAATCTTGAAACATAGACATAATGGATACCTTTAAGATGTTTCTAATTTTGCAATGCGCTTAAAAAAGGATCTTAAATTTGAATCATAACAATGTTTTTTCAATATTGGTAAAAGGTGTATTAATTGTTATTTACAGCAGACCTCTCTCCTGTTTACAAAGTTTCATCCTTTTTTTCATAAGTGAATTATTAATGATTATCCTAATTATAGAAAGGCTCCTCGAAGCTTCTGTATAATAAAATAAACAATTGACTTTAGTGATTGAACTCTTAAATCCGTCTAGTCATGGGAGATTATCTCGTGCTGACAGTCTTTTGCTAGGAAGTTGTCAACAAGGTCAAAAAAGCCTTATCTTTGTCAGAGAGGTCTGTAATGTTCAAAGACATAGGAGTAAAGCCAGCTTAATGGCAATGGTGAACAGAATTAATTTTCTGAAAATTTGGTTGAAAATTTACCTGTCATGCAACCATAGATAACTCTAATTCTGGGCTTGTTTAACCAGAAATAGTTTATTTCATTTTTGATAGTCTTTTGACATGTTTTGTGTCTGTGCTTTCCTGTAAAAATGCTGTTTTGTTAAATGTATTTTAAATGCTTTCAACTGCCTTACGGCAACAGATACATTGTAACTATGCGCTTATCTTGAAGTATTTCTGACACATTCTCCTAATTCAAATATAATAAAATTTACCTTGATGGCTGTTTTTAACTGCAGATTGGCTGACATTTGGGAGGGAAGTAAGTTGTGGCTCTTTAAGGAGGAGTAGATTCAGTCGACTTCTGGAGCGGTCTTCACTTGGCTTGAAGTTGCTTACTGCATATACACCCTGCATAAACAAAGAACTCAAAATAACATCCTGGCTGAACGGCAAAAAAAAAACTTTCTCATGACTTTGGATGTGTTATATCAATATATCATAACACAAATCAATGGAGTAAAACAAAACAAGAAAATAACCAGAAAACAATTGTAAAAATGGCTGTTCATAAAATGACTTAGACAAACTTTATTGTCATTTTGTATACACAGGGTGTATACAAAATTAAAAGGGCGTAATTTAAAAAAAGACCTTTGAGAGGCTAGTCCTGGAGCAGCTAAGGCCCTTGATCAGGCCCTTCACTGACCCACTACAGTTCGCCTACCAGCCCCACCTGGGAGTAGAGGACAGCATCATCTTCCTGCTGAACAGAGTCTACAATCATCTGGACAAGCCGGCGAGCACTGTGAGAATCATGTTCTTTGATTTCTCCAGCGCCTTCAACACCATCCGCCCGGCTCTACTGGGTGAGAAGATGACTGCGATGCAGGTGGAGGCCCCAATCGTGTCATGGATTGTTGATTAACCTGACATGCAGACCACAGTATGTATGCATACAGAACTGTGTGTCTGACAGGGTGGTCAGCAACATTGGAGCCCCTCAGGGGACTGTCCTCTCCCCCTTCCTCTTCACCCTTTTCACCTCGGACTATTGCACCGAGTCCTCAGCAATTGTTGGCTGCATTGAAAAGGGTGATGAGAGTGAATACAGGACTGTGGTGGGCAACTTTGTCACTTGGAGTGAGCTGAACGATCACTACACTTTGGTTTTAAAAAATATAAAAATATAACCACGGATGTCTGGGAGACAGTGATTCACCTACATGTTATGAATGCTGGCGTAACATAAAGATCATATTATGAACAGTTTAGTTTGTGCCTTCAACGTGTTGCCCAAAGGAAGACGTTATTTGGATATAACAAAACCGAATATCTTCGGAACAGCTCCAAATGACACAAAACTCATGGGTGAGTAGAACATGATGTAATAATGTAAAATCAAGGGGCCAATGTAAAAAAAACAAAAAAAACAACGGTGTTCCCCTTTAAGTATATAATATTGAGTAAGTCTACTAGTTGGTTATAGTGCACATATGGCATTCCACTAGAATTGACTGAACCCCAGAGGAGCGAGGAGATCTTTCAGATATGTTTGTGATATAGTTGATTATAGTATTATCCTAAAAGGCTTGCTCAGGGACTATTACATCTAGCCTGGGTGCCATTCCGAACTTAGTCCCGCCCACAAGGTTTGAGGTCGAGAAGTTCGGTCTGGCTCTGCTCTGCTCTGCTCTGCGAGTATGATCGCCCACCCTCTGGCGATCCAATCAAATTGTCAGGGCGGGCTTTATACGATGATGGACAGATGATCAACAGTAACGTAATCAACCACGTGACCAAAGCGCGCTTGGGTGACAACAACAATGGCTGCCGCTGGAGAGTTGAGGTGAGTAGATTCTGCTATTAGGTCTGTTCTAGAAGATATCGACCGCAAATTAATTTTAAAAGAGGATCAGAGAAACGCGATCAAGGCTCATCTTCTTATTCTAGGCCTGCAACTGCACGCCTTGATTTTTGTTGACAACAACTATGCATCGCTTAACATACGTCACGCACTCCGTTGCTCTTATTGGTTGTAGGTCTATCCAATTGAGTGCAGAGGCATTTTTTTTCCTGGTTCATTCAAAACACGCCCCATAATCACAGCTCTATGGAGCAGTATCAGACTCATATTCTGACTAGAATTGAGTAGGACTACGTCAGGCTATATTACATCCCCAAGATGGATTTTTTTTTTTGTTCTTGCATCCACCTTGCTCTCTTTTATACTCCGCCTTTAAGACTGGCTGTTGCTTCTTGCGTCTCAGCCCAATCAAGATCAGATTGATAGTGCGTCCATATAGCATTATCAATCTGAAGCCTGTGATGTGCTATGTGTACGGTAGCACGGATAGCCTAAACTTAGACTCCACAGGTGCCTCTTCTCTTTCTACCCCGGCTCGGATCACAAGCCAAATGGGCAAAGCAAGCAATGCGATTTAGACATTGAAGTGTCCTTTCAGTTTCATCTTCCATCATACCAAATTTCTTAAGCATTCTTGGCTAATGGGAAGGGAGCCAAATGCTTATTGATAGCCGGTCGACCCGGGCTTTTCGAACCGCTAATTTTAGTGGGAAAAAGGCTTAACTATCTCATTTAAATCTATCAAAATTATTAATCTCTAAATCTAAATGCAGTGCTGTTCAGTGGAGCAGTGGGTAGCACTGCTGCCTTGCAGCAAGAAGGTTCTGGGTTCAGTTCCTGGCCTGGGGTCTTTCTGCTTGGAGTTTGCATGTAAGTGTTCTCTCCGGGTACCCTGGCTTCCTCCCACATTCCAAAACCATAATTTTTAGGTGAGTGTGTGAGAATGGTTGTTTGTCCTGTTTGTCTCTGTGTTGCACTGCGATGGACTGGCAACCTGTCCAGGGTGGACCCCGCCTCTCGCCCAGAGATAACTGGATATACGTAGGCACCAGCACTTCCACGTTCCCGCTTGGAATAAGCGTGACAGAAAATGGATGAATGGAAATCTAAATGTAGATAAGTCTTACCAGATAAACAGCGATGGCAGCTCCCAATAACCAGCCACAGTAAACATCCACGGGGTGGTTTCTAAACTGAATGATCCGGGTTAAGCCAGCCAGGATGGCCAGCATGACAAAAGAAAAGACCAGCAAAGGCTTCAGCAGCTTCGCTGAGTCTGTCAGCACTGTGTTAAAGTACATCTAAGGAGACACCATAAACAAAGAAAGTTCATTACTACATCTGAGCATATGTTAAATTTTATGTTACAAGCTAAATTTACTTACTGTACAAGTTTTTTTCTTAGAAAAAAATACTTACAGAGATGTAGACAGCAGCAAAGGCAGCCAGAGTAGCATGTTGGGATGGGAAAGACTTTCTGAAAGACAGAAGAAAATAAGCCTGAGGGTCCTCCAGTTGATTAACCATTTCAGACAGGCAAAGACAATGCTGAATACACATAAAAAGAGGAAGGGTTTGTGGAATCATATTTTTCCTTGGCCTATTTTTTGAGATAAAATATTTTGAGTGTGCCTGTTTGAGTAGGAGTAATGATAGAGACATCCTGACTATTCACTATGCTGTACTGTTTAGGGGGGCAGGAAGCAGATGCCTCCTTACTCAAGACAAGGGTATGAGGAAGGACATGAGAGACAATGAGTTCACAAAGCCTTGTTCATGCTGTGGTTAAAATGTATGTCCTTGATGAACTGAAGACTCATTGTCTGTGTTTGTGGAGTCTCCTTATATGCACCACCCACCAGAGCCTCACTAACAGTTCAGCTGTATGCGTTGTTCTCCTCTGCAGAGTAAAATAAAACTTCCTTGTATAACAACTCTCAGTGCTCATTATACTTTACAGGTTTTTTCAACAAAACATGGATGTGTTTTCTGTATGTGCATTGTGGTAACTCCCCATAATATAAATGAAGCATGTAAATGTATAGCATTGAAGGCCACAATAAGACATCTGACGTAAGGTCTTAAACTATGGCTTTAGTTTTTAATTGGTACCACATGTAATACATTGTTCAAATTAGCTACTGTTTTTTTTTCTAAAGTAAATTAAACATGTTCATAAATAAAACTTTAGGATAGGTTTGTATCTGCATTGATACAGCTCATCACAACATTGTTTTAGAAAAGGTTTGAACATGATGTTGTTCTACCCAGCCACTGAAGCAGGTGAGTCCAATCTTCACTATGAATTAACCTGTGCAGATTGGACTCACCTGGTTAATTGGCTGGGTAGAACCAATACATGACATGGAGATGACTTGTTGACTCCACATTGCCCATGTCTGCCTGATCTTGACCTGTTCTGCCTCTCAACCTCCGAGCCTGGCTGTCCCTGTTCAGATCTGTTTGCCTGACCTGTCTTTGGACTCTTGTTGAATTCTGTTTGTGGACTGTACTTAGATCTACCTCCTGACTTCGCCTACACTCCAGAATCTGGAACCCTGTGCGGCAACTGCTATGTCATATGTCAGCCGACCGGCTGGTATCAACCTTGGTCTCTGGGCATGGACTGTGTCTGAACCAGGTTAGTGAATTATGTGTTCATATCATCCTCCGTCAGGTTATCGTGGTTATCGACGCCCTAGCTGCTGCTACTGCAGATCAGCTGCCTGTTTATTTAATTAAACGTTTTTGAGTAATCCCACTATCTTGCCTGACTACTAGGGTCCTCTGCTCTGAGTTGTGACAGAGATGGTCCGTAGCCTGTCCCAGTTCCAAAACAGGCTCCACCTGTTTTGACCAAACATGGTCAAAACAGGTGACCATGTCTTGACCATATCCAAAACATGGTCACTAACTCTTGAAGTGGGAACTCTGGCTCATGTCCAGCTGGTTTTTCAGAGTGATTGATAAGTCAACAGTGACTTATCAACTAAGCGCTCACCAGATACCTATTGACAGTCAGCATGGTAGGAAGAGAAAAACAAGTGAACTAAAACAAAATGTATATATATGTTGTCCAGCAGTTCAAAAATACTGGCTTTATTGGACAAAGGATCAGATCAACAACAGACTGAAGAAGCTAAAGAAAACTGGACGATTTCAGTAATGCAATATTCTAATTATGGTAACACCATTTCTTATGTGTACATTAATGGTTCAGACTAATGGCAATAAACTTAATATTTGTACTACTACTTGTTTGTAGCAAGTTTTGTTGTTTAAATTAAGGGATATATGTCCTGGCTCAGAACAGGAGGACCCAGTATTCAAGGAGACAGATAATTCAAAAGCGTTTATTAATAAACTGACCTGCAGGAAAAGCAGCTGGGGTTTTTAAGGCAGTAACCTCATCAGAAAGGAAACACAATTTAGGGACCACATCAATCTGACGGAGGAAGATTATGAACATGAATCAATTACCTGGATTAGTTCAGTCCATGCCCAGAGTATGAGGTAGGATCCAGCTGGTGGGCTGCAAACAAGAAACGGTGGGCACCGCCCAGGGTGTCACAGACGCCGCAGCCCTGGAAGACGGAGAACAAGCAGGAGAACAGATCCAGGCACACGAAGGAGGGCAGGATAATCAAGAGGGCAAAGCCAGGGGCGAGGACATGCTCAGAATTAAGATCAGAACTCTGAAGAGGTTCCAGAGGGAAATCCAGGTCAGGGACAGGAAACAGCCCTGAGTTCTTCAAACATGCAAAATCCATCAGGAGTCCATAGACAGGGCAGGCAAACAAATCACACGGGAACAGGCAGGCTCAAGGCTGATTTATACTTTGAAACAAGGTCGTCTGCGTAGGTGTTGCTGTGAACAAAAAGACATAAATCAAAAATGGCTGCGTCAAGCTCACTGTGACAGACTGCTGCGGGGAGTATAACCAGCCCTTCAGTGGTTAAAAATAAAGCTGTAGAACCGGAAATAAAAACACAAGGAAAACTGCTGTAATTGCATCCATGTCCATCATCTCCCTTTCAGCAGATGCAGGCTCTGGAGGCCGGCCGTGAGGCTGGAGGCGTGGCACAGTATCTAAGGAGGACGGCTGTGAGGCCGATGAAAAAAGAGGACGGCCATGAGGCCAGCGACGAAAGAGGGCCTCTGTAGGACGGCTGTGAGGCCAACGATAAAAGAGAACATGTGGAGGACGGTCATGAGGCAAGTGACGAAAGAGGAGCTCTGGAGGACGGCCATGAGGACTGCGACAGAGGAGGACTTCTGGAGGACAGCAACGGAGGAGGACCTCTGGAGGACGGTGATGGAGGAGGACCTCTAGAAGATGCTGTCTCTACAGCAGGAACCTTGGACCTTGGGGTGACAGCGGCACAGGAATCTTTGGCTCTGCCGACTGCTGGACAGGTACCTTGGGGGCTGCCGACAGCGGCTCAATAACCTAGGAGGAGGTGGCACAGCTTGAGACCAATGAAGAGGCATGGAGCGCTTGCTGAGGGGCCTTGGATGCATGGAGAGCCCACTGAGGGGCCTTTGAGGCCACTACCTTGGAGCTCTCACATTGGGCCCTTGGAGGTTTTACAAAGTTGGAGCACTCACAGTGTTATGTTTTGCCATTAGACCCTTCCGGGGGTTCAGGGATCTCTGGATGGTGCTGAGCGTGCTCATTAAGAGGAGCTAACTGTGGTGGAACACTAAAGGGATGTGAGTGAGAAGAAGCTGTAACAGGTTCTGACTGGGGAGTGGAGAAGCTAACAGGTTCTGACTGGGGAGTGGAGACGCTAACAGGTTCTTACTGGAGAGTGGAGATGCTAAAGGGTTCTGACTGGAGAGTGGAGAAGCTATTGCGTTCGGACTGGGAGTGGAGACGCTAATGGGTTCTGCCTGGGGAGTGGAGACGCTAACGGGTTCTGGGTCAGGGAGTGGCCCGCTAAGGGGCTCTGACTCGAGAACTGGCCCACTAAGGGACTCTTGCTTGGGAAAGGCTGACTGGCAAGGAGCTTATGGAACTGAAAAAACTCCTTATTCTTCCCATAAAAGAACTCCCAGTGGGGTGTGATAATGGGAAATGGTTTAAGAGTTCCAATGCGTGAAGCTAGCTGTTGGTCAAGGAGGTGACGTCTGAGACCATAGGGAAAACTGATCTGGTTAGGAGGTGAAGTAAAGCTGGCGGCGTCAGGCTGAACCACTGGAGAGGGAGTAGCGGCGTCAGGTTGACCCACCAGAGAGGGAGTGGTGCTATCAGACAGACCTGATGGAGGGGCAGTGGAATTTATCCGGCCCGCCGCAGTGTCTGCGTTTGGAGGTCAGTCCTGGAGATACTGTTTTATGCTATGGTGGCATGCTTACCCACTATAGAGGGAGTAGCGGCGTCAGCCTGACCCACTGGAGGTGGAGTAGTGGCGTCAGGCTGACCCGTTGGAGAGGGAGTGGTGGCGTCAGGCTGACCCACCGGAGAGAGAGTGATGCAATCAGACTGACCTGATGGTAAGGCCGAGGTATTTCTCCGCCAGCGACAGTGACTGCGTTTCGAGGTCAGTCCTGGAGATAGTGTGCAGC
This sequence comes from Cyprinodon diabolis, assembly GCA_030533445.1. Taxonomy (NCBI): domain Eukaryota; kingdom Metazoa; phylum Chordata; class Actinopteri; order Cyprinodontiformes; family Cyprinodontidae; genus Cyprinodon; species Cyprinodon diabolis. Next base: position 42,189,500 of record CM060067.1, on the reverse strand, counting down.
GTGAGGTGGAATCTAGAGAAGTGGATGGACCTGACGAAGATGGCGTTGAACATGCAGTGGTAGCAGGTGATCTGATAGGCTGAGGTGGAGGTGGCTTACTGAAAAGCTCTGCAAAAGAAACCTTTTGGTTCCTTCAAAAATGTCCAATAACCCTACGGCAAAAAGAAGTGGAGATTATAGAATTCAAAGTGGGAAGCAGGACATTCAGGACTCTGGTGGTCTATCGGGTTGTGGGTCCTGGTTTGATCTCTGCGGGGTAGGTCGGGTGTCTGACCGGGATGGAGGCCTGGGGTTGGGGGTAACTACTACCCATTTACCCACATATATGCATGCACTAGGCCCAGGGGGGTGGGTGTGCCGAGCAGTGTCAGGGGAGCGGGGCCACTCAGGTGGTCGTGAATTGTTTGAGGGACCTTGCTTTGGGGCTTTGCAAGGACACCCACCCAGCTGTTTTAAATGCTTAGCAGACATGGAGGACCCTACCTATCAAGGACAGAATTGTCCTATACTCACAGCACTTTCAGGGTCACACTCTGTGCATTTTTCATGAATTCTGGCCAGATGTATTAGTCCTTCAAAACCCTGCCTTGGTGCTAAATAGTCCTGGCTGTAGACAACGCACCAAAGTCTTAGTTTAACATACCTCTCTGCAGCTTCTCCACTGTTACCCATCCATTACCCTATCCAGTGTCTAGCCCACAAACCAATTAAATAAATAAGCGAAAAAAATACTAAAGCATCTCATTACAATCTAATTGAAATTAAAATGACTCCATTTGGGGAAAAAAAGTTTAAACAAAAAAATGTAGTTTTCCTCATTTGCACATGACGCTGAACAGGTTTTTAATGTATTTTAGCATGAGGTTATTGCATAAGTATTGCGAGATTGTGGAGGGAAAAGTTTTTTTCTAAGAACTAGTACAGGATAGTAATAAATACCCCTCATTGCCTATTTCAAATGCCTAATTAATATGCCTCATAAAAGCTCCAATTAGAGCTTTTATGAGGCATACTCTGGTCATGAACAATGTATGTTGTTTACATTGTTCGAGCTTTTCTACATATGCTTGTTGGATATATGGTGTGTTATATATGTGTTATGTGCTTACAACTTTGTTCTAATGTTATGTTGATCATGTTGTTTTAAGTTATGTTTGTCCTGTATTTACAACATGTTGTCTGCTCTGTTTTCTAGACGTATTCTATGGTATGGAAGCCAAACTCTGATATTATTAAAAATAAATATATTAATGAAAAAGTACTATGAAATAATTAATAAATAGGAGTGCATTTATGCATGATGATACAGCAATAAATACATGTAAGCAGTAATACGTTATTCAATGAAACATAAATGTATATCGATTTTATGAAATTTCTTAATGGAATCATCTGTGGAATAATTACCCTATTGATTTGCTATTTATGTATTCACTTGTAATTTTTATTTATTTCTGTGTTTGAATTAATATTTTCCTAGTTTTTTTTATATTTTTTCTGCCTGTCCTTATCACTTAATTATCTTTATTTTTGTGTATCATAGAAATTCAAAGGTTACATTTATTTTTTGCTATATTTATCTACATTGTCTTGTGTAATTCTAATATATTTATAAGTTAAGCAATTATTTATTTTTGCATTAATCATTACTAATATCAAAAAGCGTCCTTCATACTATGGAGTACAGCTAGAAAACAGGAAAGATGACAGGATTTAACAACTTAGGGGAGAAGTTAACGACTCCTGGTGAGCAAATAATGTTTTTACACATGCATAGTACATATGGAACTTTCATATCCACAAAAGTAAGTACAATGCACCTTACATATACACATAAACACATTAAATAACATGAACATGCTCGATATAATTCTTAAACAAAAACATAAATCAATTGTTGGCACTTTTGGAACACTATTATTGATACTAGGTTTTATAAAAGCCCAGAATCCGAAGCAAATCAAACTTTAACTCTATTAATAATCAAGACTAGAGAACTATTAGAGTATATTCTTGATTATAAGCAGGTCTATCACAGAACGTCTTAAGCTGATAGGTTAAACTAAATTAACCTCTCAAATATTATTCTTATAATTGTTAGTTTAATCAGTTTAATCTTAGTTTAATCACTCATAATGGCAGCAACTGAATGGAGGATCAATCCTACCATAATAAAAAAATAAATACAGAAATAAATAAATGCTCCAAAAATAAATAAGCATACAATTAATTGTCCCCCAAAAATAAAATAAACAAATTTATGCAGGAAGAAATTAAATTATACAGCTTTTATGATATTTACCTTATTCAGGGACCTGATTTTTGTTTCTCAAGAGTGCTTGGTTGAAAGATTTGTTGGCGGTCCCTAAATGCACCACTGTGTGTGGGAGGAGGGAGCAGCTGAGAGACACTGGCCGACATCGGAGTCCCTCAGTCGGATCAACCGTGAGCTAGATCCCTCTGAAAAACTACATTGTCAACATCTGTGTCCCTGTGTGCTGCTAACTGAAACACACGGTCTGTCTGAGCGTCCAAACGAAAAATTATAAAGTCAATAGTTATAACCTTAGCATTGTTTTCAAAAACAGTTGCTAAATTTCTTAGCTCACTGACAACTTTATCATAGGTAGCCATGTTTGTTGTAACTGCGGCCGGTGGCTGCTAACCAGCCAATGGGCAGAAGTTGCAGAAATGCATGTAGAAATGTAAAAATGATAGGCAGAAATAAACAGCATGGAAGATATAAATAGGGTAAAAAAAAATACAAAGGAAGAATAAACCAGACAAAAACATTTTGAAATGCACAAAAATAAACACTTAAAGAAATAAGTAATAAATAAATAAAGTTAAAGATTATAACAGACAATAAATAAATAAGGTAATTGTTATAAAAATATGAAAAAACAAAGAAGCTAATTAAAAGAGATATATACATTTATGTCTGACTGTATAATTTATTTTCTATCTACATTTATTTGTTTATTGCATTTTTAGGGGGAGATTAATTGTATGCTTCTTATTTTTGGAGCATTTATTATTTCTGTATTTGTTTTTAATTATGGCAGGATTGGTCCTCCATACAGGTGGGGAAACTGATCTAGGAATCATATTTTGCAAACCTATTTTTTATATGTGCTGTATGCACATGTTTTCACACATTTATTACATGTAAAGCTTAAAAAATGATTGAGATTTCATTCCATGACAGTTGGTGAACTGAGAAAAAAGGGGTGAACACAATTTTGAAAAAAAAAAAAAATAGTTAAAAGAAATTCATGGTTCGATGGGGTGGTTTTTCAGTCGCTTATAATTTTTTGCCAAAAATACTTTGCAAAAACTATAATAAGAAATTACTACCCTGTAAAAAGACAAAGAAGTAGTTGGAGGATGATAGCGCCCACTAAAGCAATGAATAAAATATGGATATATTGCATGTGTTTCCATTCCTTGCTGTTATGTTGCTTTCACAGTTATCATGTGAACAAATGTGCAATTTTTATTGTATTAGTTATTTAATGGAAGTACTGCAATTGTGAAACTTTGCATTGTCGAATTTAGCAGAATATCAAAAAAAAAATTTTCTAACGCAACTTACAAAAATTGAGTGAACATTAAGGAAAATGATTGGAAGAAAAAAGGTCTTCAGACTCCCACAAATATCCTCAAAAAATCCTCAGGGCAATCTGCAGTCACTCAAACAATTAAAGGAAGACTTACCTCCCATTGTTGATGAGTCCTGGGTCTGGTCCAGAACAAATATCCTCCAGAATAAAAGCTTCATCACAACTGGACATGTTGATGTGGGTCAAATTGGGTTTGCATACATCCAACCAGTAGGGTGTATGTTGTCCAGTGGATAGTTGAAGGATGTTCGTAATAAGTGCTGTCACACACAGGCCAAAGATATGGATGCCTGTATAACAGACTGTTGTTAATTATCACATAATAATGTTAACTTCAACACCTGTACTTGTATGCACATAATGTAATTTATTTAGTTTGCCATGTTTTTCCATCACTTTTTTAGCAGCCAACATTTATTAAGAAACCCAGTTCTTCTTTTAATGTTTATCGTTAAAAATTATTTACATTGCCTTCATGTAACTCATCCGCGAAAATGGAAAGAGAAGGCTGGACTTCGTGAGGAGGTTTAGATCCTTCACTGTGAGGAGCATGATGCTTCAGATCTCCCTTACCTATACTGTAGAGCAGGGGCCTTCAATGTTTTCCAGGCCAAGGACCCCCAAACTAATGGTGAGATGGAGCAGGGGCCCCACAAATTATATATAATTGTATGAAATTGTGTTCTATCAAACTGGTCCTATAGTCACTCTATTACAGATGGAGTAATGTAACCAAAGTTATTTCACCCTGGGATTATAAAAGTATTTCTGATTCTGATTCCTGGTTGATGGGACAGGTGTTGTGAATGAAACGGTGCCCAGCTCGAAAGAGCTCCTGTGTATCGCTGAATGTGTGCATTGATGACTGAAAGACATCTTCTGCCTCCATTTATCTGTTTACTACAGTGTGTTGAATTTATGTTAATGAGTATTTAAAGACATTTCAATTAGTCGAAAAAATTGCAGCAGGGAATATAAAAAAAGTCTTATCAACTGCATCCTTTGCTGTAGAAGGTGCAATCTCTCCTCCCATCATCTGTATACATGGCAGCATTAGAGCCAATAGCAAGACTAAACCTATTAAATAAGACTTGCTTGCTATGGGTTTTGCTCTGGAACTTTGCTCTGGAACCTCTAAAATGTATTGTTCAAGGAAATCCAATCCTATCCACTTTTATTTATATAGCACATTTTACAACAAAAATGTTTCAAAAGGGCTCTGCATAAATGCCCCCTCTGGCTCAGTTAATAAAAAACAACAACATCAGCTCCCATAACTATGCAGACGACACACAGCTTTACATCACCATGTCACCAGGTGACTATGAACCAATTCAAGCACTGAGGAAATGCTTAGAAGAAATCAATGCCTGGATGTGGCATAATTTTCTTCAACTGAATAAAAACAAAACTGAAGTAATAATCTTTGGACCAATAGAGGAGAGATCTAAAGTTAGCACACAGCTTCAGTCGCTTCAGCTGGTAACCACTGATCAGGCCAGAAATCTAGGTGTAGTGCTGGATTCAGACTTGAACCTCCAAAAGCATTTAAAGACAATTACAAGGTCGGCTTTCTATCCCCTGAAGAACATTTCCAGGATTAAAGGACTAATGTCTCAGCATGATCTGGAAAAACTAATCCATGCGTTTATTTTTAGTCGAATTGATTAGTGCAACGGTGTTTTCACAGGTCTGCCTAAAAAGTGGATCAGACAGCTGCAGCTGATCCAGAACACTGCTGCCCTTGTCCTCACTAAGACTAAGAAAGTAGAGCACATCACCCCAGTTCTAAAGTCCTTACACTGGCTCCATGTATCTCAGAGAATAGACTTTAAAATGCTTCTGTTAGTCTATAAATCTCTGAATGGCTTAGCACCTAAATACATCACAGACTTGCTATCAGTGTACCAACCCTCCAGACCACTCAGGTCTTCTGGATCCAGCCTGCTCTGCATTCCTAGAACCAGAACTAAACATGGAGAAGCAGCATTTAGTTCCTATGCTCCACTTATCTGGAGCAAACTTCCAGAAAATTGTAAAAGTGCAGAAAGCCTGAGTTCCTTTAAATCAAGACTAAAAACACATTAGTTTAGGATTGCCTTCGACTGTTCTAGTTAAACAGTTCAACTGAAACATCATTAGTTCAACTTTCTTTCTTTTCTTTAGTCGAACTGTTTTGTACATTTTTTTATTTTTTTTCCTACTTGCTTTGATTCTGTTTTATTTTCTTATATTTTAATCATGTAAAGCACTTTGCATTGTCTTTGTACTGAATTGTGCTATACAAATAAATTTCCCTTGCCTTGCTTTGCCTAAACAAAAACAAAAAACCCATGACATACACACAAAAGCAGTTTAGAATGAATAAATGAATAAAAATGACACAGAGGACCACACAATTATGAAGTGTAAAAAACCAAAGAATAAAAGTGGGTCTTAAGGCGAGACTTAGAACTCTTCACTGAGGAGGCTGAAAGCAAAGTATTCCAAAGTCTGGGGCCAACTACAGAAAAGGCTCTGTCCCCTCTGGTTTTAGGCCTCGTCTTAGGCACTGTTAGCTGAAGATGGCTCTGAGACATCAGAGCACATGCTGGAGAGTAAATCTGGAGGAGGTTGGTAATGTATTGAGCAGCCGTCACATTCAAATCTCTTAACAAAAACAGTAAAATCTTAAAATCAATTCTAAAATGAAAAGGGAGCCAGTGCAGAGATGCAAGAATTGGTGTGATGTGTTGATGTATTCTGGTCCCCGTTAAAAGACAAGCCGCTGCTTTTTGGACCAACAGCAGACAGGAGAGAGCTGGTTGGCTAATGCCTGAATAAAGTGCATTGCTAGAAATAAAAGAGTGTAAAACCTGCTCAAAGAGGTTCAAAGATAAAATGGTTTTACCTTAGATAAAAGACTTAGATGATAAAAACACAATTTAAAATGCTTTTATTTGTCCAGTTTCAAATCACCATGGTTGGTTAATTTGGGACATACCATATCTTTGAAAGCTCAAAATTTTGAGATGACACTGCTAAACACCATCACATCTGCCTTACTCTCATTAAGTTTCAGAGAACGTTTTGATAATCAAGCCTTGACATCACCCAAGTGTTCGAGTAGTGGGGGTTAGGGGGCACTGGCTCTTTTTTTTGGCAATTGGCAAATAAATGTGATGAGAAATGGTACGCTTTACCATATTTAGTAAAAATCTCTTTGAAAGGGAAGAGGTATAGCACACACAATAAAGGTCCCAGCATAGAACCCCAAGGGACTCCACAATAAAGGGGGGTCAGACGATGACATCGACTCCCCCATCCTGACAGAAAGACCTCTCTGACATCCAGGAATTAAACCACTGCAGAGCGGTCTGCCTCTTAGGTGGTCTAAAAGAATTGTGTGGTCATCTTTGTCAAAAGTAGTAGTAAGAGCTAAAAGCACAATGGCGGAACTGCCAGAATCAGTTGTTAAAAACCTTTAAAAACTATTCAAATCTTTAACAGTGCTGATTCAATACTGTTAAATGTTTTATACCCTAACAGAATATATAATGATATAAAATGCCATGTTTGTCAAAAAAAGTTGCACTTGTGCCATTTCTCCAAAATCTTTGAGACAAACAGTAATTTGAAAATTGGTCGATAATTAGAAAGAGTCTTGGGATCCGAACTACTGTAGTTTTTTCATCAGTGGTTCAACAGCTGCTTTTTTTACAGAAAGAAGACACAGTTCCAGAAGACAGACTGCTTTTAATTATTTCACCAACAACAGCTTTAGTAGTGTCTACAACCTTAATAAAAAAGCAAAGAGGGGCAATGGAACAGGAGGAAGGTTTTAGCTTTAGATCAATTTCTGTCAAAACAGCTGAGCTTACCTGCCTGTCCACCCTCCAACACCATCTGCAATGTAGAGAGAACCACTGGATTTACACTAACCTCCCGGACCGTGAACATTACCCTCACTAGATCAAGCCAAGTCTCTACCTCCAAGTCACTATCAGCCTGCCAGCACTGCCTCTGCTTACACTGCACGTTCACAATGAAACTTCGGTAAAACAAATTGTCTGTCTGTCCATGAAGAGGCAATATCATTTCACATATGCAACTTGTGTGGCGAGGGGACAATTGCTTAACATCCTCCAGCCAAGCAACCAGTGAAATTCCTGCATGTGAATTTCAGCTCTGGCCACCCAATAAATTAGGCTTTCAAAGACTGATCATAAAACAGACAGCATGTGGTAAACTACACAATGCACTCTGCTACCAAATCATGCTTGAAACAATATTCTGACAATATATGATTTCAGTAAATTTCAACAAAATGTTCTATATTTAATAGCATATATTTTTTTTTAGAAACAAGGAATATGAGAGCAAAATTTGAAACCGCTGTTGCTGCTACCCTGTCTCTGTGTTGAGTTTCAGAGTAGCTGTGATGAAAGCTAACTGTTGCTGTTGCTTGTTGCATTCTGCATGCGGAGCTCTTAACAGGGACCACAACAGGAAATCTTGTTTTAATTTACAAGTCATTGAACAAACTCAAAAAAAATCCCAGTCCATTAGTACCAAACTCTGCTGTTAACATACATTATACATACAAAACCCTCATTATAGTTAATGAGGGTTTTTACACTGCCTATGCCAGGGTGCAGCCGGTATATGGCCATGTGCTGACATCCGACCTAAAGCAATTTTTTTGCATGATAATCAAAAAAGTTCACTCTGCACCAATGGCAAACTGCACAAGCAACGCATTAACATTGTTAAAATGTTTATTAAACCCTTTATTAAATAAGGATTATGTGATAACTGTGTCACAATGAAAATCTCTTGGGACACAGTCTCATTAACAAGAGAGGCTTCTTTTACCACAAGCAGACTAGTTTTATTTGAAAGCCTAACTATATTAATAACTATATTTGTTTATTTATATATATTTGACAATAAATGCACCAGATCTATTAGAAAATAGCTTTTTTGCAATCAGTGTAGCGTTTAAGAGTTAATTTGAGGCGGGCTGCAGTAGTTTGGGGAAGAATCACCAGCATAGGAGAAGGGACGCTCTGGGAGTGGAGACGGATTGTTAGTGATTAGGCAGAGACTATGGGACAGTTGAATGGAGATAACAGATTTCACTAACCTTCTCACAATCGGGGAAATATCAGCTGTGCTGCTCCCATCAACACCTTTGTTTATAGATGTTTAAGCTCTGCCTATTTTTCAGTGTAGTCCTGTTTCTCTGACTGTGACTGTCTGGATGTGCTCTCTTCGTCCTCTGACATGGGAACTGGCTCGGAGCTCGTCCGCCTGGCTATTTATTTCTGGACGGGGCCGCCTGTGGAGCTTGTTGACAAGTTCTTTTGTATCCCTGCCTCACCACTGGTTTTAAATCTTGTTTTGTGTTCCTCATTCAGTTGTTTGGATCTAACTTCTGAATTCAGCACTTCATCACTATGGCATTATTGTAGTATTTTGCGAACTTGAATTTACTTTGGCAATTTTTTTTCTTATTCTGTCATTAGCCGTTATCTTTTAATAAAAACGCACAATATTTGGATAATCACAAATTCTTTCCTTTGTCAATTTATGATGTTATCTTCCCGACACTAGGTACATTTATTTACAGATACATATTTTCTCTCACCTATAAAGCGGACAGCTCGACGGATGTAGGAGTTAAAATTACAGCCTGCAGCACTGATGTTGGCCTCAGTCTGAGTAGTTGATGACCTCCTGGACAGATAGCAGTACAGGATAGCTTCTCCTATCAAGATCTACACACACAAAAAAATAAAAAATGATTATAACAAATGACACAAAGCTGGTTAGATAGAAATTTAAAAAAGACCAGCTTATCAGTGAAAGACCTTTTGTCGAACAAAACAGCGTGCTGCATATTGAAGATAAACGGTCTTTAGGCATTGAATTTATAACACTGACTTTCTAACCTGTGCAATTATGTATGGGATTTTTTTTTTTTTTATTCACTAGCAAAAAAATGTGCATGTAAAAATACTGGAAATTCATATTAATAAAATAATTTATATTAGTTTATCAGCAAAAAATTAAATGCAAAAATTCAAATGAAATTTTTTTATTTTATTTTAATGAGCTGTTATCAAATCAAATTACCCGAATTTGGTCACGTGACACCGCATTTCAATGGCCTTCCATATATAAGCTGTCAGGGTTCTGTGTTCTGCTTATTCTCTTCCAGAGGTGGTTGTTGTTGACAGGTGGGCGTGGGCCCGCACCTGCGGCTTGTCGAGGCTACTCGGCTGAGCTTAAGAGGAGTCAGCTGAAGGAGAGTTAAACTGTTGTGGTACGCCTAGGCCTCTGTCAACAGATCTCTGTAACCTGATGTTTTGGATTCTTGATTCTAACCCGTCTCCTGTCTCCCTCAGTTCGTTGAGTTCTGGATTGCTCGCCTGTCTCCATGCTCTGAAGACTGGTCTCTGAATCCCTGTGGCTCAGATTCTGCTCTGGCATTCCCCTCGAGCCCCCTTGGTGCTACCAAGAGACCCCTTTACTGGATTTACACAGGTTCCTTCAGCTTCTCCTTGAACCTGCCTCTGCTGCGGTGCTGCTCGGACCCCCTCCTAAGTCCCACCTGTCGCTAAGCCACCTCCCCCATGTCAGAAAGCTGCGAGTTAGAGAACCCTTTCCTCCACTCACCCTGCCGTGATAGGTTATCCGTACCTGGCGGTAAGCAGGGCAATAACAGCGTTTTTTTTAAACCTTCTTCTAGTCTTAATCAGTTTCTTCTTTCCTCCCGCAGAACCTCGAACACTGATGTTCCGAACCTCGCCTGCGACTCCCGTTCTGAACCTTATTTGTGTGTAGTTAACAAATGTCTTAAACTGCTCCTTGTTTCCCCGTCTGTGTCTGCATGTGGGCCAAACACCTTAAAACCATGACATAAGCACTGGCTCTAATCAGTGAAGCATTTTACCTAAGATGGTTTCAACAAAAGAGTTTTTTTTTTCCGTTTTTAAACTGGTTCGGTTCAGCTGACATGGAATTCAAGTGCTTTATTATCTGCTTAAACCCATTTCTATAGGTATGGAGTTAGTCTCAATTTTCACAAATACACATATGTGGCTCAGGTTATCCTGAGCTATCTGTATAGTTATGCTGCTATAGGCTTAGACTTCTGGAGGACATAGGGACCCCCATTTCATCATTCTGCTTCATTCTCTCTCTGTTCTCCTATTCTGCAGAATCTGTTAGTTCAATCTCTAACGTTCTGCTCTATCTGCTTTTCCTCAGAGTAGCTTTGCCTCGTCTGTTCCTGTTTGGCTGTGACGTCATCCAGGAAAGAAACATCAGCTGTGCTGCTTCCATCAACACCCTTGTTTGTAGATGTTGGAGATCGGCCTGTCTTCAGATGTGGTCCTGTTTCTCTGACCGTGACTGAGTGGATGTGCTCTCTTCATCCTCTGGCATGGGAGCTGGCTCGGAGCTCGTCTGCCTGGCTGTGTGTTTCCTGGACGGGGCCGCCTTTTACAGCTGCTTTTTGTGTCTCTGCTTCCGTCTCCTTGAACCCCAGTCGGCCTCGGCAGATGGCCGCTCACACTGAGCCTGGTTCTGCTGGAGGTTTCTTCCTGTTAAAAGGGAGTTTTTCCTCTCCACTGTCCCTACAAGCATGCTTAGTGTGAGGGATTGTATTTGAGTCAATGAGTCAATGCAATCAACTGGTTTTCCTTAGATATAAAACTTTGTATCAATTTGACTGTATGATCTGGTTGAACTGTAAAGTGCCTTGAGATGACATGTGTTGTGAATTTGGCGCTATATAAATAAACTGAATTGAATTGAATTGATTCATACAGTCATGGCCAAAAGTAATGAGAATGACACAAATATTATATTTTCACATGATCTGCAGCCCTCAGGTTTTCATGTGTGTATGTCAGATGTTGTCATCCCAACAGAAATACAATTGTATACAATACAATCATATTATGAGTAACAAAAGCTTTTAATGACAGAATGAGTTAATGCAGCAAGTCAATATTTGCAGTCCTCTTCTTCAGAACCTCTGCAATTCTCCCTGTCATGCTCTCAATCAACTTCTGGACCAAATTCTGACTGATAGCAGTCCATTCTTGCCAATCAATGCTTGCATTTTGTCAGATTTCCAAGGTTTTTGTTTGTCCACCCGTCTCTTGATGATTGAACACAAGTTTTCAATGGGATTTAGATCAGTTTCCAGGCCATGGACCCAAAATCTCAATGTTTTGTTCCCTGAGCCAGTTAGATATTACCTTTTCTTCATGGCAAGGTGCTCTATCATTCATGGCTGTGTTTTTAGGTAAGTTTGTGAGAGAGTCGACTCCCTTGACTGAGAAGCAACCCCACACATGAATGGTTTCAGGATGCTTTACAGTTGGCATGAGACAAGGCTGGTGGTAGCACTCACCTCGTCTTCTCTGAACAAGCTGTTTTCCAGATGTCCCAAAACAATCGGAAAGAGGATTGATCAGAGAAAATGACTTTACCCCAGTCCTCAGCAGTCCACCCTCTGTACCTTTTGCAGAATATCAGTCTGTCCCTGATGTTTGTCCTGGAGAGAAGTGGCTTCTTTGCTGCCCTCCTTGAGACCAGGCCTTGCTCCAAGAGTCTCCGCCTCACAGTGCGTGCAGATGCACTCACACCTGCCTGCTGTCATTCCTGAGCAAGCTCTGCACTGCTGGTAGCCTGATCCCGCAGCTGAAACACTTTTAAGAGACGGTCCTGGCTGGTCTTTCTTGGGCGCCCTGGAGCCTTTTGGCAACAATGGAATCTCTCTCCTTGAAGTTCTTGATGATGCGATAGATTGTTGACTGAGGTGCAATCTTTCTAGCAGCGATTCTCTTTCCTGTTAGGCCTTTTCTGTGCAGTGCAATGATGACTACACGTGTTTCTTTAGAGATAACCATAACCAGAAGAGAAACAATTATCCCAAGCACCAGCCTCTTTTTAAAGTGGTGTCATTATTACTTAATCATGACAGATTGATCTCCAGCCCTGTCCTTATCACCACCCACACCTGTGTTAATGGAGCAATCACTGAAACAACGTTAGCTGGTCCTTTTAAGGCAGGGCTGCAATGACGTTGAAATGTGTTCAAGTTCATTTTCTAGGCAAATATTGACTTTGCAATTAATTGCTGTTATGCTGATCACTCTTTATAACATTCTGGAGTATATACAAATTGCTGTTATAAAAACTGAAGCAGTAGACTTTGTAAATATTAACATTAGAATCATTCTCAAAACTTTTGGCTATGACTGCACATGCACAGAACAAGATTCACCAAAGTATTTCTGTTCCATAAACATTATAAATAAAATTATAAAGTACCAGTAGTCTTTAAACTTCTCTGCATTTGTGTGTGGATTTTTGAGATTTCCCTGACCTGCCTCCATACACAAATGTGTTTTTTTAAACAGGGAATGGTTTGCAACCAATCAGAAAGCTCCATTGTATAAGCCAATCACAAGAAAGTACTCCATGTGGGATGACATACTGCCAGATTCCACATCCTCCGTAACCACTCCGCTCCGGACTGCCTGCCCAAAGCAAAGCCTACAAGTCTCTGTGGTTCCTGACATCTTGCTCTGCTTCCACTTCCTTGCAGCTCTAGAAGAGCATGTGTATATCATTATTTATGGAATTCTTGTCTGAATTCTTACCACAACAGGGTCAATAATAATTTCAGCTTGCAGTTTTTTATGTCATTTATTCTTTCAGGGTTGACGACTTAATTTAGTATTTATATATTTCTGGTTGAAGTTAGATTTTTTTTATTTCAGGTAGAATTTCTTCTAATATGTGTTTAATTGTTTCAGGTCAATGTTATACATTTTGTTCATTAATTTCCAGTTAAAGTTTTTCATCCAATATTCATTTATTTACCTAAAGCAATGATAAGCACAAAAATGATTCTCTGCTAAAAAAAAATACTATACTGTAATCAGTAGAACTCTCTGTACCACAATCAGTTTATTTGAATGTTTTGCAGATTTCATCATTAAGGTTTTATTCATGCATTAAACATGGAATATTGTTAATAGGCTATGTAAAATTGTATGCGCATATACACTGCTTATACAGGTTATTGACTGCTTTAACTATCAGGATTTATCTTAATTTGTAAAAAATACACCTACGCAATATTATTAAAAACATTTGACTTTTAAAAGCTACATGAGGAAAATTCAATATAGAGTAAGTATCTGCTGTAGGCTACATAAACTAACACATGTTAAATAATTTATTTAAAAAATAGACTATATTAGAACCGTGCATGTGTTACACTTGCTGTCATCAGCAGCTGATGGGGTGGATTTCATCCCTGAGTTTTCCAGTGTGCAGCAGGTTAACATCCTGGTCTTTGGTTATTAAACTCCTAAATTAATCCGTGGAGAGTTAAAATAAATGCACATCCGTTTTGGTGGATGATCTTGACACTTCAACATATCATCCCTTTGATTCAATAAGTAAACACACTTATACACACAGATACATTGAACCACTGATACATCTATCTATCTATCTATCTATCTATCTATCTATCTATCTATCTATCTATCTATCTATCTATCTATCTATCTATCTATCTATCTATCTATCTATCTATCTATCTATCTATCTATCTATCTATCTATCTATCTATCTATCTATCTATCTATCTATCTATCTATCTATCTATCTATCCAAACACATACACACACACATATATATATATATATATATATATATATATATATATATATATATATATATATATATATATATATATATATATATATATATACACATATATATATATATAATGTCCACTGTTGGCCAAAGGAACATTTACGTTCCTTCATGTAAAAAAAAAAACAGCTACTAACCATGCGTGTAGGATTGATCTGTGTAGAAATTTAAACATGAGTATTACGTGGACTTAATAAGTTAATGAAGTTGTGTTTATGCCTTTGTGCTAGTTTGACTTGCCAATAGTTAGAATTACTGTTAGTATCATTAATAGTTCTTCTTGTACTTGTGTGCTTTAAATTATTAAAACAATGTAATGTCTGTGTTACTTACTGTGACTGTTGGAGCTGCAAAGGCCAAGCTGAATAGTAAAGGGAGTGGGCAGACTTCTTGTCGGGGCAGGATGTAGGGAAAGGAGAGGCTACGATCATTACAACTGTACCCAGAATGTACTGGCTGGAAAATATCGGTCAGCTCCAGAAAATAAAGACTGACAACAGAGGAGGCCAGGATAGGCAGCTGCAACACAGAGAAAAGACCAGAACAAATCTCCTCAGAAAAGACTTCAAACTACGCAGCCATGTTAACATGATCAATATGCTGAGTAAAGAGACACCTAAACACATACTCAATTTTAACAGACATGTTTCACAGAGTATTAATTAACCTGTGTGTATGGAGATATGTTTTTAAATTTAAAAATCCTAAAAACTAGTTAACTCAGTGAAATATCTTACATCATGAAGAAACAAGGCAAAGTATTTTTTCTTGTCAAAAACATTTTGAGCAACTTATTGTATTGTTATTGTTTTCTGGCACCAGGACACCCTAGGTCGTAGTTCAATGATTGACTTTGTTGTTGTTTCATCTGACCTCGGGTGAAGAGAGGAAGAGCTCTCTACCGACCACCACCTGGTGGTGAGTTGGCTCCGATGGGGGGGGAGGATGCCGGTCAGACCTGGTAGGCCTCTAATTGTGCCAGTGAAGCACACAGTATAGGCATGCCATAAAAAGTAAATCAAATGCTACTCAAATGGCAGTAAGTTTAAAAATGTGAATGATTTAAAGTTGTTCTGCATGCAAATGAAAAAATGTGGTGTCCACAGACAAACAGAGGGGAATAAGATATGACAGCTGACGTAATAGAACATGTTTATATATTATGGCAGGATCCTAATTTTTTATTTTTTTATTTATTTAACCTTTATTTAACCAGGAAGTCCCTTGAGATTGAAATCTCTTTTTCGAGGGAGACCTGACCAAGACGGCACACCAGTTAAAATACAAACAGAAATACAACATAGACAAAATCTCACATAGAGGAAAAGACAGGTCACATAGGGCAGTTACATTTTTGAATTACATGACATTTTAACATGGCCTTAAATTCATTCAATGGGACTAGATCATTTAAATGGAGCAAGTTTTGCAAATTATTCCAGGACCATGGAGCAAAGTAAGAGACGGATTTCTCCCCCAGCTCAGTAAAAACCATTGGAACCTGGTAAGAGCGCCACCTGGTGGAACGGAGATGAAAATGGCTGGAATTTAGCTTGAGGAGATTGCATAAATATGCCGGCAGTTTACCCAACATGGCCTTGTATAGAAAAATATAGAAATGAAGTTGTCTACGTAGACTTAGTGACGGCCAGCCTACCAGTTCATCCAGCGTACAATGATGAATACGTGAATAGGAGTTAGTTAAGAAGCGCACAGCACTATGGTACACAGAATCTAACAGGTGGAGAGTACTAGAGGCAACATGCATGTAGACAACATCACCATAGTCTAAAACACTTAACAAAGTAGCCTGCAAAAAAGTAATTGTAACATGAAAAGACATCAATAATAAGAATTCCAAATTTAAAGTACACCAACCCTAATTCAAGGATGAGCTTCATCACAGCATCCCAGGTGTTGGAGTGTTTTACAGTCCATATCCCGGTGGATCATTACTTAAACTGTGAGGACTCCCCAGACTCTTTTAGATGCTGCCGAATCATGATGCGTTTATTTGTTCCCCAAATTTTGATTGCTCATTATATTTCACATAATCCACAGACAACAGACAGGTTTGTGATAGATCGTAGGCCAGAAATGAGAGCATTTATTCTGACCCATTTTTTTACTTTTGGAGCATTTTCATCGGTCAACCACACAGCCACCTAATCTCCCCACACAGCTGTGTTGCATACTCAATTTTTCACAAATTATTCTAGTTGATTGCATCCCGATTTCTTATCTGCCTTTCTTCTACTTTAAGAAATATCAAACAGCCACAGCGAGTGAAGCATCATAGTGGTAGCTGCTAAACTCTGGGATTTAAATTCTACTGTGAATACATAATGTAAAGTTTCCGCATCAGCAGGTACGTGATTCAGATGTCATTAGCTGAAATGCACTTAAATTAATAAATTGTAACCCCGTCGTACACATGTGTTGCATCCTGAATGATAGGCCTACATGGATTTATATTTACAATCACATAGTGGGAATTTACATTGACTTGCTCCTCCAAGCTGCAGGTTTTGATTTACCAGAGTCTACTCTAGAATCATGTCAATAAATAAGTTTGCATTCTTATCATCATTACTAAGGGTTCTATAGCCAAGATAAATAATGTGATAAAGGGCAAAACTGGCAAGTAGAACTTTCTAGGGTCAAAGATTTGGAGGATACGTTGTTCTACCAAACATTTCCTTCAGGATCCATATATAAAGACTTCACAGATATAAGGAAATTACAGCAGCCAAATCCATATATTGGTAGAACATTAAAAAGATGACTATTCTAATCTATCAAAGGCCTGGCGTGCATTAAGTGATATCAAAGCGGGATCCCATTTCTCATGGATTATGTTTCGGATTGTTCATTATGAACTAATTTTGATCATTATAATCATTATGAACTAACTTTGAGATAAAGGGAGCTAATCTTTTTGCTAGAACATAAAGTATTTCAGTATCTACCTCCGTCAGACTTAATGGTCTATATGACGCACACTCTGTGAGGGGTTTACCTATTATTGCGTGGGTGGGTGGAAGAACTACATTTTTAAATGCTTCCTCATAAATGCTGAAAAGCAGGGATATAAGTTCATCTTTGAAGGTGTTGAAGAATTCAACCGTGAAGCCATCTGGCACAGGAGCTTTATCGCTTTTAATACTCTGTACGGCCTGAGATATTTCTTCAGTGGTTGAGTTTACATCAACTCTTGTTTTGTACCCTCTGCAAGTGTCTGAAACTAAAGATTTTCTAAGAATGTATCTTGTTCTTCCAAGACATGGCAACGTTCTGATGTATATATATTTGCTTAGAGTTGCTTAAATAAATCATTAATTTCAGACGGATCTACTGTTACCATTCCTGAGGGAGCTTTATGGTATTAATTGCTATTTCAACTCGACTTTATTTATAAAGCCCTTTAAAATAACCACAGCTGCCACAATGTGCTGTACACAGTCTCAGACTGGTAATCTGTGATACAGGGCCTTTGTCCGGTGGGCCGGTCCTGATTTCAGCGTGCGAGTGCCGGCCTTCCTTAATCATACCGGCCCCAACATTTCCTCTTCCTCTCTGGCCAGTAACTGCCGCGTCTGTGTTAATAACCAAAGCCAGTAAAACTGCATTATAGAAGTCTTGGTGATGGTTGTTGTGTGACGCTTGAAGAGAGATTGATTAATCCACAATATGTTTCCGTGTGGTGTTTCACATTTGAAAGCCAACCTTCAAAGGTTGTTTTTTTTGGAGGGGGGGTTTAATGGTCTGTTGTAGATGGAAAAATGCCTACGCTGAAAATCTTTTTGTTTCTATTTCTATTTCTATCTATTTAATCACTTGCATCCAGTCATAAGGGCCAGATTATTTCTCTCCAGCCTGTGGTGAGAGTGTTTTTAGCGTGCCTTAGTGTTTCTACTACTCTGGAGTAACAGAACTGCCCGGGTTTGCTATGTCGCCACCGGGGCTTTCACCGGAACAAAACTGAGCCCAACAGTTTTTTCACATGACCAAATCAGATTATCTTATTGGCTAGAAGCTGCTCGACCCGATTGTGACCTGATTGCTTTGGCTTGAGGTCACCAAAAGGTCAAAACATATACAGGCAAATTTTAGCTGTTGATATTTGCTGGTGAATTTATCAGAGTTGATTTCTATCAGGGAAATTTGTGACAGTTGTATTGATATCAGGAGATTTTTTTTGCAGGTGATTTTTATATGGTGAATTTTTTGCAAGCGATTCTTAAATAATGAAAAAAAAAATCAGTGTAATGAATTTAATGTCTAAACAAATCCGACTGGAACTGTCTTCAAGAAAGGAGATATGTAACTGCTTGGCCATCATTCTGAGGGAGTCATTGCTGCATCCAGCAATACCGGACAATGCTATTAGCCTGGAGGGGCTAACGCTATACCACGCTTATAGAACAAACAAATAAGTGGTAAGACTCGGGGTGGTGAGCTTTGTATTCACATCAACAACAGCTGGTGTAAAAATACTAGATCAGTCGCCAGCTTCTGCTCTCCAAACATCGAGTTTCTGACTGTTAACTGCAGACCGTTCTATCTGCCAGATCTCAACCCCATAGAAAATCTTTGGAGGGAGTTGAAAGTCCGTGTTGCCCAGCGACAGCCCCAGAACATCACTGCTCTAGAGGAGATCTGCATGGAGGAATGGGCCAAAATACCAGCAACAGTGTGTGAAAACCTTGTGAAGACTTACAGAAAACGTTTGATCTCTGTCATTGCCAACAAAGGGTATATAACAAAGTATTGAGATAAACTTTTGTTATTGACCAAATACTTATTTTCCACCATATTTTCCAAATAAATTCTTTAAAAATCAGACAATGTGATTTTCTGGATTTTTTTTTCTCATTTTGTCTCTCATAGTTGAGGTATATCTATGATGAAAATTACCGGCCTCTCTCATCTTTTTGAGTGGGAGAACTTGCACTATTGGTGGCTGACTAAATACTTTTTTGCCCCACTGTATGTATTAGGGGTGTGGGAAAATAATAGTTTTGGCGATATATCGTGATATTCGGCTGCCCAATATAATATCGATCTTTCACTTCTTAGTATCGATTTTCAAAAAAAAAAATGGTTACATAAAACATTGATGGGAAAATGGGCTACCTCTGTACCACCACTCTGGCAGAAAGTGATGTGGAGCCCTTTAACTGTGCGTGCAGCACCAAATCTGTATTTGAGGCAGTCACAGTGGAAGAAAACCCCAAACAACATGGATAATAATACCTAATCAATATTTTTTGATTAAAATATACAGCACTTGCTGTTTTATCTCATCATTTGATTTCGATAGCTGGGGAAAATATGGGAATATATAGTGATACTGCAATATCGTGATAACTGTAAAAACCTACTAAATCCGGTTCAGATTCTCTGGTTATCTCAAATGCAGCCTCATATTGTGGATATAAAACAGTCATATTGAGAGGGATCAAATAATCTTATTTTCAAAAGAATTAATTTTCTTTATAAAGAATCCCATAAAATCATTACTGCTAAGAGAAGGAGGAATGGACGGTTAAACAGAGCTATGGCTCTGGGTGAGTTTGAAAACTGCATTAAGAACAGGATTGTTCTTATTTTACTCTATTATTGCAGAGAAATATGCTGCACTTGCTTTACCAAGGGTCCTTTCTTAAAGCAGTCAATTGTTTTTCCAGAGTAAGTAGGATTACTGTAGGCATGTAGAGCACCATTTTCTCTCCAGTGTCCTATCAATTTGCTCTTAAAGTGCACAGCTCTGCATTAAACCAGGGAGCCAGCCCTCTCTTTTTAAAGTTTTTTTTCTTTTACAAGCGGGCTACATTGTCCAAGGCAGTACAAAGGTAAGTACTAATCCCATCAACAAAATCATCAATTTGTGAAGACAAATAAATTAAAGGTTCACTATGTAACCTTTGGCACCTAGGGGCGCTAGACATGTAACTGCCTGTATTTTGCTTATACTAAACATCTGTCATGGTCCTTTGTTTTCTGACCCACATGCAGAACACACAGAGCAGTAAGGCAGATATAAGCTAATTTATTTAAGACACAGAGTTTCTTCAGGGCAACTGGAAACAAACAGAGCGTGAGGTACACTGCTTATAGTGGGTGGATCGATCCTAGGACCGATCGTATGGATACCAACGCTGGTATTGATATTGAACAATACTCATTTGACAAGATCGATCCTTTTTATTCTTTCCCGCACGCAATAACTGCATCAGATTTACCAGTCTGTATTACAGCGCTTTGCCTCCCCTCTCGTCACCGGCTCAGCACACAGTCTCAGCCTGGCCCGTCCACTCAGCTCTCTCCAACTGACACACAAACAACTGCGCTGCTCAAACGCCGGAGAGAGAGAGAGAGAGACCATCAGAGCAGAAAATACTATAAATGAAAACAACAGCAAGCTGTATGGTTTGTAAAAAGCCGGTTAAATGCAGTTTAAATATGCACATGAAAAACAATGAGCAAGAAAACGTCGAGCTACAGAAACTCAGAGAGGAGACGAAACTTTGCCCATCAGACATGATTGACAGAGGCGTTTCAGTCCTACAGAGAATATCCTGGTAGATAAGAGTGATCACCTTCAGAAGAAATGGAGCATAGGCGGAAGTTTAACTGAAGAAATTCATTGCTTTTCATACATCCGCCATGTTGAGCCTGGTTCTGCCAGAGGTTTCTTCCCAACGGGGTGTTTTTCCTCTCCACTGTCGCTTCATGCTTGCTTATCATGGACAGGTTCTCTCAACCTGTGTTATCCAAACTGGACTTTCATCTTCCAGGTCCCTGAGTAAAGCTCTAGTATCAGCTCATATAATCCACTGGATCTCCCCATAAAGCTCAGCAGACCGTCTCGCTAACCAGCAGTCTACAGACTGACCAACTTCGTCTATATCCACTCCACCACCAGTTTCAAGCCTGAGGGGAAACAGCCCTATTCTTTGCTCCTGTTCATGCATATCTATCAAAATTAAGCGCAATGTTTCCTGCTGAGGTCTGAGCGCCAGTCAAAGAAATTGTATCAATAAATTTCTCCTAATTGTCTTTTCTCTTTTGAGAGTTTTTCAGATTGAACTTCATATTAAAGGTATAGTGAAAGATTTTCATGAATTTTTGAAAAGACCCGCTCTCTCCACTTTAAAAGAAATGCAAATGCATAACCATGTATCCGCTCCTGAGAGAGAAAGCCTATTAACCGCGTGCAAGAGCATGCACGAGCCCATTTCTCCTCGTGCACACTCTGTTGCTGCTTTGTTTCGCTCATACAAGCTTTTTTTCCAAAAGAAGATTTGCAAGTTTTCCACTGTGTCAGACTCACCACTGGTATCAATACCATTTATTTTGTTGATCCATCTGGAAAAATATATCTTTAACTTTCAAAGTTGATATTATACATCATATGTTACTGCAGCCCACTCAGAAAGCGAAATTAAGACTTTGAAAGAACCCAGTAAATTTATCCCATTAAAATGTGTTATCTAAGTGTCTAACATTAGCTAATCCTTTATTTATCCAACCACGTGGAAATTTATAAAATTAAAGCAACAGGCAAATGCACACAATACAAGCATAATTACATAAGGATTGAAAGATACAAGAGTTGGATGAGGAAAAACACACTATTACCATTACAATATTAATACTATTATTATTCAATTGTAATGATAAAAAAATCACTGAAACACTGAATGGTCAGCAGTTCCATGATACATGATACAAAGACAATCAGTTTTACATCCAGCTTCTTCTTTCAGCCTGTGTTAACAAATAAACTTATTTCCATGAGTGACTCTTGTTTTTCCTCAGGCACAATCCCTTTCATGTTTTCTTTTTTTAGCCTCCTCAGAAGATTTGAACTTTTTCCTTGTCCCAGCCACGACCAGTAGTCGAGCAGGCAGCAAAATAGTAGAGCAAAATTAGCTTCATGACAATATAAGAGCCTGTGGTCATAATGCAATAGGTTCTTCCACGTCATATTACCTGGCCAATGCTGGTCTGTCAACTCCCAACTCACATAGTCGGTATTTCAAGGGGGGAGCCCCGGTTGTAGCATAGGTAGTGTCAAGCACTGTATATTGGCCTGAGGAATCATTTAAAGTTACACATATGTTTCAACTCCTTAGGTCACAAAATCTGTGGTGAGTGAAAGTTTATAACTGTAAAATTTATAACTGCTTTATCCGATAATGATCTGCTAAAGTGAAATCTTTTTTGGGGGGAGGAGAACACTAAAGTAATTTTGAAGGTGACTAAAAAGTGGTCAGAGAGGAGAGGGGTGGAAATACTGTTATTCTTTTGAATTATGCCATATGTCAGCAAAAGGTCCAAAGTATGAAGACGAGTGTAAATGACTTCTCACATTTTGAACAAAGCAAATCAAGTCTTAGATAGCATTAAAGGCTGCTTTTAAGCTATCACCTTCAATGTCAGCATGGATGTTAAAATCCCCCACTATGATGATGATTTGCTAGTATTTAACACAAAATCAGATAGGAACAACAATACAGTTACAAAAAGAAGATGTTTTGTTGCTTTGCAATTTGGATGAGGGAAACTATGGGTTGAATTTTCACCAGAGTTGAAATTATTAACTAGCTTTGGAGTAATCAGTAAATCAATCTGAAAGTTTTTGGCTACTCCTCCTCTTCACCCACACTATACTGGTTTGTGAAAATTTAATGAACTACAGAGAGTTGCTTCATTTATGCTCACATGATCCTCTTGCTGGAGCAAAGTTTTTGTAAGACAACATATATCAATTTGAATATTACAAATTAAGTCCATAACTAAAAGACTTTTTGAAGAAAGGGATCCTATGTTAACTAAACCATATTTAATAAAAAAAAAAAAAATGTCCCCAATTGGAGCTATTTTAATTTTAATTAGATAATCATGATTTACTACATGAGGATTCTTTTCCCATTTATTTGATTTTAGTCATGGGCAAGACCCTGTTTAGATGGAGAAATTAGTGCGTAACAGTACAAAAGCTGCAGAGCGGTGTGTTAAACTATGACTGGAAGACTGATCATTTGGAGGACTAATACATTTGGCCAGATCCCTAGAAAGAAGAGGAGCACCATCCAAAGTGGGATGGATGCCATCTTTCCGTATCCCCCTAAGGATTGAATATTATCAATGTAGCACATATCGTTTTCAGGACACCACTTAGAGAAACAGCGGTTGAATAACGACATGCAGCTTAACATGTCATCACTGGTCAGATCAGGGAGGAGACCAGAGAAAATTACGGAATTCGACGTGGTTTTGGAAAACTTACAAACGCTAGTTTTTGGTGACCTCCAACTTGCACAGACAGGTGTCATTACCACAGTGTATTAGTGTATTTAACGTTATTCTTAGCCAGCAGTTTCAGATAGGATTTGATATTGTCCATTCTATCCCCTGGCAAACATTTGACTATGGTCCCTGGTGTCTCTAATGCCATGTCTGATTATGGAGCTGCCAATTACCAGAGTAAGGAAAACTATTTAGAAACATGGACGGTTTGTTGGTGATCAGTAGGCAGAGATCAACTTCTGCGAATTGTTAACCAATCCCTTGGCTGCTCCGGCACTGTTGTAGGACTACTGCGTAGAAGTGTCCCTTTCTTGGTGGCTCCAGGCTGTTAACAAATGGCCCTACACTCCGGAATAGATAGTAAAAGGCCAGGGCTCTAACACTAACACACTCACCTCCAAAGCTACAAAAATACTACATTTATTATACATACCATTATCACTAAAGTAGGCAGAGAAATAACCAAGCATCTGACACAGGGAACAGTAGAAAGGACAGGAAGGTTTAGAAAGAGTCGGAAAAAAAGAGCCAGGGTGAGATAGAGAAGCCATGGCAGTGCTTATCCAGTGTTAACCTAGGCTAGCTACCCTTTACTACCAGAAATAAAACAATGTGAACGCTACAAGTACCCAGTAGAAAAGTAGAAGCTGTGTTTTGAAGTGCTTCTGGAAAGTGACTTTGAGACATCAAAGAGAAGACAACTAAGTGCAGACGGAGATAGCCTGAACCGCATCACAGAATGTAGGTCAGCAGTCAAAAAAAGAAGTAAAAGCAATACGTCTCACCAACAGCAGCACCTCAAAACAATCCACCACTACTAATTCTCATCAGTGTAGAGAATTTTCATGGAAAAATGTGTCAAGATAAATGATTTCTAAAACTGCCAAAATGAAGCAGAAAAAAAGCCTGAGTATGGTCATTGTTTAAGTAATTACTTTGTAACTACTTTGTAACTTCCACATCTTCTGGGACTGTCTTGTCATCAACTCCGAGTGGAAAAAGGTTTTAATTCAATCAGATCCACTAAAACACTAACCTGATGTCATATAAATTCAAATATACCAGCTAAGCTCAGTAGAAGAGAAAGATGTAACCAAAAACTGGTAAAAAAAAAAAAAACACCAACAATCAAAAAATGGAAAAAAGATAGCTTGGGAGATCTATGGCATGGGACCAATTAATTTTGCCTTAAGACATGCCAACAGAAGTTCATATAAGCAATACCCAATAAAACACTGACTACTGAATATCCTGCTGTAACGCATCTTCTCTTTAATCTATAGACATGTTTCTCAAATAGAAGTAAATTGGTTGAACAGAAAAGTTCACCTATACGAAGCAGATTGTCACTAGAATGTACTCATTATTCATTAAATAAACTATAGTTTATATCATGCTTTTCTAGTCACACCCACCAGTCAACTAGCTTTTTACAAAAGAGCCACATTCATTAAACTGCATATTCATATGCTGGCACACAAATCAGTATTCAACTTGGAACTAAGTCTTTCGAACAGGGGCACCTGATCATGAGGGAGGGAGATAGAATCTTTATGTTGCAGAATAAAAACTTCCCAATAACCCACAGTCAACCATTCTAGTAACATGTACTTGAACAGGTGGTACTTTCCCATTTTATTTAATAAATGATAAGGTGGTCCAGTGGGCAATGCAGTTGCCTAACAGCAAGAAGGTTCTCAATTCTATTCCCAGCCCAGGGTCTCTCAGCATGCCTTTGCTGCTTTTGGTGTGAACGTAGCAGAAGTCAGTGATTGACCACCAAATGGCTAAACTTTTTACTCTGAGCTTAAATGTCCAATAGAGGTGATTAAATGGATATAAGCCTGAAACTGTATTAATGCAGCCTAGAATTGGGGATGTCTTTTCGCCCTTTCCCTGTCAAATGCTTTACAAATGAAAGCAAAACAGTTGAAAGAATTTGCCTGAACAATGGCTGCCTCACAAAACTCAAATGCTGCATGAATAACAATATCCTGCAAAAGACTCCTACGTCACTTTCAGACAAAAAAGAGAGCAAACAGGAAAGAGAGCAATTAATACAGTGAGTGTGAAACTTCCAACCTGCATCGCAGCTTTTTGCACAGTGGGGGATGGGTGTGAGTCTGAGCCTCCCTGAACAGCCACAGCTGCGTGGTCATGATGAGAGAGAGAGAGATGGATGATGGATGGATGGATGGATGGATGGATGGATGGATGGATGGATGGATGGATGGATGGATGGATGGATAGATAGATAGATAGATAGATAGATAGATAGATAGATAGATAGATAGATAGATAGATAGATAGATAGATTACCTCGACAAAATAAAAGCAGGGCAGCAGAGTGACGCTGTCCTTGGTCTTCTTCCCCGCTTTCAGCCGCTCCTTAGCGCTGGACATAATGAGCGGCCGGGGGTCTCCCACGGTAGCGGGAGACAGTGAACTGTACTTGATTCTCGTCCCAATTTTGACGAAATTCGTGACAAATCCCTGCTGGCACACCCCAAGACCTGCGGAAATGAAAGCCCTACAGACAAACCTCCTTCATTTGACAGAGTGAATAGGAGGATGAAGGATCGCTGCTTAAGGACGATATCATCTCGGACTGTGGGACTCACAGTCCTATATATATCCGCCGCTGCAGCTTTTCTTCAATTTCTGTCTTTAATTTAAAAAAGAAATCATGTCAGTTCGTCCACCAATCATATCCAGTCCGTGTGCTTTCAGTAAAGTCAAAACAAAAACCGTTCATTCAGTCATAAAGCTTCTCCTCAGGCAGAGATGCTGCGCCGCTTCCGCTCTGCTGCAGCAGGTGGACAGCGCTACCAACCAAAACAAGTCACACATCCTGTCCGGATTTCAAAATAAGCTTATACTCCCTCATCTTTACTAGACAGAGAGCAGAGTAATATGGTATGGAAGCAAATCGTTACCATATTTCAAATGAAAAAGCATTTTCAGAAATGCTTTTTCATTTTAAGAATGTGGCTGCATTGTTTGACTCATAAATGAAATTAGTAATCAATAATCATGTTTGCATTATCATTTTCTTCTTTCACACTGCTCATCCTTTTACTTAATTAAAATGAATAAGAAAAAGACATTTGAAATTTATTTTTCAAAATGTACCCCAACAAATACATATCAAAATTCAATTTGAAATGTTAAATTTGAAAATGAATAGCATTTTCAGAAATGCTTTTTCCTTTTAAGAATGTGGCTGCATTGTTTGACTCATAAATGAAATTATTAATCAATCATCCTATTTGCCTTTTTTGTAATATATATATATAAATATATATATATATATATATATATATATATATATATATATATATATATATATATATATATATATATATATATATATATATATATATATATATATACCTACACACACGTACACACACTGTGTAAATGCCGCTACACTTTTGCCGATGCACATCAACAGGTCTGGAAAAAGCGTCTCATAGGAAAATAAGGAACTTTTTACCGATATTTAGAGATTTTCTTATTTCTTTATTTATTTAGGTGTTTTCAATGGGTCTATGAGATTTATTGCAATATTAAGGTTGTGCAATTCTGGAGATTACGCTGGACCATCACATCTTTCAATAAACAGCTTCATTCAGCAGTTGGTCAATTCAATAGACTTAGAAGTAACATCATCCAGCAGGTGCTGTTGTAACCCGCTCTGAAAATCACACTTAAGCTGTGTCCGAACACAGTCCTCTGTATAGGGGTTGGGGTCATTATTATCATTTTATATGGGTGTCTGGATGAAAAAGTAGTGGACTCAAAAGTTCCCATCATGCACCATGAAAAGTAGTGTACATCAGTGTTCACTAAATGAGCAGATATATCGCAGAATGCTTTGCAAGAGCTCTCCTTGTCAAAAATTATGGGACTGGTTTTGGGGCGAAAAAAGAACAAAGATGTTGCAGGCACCATGTGGGGAGCCACAGGTGATCAACATGGAGTGAAAAGTAGTGATCATCTGTCCCAGCGTTTCGTTTACTGAGTTCACTATGAAGTCCTCTATATAGTCCCTGCTCCAGATGGGTATTGAAGGGTTAGGGGTTAGGGTGGACAATTGGACACAGCCAAAAATGTGAGCAAGTTTCTTGATAAATAATTTAATTTATAATTTTTTTGCTCATGAAATCACTTTTAAGATCGATCTTAATAATAACGCTAAGATGCTTGATAAATATGACCCCTGATTATTTAAATAAACAAGGTGTGTTTGGAGTATAAAACAGAGACAACCAAAATAATCTATGTTTTGCTTAGTGGGCTTGAGACTAGAGGCTGACTAAAATATTGTTACATTTGTGTAAACTGAGCAATGTTTTGAATACTTTAGATTTAAACAATGCTTTTATCTGACTGACTAAAATTTCCACTATAAAAGATAATTCCCAACACTTATTCCTCTGCTCTGACACAGTTAATATAAACCTTTTCTTTGTCTCCCTCTGCTGTTGACGTGAAGAGAGAAAAACTATAGTTTGTAAAGATATCTGCTATTTGCTTCCATTAGATAAACTTAATGAGAAAAATAACTCCTGATTTTATTTGGTGCAACCTATTTAGTAAAACCAGAACAATGATGAAGCAGTGGGCAATGCACTGCAGTTTCTGTAAATGGAGTAGAATGCTCTTCTTTACCAGACTATTAGGATTTCCTGCTGTATGTTAATGGAATAATGTTCAAGTTTTGAACCAGTTTTTTTTTGCTGATCTGTGTCCAAGCAGAGAGAAAACTTTGACTTCCAGACCACAATGATCCCGGATCCGCAGGAGCCCTGCGAGGAGACCCCCCCTGGAGTTTTTCCTGGATGGGTCCACCTTTGGAGCTGGTTGCTTTTTGTATCTCTGCTTGTTTTTCTATGTCTGCTTCTGTCTCCTTGAATCCCAGTCGGCCTCAGCAGATGGCCGCTCACACTGAGCCTGGTTCTGCTGGAGGTTTCTTCCTGTTAAAAGGGAGTTTTTCCTCTCCACTGTCCCTACATGGATGCTTAGTGTGAGGGATTGGTTTTGAGTCACGGAGTATGTGAAATGGCGCTATATAAATAAACTGAATTGTTTTCACACAGGCTGAATCATCAAATAAGAAGAACTTGAACTGCTTGAAGCTGACACCCCAAACACATGAAAAAGCTTGGCAAGTAGATTGAAACGGTTAGTGCTAAGCTAGGGCAGGATTGTGCAGTTGAATCCGTTATGATTTGTCTTTTAGAGATAATCATTTCAAATTTCGTCTAATGATATTATATAGTGGGTGATGTGATTGTTTCCCAATATTAAGAAGATCATGACCCTCCCAGATCCTTCGATGTGAATCTGCTGTTCCATATTTGGGAATCCTAAAACATTTCCTGTATAAATCATGCTATCGGCACTTCACAATGAAGCAGAGGTGAAGCTTAACATTACAGATTGCTGATAAATTGATCTCCTTTATGCAACGTTCTGGATAGAGTATGGTGCATTAAGGTTCCCATAATGCACTAGAAATTCCTTCAAGATGTTTAATTGCACAAATAAACAGGTAACCTCTGAGCAAAATTTAGTCAATATCATTAAAAAGAGAATTTCATCTTAAAAAGTAACCTGATTTAATAACATTCAAGAAGTTTTAAGATAATAATAGGAGCAATCACAGAAAATATTTAGAAAATTGTATTTTATGACTTAAAAAAAACTGAATGCAGTTAGAGGTAACAACTTATGCTTCACCTTTAATTCATGAGTCAAGAAATTTATTTTCACATACACAGCAAAACAAAAACCACCCCAAAAAAACAAAAACAAAGAAACAATTCAATGAAATTCTCCTTTGCCTACCCCTAACACACAATGACAGAACATTTTTTTTTATTTTTAAAAGGAATTACTTAACAAATTTAACAAAATGGAGTTATGAGGAGAAGATGTTTGACTAAAATAAAGATCAAAGTTCGATTAAATCCATAAATTTTCCCATCTAGTGAAAACATGACGAGTGTTTCGACATAAAAAAAAACTGGTATAAGGTTAAAGTACAACAAAGTAACACAAGTAAAAGAAAAAATATATTTCCATGCCAACCCAGAAACCAGGTAAATATAAAAACAAATTATTATCTCTCTATTTTTCACAAAAAATACTATTAGGTAAGTCAAACAGTTGAAGTTTTACACCACGGCGGTTCTGTGGTGACTGGATATATAAGAAAAAAACAAAAAACTAGAAAAGCATTCTGAGCGCTCCAGCCTCCGCTAAACAGAAAAATGTTCACCCATAATATCCAGAAGTTCAAGACAGAACACCCCAAAAATACAATAAAATTATAACTAAATGCGGAATAATATAACCCAAATTCATAGGTAGATTACTGTAGAGCTAAGAGTCCCTCTCCCTTTTCTACTTTAGCAATGATTTCTGCCTTTTCTTTCATTTTCTCCAGAGACTGAAGTCTTTCCTTCCAGCCTGGTTTGGCCTCCTGTTCCTCTCCTTTCATGAGCATGTGGATGTATTCTGGAGTGGTAAGGGGATTAGGGTTCAGGGCTATTTCCTTCAGCCTGTTCAGACACTTTGCCGCCTCTGACATCAGTTTAACTACATCATCCTGCTTACATTCGTAATCAGATATCAAGTTTCTCATCAGCTCTTCCAGAGTCAGCTTTTGACCACAGGCTTTCTCATATTTTTGTTTCAGCTCATTCAGTGTTCTCTTTTCAATCATTTCTGAATAAATCCATTTGAACTTCTGGTTAGAATGCACGCTCCAAAAACATTGCCCTGGACATTGTTCACAGTATCCATCCTGCCCCATTGCTTTACATCCTTTTTTATCTGCATCATCTTTTATGTTGCAAGGGAAGTGACAGGTAACATGGCACTGCATACAGTTGGTGATGTACCTCCCAGTTTGAGAAATATCCTCTTTCTCGTGTTTTGTCACTTTGACATGAAACTCAAAGTTCTCGTTCTGTCTGATCTCTGCTTCATGCTCCTGAAGTTTTTCCTTTGTCATCCTTATTTTCTCCAGCTTGGCTAAGCCAAGTTTAACCTGGTACTGCAGATCCTCAACTATATCTTCCAAATGCTTTCTTTCTTCCAGAACCTCATTAGTCATAGTCAATCTTATGGTTCTGATGTGACGTATACTTTCAAAGAAACTGGCCATACTCTTTGTTCCCATGTTCCAAAACTCAAAGGTTCTGTCTTCATTCAGTCCCATCATGCGTCTTACCACTGAGGATTTGTTCACAGCAAACAGAACTGAGTTATCAAATTTGAAGTGAACGGGTAACCCATCTTTGGTTTTAGGACATGGGACACCGGACTGTTTGATGGCATCTAGAACGGGTTGCTGTTGCTCGTCTGCAAATGTCACCAGAATCCTGATGTTTTCTGCCACATCTTTTCCAAAGACTGAGAGGGCTGAATCAAACACATACCTTTGAGTCGATGTCAGTTCAGTTAAAGCAGCCTGAACTACAAAACAGACAGCATCAATTTCACCAACACCTTTCTCATTAGAGAAGAGGTTACGCAGCTGCTCTGTTACCTCCTTGTCTCTGTCTACGCCTCCAGTGCCTCCAAAGCCTGGAGTGTCAACAATAGTGAGTGAGTAATTCACTCTGAAACCCTCCTGATGGTAAAGTTTGTACACCGTGATTTCTGAAGTCTGACTTTGAAGTTGTGACTTTGGCCGACCTTCGTCCACTAACTTAAGCCGAAACGAGTCTTCCCATCTAACACCCAGAACATAGTTTATCATTGCATTGATGACGGTAGACTTTCCAGCACCTGCGGCTCCAACAACCATAATGTTTCGGTTACAATTGCTGGACTTCTTTCCAAAACTGAAACTTTTGCAACCTTCAATTTCCATTTGTTTTTCTTCCAGTGGGATTTTGTAAAGTGGGGGACAGCCAATTTGTGATGGCAGCAGAGTGCTTTTTTCTTTAACAACATCAGCCAATCGTTGAGCTGCTGGCTTTGAATCAGTGCAGGTCTGATTATATCCCATGACAACTTTATGGTAAAAGTCTGAGCCTGAAGCAATCAAAACTTTTAATGGAACAATGTTGAACCAATGCAACCAAAGTGCAGCTGCAACAGCAACCAAGAGAGTCGTTGTTAGAGAGTTTGTTAGAATGAAAATGGCTGTGACTGTCAGTGTTAAGGCCCCTGATATCCTAGAATCATCTAATGCTGGGATGACTACATCTGAAACTTTCTTTCCTGATGTGACTAAGTCTGTCACAGTGATGACGTTTTGCCAGATTAACAATGATATTACAAGAGCAACAATGAGGAGAGTTATTAAGCACATCTTAGTTGACAGTCTTGAATCTTCTTTGCTGTTAATCTGCCTGTTGTTACACCTAAGAAAATAGAAACAAAAATATATTCTTTATTTTTAAAATTAGCAGGTAAATCATAAAGGTACACTAACACATCATTTCAGAGGTTAAGGGGCTAAACATAAATAAAATATTCAACATCCCTGATCAATAGTTTCCCTTTTGAAATTTGTTGAAACATTTAAAAGTAATTAAAAATGTAATGACAGATTTTATATATTTCTTAATGTGGTGTTTTGTAGCCGAGGAACAATTCACAGATGTTTAAATTTTCATAGGCATCTGTGTGTTCCTGTAATCTAAATATTCTCTGTTAAATTCCAGCTTTCTTCTGTCACATATTGATGTGGCCCAGGTGATTGACCTCAACTTATTCACCGATCTTATCTGTTCAATAGATGAGAAAATTTGCTCAGAAGATTTAACTTCTTCAGATTTAAATATTTTAACTGGTCTGATGTAAGCATCTCATCTTAAATGTTGTGGTTTTATTAGCTTTAAGATGAGAATCCCCACAATTAAAAAGAAAAAAAGGCTTGAAAACATCAGTGTGTGTGTAATAAATACACATGATGTGTTTACCCATGTGTTGGAATTAATCTAATAAAAAAATCTACTTTACAGTATCATTCTAATATGCTGAACACAATTCTTTCTTTACATCAGAGACCTTTGTTAACTCTATGACAGCTGATATTCCTAAGAAATTGCTTTTATGCAGCAAAAATCCATTTTCTAAAAGTCCCACAAAAATATTTTTAGCTTTCAGAAAGTTTAGTCGGTCAAGCTGAAGATCTTTCCTAGAGCAATATTAAGATTTGTTATGTTTAAAAGTGAATCTATTTAGCCAAAGATAAATAAAAACAAACCTCAGCTTGGAGTTCGAAACGAAAGGCTGTTTGTTTGACTTTCCAGTCTTGGTCTGCAAAACCACAACTTATTTTTATCTTCCTGTTTGCTGCAAGTATGTTAGGATATTTCTAAACGAAATCAGCAAAAATAGTTTTTGAAAATTTATGGATATAATAAAAACGATTAAACAAATGATTAAACACATAAAAACTAAAAATTTGAAACTTTAAATTTCTGTCTTTGAGAAGAATGGATCTTAAATTCAGTTTGATTAAAGTATGCTTAATTTTTTATAAGCTATTCAAGTTTTCTCTTGTTATTTCTTACATAGTATTTACAGTTCAGAGTTGCAAGTCTTAACTGCATGTCTACAAATAAAGACCAGTTAGTTCATGGTAACATTGCAACCTTGTATTACTGGAGGTTTTAGATATACAGTTTTCTGTACAACACAAATATACAAACTGAACCTCTGAAGATAAAATGGATAATGAGGCTAGAAAAATGTTACAGAATTTAGAAGGCAGGTAAAAAGTGGAAGCTTAGGAGAAACAGAAAACAGAGAAATATGGCTCATTGTAGGGCAAACATGCAAGACAAAAATCAGCAGGGAAAATTAAAATGAAAGTACTTAAATACATAAGTGTGGAGAAAGGGAATGAAGTCAAGTAAGAGCATCCAGGTGAGGAACAGGTGAGAAGAATTAAGGCAGAATGCTTCAGAATCAGAATCAGAAATACTTTAATAATCCCAGAGGGAAATTACTTTTGTTACATGCTCCACTAACACATACACACATCCAACAACACAAGATAATAAAGATAAAAGATAAAAATAAAAAAGAGATAAAATATATACACATATAGGTGGAAAAAATAAAAAAAATAAAATCACCAAGATCTAAACATAGAGTAGTAGAGTATACAAAATGTACATAAAAGACATGTATGAATGAAGAACCTCAATGCATTTAAACAAAGCACTTTACTAAGGAAATGCAACTGAGCTTCAACAACAAAGGATGAACCAGAAAAAAGAGAGAAAGTGAAAAGTGAGAAACTCAACTGCCAAAGACACTCTTAGAGTTTTAAGCAACATGCTTGTTGATTGGAGCAGGAAATAACATTCAGTCAGTGGAGAGACTATTGGGGTGTTTGATTCCAGGTAGACCGACGGGGTCATTGAAGGTCTGTAAATAGGGAACCAGAAGAGCTTGTCTATGAATTCAAACAGGTCTAGCCTTCTCCAGCTTTCACTGGATGTACACTCTGTCGCCTAGCAACTGTGACAGTTTACACATAGAGCAGGCAAAGGATGGATGCCAAACTTCTCTACTGTTCTGTGTGCGCATTACACTCTGAGGAGCTTCAGCAGCAGTAGGGTTGTTTTACGAAGATCAGATTTATAGCAGATATATTGGAAAATGTGCTTAAATGTCAGCCAAACCCTTTTACACAGGGACAGATAAAACCTTTCAATAAATCAAACATTACCCAGCACATATCTGACTTAACATCCATTTAAAAATATAAATATATTTATAAATTTCAGATGGAACTATTCACATACTTGTATTATATTAGAATATTCACCACTGTTAGCCACAGTTAGGATAATTATCATTGATGAAGTGTTACTTTATTACACCTTAATATTAGCTGCCTGTTGCGTGTCAGAACTGATGTTTTCCACAATAGTTTTTCTAATTAAGACAGTTCCTCTTATACAGTTATAATCTTCATTCTGTATGTGACAAAGATTTGGAAATGGAATGAGAGCGGTGTCCCTCAGCTATGAATAAAGTGTAATATTTTGATAAGGCTGGAGCCATGGATGTCTCTTCATCTGCTAACTTGTTTGATGTAAAATGTGATGATATGGCAGACTGGAATTATATAAAATATCTCTTCAACTGTTAATCGGGGGCCACTTCCTGGTTATTTAATACATATAAGTAATAAAGTGTTATTTAAAGACTTTGTCTAGAGTGATCTCTTTTCAGGAAAAAAGAACCGGAGAGAGAAAGCTTCAAGCGCCATATCCCTTTTTCACAGATATTTCACAGATATTCTGTGAGGTCTTATCTTATGTTTTCTTTAGCCAGAAGACCATAGAATTCCTGGACGCCAGGCCGTAAATTAGGGGAAGCTCTAAGTTTTTCTGAGTGTCCAAGATAGCTCCTGGTTGGGGGAGCAAAAGCCAGCCTTATTTGAATAAATTAAATACAAGAGGATAAAACTTTCTACACAGAAGTAACAAATTAGATTTGCTCTTGCAACTCTCCAAAGATGTCTTTGTACGTCTTTGCTTTCTTTCCTTCTCTCCATTTATGTCAGGTAATTGAATGTATGTCTCCGTTGTTCTGCAGTTTCTGGTGTAAGTTTGTGCATTGTCTTATTTCTAAGTTTGTGCATTGTCTTATATTGGATTAAACTCTGTAATTCTGTGACGTCAACACGCATTGCTGGTTTTCCTTGTGGCCACACGCAGCTCGCCGAGAAGAACCTGGGAAAGGAAGAGAGAAGCCAACCTTTTTCCAAAGTTAACTATTTTAGAATATTTTCTTCCCTAACAATTGGGGGCTCGTCCGGGATCTGGAATCTCGGTGGGCGGCTGTTTGGCACTGATTGATCCGTTTCGGCCCGACGCTTCGATGTGGTAAGACAGTATTTGATTATTTTTTATTTTTTAGTTGTCTGAAGCGCCGTGTGGTTGGACCGTGGCTGATTGCTCTTGCTGTGTGCGGCCTCACAGAATTTAGAAGCTGCAGAGGTAGATAGAATCCCTCCTAAAAGAGTCGGTTGTTTAAGGATTTGAATAAATACACATTACAGGGAACTTTGGCTAGTTCAAACAGAGCCTTTACGTTAACTCTGATTTTAAGCTGGGTTTTTTATTATATTCTTTACCCTGAGGATCCATGCCTGTGCCTCAATAAAAGAATTTCGGGTGTCTGTGTATTGATTAGCAGGGGCTTGTATCAGCCCGGAGATTATGGCTCATCTCCAGTGGACTTATAATTAATTGTTTGGGTTAATTGGACCGAGTTGTATCACTCATGGAAAAAGGACTAATAGGTCGGATCACCTTTCTCTGGCATTCTGAATCGAGTTAATAGTAGTATAAAGGACTGAGAATAATTAATTTAGCAGGATGAATCACCTTAAAGGACTGATAGCAGGTTGAATCACCTTAACGGACTGAGAAGTTGAAATGAGAATAAAAGGGATTTGTAAAAGTGAAGTTGGAAAATTAAAAGATGCGTCATACATTCTTTTAGCCGGCGCCTGACATTTTCTTTTCTTTTCTGTCTTTTCTTGACTGAACTACGACGTTGTCTGTGTTTCTGTGTTTTGTACGTTTCTTTGTGTTTGTGTGCGTGCTTGGCTGCGGGTTGATCTATGGCTGTGTGTCTGTCTTCCGCCGTTATATGTTCCACCACGTGCTGCTGTCTATTTGTCTGTCTGTGTCTGAATTGTGCTGAGATTGTGCAGAAGTGATTTGTGTTTCAAGATTGTGTTATGAAATATTTTCAAATGTTTTTGCTGGATGTTGTATTACTAACTTTCTGTTAAAATGTGCTTCTGTGGGACAGAGGTTTCTCCATTTTGGTTAAAAGTTTTGTTTCACATCAGGGGGACTGATTGACCTCCCCATTTTCATTTTGGGAGTGCTTCAGTTCTGTTAGCACTGACATTTCCAGCTCACTTTTTCAGGATTCTTGGATTTTGATGTGAATTACTTTTAGAATGTGTTTTGTGTTGAAATGAAAAGTACAAAATAACAGATTTACAGATGTTTTTACTTTCTCAGCGGGAGAAATGTGTGGCATCAGTTCCAGGCTGGAGCACTGGAATCATCCAATTGTTTTTTTATAATATTGTAACATTGACAATCACTTCAATTTCTAGGTTTCCTGACACAGGATGGAACACCCTCACTGATTGGAACAAGAGAACAAAAGCGAGAACATATGGATGTTTTTCTGCTTGACAGTGTTTTCTACACTGTTAATGTAGGACATGTTGAAACATTAATGAATGACTTTGTTTCTTATAGAACGATCTTCGTGTGCAGCCCATTTTGCATATTACATGACCACATGAACGGTTTTTGGGTTTTCCTACAGGGGGTCTAGGTAGTCATTTAATAACAGTGGGCTATCATGAAATACGGTTGTGTGTATAATATGGAGTTTTTAAAACAGGTTCACTCAAAACTGAACAATATTAGAACTATTGGATAATTATTTTTTTTCAACCATGGTGTTATAATAATTGTGTTTAAGACTTTCACAGGACGAATTTTGGTTTGAACTCTGGGGTAACATCCTGCATCTTTCTTACAATGGGGTGTTGATGAGTCTGCTTGAGTGTGAATGAGAGTGAATGTGTAGGCAGATGGCCTTTGATGGGTTTTAGGAAGCGCTATGTGAATATGACGTCACTTTAGTGAGTAGCTGTGTGATCTTTTTGTTATTTTAAACTATTTAGGGACAGTAAAGGTTTTGTTTCATAAATATACTTTTATTACTGCTTTACAGACAATTTTAAGGTAAAGACGATTACATATTTTGGTGTCACAATCTGGTTGAAGCTGAATCATCTGCTTGTGCACTGGAATTAATATGAAACGGGAATTCAGCCTTGGCTTAAAGCAGATAAATGTCGTTATTAGGAAACTGTGTTATCCACTTTGACTAACAAACTAACCTAAATTTTATCTAAATTAACTTGGTTTATGTTTCATATGGGTAACTGATTGGACATGTTGAAATTTTAGCATAATGGGGGAAAGTTCTTCTATTTTTGTTATCCACATCTAAATTGTTTTTCTTTTGGAAATAAGAAAACACAGGGGGATGTTATAAAGATAAGATATTACAGATGGAACTTTGAAATTTACATCATCTCAGTCTAGTTTGAATATTAGATGGAAGATTGGAGAAATGGTGGAACATCTTATAATATTTTGGTTTTTCAGCTAATTATTATATAACAGTGACATAGATTCCAAATTGTTTTCAAAATGATAATTTTATTATATCAACAGGGGGAGAAGGAGAAGTAGATCCTAATTCCTGGTAAATTTTTGGATATGGTTAATTGTAAATTAGTTAATCAATAATTTTGATTTTTTTTTTCATTCAACAATAGTGAATTATGGATTTCTTTAATGTAGAGTCATATGGCCTTTCTGCTTGACTAAAATATGGTGTATGTGATATAGAAGCTTCTACTAAATTAGATTTGATCATCTAAAATTGAACGGTTTCAAATAACATCTATGCCATGTTTATTTACATTTAAAATTGTTGATAGATTTCTGCATCACTGCTGACTTGATTATATACAGTTGGGTGTAAATTGTTAATTTTGAGGAAAATTTTGGTTAAAACTGCTATGAAATTCAAATAAAATGTAAATAATTTCTGAAATTTTAAAATAGGACTTTGTCTTGAAGCGTGGGACAATGATAAGGATGTTTGGTATTTAGTAGAACAATATGCAATTCATAATTATTTGACAAAGTACAATTCAATCACAACTTTTATTAGTGTCAGTACTAGGACATTCTAGAGTTTGTTCTAATTCTTTAATGAGTTTGTGAGATTGTGATTTTAAAATTTGTAGTTGATATTTGGCACAAGCAGAGTGAATGTCATCGAGGTATTGACGTTTATTGATTTTGAACAGTAAGTGTCAGTATTTTCTTAATTCTGGCACATCTGATCGTGGACTATTTTAACACATTTCTATGTTTATTCTTTTTGCAGTTCAGGATTTGGGGCGGTTGGCCGTTTGTGCTATAACAACAACAAATCTAGAGCCACACGGGAGGATGCATCACAAGATAAATTTTATTTATAATAGTGAAAGTAACAAAATGTGGCATATATAACTTTTGCTTTTTAATTACTTTGTATTATTTTTTCTCTGGCAGTTCTCCTTCCTTCTGACTTGATGGCAATCTTGGGGAAAGGGTCTTTTAAGCTCAGAGATCATGGGACGATGTATTTGAAGGGATCTTCTTGATTACCACATCAGGCCGCTGTTGTTGCTGAACAAAGATGCTGAACTGTGCCCATCTTCTGCTGGACTGCTGTATGTAAGCCAAAAGCTGTTGAACGATTACGAAGGTCAGCGAAGACGAACTGTTCTCCTGCTGTCACGTGAGGGCAGAGTGCTGCTCACAGGACCTGGCAACA
This sequence comes from Cyprinodon diabolis, assembly GCA_030533445.1. Taxonomy (NCBI): domain Eukaryota; kingdom Metazoa; phylum Chordata; class Actinopteri; order Cyprinodontiformes; family Cyprinodontidae; genus Cyprinodon; species Cyprinodon diabolis. The sequence goes on along the minus strand of CM060067.1, from coordinate 42,150,405 downwards.
GATGTCTCCTTTGAGTGTTGCTTTTCATACCTGGCTGAAAACAAAAGGGACTCAGGCGTTATCTGTGGGAGTCTTCTACGGCTGGGAATCAACAGTGAGTCGGGACCACAAAGATCATAGCCTTTTGTACAAACCCGGGGGGGGGGGGGGTTTCAGTAGATGACTGGTCTGCTGGTTTCGACGTCCTGCTCTGTCGACCACGAAAGGCTGACCAAAGTTCATCAAAGCGGGACTGTATCCAGATGTTTCTGCACTGCGGGAATGACTGCTACTCTGGACACCTTCTGATTCAGCAGATAAAGAATGGGGCATGGCAAGTCGCTCAGCGGTGGTCCTGTTGTGTGTTCTCATGTTTGATCCTGGATTCTCACCTCTGATCATGTGACCTGGGCGCCAAAGCCCACTCCTGGGGTTCCCTTCAGTCTGCAGGTTGGAGACGAAATGGGTGCCAACTAAACTTGGTAGTGGTGAATAAGTTCTTTTTAAATTTTTGTAGTGTGTGATGCCAGTGTTCTCTTCTTACTTTAGTTATAGCACTGATGCGCCCTGTTGTCTTCACGTTCTGAACCACTGCAGTGTAATGCTAAGTGTTGAGGACACCCCATCTCCTGGGGTCAGAGGTTTTACAATGCAGTTTGAGGGTTGGTGTGCACCAACTGTTACGACACTGCATTCCTCAGAAATGCATTAACTTCCTCCATGATTCACTCTGTTTGTCTCACAAAATGCTAATGTGTCTTTTTTCCCTTCCTGCCTGAAAAGAATGGGCAGGGACTAACTATTGCAATTACATATTTTTTCTTAACCATAGCTGAATTGCATTGTGTGTTACGCTTCATCTACTAAGGAAGAGGATCTAAATTTTATTTACATAGTACAGTGGCTACCATTCAGTAAAACTAAATTTAAATTTAAATGGAATTTAACATTAAGGTGTTAAAGTGAATTGATGGGTGTCTATGCAGCTTATTGAGCTAATGACACCAAGTTCTGTGTTGATTTCATAAATTTAATCAAACATTAAATTCTTTGATTGAGGTGTGCAGATTGCAACAGCATCTGGGACACCATGTTTGAATTGCATCCAACTGTGTTACATGAGGCTAAAGTTAGTGGTGATAGCGGATTTCATCTCAATGAGTTGTATAGGATTTTTATTGTATTCTATGACAGAACAGTTGTTCTGTTATAGAAACAGGGGGACATGAATGGAATTGATCTAATAAGCACATTTTTAGTTTGGATCTCTCTTTACTTTTCGGAAAAAGAGGTTATTGAAGTTAAATCAAAATACATTAAATGTTTTAAGGTGTATTAGCAGCATTAAATATGAGCTAACTATTTGGATATGAAATAAGTAAAATTTATAAATTGAATATACTAAACTAAATATTACCTATCAAATAATTTACATAAAACAGTGTTGCTTAAACTAAGGAAGGTGATCATTGGATTGTTGCATCTCTTTTCATATGATTTAAAATAGGTTGTTTAACTAAGACATCCAGGAAGGTCTAAACTAAAGATTTACATCATTTAATAAATTTAGCTGTATCGAATCTCTCTCCAAAACTGAAAAGGCATTGATAATTGATAAACAATATAAAAAGGGTAATACATTATTCAATTAAATATTGTATAAATAGGTTTTCAAAAGAATAAATGGATCAAAGGTAAAAATGGTTGAAATTTTTGGGATTTAAAACTATGATTGGAATAAAGTAGGATATTTTTGATATTTAGTGACAAGGTTAACTATACTCATGTAAAACAGGCTGATCATTCTTTAAGGTTTTAAAAAAATAGAAAATGTGATGATTGAAATTAAATTGGTCTAAATTGGAGATTTACAAATTAACAATTATGGAACTGCTTCTAAAATACAGTTAAGTTTTGGGTTCAACATGATAGGAAACATTTATTTCTCATGTAGGCCTTATATAAAAAGAGGGTCAAAGGATTGATAAAATACAGCTCTAAAGAAGCAGATTTATAATACAAAAGGAAGACAGCAAAGCTGTCATAAAGTGTCGGATCAATCATTAACCAATCAACAGGGTTCTTTCCATATGAGCTCCAGACAGGACGGATGTTTCCAGGACCTGCTACCCGCATTCCAGGATGGAAAGGTGAGCTTGCACATTTATCTCATAAAGATTTCTTCAATGAGTTACAGGTCCTGGCAGCGGAATTTACAAAATACCAGACGACACAGGAACGTCCAGGCTCAGGACCAGTTCCGGGAATCGACTGGGTGCGCCTGAAGGTCATCAAAAGAAAGTGGTCTGAACCTCGCTTCACCGGACCATACCGAGTCGTGGAGAGGACATCTCATGCTGTCCGTCTGCAAAGGAAAAGAAGACACCGGGTTCCATTGGAGTCAGTGCATAGCAGCTGAGGAGCCACAACGCACGCTACAAGGCATACAGGAGAATCTACAGTCTCAACCTGCGGTCGAGGAGTGTCTGCAGGCCCATCCCAGCGCGGAGGAGGATCTGCAGTTCCAGGCAGAAGTGTAGCAGGGATTCCTGCCAAGACCACTTCATTTTCCTGAAATACAAGGCTTAAAAGGCCCGGACAGGCACAATAATCCTGTTCCGGTGTCCTTCCATTGAGAAAAGGAGATTGCAACCTCTCCTTAAACTCACTGTTATATTGGCACAATACTCCAATTTTCAGTGAGCAACGGACACTCAGGTGGAAACCTGAGGTTTACAACCGAGGAGGAACACGTGAAGGATCAGGCTACAAGATCATCATTAACTTATCTTCTCTTTATTGCGTGTTTTCGTTTTTTGCGAGCTCTTAAAGAACATTCGTTTCTTTTTGCGCGTATTTTTGGATCGTTTCCTGACGAAGAATTCATATTCATTTTTAGAGGACTATCGAAGGAGCATAGAGACGAACTCTAAGTTCTTATTATTGAATCATGTGAAAAAAAAAAAAAAGGTATTTTGTAATTTTTATGTGTTTATGATTTATTTTCTTTTTTGATGTTGTTATTGTTTTGTATTGACAAATGGTAATTTTTGTGGCGAGTATTGTCTTTTAAGTTTCCTGGGCATGTTTTAGTAATTTCGAGATATCTTACTCTTGTTTTCTAATTTTATACTTGGGCTGATATTTCTATTGTGTTTTTTTTTTTCTTCTATTGACATAACTGAGTTTTATGATTTTTCATGTTTGATAAGTGAAATGTATTTTCAGTTTTAGTTTTTACTTGTTAAAATTTTGTGGTTCATCAGGTGAGTATTAAATTGTTGGATAGCGCAAGATACATTTGATAAGTTCAGATAATGGAGTTCAGATTCAGACACGTAACCTGGCTGTGGAGCTAGGAGGTTCTGTTTAAAACAGGGACTGTTATATAATTAGGGTAATGTTTTTTTAATATACTAAATAGTTTTTTGGTTCCTCTATTAGAAGGCTTAATTTATTTGTGAGGTCTGTGTGTCTCAGACCTCAAAAGAGGGACTGTTGAAGAAAAATGATTATTTTTAGTTTTTAATACAGTTAATCTTATGGCATGAGTAAAAGGTATGTTGAGCACTCTCATTTTGAACATATTTCTTAATTTTGAACAAGTTTGTGAAGATAACCTTTCCTTGAACCAAAGGACTGAATGTAAGTTTGTTCCTGAGAATTTATGGCAGGAAGAGGCCCCGCATTCCACAGCTATTCTGTGAGGTCTTATCTTATGTTTTCTTTAGCCAGAAGACCATAGAATTCCTGGACGCCAGGCCGTAAATTAGGGGAAGCTCTAAGTTTTTCTGAGTGTCCAAGATAGCTCCTGGTTGGAGGAGCAAAAGCCAGCCTTATTTGAATAAATTAAATACAAGAGGATAAAACTTTCTACACAGAAGTAACAAATTAGATTTGCTCTTGCAACTCTCCAAAGATGTCTTTGTACGTCTTTGCTTTCTCTCCTTCTCTCCATTTATGTCAGGTAATTGAATGTATGTCTCCGTTGTTCTGCAGTTTCTGGTGTAAGTTTGTGCATTGTCTTATTTCTAAGTTTGTGCATTGTCTTATATTGGATTAAACTCTGTAATTCTGTGACGTCAACACGCATTGCTGGTTTTCCTTGTGGCCACACGCAGCTCGCCGAGAAGAACCTGGGAAAGGAAGAGAGAAGCCAACCTTTTTCCAAAGTTAACTATTTTAGAATATTTTCTTCCCTAACACCACCCAGGGTGCAGACCAGGAAGCAGAGTTGTAGTTTAACACACATCTCTGCAGCTTCTCTACTGTTACCCACTCTTTACTCCATCCAGACAGTGTCTTGCCCACGACCAAAATCTAATAAATTAGCAAAGATTCCCAAAGGAGTAAATCATGATAATCTAATTAAAATCAAAATAACTCCAATTGGGGGAAAAGTTAAAACAATTAAATGCGGTCTGTTTAACATAAGATCGCTTTCCTCTAAAATTCTGCTAGTTAATGACTTGATTTGTGATAATCACATTGACTTGTTTTGCCTTACAGAAACCTGGCTGCAGCAAGAGGATTATGTGAGCATAAACGAGGCAACTCCTTCAAGCTATTTAAATTTTCACATACCCAGAAGTTCTGGGCGAGGAGGAGGAGTAGCAACAATCTTCCAGTCTGACTTACTGATTACTCCCAAAACAGTTAATACCTACAACTCTTTTGAACATTTAACCCTTAATTTCCCTCATCCAAATTTCAAGGCAAGAAAACCTCTTCTTTTTGTAGCTTTGTATCGTCCGCCAGGTCCTTACTCTGAATTTTTAGATGAGTTTTCAGAGTTCCTTTCTGATTTGGTATTAAATACTGACAGGGTAATCATAGTGGGAGATTTTAACATCCATGCTGACATTGAAGGCGATAGCTTAAGAGCAGCATTTAATGCTATCTTAGACACTATTGGCTTTGTTCAAAATGTGAATAGTCCCACACATTCTCATCTTCATACTTTGGATCTTGTGCTGACATACGGCATAGAATGTGAAGAAATAACAGTATTTCCTCACAACCCTGTCCTCTCTGACCACTTTCTAATAACCTTCAGGATTACTTTAACAGAGTTCTCCTCCCCCAAAAGAAGGTTCAATTTTAGTAGATCTTTATCAGATAGTGCAGTTATAAATTTTAAAGAATCTGCTTCACTTTCTCTCTCCTCTGTGTCGCTGAGCAGTGCTGCAGAGTGCAAAAGCATAGCTTATTCCCCTTCACAGGTTGATGATTTTGTTGATTGGGTTGCTAGTTCTCTGCGTACTGCCTTAGACAACGCAGCTCCCTTGAAAATGAAAACCGTTGAAAATAGAAAGCTTGCTCCTTGGTTTAATGCAGAGCTGCATACTTTGAAGCAAAATGCTAGGAAACTGGAGAGAAAATATCGCTCCACAGGCCTGCGGGAGTCCTTCCTAGTCTGGAAAAATGGTTTACTGCTGTATAAGAGGACCCTTTGTAAAGCAAGAGCAGCATACTTCTCCTCATTAATAGAGGAGACTAAGAATAATCCTAGATTTCTTTTTAATACAGTTGCCAAACTCACCCAGAGCCATAGCGCTGTTGAACTGTCCATTCCACCTGCTCTTAGCAGCAATGATTTTATGGGATTCTTTATAAATAAGATTGATCTTATTAAAAATAAGATAATAAGCACTCCTCTATCCGCGATTGTACCTGAGGTAGTCATGGAATCTGAACCGGGTTTAGACTGCTTTGATCCAGTTGAACTTTCTGAATTAGCAAAATTATTGTCTTCATCTAAGCCTTCAGCTTGTATGTTAGATCCAGTTCCAACCAGGTTATTTAAGGAGGTATTCCCTTTGATCTCCTCCTCCATTTTAGATGTGATTAATCTATCTCTGTTACAGGGATATGTACCTAAAGCTTTTAAGGTTGCTGTAATTAAACCTCTGCTTAAGAAACCGTCTCTTGACCCAGATGACTTGGTTAATTATAGACCTATATCCAATCTTCCTTTCTTATCCAAAATTCTTGAGAAAGTAGTTGCCAAACAAGTTTGCGACCACTTACACCATAATGAACTTTTTGAAGAGTTTCAGTCTGGCTTTAGAGCTCATCATAGCACTGAAACAGCTCTGGTGAAAGTCACTAATGATATTCTCATGGCCTCAGATAATGGACTTGTATCTGTGCTCGTCCTGTTGGATCTTAGTGCTGCATTTGATACAGTTGACCATAATATTCTTTTAGAAAGACTTGAATATTTTGTTGGAATTAAAGGAACAGCACTAGACTGGTTTAAATCTTATCTATCTGATCGAATTCAGTTTGTTTATGTTAATGATAGATCTTCAACACGCTCAAAGGTTACCTGTGGAGTACCACAGGGATCAGTGCTAGGACCAATTCTCTTTACTTTATACATGCTCCCAATTGGTAGAGTTATTAGACAGCATGGGATTAATTTCCACTGTTATGCTGATGATACCCAGCTATATCTGTCTATAAATCCAGATGAAGCTAACCCATTACATAGATTACAGGCATGTCTTGAAGACATAAAAACCTGGATGACTCTTAACTTTCTCCTTCTGAATGCAGACAAAACAGAAGTTATAGTCTTTGGACCAGAGTCTCTGAAAAAGAAGCTGATTAGCCGGTCACTTCATTTGGATGGGATTAAACTGATTTCAGATAATAAAGTAAAAGATCTTGATGTTGTTTTTGATCAGGACCTGTCATTTAAATCCCATATCAAAGAGGTTTCTAGAATTTCCTTCTTTCATCTGAGGAACATTGCAAAAATGAGAAATCTCCTGTCCAGGGGTGATGCTGAGAAACTAGTCCATGCATTTGTTACTTCAAGGCTGGACTATTGTAATTCTTTACTATCAGGAAGTCCACAAACTGTAGTTAAAAGCCTTCAGCTGATCCAAAATGCTGCAGCCAGAGTTCTGATGAAAATTAAAAAGAGAGATCATATCTCTCCTATCCTGGCTTCTCTTCATTGGCTTCCTGTTAAATCAAGAATAGAATTTAAAATCCTCCTTCTCACATATAAAGCCTTAAATGGCCAAGCTCCATCTTATATCAGAGATCTGATTGTTCCTTATGTTCCTAACAGAGCACTTCGCTCTCAGTCTGCAGGTTTACTAGTAGTTCCTAGAATTTCTAAAAGTAGAATGGGAGGCAGATCTTTTAGTTATCAGGTTCCTCTCCTGTGGAACCAACTACCAGTTTTAGTCCGTGAGGCAGACACCCTGTCTACTTTTAAGGCTAGGCTTAAAACTTTCCTTTTTGATAAAGCTTATAGTTAGGGTGGCTCAGGTTATCCTCAGCTGTCTTTAAAGTTATGCTGCTATAGGCTTAGACTTTTGGAGGACATAGGGACCCCCATTTCATCATTCTGCTTCATTCTCTCTCTGTTATCCTATTCTGCAGAATCTGTTTGTTCAATCTCTAACCTTCTGCTCTCTCTGCTTTTCCTCAGAGTAGCTTTGCCTCGTCTGTTCCTGTTTGGCTGTGACGTCATCCAGGAAAGAAACATCAGCTGTGCTGCTTCCATCAACACCCTTGTTTGTAGATGTTGGAGATCAGCCTGTCTTCAGGTGTGGTCCTGTTTCTCTGGCCGTGGCTGGGTGGATGTGCTCTCTTCATCCTCTGGCATGGGAGCTGCCTTGGAGCTCATCTGCCTGGCTGTGTGTTTCCTGGACGGGGCCGCCTTTTACAGCTGCTTTTTGTATCTCTGCTTCTGTCTCCTCGAACCCCAGTCGGCCTCGGCAGATGGCCGCTCACACTGAGCCTGGTTCTGCTGGAGGTTTCTTCCTGTTAAAAGGGAGTTTTTCCTCTCCACTGTCGCTACAAGCATGCTTAGTGTGAGGGATTGTATTTGAGTCAATGAGTCAATGCAATCAACTGGTTTTCCTTAGATAGAAACTTTGTATCAATTTGACTGTATGATCTGGTTGAACTGTAAAGTGCCTTGAGATGACGTGTTGTGAATTTGGCGCTATATAAATAAACTGAATTGAATTGAATTGAATTTGTATTTCCTTTAGATATTTAAATTTAAAATTGTAAATAGAAGGGGGATGCATATTCTGACAAAAGACTCCACAAATGTATATTTGGTTCAAACAACTCCGGCTTTATGAGCATTTTTAATGCTAGCTTTTCAAACCTAGACTTTTGCTTCCTCTGTACTTTTTATACTGAGTGTTTGCTGTCAAAAAATGTTTGCTTCCTGTTTACATAGATCGACATCGACTATAAGTCAAAATGAAACCAAAACCACCAGACCTGTACTGGACTTTATTAAATTTGAGGAAAAAACATGTAAAACCTGTCCCTTCCCAAAGCAAGTGAAACATTCATTAATGTTCTTTTAGTAATCTCAAAGTGACAAGTAACAAGTATTTTTGAGTGTTTTAGAATTCAAGATTTTTTTTTGCCATTTTTATATGTTAAATGCACTATAAGGCTTTTAAGGGGTTTCACTAAACTTTCCCATCCATCCATCCCACTTTGGATGGTGCAGCGCTTCTTTCTAGGAATCTGGCCAAATTTATTAGTCCTCCAAAACCCTGACAACCTAGGGTGCAGACCAGGAAGCAAAGTAACATACGTCTCTGCAGCTTCTCTACTGTTACCCACTCTTTACTCCATCCAGACAGTGTCTTGCCCACAACCAAATTCTAATAAATTAGCAAAGATTCCCAAAGGAGTAAATCATGATAATCTAATTACAATTAAAATACCTCCAATTGGGGAAAAAGTTGAAACGATTAAATGTGGTCTATTTAACATAAGATCTCTTTCCTCAAAAAGTCTGCTAGTTAATGACTTGATTTGTGATAATCACATTGATTTATGTTGCCTTACAGAAACTTGGCTGCAGCAAGACAATTATGTGAGCATAAATGAGGCAACTCCTTCTAGTTAAAATACCCAGAAGTTCTGGGCGAGAAGGAGGAGTAGCAACAATCTTCCAGTCTGACTTACTGATTACTCCCAAAACAGTTAATACCTACAACTCTTTTGACCTTTTAACCCTTAGTTTCCCTCATCCAAATTGCAAAGCAAGAAAACCTCTTCTTTTTGTAACTTTGTATCGTCTACCAGGTCCGTACTCCGAATTTTTAGATTAGTTTTCAGAGTTCCTTTCTGATTTGGTATTAAATACTGACAGGGTCATCATAGTGGGAGATTTTAACATCCATGCTGACATTGAAGGCGATAGCTTTAGAGCAGCCTTTAATGCTATCTTGGCTTTGTTCAAAATGTGAATAGTCCCACACATTCTCATCTTCACACTTTGGATCTTGTGCTGACATACGGCATAGAATGTGAAGAAATAACAGTATTTCCTCACAACCCTGTCCTCTCTGACCACTTTCTAATAACCTTCAGGATTACTTTAACAGAGTTCTCCTCCCCAAAAGAAGGTTTCACTTTAGCAGATTCAATTCAATTCAGTTTATTTATATAGCGCCAAATTCACAACACATGTCATCTCAAGGCACTTTACAGTTCAACCAGATCATACAGTCAAATTGATACAAAGTTTTCTATCTAAGGAAAACCAGTTGATTGCATTGCCTCATTAACTCAAATACAATCCCTCACACTAAGCATGCTTGTAGCGACATTGGAGAGGAAAAACTCCCTTTTAACAGGAAGAAACCTCCAGCAGAACCAGGCTCAGTGTGAGCGGCCATCTGCCAAGGCCGACTGGGGTTCAAGGAGACAGAAGCAGAGATACAAAAAGCAGCTGTAAAAGGCGGCCCCGTCCAGGAAACACACAGCCTGGCAGACGAGCTCCCATGCCAGAGGATGAAGAGAGCACATCCACCCAGCCACGGCCAGAGAAACAGGACCACACTGGAAAACAGGCCGATCTCCAACATCTAGTCAGATGGTGCAGTTATAAATTGTAAAGATACTGTTTCACTTTCTCTCTCCTCAGTGTTGTTAAGGAGTGCTGCAGAGTTCAAAAGCTCAGTTTATTCCCCTTCACAGGTTGATGATTTTGTTGATGGAATTGCTAGTTCTCTGTCTACTGCCTTAAACAACGCAGCTCCTTAGAAAATTAAAAACGTTAAAAATAGACTGCTGGCTCCTTGGTTTAATGCAGAGCTGCGCACTTTGAAGCAAAATGCTAGGAAACTGGAGAGAAAATCACGCTCCACAGGCCTACCTAGTCCAGAATCCTACCTAGTCTGGCAAAATAGTTTACTGCTGTATGTAAGAGTATGTAAGAGTATGTAAGAGGACCCTTTGTAAAGCAAGAGCAGCATACTTCTCATTAATAGAAGAGAATAAGAATAATCCTAGATATCTTTTTAACACAGTTTAAAAAGCCATAGCTCTGTTCAGCCGTTCGTTCCACCCGCTCTTAGCTGTAACGATTTTATGGGATTCTTTATGAAAAAGATTGATCTTATTAAAAATAAGATAATCTATCTACAATTGGTTTGTATCTGGAAGGTGAGGAAGCATCTGAGGTAGCCATATAATCTGAACCAGTTAGCAAAACTATTGTCTTCATCTAAGCCTTCAACTTGTATGTTAGATCCAGTTCCAACCAGGTTATTTAAGGAGGCATTCCATTTGATCTCCTCCTCCATTTTAGATGTGATTAATATATCTCTTTACTTTATACATGCTCCCAATTGGTAGAATTATTAGACAGCATGGGATTAATTTCCACTGTTATGCTGATGATACCCAGCTATATCTGTCTATAAATCCAGATGAAGCTAACCCATTACATAGATTACAGGCATGTCTTGAAGACATAAAAACCTGGATGACTCTTAACTTTCTGCTTCTGAATACAGACAAAACAGAAGTTATAGTCTTTGGACCAGAGTCTCTGAAAAAGAAGCTGATTAGCCGGTCACTTCATTTGGATGGGATTAAACTGATTTCAGATAATAAAGTAAAAAATCTTGGTGTTATTTTTGATCAGGACCTGTCATTTAAATCCCAGATCAAAGAGGTTTCTAGAATGTCCTTCTTTCACCTGTGGGATATTGTAAAAATTAGAAATCTCCTGTCCAGGGGTGATGCTGAGAAACTAGTCCATGCATTTGTTACTTCAAGGCTGGACTATTGTAATTCTTTACTATCAGGAAGTCCACAAACTGTAGTTAAAAGCCTTCAGCTGATCCAAAATGCTGCAGCCAGAGTTCTGATGAAAATTAAAAAGAGAGATCATATCTCTCCTATCCTGGCTTCTCTTCATTGGCTTCCTGTTAAATTCAGAATAGAATTTAAAATCCTCCTTCTCACATATAAAGCCTTAAATGGCCAAGCTCCATCTTATATCAGAGATCTGATTGTTGTTAATTCAATCTCTAACCTTCTGCTCTCTCTGCTTTTTCTCAGAATAGCTTTGCCTCGTCTGTTCCTGTTTGGCTGTGACGCCATCCTGGAGAGAAACATCAGCTGTGCTGCTTCCATCAACACCCTTGTTTATAGATGTTGGAGATCATGACAGTGACTGGCTGGATGTGCTCTCTTCATCCTCTGGCATGGGACCTGGCTCAGAGCTCGTCTGCCTAGCTGTGCGTTTCCTGGACGGGGCCTTTTACAGCTGCTTTTTGTATCTCTGCTTCTGTCTCCTTGAACCCCAGTCGGCCTCAGCAGATGGCCGCTCACACTGACCCTGGTTCTGCTGGAGGTTTCTTCCTGTTAAAAGGGAGTTTTCCCCCTCCACTGTTGCTACAAGCATGTTTAATATGAGGGATTGCATTTGAGTCAATGATTCAATGCAATCAACTGGTTTTCCTTAGAAAACTTTGAATCAATTAGACTGTATGATCTGGTGAACTGTAAAGTGCATTGAGATGTTGTGAATTGCCTCTATATAAATAAACTGAATTGAATTGAATTAACAATTATACTGAATCTGTTCTTACAATGTATCTTTCTTCATGGCCTCAAGTAACTGTGCCACAACAACTTCACTTGCAGCATATATGTGTTGTCTCATTTCTGATTCAAAACAGCTCAGAATTTCCTTCAACATTCTGTCTAGCTCTACAGAAGCCTGCTAATGAGCCAGTCATTTGATTCAGGTGCAATGCAGTTCAATTCAATGAAAAAAAGACTTTATTAATCCCAAAGAGAAATTAAATGTGGCAGTGACTCATACATTATTTTCCAAACAGGTGTTGTAGGTTGTGATAGTTCTAGTCAGGAAGGATCCTCTGTAGAGGTCTATCTTGCAGCCTCTTAGTGAAGACACTCTGTTGAACAAATCAACAAGGTTGTGCCTGTAGGCAGCGGCTTGATACAATCATATCTTGAAGTTTGCAGACGACACCGCAGTGGTGGGCCTCATCAGAGACGACAGGGACCAGGACAACAAAAAGGGGTTGGAGCAGATGGTGGGCTGGTGAAGAGTTAACATCCTGAACATGGAGTACACTAAGGAGATTATTGTTGACTTCTGGAAGAACCAGCCTAACCACGCTCCACTGCTTAGCAACAGCTCAGCTGTAGAGTTGCTCAACACCACCAAATTCCTGGGGGTGCACATCACAGACAACCTCACCTGGAATGTAAACACAACCTCACTGTTCAGACGGGTACAGAAGCGCATGTACTTCCTGCTGACGATGAGGATAGCCCACCTGCCCCCTCCCATCACTGGAAGAATGTGAGAAGAGTGGTGAAAACAGCAGAGAATATCATTGTGGCTCCTCTTCCCTCCATAAAATACATTCCATCCCAGCAATGCATGTCCAGAGCCTATAACATCATCAGTGACCCCTCACACCCCCACCATGAACTGTTCTCCCTGCTGCCCTCTGGGAAGAGGCTTCGCAGCATTCGATGCAGATTCTGCAACAGCTTTTTCCCCACTGCCTGGTGAACTGTCAAAAAAAGTAACAGACTCTGCATTACACTGAAAAATATTTCTGCACCATATATATTTGTCTTGCAATGCTATTAACTTCCATATCGATGTGTTTTGCACCATGTTTTTCTCCCACACTGTTTATATTTGATCATTGCTGCACTTTATCAAATGAAAATTTTCATTTCACTGCTAAGCTGCAGCTCATTTACTGTCTGAAAGTTGTAGAAAATGAAATTTTGTTTAACAATGAAAGTTTTTTAAAGTCTAAGTTGATTAAAGATCTTAGGGGATGAATTGTTGTCCCTAAGTTTCTTCCCTTTATGGAGAATTATTCTTTGTGAAATAATCTCCCGAGGTTCTAGAGGAGTTCCTAGAACAGAGCCAGCCTTCTTAATTAGCTTAATTTAAGTCATTAGCTCTAATACTGTTACCCAAACAGATGATGGAAGAAAAGATCACACTCTCCACAAAGGACTTATAGAAGACATGTAGCATCTTGCTGCAAATGCCAAAGAACCTAAGCTTCCTTAGGAAGTACAATCTGCTCTGTCCCTTTTTGTAGATGGCTTCACAGTTATGTCTTCAGTCTAGGTTGTTGTCCAAGTGAACACCAAGGTATTCATAGTCCTCCAACACACCCACTTCTTCTCCCATGATGTTAATAGGTTTGAACTTGTTCCTGTTTCTTTTGAAATCTGCAATCAATCTACAATCATCTCCCTTGTTTTGTTGACATTTAGGGTCAGATGATTGTTTCCACACCATACAAAGCGGCTCTCTTTTTGAACAAACGCTTAAGATCACTTGTGATCAGTGGTTGTTTATTTGAGAAGCATCTCACTGTTCTGGGAGGGAAATAAATGTATGTAATCAGTCACACACTCAGTCATGGCATTGATGTCCTCTCCATGTGGCTGACAGTGCATTTCAGTCTGTATCCTCAAAATAACCTTGCAGGGCTTCTTCAGCTTCCTGTGACTATCTTCTTACAGTTCTTTTTAATGCAGGCTGTCTCTTATAACATGTTTTATAATCTGAGCAGAGAAAAATAAGATTGTGTTCTTACTTTAGTGATGTGGCAAAAATAAAGTTCTTCATATTTGAATAAAAAAGAGGATGCATGAAAAAGTTGCTAGGTTGCTCTCGAGTACTGGACTTGGATAGCCCTGCTTTAGGTTTATGTTTATAAAAAAAAGCCCCAGTTTAAAGTAAATTATCATTATAATCTACTTGGACATTTGTACCAGTTATCTGCCTTGGTCAGTTATTACTTTGATGTAAATGTTTATACATTTAAAAAAAATATTATGCAGATTTTTACATAGTTTTATGTTTATTTCAATAATTTATAGCAAAAGCCAAAATATTCATTTACAACTGATAAAAAAATCTGGTTGTAGAAGCAAACACTTTTACTTGTATATTAGAAATTTGTTTTTTTAACTCATAAACTACGTTCAATATATGTTAAACAAATACTGTGTAAAATAATAGATAAAATATTTTATGCACAATCAAATACCATCTATTCCGCTTTAGATTCTTTTATAGGCTCACTTAATATTCTCCTTACTCCTAACATTTTGGAAAGCTTAAGGTGGATCACTGTTTTTTTTACTTATCCTGTCCAGCATAATGTTGAACAGATTTGCCAACAATGGATTTATAGATGCAAGGCTTCTCTTGATATTCTGATTTTATTTACTTTATTTTCTTCCATTTTATTGAATGCTTGTTTGTTATTGCATTTTACAGAATATTGCTGGGCTTTTCAATAGATTCAATTCCTCTAAATGTGGAAAAACGTAGGAAATCCTGAAACAGGACTCGCAAATCCTACTTCTTTTAGATCCCAGCACCTGTCTCCCACTCATGTTGACATTGCAGCTATTTTTATCAACCATGCCTGCTTTTTAACTTTGTGCCAAAAGGTAAGCATTATTAATGAGTTGGCAGAGCTCTTTGAACAGTCTATGGATGAACTGAAACTCTTGACTCCTCCAGAATAAAATAATTGCGTGTGAGCTTGAACTTCTGCCACAAGCAGCACCTCTAGTTTCTTTTTCATAAAGGTCATTGTCAGGTCAGATAAGTGCTTGGTGTTGTATACTAGATAATAAAAGTGATTTTTGTTTTTCCTACAATATGAAAACAAAGTAAGAAAATGAAAAAGCTAATTATTAATGCATATATTTTGTAAATCAGGATGAAGTTATTGAAGGGATTATCTTTATTGGTATAAACTACTATTGGGGGTTGAACTCCCCCTCAGCACAGCAAAGTACCTTCTGTCTCCACAGTGACGACCTCAACTTTTTAGGATACCTTATTGCACCAGCATCTAAATTAGATAATTAGGTAGAACGTTTTAGTTGAAGAATCTGGTTTCAGTTGTTTGTGGATAAATCTTTACATGTTCAACTCTTGCACTATGTTTTTTTATTTTTTGTGCAGCACTTTGCTTTTCTTTAAATTATACTTCTGACTTCTTTGAAAACACAGGTATGTGGCTCAGCAACCAGACCAGGAAGAACATACATTTGCTTAATGATAGGGAAACTCAAAAATGATCTGATCTGTATCTGTGTTTAGCATGCTTGAAATAACTTCCTCAAAATGTTTGCGCTTTCTAATAAAAGCCAACCCAATTTTTCAAAAAAGTAGAGTAGGATGTAAAATCTACGACCTGTTAAGTTTATATTCTGAATTAAACACAAATTAAAGTATAATAGTTACATTTGTAACCGAGTGACCATTTATATTGAGTTCCTTTAGATCTATAATATAGTACCCCAGAAAATATAAAGAAATAAAAATTCAGGTGTACATTTCCTATTTCAAATGAACAAATACATGTAAACTGTTACTGCAGCTTTTGAACTGTCACTATAGTAAGAAATTTTCATAGTGTTTTCTTCCATGCGAGATCACCAATGAGGGATTTCTCCTTTTCTTAAATGTATTATTAAATCCACACTAAGTATTTAACCATATAAATTTATTATATATTTATGATAAAATTCACATCTCATGCTTTCAATGCAGATAAAGACATGTTCCTCCACATTTTTTGTTTGCTCTCTCCACCTGATTCAATAAAGAAAGTTATTCGACCATAATCAGGCCAAAGAAATGAGATGGACTGTTGCAGTGTCTATTGTTCAGTTTTGTTATGAAGCAGTTAACAGTACGAAAAACTGTTACAAATAATTGTCTGCTAACAAGGAAGTTATGGTTATTTAAGAATGATTAAGTGATAGTACATGAGTTTTGTCTGTTGTTCGGTGGGTTTCGTAACAAACATTTCTCCTAAAATACTTACAGTTTTGTTTCTTAACTTATTCAATGTTTCCTTACATCTGTTCACTTATTTTTATTTGTATTAAAACTCGTAAAGGAACAGGTCCCATGTCCTCTGTGGAATTAATATTTTCAAAGAACTCCAAAATATTGTCAATGAGCATTGAGATAGATCTTTTTTTATTGTATGCTCTTCTAAGCCGTCCAAGTTTGGAAAATTTGTGTACAATTTATCCCTATGGATGCCTAAATTACTTGAGGTCATACAGTATGACTTGTGGAAGAGAAGAACAATATATAGAAAATCAGTTAACAATAATAAATAGTGATATAAAAGATGTTCTTCTATTTACCACAGCCACACAGAAAAGATCTGTGTGGGAATAGAGTAGAATAGAATAGAATAGAATAGAACAGAAAATAACCACTTTATTCATACCAGAACAGCAGCTGAGTGAGCAGACAGAGTCGAGACATAGAAGTCGACATAAGAAGATGGATTTAAAAATGTTAAAACAAGCAAGCTATTTTAAAATATGGAACATAGAGAGCAGGAATTAGAAGAACAATTATTAATTCAAACAATAAACGAAAAAACAGATCTTGAAACAACATTATGATGATACACATGGAAATACTCTAATATTAAAATATACCTTTAATTCAGCTATAAACAATTTCCCCCACAAATTTAAATCCTAGGTTATAACTATTTAATTATTTTGGAATAAGATAGAGTTTTCCACTATTTCCACCTATTATAGATCTATTTATAGATCCAGTGCTTGAATTCTGCTTCCATCCTTAGTGGACACAAGAACAGTTAGATTAAAACTGTACTAGGTTTTAATATTTTTTTATTTGCCTTTATTTAATTTTGGTCATGAATGACTAACGAAATTCAAAGTATACTGTCTAAGGAAAACCAACTGATTGCATCGACTCTTTGACTCAAAGGCCTTTTTCCATCGCTCATACAAGCTTACTTTTCAAAAGATTTGCAATTTTACTACTATGTTAGACTCACCACCGGTAAGTGAAAATGTGGACAAGCATGTAGGCCAGTCTTACGTAAGCGCATCCCCAGAATAACTGACAATTAGAAGGACCACTTATCCTGACGATCCACCTGGAAAAAGAACATCTTCCACTATACCTTTAAGTAAGAGTAAAAAGTAGTTGGTAAAAAGACTACTCAAGTACTGAGTAACTAATTTACCTCAGAAAATTCACAATGAGGATAAACTGAAAGGAGGAGGACAAATCACAGATGATGATAAACCCAAAAAGAGGAGGAAAAACGCAAATGATAAAAAAAGCAAGGAGGAGAAAAAAGTCAGAGATGAGAATAAACTGAGAGGAGGAGAGAAATCCCATATGAGGATGAACTGAAAAAAAACACAGATGAGGAAAATCCCAGGTGGGGGTAAACTAAAAATGATTAAGAAAATCACAGATGAAAAGAAATGAGGGGAGCAGGAAAATCACAAATTATGATGAACACATATGAGACAAAACAGAAAGGAATAGGAGTTAAAATCAAGGTTGAGGAAAGTCATAGATGAGGATAAACTGAAAGGAAGAAAAGAATCACACATAATGATAAACAGAAAAATAGAAGGGAAAACAGATGAGAATAAAGTGAAAGGAGGAGAATCAGAGATGGTTATAAACTGAAAACGAGGAGGGAAAAACTTAAAGGATAGGAGTTACTGATGATGATAAAGTGAAAATGAAGGGACAAATAACACACAATGTCAAACAAATAAAATAAAAAATGAAAGGAGGACAAAAAAAGTCACAGATGACCACAAAACCAAAAAAGAGGAGGAAAAACAAATGAGAAAAAATGAAAGGCGAATGAAAAAGCATGATGATAAACAGAAAATGAAAATGGAAAACACAGATGAGAAAAAACTGAAAGGTGGGGGAAAATCCCAGATCAAGATGAACCGGAAGGAGAAAAATCACAGATGGTGATTAACTGAAAAATAAGAGGGATCACACAGATGAAAGAAAACAGAACGGAGGAATATCATATATGATTATTAAATGATAGAAAAATTTTTTGAGAGAGACTGAAATAAGGAGGAAAATCACAAATTGGGACAAAATGAAGAAAAAGCCACAGAGGATAAACTGAAAAAGAGGACTGGGAACACAGATGAGGATGAACTGAAAAGGTGAGGGAAAATGGATGAGAGAAAACTTACGGGATGAGGAAAAATCACACATGAGGTTAAACTGAAATGAGGATGACAAATCACAGATGAGGAAATTCCAATATAGGCAGATTTATTTTTTTTTTTCATAGACAACCTTATGCATTTTTCAATAGAAATATGCATAATATTCCTTGTAAAGACTTAAGCTGCATCAACACTGAAGGCGTTTTGGGTGTCAAAAACACACATACACCGAAATTTGGACACTGGGGCAAACGCTGGTCAAGTTGCTTTGGCGCTCTGGCTGTTTGCCTGCTCTGTTCAAGGGAGCAGCTTGGCTTAATTTACTTTAGAAGTCGAAAAAAAGAGGATTGGGGTGGATTGTCTTAACTGGGCTACTTGCTTAATTGACCACTGTATTCACACTCACACTAATCTTCGTCTTGGTTATACCTGCACTTTTTACATTTCATATTTGAATACCGTTGGTAGTTTATTTTATTTAAATGCGTAAGTGGGGGTATTAACCCCTTATGCAAGAAACCCTTTGCATTACCAATCTAGCATGTGCATTCCCTCAGTGAACACATTCAGTGAACAGAAACCTTTGGTAAGCTTTTGTGTCTGTTACAACTGGTCCCTAACAGTGTTCATTATTATATACCCATATACATATACACATAAGTATTTCAACCCCCTGCTATTTTGCAAGTTATCCCACTTAGAAATCATGGAGAGGTCTGAAGTTGTCATTGTAGGCACATGTCCACTGTAAGACATAATCTAATAAAAGAAAAAAACAGCAATCACAACGTATGAACTATTTATTTTTATGATTCTACGGAGCCACAAAACTGACATGGAGAAAAAAGGAGAAGCAGTGTGCGCACGGAATACTAATTTGTTCCCACAAAATGATAATTTGTTCTGACAAAATATTAATTTGTATGGAATTATGATAAAAAGCAAGTAGAAAAGCACATGTTGTAATTTAATGACAGGATGAAATAAATATATAGAAAATAAAACTAAAAAACTCCCCATTTCTACCCAGAATATGACATAAAATTAACTGAAATTTTGTTCAGATCTAAATAACGATTGAATCAAAGTGCTCTAGAAGTAATGTGTTACCTTCAGTTAAGAAGCAAGTAATTTAGTGATCTCTTTTCTGCCCTACAATAAAGGTTTAGCAGCATTGCTGGTCTAACAGTGTATCTGGGTCGTCAGAATCAGAGTGAATCTAACCCAAATGAAGTCTCTCGGACAGTAACAAGCATCATTATTCATCCTGAATACAACATACTACGTCATAACAATGACACTGGGCTTCTGAAGATGTCTGAACCAGTGGTTTTCAGCAATTACATCTCACCCGTCTGCCTGGCAGCCTTCAACAGCACCTTTAACAATGGGGACGATGCCTGGGTTACTGGCTGGGGCAAAATTGGATTTAATAGTGAGTTATTAAACCATTTATATATATAAAGCATTAATTTATACAATACCAAAGTTTTTATTTTAGATGGGAAAGGTGCAGAAGTCTTTTTCTGTTCTTTTCAGACTATGTAAAAAGATCTACAATAAAACCTTAACATTAAATAAATACTTTTTCTCTAATGTTGCAGTGGTGTGTCTGGGTTTGCAGTTGGTCATAAACAGACCTGCTGTTCATAGGGCATGAACCACATAGTTATTGCACAGTAGATGATAAAAAGTCAAAGATCTAGAACCAATCTCCAAAATCTCACCTGCATTCTTCATCCAAACATCTTCAGCAATGTGGCAAACTATCAGGTAGACCCAGCAATATAATTCAATTTCAATTCTATTCAGTTTATTTATATAGCGCCAATTCACAACACATGTCATCTCAAGGCACTTTACAGTTCAACCAGATCATATAGTCAAATTGATTCAAAGTTTTATATCTAAGGAAAACCAGTTGATTGCATCGACTCGTTGACTTGAAGGCAATCCCTCACACTAAGCATGCTTGTAGCGACAGTGGAGAGGAAAAACTCCCTTTTAACAGGAAGAAACCTCCAGCAGAACCAGGCTCAGTGTGAGCGGCCATCTGCTGAGGCCGACTGGGGTTCAAGGAGACAGAAGCAGAGATACAAAAAGCAGCTGTAAAAGGCGGCCCCGTCCGGGAAACACAGAGCCAGGCAGACGAGCTCAAAGCCAGTTCTCATGCCAGAGGATGAAGAGAGCACATCCAGCCAGTCACAGTGAGAGAAACAGGACTACACCTGAAGACAGGCCGATCTCCAACATCTATAAACAAAGGTGTTGATGGCAGCAGCACAGCTGATGTTTCTCTCCAGGATGGAGTCACAGCCAAACAGGAACAGACAATGCAACGCTACTATGAGAAAAAGCAGAGAGAGCATAAGGTTAGAGATTGAACAAACAGATTCTGCAGAGTGAGAGAATAGAGACAGAATGAAGGAGAATGATAAAATGGGGGTCCCTATGTCCTCCAGAAGTCTAAACCTATAGCAGCATAACTATAGCGATAGTTCAGGATAACCTGAGCAACTCTAACTATAAGCTTTATCAAATAGGAAAATTTAAGTCTACCCTTAAAATAAGACAGGGTGTCTGCCTCGCGAAATAAAACTGGGAGATGGTTCTAGAGGAGATGAGCCTGATAACTAAAAGATCTGCCTCCCATTCTATTTTTAGAAATTCTAGGAACTACTAGTAAACCTGCAGATTGAGAGCGCAGTGCTCTGTTAGGAACATAAGGAACAATCAGATCTCTGATATAAGATGGAGCTTGGCCATTTAAGGCTTTATATGTGAGAAGGAGGATTTTAAATTCTATTCTGAATTTAACAGGAAGCCAATGAAGAGAAGCCAGGATAGGAGAGATATGATCTCTCTTTTTAATTTTCATCAGAACTCTGGCTGCAGCATTTTGGATCAGCTGAAGGCTTTTAACTACAGTTTGTGGACTTCCTGATAGTAGAGAATTACAATAGTCCAGCCTTGAAGTAACAAACGCATGGACTAGTTTCTCAGCATCACCTCTGGACAGGAGATTTCTAATTTTTGCAGTACTCCTCAGATGAAAGAAGGAAATTCTAGAAACCTCTTCGATGTGGGATTTAAATGACAGGTCCTGATCATAAATAACACCAAGATTTTTTACTTTATTATTTGAAATCAGTTTAATCCCATCCAAATGAAGTGATTGACTAATCAGCCTATTTTTCAAAGACTCCGGTCCAAAGACTATAACTTCTGTTTTGTCTGCATTCAGAAGCAGAAAGTTAAGAGTCATCCAGGTTTTTATGTCTTCAGACATGTAATCTATGTAATGGGTTAGCTTCATTTGGATTTACAGACAGATATTGCTGGGTATCTTCAGCATAACAGTGAAAATTATTCCCATGCTGTGTAATAACTCTACCCATTGGGAACATGTATAAAGCAAAGAGAATTGGTCCTAGCACTGATCCCTGTGGTACTCCACAGGTAACCTTTGAGCATAAGGAAGATTTGTCAGTAACATGAACAAACTGAAATCTATCAGAGACATAAGATTTAAACCATTCTAGTGCTGTTCCTTCAATTCCAACAAAACATGCAAGTCTTTCTTAAAGAATATTATGGTCAACTGTATCAAATGCAGCACTGAGATCCAACAGAATGACCACAGATACAAGTTCATTATCTGAGGCCATGAAAATATCATTAGAAACCTTCACTGGACCGGTTTCAGTGCTATGATGGGCTCTAAAGCCAGACTGAAACTCTTCAAAAAAGTTCATTATGGTGTAAGTGATCGCACACTTGTTTGGAAACTACTTACTAAAGAATTTTGGATAAGAAAGGAAGATTGCATATAGGTCTATAATTGACCAAGTCATCTGGGTCAACAGATAGTTTTTTAAGCAAAGGTTTAATTACAGCAACCTTAAAAGCCTTTGGTACATATCCCTGTAAAAAACCGGTTAGAAACGTGAACGGGTTGGTGGTGACCAGTGGGAAGAGATCCAGGACTACGCTTTCTGCCTACAGTTACCCAAACGCCTGGCTGCTCAGGCACCTTTGGAGGACAGCTACGTGGGGGGCCTACTTTAACTCCTGGATGTTCAACATAGGGTGGCCAGATGTCCGGCTTTAGGGCGGACAGTCCGGATTTTCATTGCACTGTCCGGCGTCCGGCGCCGCATCCAGCCGGACGTGTATTTGCCCTCCTTTACACCCAGATTCCACATACTCTGTCAGTGCTCCGCTCCGCTCAAGTACGTCGTGCGAAGTACTTGTCTGTCATGTAAATCAATGAGAGCTGTTCCACATCCTCCGCTACTCCTCCGCACGTCTCTGTCCACGTACGTCTTCTCCGTCTTTCACCGTCAAAATACGGAACTGAGCTCTTTTTGTCTCCGCTCCCGTCAGTCCAGATCAAGACCCACAATTGCAATCGCACCAAACAGGATAAAGAATGTAGTGAAGACCCGGTTTGTCAAATTAAATTATAGTAAAAACAGGTCGGTTACTAGAAATTAGAGCATAGTTCGTATATATTCCCAAAATTAAGATCAATTAATTAAATAACTGGATGCAGACTATTGGTGCTTCAACAGACCAAAAAATTCTTATTGCAGGAATGGATGAAGAGATGATGAGTTTGGAAGCGGAGAACAAACATAGTTCATACAAACTATGGATGATCCTGTTTATTCCTGTTACAAAAATCCACAGCAGAAAGAGAAAATATTTGGGCAGAAACTGAACATCTGCTGGATGATGATGGGGATTTTTTTTAATATGTCATATTAAATTAAACGTTCACAGTGTTTATACCGGAATGAGGAACTCTAATTTAATGCTCTTTTAATGCTATTAGAAATAATTTTAATTTCATCAACAAGTATCATGTACACAAGTTATTAGTATACATGAAATAAGGAGCTGTAAGCACAGTTCCATGACTCAAGTTTGTGTATATATATATATATATATATATATATATATATATATATATATATATATATATCTATATATATATATATCTATATATATATATATATATATAGATAGATATATATATATATATATATATATATATATATATATATATATATATATATATATATATATATATATATATATATATAGATATATATATATATATAGATATATATAGATAGATAGATAGATAGATAACATGGTGAAATCATCTTTACTCTCGACAGGCTGCAGCCATGTCACGAATTCCTCTTTTCTGGCCACTTTTTGACATTTGTATTGTCCTATTCTCTAGCTCTCTCTCCGCCTCAAGCTTCTTTTCCAAACAACTGCTTTATGATCAATTGCAGCAGTTCTGCTCAAATTAATCGTGTCAAAAAATAGTCACTTTTTAAACACCACAATGTATTAAATAAATACAAATGCTGGGAACCAATTCTTTTTTTACATCTCTTTAATATTTTGTTCTATTCAACTACACAAGCATCATCTTTAAACTACTAAGGGCCGGATCTATCAAAGGTTTGCGTGTATAAAAACGTGAGCTATTTCACTGCGCACGCTAAAAAATGTACAAACTGATCTATCAACAGCGTGCTAAAAGGATTTGGTCTTTAAAACGTGCTAAATAGCGCCTCTTATCCATTTAATACTTTTTCTGCAATGAATATGCAATATGGGGCGTTTACACGCAAAAGTGCGTCTTGTGGGAGGAGAACATGTAAATATATTAATTTAGCACTCGCAAAGTGATTTATCAAACCTGAAAGCAATTTTGCTAACGGTGTCTGACTCTATATTTAACACGTTTCAAAAGAAGGTGCAAATTGTCTGCATGCGTAATTGCGCACACATGGCAGCGGTTATTGTCGCAAGAAGGAGACATCGAAATGAAGCAAGGAGAAGCAGAGAACGCATTTTTTCACTCCGTGTGAATATTTTTGGAATGAAGGAGGAAACGATCATCAAAACACATCGTTTATCCAGCATTGACTTTTTGGAGCTGCTGGGGGAACTCAGAATGGATTTGGAGTCAGCCACAAGGAGGACCCACGCAATACCAGATATCACAAAACTCCTTGCAACATTGGATCTCCCAATCTCGTTTTTCAGAAGTGCTGTCCGACGTTATAAATGCCATGTCGCCCTGACGCCCTAACGGAGAACCCCGACCTCCCCCCTGCGCTTGTGGAGCAACATGCCAATGCTGCGGGGATGCGTACGCAAATTACAAACTACTTTGCCGCAAACCACAAAACGCGCAAATCCATCATTTAAATAGGGCGTCTCCAACAGTTTTGCACCTGCCACCAGTTGCGCAATCACTCTTGTTAAATCACCCGCAAACCATGGTTCAGCCCCTCGCGAAAAATTCCAGTTTACGAGCGCAAATTACTGCACGCAAAATTGGATCTTGATAAATCCGGCCCTAAGTATTGTACTATAAATGTGACTTTACCCGATTCTTATGTACACCTTAGTAATTGATATGCCGCACAATGTCCTCCTTTTTGGTGCTATAGAAATGGCCACCCTAGTTCAACAGCCTGAAGCCTGGATTCTAACTCTGACATCCTCGCCTCCAAAGCTACAAAAATACCACACTTATTACACATCCCATTATCACTAAAGGAGGCAGAGGAATAACTGAACATCTGACACAGAGCAGGAGAGAGGAGAGAAAGAAGGAAAAGTTGGAAAAGACTAAAGGGAGGGAGAAAGAGAAGCCATGGCGATGCTAAGCTAGCGCTAGCCTAGGCTAGCTAGACTTTACTATCAGCAATAAATCTGTGTGAAACTGACAAGTGCTCAGTAAAAAATGTAGGAGAAAGTGCTGTGTTTTAAAGCGGTTAGAGTTACTTAGATACAGAGATATCACAGAAAAAATAACTTCAGATGGAGATCATCTGGACAGTAACAACACTCAGGAATCCAAATAGGAAGGGAACATGATACGTCTCACCAACGCAGCAGCAGTAGCTTCTTCCCTAAAGCCCGGCATACACTGTGCGATTTTCGGGGCAAATTCACAGTTGTGCGAGAATTTTCAGCCTGAACATGCTTCGAGAGTCGTGTAGTGCAGCGGTCCCCAACCACCGGGCCGCGGACAGCTACCGGTCCGTGGGTCATTTGGTACCGGGCCGCACAGAAAAAAAAAAAAAAATTTTATTTTGAAAAATATAAAACATTGCGGTATTCTCTCCCAGTTACATCAGTCGGTGCATCTGTGCCTCTTGACACAGGTTAATTCAGTTCAAGACTCATCCTATCTATAACATCCTATCTTTGTGAAGCAGGATTTTCTGCAGTTACAGCGACAAAAACAAAGCTACGGAGCAGACTGGACATCAGGAGCACACTTCGTGTGTCATTGGGCGTTTCTCAATATACGTTCTTGAGCGTTCTCGTGTGCTCGTGTACTTGTGACACGTCATCAGCCTCAGCCCGAGTACCGTTCGGCTCGAGAACGCCAGATCGAGAACGCATCAAATCCCCGGATGTTTTTCTCGCACCGCCCTCTTTATCGAGCATGCATCAGAGCAGACTTGTGCGTTCTTCAGACTGACCGCTTCCCCAGAATGCCCCGCGGCCGCAGCTTGATTCGAGACAGCGCTCACAGTGTTAAGTTAAACATTCCCTTTTCTGCTGCTGTTATTCTTCAAAAGTACGTTTTGAAATCATTTGAGGCGATAACATTATACATTTAAGCCTCCCTGTGTGGCCTGTTTACAGAGTTAGTGTGAAATAAAAAAAAAAAAAAAAAAGTCCGACGTTGAGCGGACCAGAGTGACCAGCAGACCTCCGAGGGTAACCGCAGCCAGGGCTAAATTTACCCCGTCTGTAGTGCACTTCTCTCGGTCTAGTTATGTGTGAACTACCGCTCGTTCTGATGGTGGTTTTTTGCGGTTCGGTAATTTTTTTAAATGTTTTTTAAGCTTTAGAAATTAAAAAATATTGTTTTCAAAATGTTTTGTGTAGGGAATAAATAGTTTTGACTGTTAAAGAAATGCTAAAGAACGTTGCATGTGATGACGTCACGAGTACGCTTCTGTTCCAATACACATACGTGCTTGCGTGCTCGCGTTCTCATGAAGTCCGATCTTCCTGCGTTCTCGCCAAGAACGGACTTCACGAGAACGCGAGTACGTACTCGCGTTCTCGTGAATTGAGAAACGCCCATTGTCTCCGATTACGCCACGATGGGACCGGCTTATTGTTTTATTTTTATGTTGTTTGTATTTGATTTTATGCCAGTCGAATCATTTTACTGGTAAGCGCGGGTGGGGGTGGGGGGTGGGGTTTGGTGGGTTGGGTAAATACGATCAAGTCGCCCCCAAACCCCCCCCCCCCCAAATTGCCAAGGCAGCGCATTTTCACTATTGAGCTTTATATCACCCTTCTATTTGTTTGGCTTTCTATTTGTTTGCTATGAACTGAGTTCGACATGGTTTTCAGTCGCATAGTGTGAGCAGGTAGATCGGATCAGAGCGTCAGGCCGAACATCATCGCGAGCTGTGAGCTCACACTGTACGACAAAACCCTACGATTAGTACAGTGTGAGCAGCAGATGCGTGCAGCGATTGAAAAAAATCGCACAGTGTATGCCCGGCTTAAGGCAGCACCTCTTCCCTAAGAGTGATTTAGAAATAGACCAAACAGGTATGTTTCTGTTGGAGTATGTCGGCTGTTGGAGGAAGCAGAGCATGTGAAGAAAAACTAATGCCCAGACCATAAAACCTCACACAGAGACCTCAGGAAAGGATTCAAACCCAGAACCTTTTTGCTGCAAAACAATTATACGACTAACTGCTCCCCTCTGCAGCTAAAATTGAGTTGTGTTGTTGCTAATCTGTATCAACTGCAAAATCCTAGATATAGCATTACATCATATATACAGCAAAGTTGCTGTCATGGTGTGTTTTAAAAGACTGACCTAAAGATCCAGAGAACCAGGAAAAATGGTTTAACAGGTTTATTGGGATGAGGATACACGGGAAGTGTGATCTGGAACTCTGGTGAACAGGAACTTGGATGTCTGGAGGGGATATCACAATGGTTAGTTCAGGAACCGTGGGAATCTTGAATGCAGTAGGGAAAATGCTAGTGAGGGACTCACGTTAGGGGGGGTTCTTCTCTCAATAGCATCCAGTCTGTGTGGTTTGATCAGAGAAGAGGGAATATGTTGAAGAGTGGACAGGTAGACATTCTTTGGACCCCGGAGGAGCACTGGAGCGGACTGTCACTTGGATTTCCGTGAGGGACTTGAACTCTTGTGGAGGTTTCTGCCCTGCTTAATTCAATTCAATTCAGTTTATTTATATAGCGCCAAATTCACAACACATGTCATCTCAAGGCACTTTACAGTTCAACCAGATCATACAGTCGAATTGATACAAAGTTTTCTATCTAAGGAAAACCAGTTGATTGCATTGACTCATTGACTCAAATACAATCCCTCACACTAAGCATGCTTTTAGCGACAGTGGAGAGGAAAAACTCCCTTTTAACAGGAAGAAACCTCCAGCAGAACCAGGCTCAGTGTGAGCGGCCATCTGCCGAGGCCGACTGGGGTTCGAGGAGACAGAAGCAGTGATACAAAAAGCAGCTTTAAAAGGCGGCCCCGTCCAGGAAACACACAGCCAGGCAGACGAGCTCCAAGGCAGCTCCCATGCCAGAGGACGAAGAGAGCACATCCACACAGTCACAGGACCACACTGGAAAACAGGCCGATCTCCAACATCTACAAACAAGGGTGTTGATGGAAGCAGCACAGCTGATGTTTCTTTCCAGGATGACGTCACAGCCAAACAGGAACAGACGAGGCAAAGCTACTCTGAGGAAAAGCAGAGAGAGCAGAAGGTTAGAGATTGAACAAACAGATTCTGCAGAATAGGAGAACAGAGAGAGAATGAAGCAGAATGATGGAATGGGGGTCTCTATGTCCTCCAGCAGTCTAAGCCTATAGCAGCATAACTATAGAGATATATTTTTAATTTTCATCAGAACTCTGGCTGCAGCATTTTGGATCAGCTGAAGGCTTTTAACTACAGTTTGTGGACTTCCTGATAGTAAAGAATTACAATAGTCCAGCCTTGAAGTAACAAATGCATGGACTAGTTTCTCAGCATCACCCCTGGACAGGATATTTCTAATTTTTGCAATGTTCCTCAGATGAAAGAAGGAAATTCTAGAAACCTCTTTGATCTGGGATTTAAATGACAGGTCCTGATCAAAAATAACACCAAGATTTTTTACTTTATTATCTGAAATCAGTTTAATCCCATCCAAATGAAGTGACTGGCTAATAAATCTGTGTGAAACTGACAAGTGCTCAGTAGAAAAGTGCAGCAGAAGGTGCTATGTTTTAAACTAGTCAGTTAGAGTTACTTAGATACAGAGATATCACAGAGAAAATAACTTAACTTCAGATGGAGTTCCTCTGGACAGCTGCAGCAGCTGCACACTCAGTTAATCCAAACAGGAAGTGTGAACTTAAAACGAGGTTAGACTGAGAGAGACAAAGACTCTGTTTGACTCAGTGAAACAAAGACTCAGGTTAGGCTCTGCTAATCTAAGCATGGCTAGAGTACGCAAAACTGGCAAACACTCTGGCCTCGAGGTAGTGACAGTCCACTGCTTAAGTACTCCTCCAGATAATGATCCAAAGAGCCGCAGGTGTGCAGGGAGGACCAACAAGGACAGGGCGCCATCTGGTGGTGGAGGGAGAGACAGACACAAAACAGACCACACAAACTGGATTCCTGACAGTTGCCTTTTAGCCTATGTAGCATCTAGCAAGTCTGTTTGTTTGTTTGTTTGTTTACACACTTAAAGACTTCATCATAGTGCTTAATGCTAACCTACAAATAAAAAACAGCCCAAATCAGAATCTGAAAGTCAAATCCTTTACTGCAAAAACGATCCAGAAATAAGTAATAATGTCTTAAATTAAGTTTATTTACCCTTAATTTGAGAAGGTAAATAAGATTATTTGCCAATGGAATTAGTATTTTTACTCCCCTTGTGTCTGCTAAGTGGTAGCTCTATAATCTCAATAACAACCTAGACAAAAAGCAAAAGTGTCCTCAATAGGGGGTCCCTTAAGTTGTTTACAAATTACAGAAGGTCAAGTAACAAATAATCTAAAAATACCTTACTTTACAAAATGATGTTTTTCTACCTCTGGATGTTGTATTGTTAATTGGTTTGAACATATTCCAATTGCATTAAATTAGAAAAGACCTTATATCCAAAGTCTTCTATGTAAACTCTGGTTCTCAAACATAGAAATCCTTCTGATAAAGTTACATAATTTCATTAAATATGGATTAAACCATTTTCTTTTCTTTGCTATGTGTAAATAGTCACATAGTTTTGTCAATATTTTTTAAATGACATACATTTGACTTCAAGTTGAATAATTTTTGCTAATGAACTCTTATATTTTGAATGTTAATTTACTCCATATGTGTGTAAAGTTAACAGTTTGACTATGATTTGAGCTTGAATTGACTTCTTCATCTGTCGTGATAATACACAGACATGGTGTGTGTACACAGACAACATATGACAGTCAGAAAATTATGTGGTTAAATAAAATAAGTTGCAACAGATTTTAATTTGATGATGAAACAAAACTAATGAGTCAATTTAAAATGTAAAGAGAAGAAAATGATAATTTAAAACAAATCAAGGACTAAAACAAAAAATTTATCTAAAAAATAATCACTACATTAAAGTATAGATACCCAAAACTTCTATAAGAGCAAGGTATTAAAGTATTTGTACTTGACACCTCTAAAAGGAATGGATCTCAGGAAGCCAATGTAGTTTGTTTTTATTAACAAGCTATTTTTGTATCTTTTAGAACCTCTTCCTTCAGTGAAACTTTTGGAAGTCGATGCAAAAATTGTGGGAACTCACCAATGCCAATGTGATTACATTAACACAGACGTTGATTCAATTACTGACAACATGATATGTGCTGGGTTTCGTGAAGGAGGAAAGGGAACTTGTTTGGTAAGTCCTAAGTATTTTCAGCATTTTTTCTTATTTTCGGCTCTTGTTTTTTCCAATAACCTCCAATTATCTTAAAGGGAGATTCTTGAGGTCCACTTGTGAGCCAACAGGGTGATCGCTGGATTCAGGCTGGAGTTGTGAGTTTCGCTGTTGGTTGTGCTGAGCCCAAATTCCCAACAGTCTATGCCAGAGTGTCCCAGATGGAGAGCTGGATTAAAAGCCACATCACCAGAAACCAGCCAGGCTTTCTCACTTTTGTGTCTAACAACACAGAGGATGTCTTAAACATTTCCTGTACAACTCCTCCCCTGACCTCGACAATAAATATATCTGAAGGTCAGTAGCCCCTGAAACTGATATGAAGCTGTTTTTTTAGGGTTCGTTAACAATTGTCAAGACTTAGACTTAGACAAACTTTATTGGCATTTTGTTGACACGGTGTATACAAAACTAAATGTCATTTATAACGCTTGCCAACAGGGAATGAGCAGCAGCTTAGCAATGAAAATCAATATTTTCATTTATAAAGTACAGCAGTGATCAAAATGCAAACAGTTCAGGAGAGACATGGTGGAAAAGCTATTGATGTGGAAGGTCCGGAGCAGTGCAAAAATGGATGAATAGATATGGTGGACAATGCATTAGAAACACTGAGTTGGGTTCTATATTGGAAATTCACCATGTAGTGCAAGTCTGATGTTATCAGTGTGATGCAGAGTCTGGATTTATGACTTCATTAGAGTTTCCAAACAGTATGCTGGGCGGGTGTAAAGGACTAATGATATGGAGGTCAGATCTTTTGAATAAACAAAATTATGAAAATCATTTAAAGGGGGACACCGTTTTTTTTACATTGGCCCCTTGATTTTACGTCATTACATCATGTTCTACTTACCCATATTAGTTTTGTGTCATTTGGAGCTGTTCTGAAGATATTCGGTTATGTAATCCAAGTAACGTCTTCCTATGGGCATTGAATTAAAGGCACAAACTAAACTGTTCATAATTTATTCTTTATGGTACACCAGCATTCATAACATGTAGGTGAATCACTGTACCACAGACATCTGTGGTTATATTTTTTATATAAATATTTTTTTTTTAAACAAAGCGGAGTGTGTAGGATGTCATCTGCGTGAGCTGGCTACCACTCATTCATCCTGTCTGCTGAGCTGCTGCTAGTTTTACTTACATGCCTGGAAGATGTCTAGTGCTACTACCACAGATGATCTCAGTCTTGAAATGATCTCAGTCTTTCTTATCCAAAATTCTTGAGAAAGTAGTTGCCAAACAAGTTTGCGACCACTTACACCATAATGAACTTTTTGAAGAGTTTCAGTCTGGCTTTAGAGCTCATCATAGCACTGAAACAGCTCTGGTGAAAGTCACTAATGATATTCTCATGGCCTCAGATAATGGACTTGTATCTGTGCTCGTCCTGTTGGATCTTAGTGCTGCATTTGATACAGTTGACCATAATATTCTTTTAGAAAGACTTGAATATTTTGTTGGAATTAAAGGAACAGCACTAGACTGGTTTAAATCTTATCTATCTGATCGAATTCAGTTTGTTTATGTTAATGATAGATCTTCAACACGCAAGGTTACCTGTGGAGTACCACAGGGATCAGTGCTAGGACCAATTCTCTTTACTTTATACATGATCCCAATTGGTAGAGTTATTAGACAGGATTAATTTCCACTGTTATGCTGATTATACCCAGCTATATCTGTCTATAAATCCAGCTGAAGCTAACCCATTACATAGATTACAGGCATGTCTTGAAGACATAAAAACCTGGATGACTCTTAACTTTCTGTTTCTGAATGCAGACAAAACAGAAGTTATAGTCTTTGGACCAGAGTCTCTGAAAAAGAAGCTGATTAGCCAGTCACTTCATTTGGATGGGATTAAACTGATTTCAGATAATAAAGTAAAAAATCTTGGTGTTATTTTTGATCAGGACCTGTCATTTAAATCCCATATCAAAGAGGTTTCTAGAATGTCCTTCTTTCACCTGTGGGATATTGCAAAAATGAGAAATAACCTTCTGCTCTCTCTGCTTTTCCTCAGAGTAGCTTTGCCTCGTCTGTTCCTGTTTGGCTGTGACGTCATCCAGGAAAGAAACATCAGCTGTGCTGCTTCCATCAACACCCTTGTTTGTAGATGTTGGAGATCGGCCTGTTTTCCAGTGTGGTCCTGTGACTGGGTGGATGTGCTCTCTTCGTCCTCTGGCATGGGAGCTGCCTTGGAGCTCGTCTGCCTGGCTGTGTGTTTCCTGGACGGGGCCGCCTTTTACAGCTGCTTTTTGTGTCTCTGCTTCTGTCTCCTTGAACCCCAGTCGGCCTCGGCAGATGGCCGCTCGCACTGAGCCTGGTTCTGCTGGAGGTTTCTTCCTGTTAAAAGGGAGTTTTTCCTCTCCACTGTCGCTAAAAGCATACTTAGTGTGAGGGATTGTATTTGAGTCAATGAGTCAATGCAATCAACTGGTTTTCCTTAGATAGAAAACTTTGTATCAGTTTGACTGTATGATCTGGTTGAACTGTAAAGTGCCTTGAGATGACATGTGTTGTGAATTTGGCGCTATATAAATAAACTGAATTGAATTGAATTGAAATTTAATTGAATGATTCAGATTAGCTAGCCAAATGAATGGAAGAGGTAAAGTGTAGCCGCCTGTGGCCCGGGCTGCCTGTCACAACTCCAGTCCGGCGCGTGGATGACTGGAGTTGTGCCTTCAAGTTGTTGCCGATAGGAAGACGTTACTTGGATATAACCTACCGGAATATCTTCAGAACCGCTCCAAATGACACAAAACTCATATGGGTGAGTAGAACATGATGTAATAACGTATAATCAAGGGGCCAATGTAAAAAAAACAAACGGTGTTCCCCTTTAATCAACTTTATTTGTTCAAAAAATGTGTTCATTAAATAATAATTTTTCGCAGCTGCAGTTTTTGTTTAGAAATAAAATAACCATCATGGCTTCAGTCACATTTAGTGTTCTATCTACCCAGCTTAAACTCCCTGTTCTGTTTCTTTAGATTTAGAATATGCAACATATATTATATATATAGCTTTAGGGACAATAAGTGTGATAAACATCTTTAACGGCCTTCTATGTTCCATATCAGCTAAAACAGGTTAAGCTAAAACAACATCAGACATTTTTGAGCTGTTGCTTTACCTTATGTTGAAGATCTGGAAGATTTTTGAGATCTGTCCGGGCATACACTGTACAATTCTTTGCTCTTTTCGGGCTGATTTTCTAGTCCTGCCCTAACTATTTCCATTGGGCTGAGTTTCAGCCTCATCGTGCATCTTGTGTCTTATAGAAACGAGGGGCGATCAGCCTCTCAAGATCGATCAGGAATTGCAAAGTCCGGAGAAAATTAAACATGTTTGAAATTCAGTTGACCGTCGTAATATGTTCATGACCAAATCCTGCCGTTGAAGCAGAGCTACGAGCCGATTTACCAGGACCTCTAATATTGTGCATGTGTAAACAACAGAGTTATTTTTCTTCTTCTTCCAGATTGACAAGTTCGATCAGCGCCATCTCTCAGCACTGAGTCTGGTGTGTAGTTTTTGGTAATGGAGTGTGAGCAGTTAGAAAGCATCAGAGCATTGGGTTGTACAGTGTAAGAACAAACATTGTGAGCTGTGAAGGTTTAAACCCTTCAGTTTCGTCGCTCAGTTTAAGCTTTGGCTGCGTTCAACGATTTTAAATATCGTACAGTGCATTTCCGAATTAAGGACACCAGTGTGATGTGAAATCCCACAGGTGGATATATTGGATATATTTCAGAACAGATTCACTGAAACAATCAACAGCAAAGGCTATATTAAACTATTTAACATTAGTGTACAGAGAGTTTCCCATTGTTGAGTATTATACTGACACAACCTGGCCCCAGTTCAGTCTCACTGCTGCTACTTGGACATTGTTGTTTATCTATCACTGAATAGATAATGCTGTTTCAAGGGTTAACTGAATTTTTTTCTCAGTGTGTGGTCGACCATCACTTAACACCAGGATTGTAGGAGGAGAGGCAGCCCCTCCAGGCAGCTGGCCCTGGCAAGTCAGTCTGCACACATTTTCTTCTCACATCTGTGGAGGATCTCTGATTAATGACCAGTGGGTGCTGACCGCTGCTCACTGTGTCCAAAGGTAAGGAACAAAACAACCTTAGAACCAGAAAGGTAATGAGCTCATAACTTTGTGTTGAAGTAGAGGCTCCATGTGATAGTTACACATTAATACCAACTAATCTTAAAGAAAACAGCCTTAGATTTTGGTACCAGTGTTTAATTTAGGCAAAAAAAGATAAACCTATGGTGAGAACAAACAGCCAAATACCAGACAAGTTGAGTTTAGAAACTAGTCTGTGGCAAAGAATAGATGTTTATATGTAACTTATTAATACCTCCCCCTAACATTTGTTGCTTATCATATTGAACATAATGGAGCAGAAAACTTACAAATCAACTCAATAGCAGAAAACATCATGCTGAAACTGATAATCTACAAAAGAACAGAGTTCTCTATCATCTCAGTGGGTTTTTTTTTGATAAAACTTTTTGTTTTCTTTTGTTCTTCCACTCTTTAGACAGTCTGAGCATGTCACCATCTCTCGTGACAGTATATCTGGGTCGTCAAAGTCAGGAGGGATCCAATCCAAATGAAGTCATTCGGATAGTATCACAGATCAATATTCATCCAGAATACAATTTTCTAAATTATAACAATGACATTGCACTTTTGAGGCTCTCTGCACCAGTAAATTTCACGGATTACATCTCTCCAGTTTGTCTAGCCGCTCCAAAAAGCACATTTTACAGTGGTGTTGACTCCTGGGTCACTGGCTGGGGAACCATTGGAAGTGGAGGTGAGTTAAAAACCAACTATATACAAAAGACCACGAAACAGGCTTTATTTAGAGGAAACCGGACCATTGCTCAACTTTTTTGAGAGGCGTTTTGACACCTATTCAGGAGGTGCAAGGGTACAGCTGAATCTTGAGTAAGACATTCAATTAAAAGGAAGTTTTTCCCTTCCAGTGTTGCACAAGTATTCTTAGTGTGAGGGATTGCCTTTGAGTCAATTAGTTGATGCAATCAACTGGTTTTCCTTAGATAGAAAACTTTGAATCAATTTGACTGTATGATCTGGTTGAACTGTAAAATGCCTTGAGATGACATGTGTTAAGAATTGGCGCTATATAAATAAACTGAATCGAATTGAAAATCTCAAGGAGAAATGACTGAAATTCAACAAGCAAAACATTCAGATTTTGAAAAGGAGGAACTGATCTTTGTTAAAAGGAAAACACCATCATTGAAGAGTGGAAATGTCATGATTGTGCCCTTTGTGGACTTTTCAGTTCTCGGTTATAATTAGGTATGTTCTGTGTTTCCTTGATCATTAGTTTCTTTCCCATTTTGTGTTATTTTTAAGAAGTGTTCAATTATTTAAGTTACTCTCTGTTGCCCCCCTTTTCCAGTCTCCTTTCCTTTAGCTCCTTCTAGTTACACCTGCTCCCTCTCCGCTAATTAGCCCTCCCATTGTTTCTGTCTCCCATTTATATACACCTCCTGTTCAGTTACTCTTTGCTGGATCCACATCATTCTTTTGGTTTATTCTTCCCTTGTGTCTCCTAGGGTTGTTTATTGGTTCTTGAGTTGTCGTTGTTGATCAGTTCTGGAGTTTGTATATTGTATTATTACGTTTTTTCATAACATCTGCAAGAAACCACCTCAGCTTCCATCTCTGGATTTGGGTCTTCTAAAAACCACCACACAGACAGGCAAGTAAAGGATTGCAGCTTCTGCCTTCAAGCAAATACAATTTAGTCCTGAAACTCCAAATTAATTACATAAGCCCACTTACCACAAGTGAAATACCTTACACACAAAAGACTAATAAAAAACAGGTTTTGATTTGCGTCTGAAAAGCATTGTGCCAAAACATTAGCAGGCTAGCTACAGATTACTCTAATGTCAGCCAAAAAAATTATGAGTCTTCATAAAAACTGAACGAAAGGCCGGTTACTTCCCATTTCAGCTTGGTTTTTTCTTTTTTTTTTGTGGTTACCATGACTCATATGCCTGAACATTTACACAGGCGAAAATACAGAGGAATGAAGTAAACCACAGCTATCTACCTCAAACAGTCCAAAAAAATGTCTTTATCAAATCTCTATGTTTGTCTACAGTTCCTCTACCATCTCCTCAAAATCTGATGGAGGTGACGGTGCCGGTTGTTGGGAACAGACAGTGCAAGTGTAACTATGGGGAGAGCAGGATCACTGAAAACATGATGTGTGCTGGGTTACAGGAGGGAGGGAAGGATTCCTGTCAGGTGATCATCTTTTTATTTCTGTCTGGTTTTGTCTGAAGATAGTTCAAGTTTAATCAAAACTTAAATGTTTCTGATCTTTAAGGGGGATTCAGGAGGTCTGATGGTGAGCAAACAGGGTGACTGCTGGATTCAGGCAGGAATTGTACGTTTTGGAATTGGGTGTGCTAGGCCAGAATTCCCAGGAGTTAATGCCAGAGTATCCCAGTATGAGAGCTGGATCAACAGTTTGATCCGCATCAACCAGCCAGGCTTCATTACCTTCACATCTGAAGGGACTGATAGTGACCTCAGCTTTTCCTGTACAACCCCATCAACAACACTAACACCAACTAAACCTAAACGTAAGTACCTATTTTCAAAAAATGTGTAAAGAAAAAACCAAAACTGTGTTTGTAACATGGAATAACGGCCTAGTGGTTAGAACATTGCGCTAAGGTCTTGTAGGTTCTGAGTTCAAGTACCACACACTCCCATGGACTGCCACTCTGGCCCTGAGTAAGACCCTTGACCCCAGACTGCTCCCTGAGTGCCACACAAGGGCATCCCACTGCACCCCTAGGGGATATGATAAATGCAGAGAGTGAATTTCGTTGTTTTGTATTAGTGGCAATGTAATGACAAGAAAGTTGAATTCTATTATACATATACATATAATACAGGTTATGAATATAATAGAGCATTAAGGTAGCAAGAAATCAATGGTACCTTTTAAACTACTGTCTAAAGCTGGTGAGTGTCTATCTGTAACTAACAGATATTACTGGTTTCTACAACAAGGTTTTCAAAATGTAGGGTAATCTTCGAAATCTATGAGACTCCGTGAATTACAGTATAAATTTAACACTGTCTGTTATACAGTTGCCTTCCAAGTACAACACACGGAACATGAACAGCTTTCATTAGGTAAAACACAGATGCCAGAAGGGACATCTCTTGTACAAAAACAATTCATCGGATTCATCGGGATTAATTGATTATTGAAATAACCGTTAACTAATTTGGTAATCAATTAATCCTTAACTGGAGTATAGGGACTTAAAAAAACGCCTTTAGCTGCCAGAGCAACACACTTAGGCCAGCAATTATACCAAGCAATTATACCAAGATAGTAAAAATTATAGATATAAAAAAAAACTCCTCAAATGGAAAAATTTTAGTTTCACTTGTTTTAATTTTGATAGTCCTCTTTAACGAACCTTTGGCTATTCAGTTATAAATGATTAATAAAATAAATGATCAAAAGCCTATGGTTATGCCATAGATCTTTGAATTCTGAGGTTCTGAGTTTGAGCCCCACAGGTGGCCACTAAGGGTCCTTAAGCCAGATGCTTTACCCCAGACTGCTCCTCTGGCAGGAATAACAAATTAAATTAACTCAGCAGCTTGTGTCCTTGTCTGAGCTTTTACAGCACCACACAAGCTTAGATATCAGGCCAAAACTTCCATCTTGTTGTTTTTCTCTTATTTGCTATTGGACTGGTCGAAATGTTGTTCTAAGCAGACAACAAGTTCTCCAAAAGCAAAGAGGGTAGGAATATCATCCTACCTTAAGATTATCTTAAGGGCAGCAAGACTGTCAGAAAGGGCAGGGCAGGGAAAATATCAAACAAGCCATGAGAACCAGCCTCAATATTAGTTTCATACATTTCAAGGTAATAATGTTTTTTTTAGCTCAGACACAAAAGCACATACAAAAAGGATAACAAGTAAAACTCAATTTAATTAAGAAAAGTTTATACCATATTAAACTCAACACATACTGCTGGACCACCAACTACAGTTCTATCTACAAGATGTACCGTTACTGGTAATTACCCTGATGTGAATGTGTTTAAGCTTTAAAGAGTTTGTCATTGAGTAGTTCACTTTGGTGTAAATGTCTTCCAGAATGGCATATCCAAAGCAAAGAGGAATTATTTTTGTTAAGCTTGGGATTTGAGTAAAAGAAATTAGAATACACAATCCATATATGGGGTCCTTTTTGCAGCAACGCCAGCTTTAAAACGCTAATCGTCTCCATCTCTTAATGCTTTATATCCTGTTCACTATCAAATAGAGACTACTGTAGCCATAGAAAACAGAAAGCAAGGAGGTATTTTATGGCCACTTGTGACATTTGTGTGCAGAAATTATCGCTTTGCACTGTAAAGTTAATGTGTTTTACTGAAATGCGTCTCTGTAAATTATTAGTCAAAAATGTCCCCCTCCCTTTCTATTTTTTTCAGCTGTAGTCTGTGGACAAGCCCCACTGGGTTCTCGTATTTTGGGAGGTGTTTCAGTGACGTCAGCTGGCGAGTGGCCATGGAAAGCGAGCTTGCAGAGAAATGGCCAGCATGTCTGTGGAGGGACGCTAGTGTCTGAGAACTCTGTGCTGACCAATGCTGACTGCTTCTCAGAGTAAGTTGAAGCTGAGGATGACAGGTTTCCAGAAATAATATTAACTTAAGGCACATCACGGACTTTGTGGCCTTAAAGACTTGATGCATATGAGTTATTTTAAATGATTCCTCAGACCAATAAAAAGCGCTTGACACTATCAATGCTACAAGCGGGGCTCCCCTTTTTGAAATAACGACTATGTAAGTTGGGAGATGACGGACCTTCTTTGGCCAGGTCATGTAACCTGGAAGAACGTATGGCTTTATGGCTGCAGGCTCTTACGTGGTCATGGAGCTAAGGCTTTTGCTCTACTATTTTTCTGCCTGCTCTAAAACTGGTTATGGCTTAAGATAAGAAAAAAAGTTTAAACCTTCTGAGGAGGCTTAAGAGAGAAAACATGAGAGGGATTGTGCCTGATGAAAAACGAGTCAGTCATTGAAAGGAGTTTATTCGTTGGCACAGGCTAAAAGAAGAAGCCAGGTTTAAAACCCATTCTCTTTTCTTGTAAGTTAAGACTTGTAAACAGTCATATATCTGTTATTATTTTCAACGTTGACAGGGTGCTGTGGTGGTTTCTGGGCAGGCACGGTCTTTGTTTTTCTCCTGTTAGCCAATCATGGTTGTTTGGCTCTGAATCCTACTTCCGAACACTGTCCGCGAGTCACAGATCTCTGCCGAACTGATCAGCCTCTGGTCCGCTCTGCAACCTCTCAGAGATTCATCCGTTACACATGTGCTTAGTCAGCGCGACGCCCAGGTCACTGTCACTTGCCACCACTCTGCAGGATGAATCGGTCCAGCCCCAACTAACTTTCTACCGACCAGCCTCCTCCCGCTTGGCAGCCACCTTCCCTGCTGCCACCACCTGCATTTCCCCCCTATGGACCTCCTCAGCCCCTCTCATCCCCCCCTGTGGATCGTTCACGTCTCACGCAAGTAAGCCTTTAGTGCTGTTGTTCTCATTGTACACATACTCCCATTAAACTCCCTCTGTTGCAGTGTGCCTCATGCTCCCTTCTTTTCCAGACGCCTTAAAGAAACTCCACATGTTTACTTTCTTTGTTTTTTTGAAATTTTCCTTTTTTTTTATAAACGATCTTAAATCTGCCCTACCTGTCTTCTCGCTGTGTTCTGCATGATGGACAGAAAACAAAGGGCCATGACAGATGTTTAGTAGAGCAAAATAAGGGCATTAACAGGTCAAGTGCCCCTAGTGGCCAAAAGATACACTGTGTGCCTCGAACTAGATAATATTTTTAAGCTGGAAATATGCTAAAATACATTTTTAGCTCTTATTTAGTCCTTCTTCTATTCTTCAGCTCGAATGAGGCCTCTGAGTGGACAGTCATGTTGGGTCGTCTGAAGCAGAACAGATCTAACAATTTGAGGTGTCACTGAATGTGATAAATATCACTATGAGCAACCTGACAGGAAGCAACATCGCAGTGCTAAAGCTGTCATCCCCACCCCCCCTGAACGACTACATCCAACCAATCTGCTTGGACAATGGAAGAACTTTCCCAGTAGGGTCAGCTTGTTGGGCTGCTGGCTGGAGCTCTGAAAGAGGAGGAGGTGAGACTAATACACAAAGGCTGAGAGCATTGTTAATATTTACACAATGATCAATCAGGAATATTGCAACTTAGGACAGTGTACCAGTAATGAAAGTTTATTTATTTACTGACCATTAGACGAACAAGCTCTGCAGCAGTTAGAGACAACAGTACTTGATTGTGGGGATTCATCGTCATCTGACAGCATCTGCACACAATCATTCACCATGGAGAAGGTACACATGACAATATTTCTCACCCACTTTTTGGTTTTGTATATTGCTGAATTAGGGTTTTACAGTCAAACTTTATTGAGGACCAACTCTGCCATATTTAAAAATAAATACAGAAAAAGATAAATGGTCAATAAATTAATAAGCATACAATTAATAGCCCCCAAAATACAGTAAACAAATAAAGGTAGACATTATATTTGTCATGTTATCTTAAGGGATCTGACCCACATGCAGAAAACCACTCAGAGAACCAGAGTAAAAGTTTAACAGGTTTATTGAAAGCACAATGCGTTGGATCCAGGGTGGCTCAGAGAGCTGGTGAACCAGAACTGGAAGAGAGAAGGGAAGTTCACAGTTTAGTTCAGGTTCCGTGGGAAACTTGAACGACGATTTGCAAAAACAAAGAATGAAACGGGACTCACGTTTCCAGAAAAAGGTGTTCTTTAGAGAATCCTGTCGGTGTGGGTTATTCCAGAATTTGGTTGACTCGTTGGAGGGCGGACAGGTTTTACTTTGGTATGTTGGTTCCTTGAGGATCAATGGAGCGGACTTCCACTTTGGTTTCCATCCAGTTTGCATTCCCTGCTCAATGTGAAGCTCAAACGATCCTTCCAGGGGAAGAAGGCCAAACAAGTTTAAAACTCAGAGAGACAAAGACTCAGTTAGACTCAGCTAAACTCAGCTTGGCTAGAGTACCCAAAACTGGCAAACACTTTGGCCCTGAGGTAGTGACAGTCCATTGCTTAAGTACTCCTCCAGATAATGGTCAAACGAGCTGCAGGTGTGCAGGGAGGCCCAATGAGAACGGGGCACCACCTGGTTGAGAAGAAAAGGAAACACAAAAACAACCCACAAAAACTTGATTCCTGACAATAGCATACAGTGAGACATAAATGGATATCTCTTTTAATTAGCTTCTTTATTTATTCGACTTAGTAATAATTACCTTATTTATTTATTATCATTATAATATTCAACTTTATTTATTTATTACTTATTTTTTTAAGTATTTATTGATGTGCAAGTAATAATATTTTACAGGAAAGTATGGACTCTGGGAGAACGGGAGCACGCAACTTAAATATGCGTCAATTGGAACAAAAGTGTATTGATGACGTCACCACACGCTTGGCCCGTCTGAAGCTGCTTTTCACCTCCTGTTATTAATAAATTCTAGATAATAAATTCTGAATTTTTGTATTTAGTCGGGGAAGAATAATGAACACAGTCAGATAAACACAAATCAAATGAACATTTTCCCAAATAAAACAAAAAAAAATCGCCATCATAGCCAGCGGTCCTTCACACACGACGACATGTGAGAGAGGGCTGCTGCAGACGGGCTGCTGTTAGCCCTGGCTGTTGTGCTTTAGGGGCAATTAATTGTATGCTTATATATTTATTGAGCATTTATTTATATCTGTATTTATTTTTAAATATGGCAGAGTTGGTCGTCCATAAAACTTAGCATGATTTCAATAAAATAAAAAATAAATAACAAACAGGACACCATCTGAATTATTTTTATGGTGTAATTTTGCTGAACATTTCATGCATCATTTTAGCTTACATTTACTTCAGTAATTCATTTTACATAAAAAAAAGAATTCTTATAATTGATTACATAGGGCTAGTCACTCTGAAATTCCCCCCTACCTCAGCTCAACCTTGCCTAGGTCCAGGCATGAGACACTTATGCACTTTAGTTATATAAGTGACATGTTTTTAACATATGTAAGAGCAAAGTTGGACCTTGAAGCTGACAGAAGCCTAGAAAGAAAATAATAAATGGTGTTGAAGATGAATCTGAAATATGAAAACTAGATTCCAAAACCCTTTTTTGTTGGTGTACAGGTCTTACTTTTGAGATCTAAAGTTTATTTTTGTGAGGATAAAAACTTAATGTTTTTTTTCTGTTTGTCATCAAACTTGGTAACTGAGACTTACTGCATTTTCTTATATGATTCATTCCTCCTTGCTCAGTCTGTCTTAATGTCTGAATCTGTAGCAGATAATAATCTTCTCTCTGTTTCAGGCTGACTCTGGTGGTCCGCTCATGTGTAAGCAGGATGGCTCTTGGTTCCAGGTAGTTGTGCTAACATCTCCAAGCACCTCCAACAGAAGTAAACGAGCCGAGCCTATGATGGTCTTTGAAAAACTGGACCGCTTTGAGTCCTTTCTGACTCGTACACTGGGATAATTCTTGTCTCCTGCTGTGACTGCCAATGACAGCAGCACAAATACCACCACAACCCCCTCCAGAATGACAACCAGTGGGGTTTCAGTTTCCTACTCTCCATTTTCCCTTTTAGGCCATCTTCTTCTCTTTACTTTATACCTTCAAATAGACTCATTGTCAAGATATCAAACACACATAAAAATATGGTGAATGTGTTTTTATTATAGTCCATACTATTCTGATATGATTTAAAGTTTGGTTCTGCCTTTGGTTGATCAAAAGGATCATAGTTAGCACCATGTTACCATTTACCTGAAAACAACTTAAATTCTTAACACAATGTCAACCTTACAGTAAAAAAAAAAGATATGCAAGGGTTAATGAACAGGTAACAGATAATTAAGAAAATGGATCTAATGTAAGTTTTAATTATATCTTTAGTATGTATCATGAAGTTACTTTTCTCAAACTATTATTACATATTATGAACATTACTTATTTCTTATTCAATAAATCATTCTTTGATGCATTTCTGAATACTAAGCAAACTGCCAATCACTGATGTATCCATATTGGATTTAAGATATTTGAAAATAATGTTGCTATTTCTTGATGGATTGTGATTGCTTTAATTCTTTCACTCACGTGTGAAAAATTACTTTGAATATACATATTTAATAAAGAGGTAAAGAACAGCATTTAAAT
Source organism: Cyprinodon diabolis (assembly GCA_030533445.1). Taxonomy (NCBI): domain Eukaryota; kingdom Metazoa; phylum Chordata; class Actinopteri; order Cyprinodontiformes; family Cyprinodontidae; genus Cyprinodon; species Cyprinodon diabolis. Next base: position 42,106,713 of record CM060067.1, on the reverse strand, counting down.
ATTCTTTCTTCCATTGAAATCTCTCTGCATTTTAATGCATATTTAATATCTGGGGCTGCACAATTGTGCCTTGTGTAGTGCTGTTGCTTTGTGGCAAGAGTGGCATGGGTTTGATTCCTAGTCTACGTTCTTTCTAAATGCATTTTGCATGTTCTCCCAGTGCATGAGTGAGCTCACTCCAGGTACTGTACTCAAGCTTCCTCCAAAAGTCCAAAACCATAACTGTCAGGTTAATTGGCGTCTCTAAATTTTCCTTGGGTACGAGTTTGTGTGTGTATGGTTGTATGTCTCTGTGTTGCCCTGCAGCAGACTGGCGAACTGTCCAGGGTGTGCCCTGACTCTTGCCTGTAGACTGCTGCAGATAAAGTAGCCACTGGCCCCATGGCAACCCTGATGGATGCATGTAATATCACACTTTTTTGTGGTTGCTGGCAAAACAGGCTCTTTTATTAAACCTATTCAGTAGACAGAGTTTGGCAAGTAATCTCCAACATGTAATATATTGTTGTAGCCATCTTGCCATGTTTTTGTTCTGTTGTTTGAATCAAAGTTCCTCTTCTACTGCTTTATCTGCTGTTGTAAGAAAGGCTTCACAGATATATATATATAAGGTACACTCAGATCAATGATATAACAGAGTAGAATGGCCTATTTTCTCAGCATCACCCCTGGCTAAGATATTTCTAGGTTTAGACAGCTTTTATTTTCATTTTGTATGCACAGAGTGCAGCAATGACGGAGAAAAAAAACATGGTGGAAGAAACACATTGATATGGAAATATGGGGCAAATATGCAGAATGTGGGATTGTGTTATCAGTGTGATGCCTCTTCAAAGAGCGCAGCAGGGAGAACTGTCCATGGTGGGGGTGTGAGGAAGGGTGGCCAGATGTCCGGCTTTAGGGCGGACAGTCCAGGTTTTCATTGCACTGTCCGGCGTCCGGCGCCACATCCAGCCAGACGTGTATTTGTCCTCTTTTATGAGGCACTAGGCTTGTAGAGCAGATTTTTTTTTTTTGCTGGGCTGCATCACTATATCCAATCATCAAAAATGCCTCACTATCTGATCTAACAGATGATTGGCTAAGAGTGGCGGCACGTCAGATAAAGATCTGCTTGTCATTGGTTACAAAAGTAAACAAGGATTAGAATTACTGATGCTAAGTATTAAAGTTAGCGTCTTGTCAAAACCAGGACGTCGTTTAACCCAGAATGGACAAAAGCGTGAATTTATGATGTTGTGCCATATGCCATGATCATACTTTTTTTACTAGTCTTAGTTGAGAGTGTTAAACTGAAATACGTTTGACTTGGAGCTAAATGATTTTTGTTAATAAACTCTTATATTTTGAACAGAAGTTGTGGTGAATTTATTCGATGTATGTGCAGAAATAACTGTTTGACCATGATTAGTGCTCGAATCACTCTTTCATCTATTGTTCTAACACACAGTTAGTAGGACTGTGTGTCATAAACACTATATAACAGCTGAAATAATATCTGATTAAATAAGATATTTTACCACCCCTAAGGGGAGGGCAATAAACATCTTAAAGTATCAGAAACATAAATTCCCAGCGGGCTGGTAATAGAAAAGAACATAAAATCACAACAATGACCAAAGGTAGTGGAGATTCATTCCATGGTTTCTACCACTTTGTCGATGTGATGTGGGCGTCAGCAGTCGAGAAAAAGCTGCAATTGAACAGCGTGCAAGTACGGCTTAACATAAAAGTAATAAACGTGCAGCGAACTCTTCAATGTTGGCTTTTACATTAAGTTTTGTCGCCCCTGGATGCTAAAATAACTTGTGCAGAGCTGCAAGGTGGACTATATTTTAAAACATCACCAGTCCTACAGAAGTGTAGACTCGGACGTGAAAGTGGATTTCAGTGATTCGCCCATAGTTAAAGAGATGACCATAAAGACAGGCCTGATGCACACACAGACACTTAAGATAAGTTCCCAAAAGACAAATTTTACTATAAATGTGACTTTACCCGATTCTTATGTACACCTTAGTAATTTATTGATATGTCGCACAATGTCCTCCTTTTTGGTGCTAAAGAAATGTCCACCCTAGTGTGAGGGGTCATTGATGATACCATTACCAACAGAATACCAGCTGCCTGCTTCTGCTCTAAATAGTTCTTGCACAATTTGGAGGTGTGTTTAGGGTCATTGTCCTGTTGTAGGATGGAATTGGCTCCAATCAAGTGCTGTCCACTGGGTATGGCATGGCGTTGCAAAATGTAGTGATAGCCTTCCTTATTCAGAATCCCTTTTACCCTATACAAATCTCTCACCTTACCAGCACCAAAGCAACCCCAGACCATCACATTACCTTCACTATGCTTAACAGATGGCGTCAGGCATTCTTCCAGCATCTTTTCATTTGTTTTGCGTCTCACAAACGTTCTTCTTTGTGATCCAAACACCTCAAACTTGGATTCATCCATCAGCAACACTTTTTTCCAGTCTTCCTCTGTCCAATGTCTATGTTGTTTTGCCCATCTTAATCTTTTTCTTTTATTGGCCAGTCTCAGATATGGCTTTTTCTTTGCCACTCTGCCCTGAAGCCCAGAATCCTGCAGCCACCTCTTCACTGTAGATGTTGACACTGGTGTTTTGCGGGTACTATTTAATGAAGATGCCAGTTGGGGACCTGTGAGGCGTCTGTTTCTCAAACTAGAGACTCTAATGTACTTATCTTCTTGCTCAGTTGTGCAACGCGGCCTCCCACTTCTTATTCTACTCTGGTTAGAGTCCGTTTGTGCTCTCCTCTGAAGGGAGTAGTACAAACCGTTGTAGGAAATCTTCAATTTCTTAGCAATTTCTCGCATGGAATAGCCTTCATTTCTAAGAACAAGAATAGACTATGGAGTTTCAGATGAAAGTTCTCTTTTTCTGGCCATTTTGAGTGTTTAATTGACCCTACAAATATGATGCTCCAGAAACTCAATCTGCTCAAAGTAAGGTCAGTTTTGTAGCTTCTGTAACGACCTAAACTGTTTTCAGATGTGTGAACATGATTGCACAAGGGTTTTCTAATCATCAATTGGCCTTCTGAGCCAATCAGCAAACTGTTGGGATCTGGAGATGTACCACCTTTCTCCAGCAGAGTGCGCTGTGGGTCTCCTGGGCTGGAGCCCTCCAGCACACCTGACGTTCATCAACCCATCAGGAGACCTGCCTTCATAAGCAGTAACCAGACCTTCCTTCGACGCCGCAGTGTTGACCTAGTTTGGTTAGCGAACCTGAGCCTCTGTTACCTGAAAGAATCTTTGTTATCTCATGAGAGAAACCTGATTCTAATCTGCCTCTGTCTTTGCTCACAGGAAACCTGTCTCAAGTCTGAAGCTCTGGATGAGCTTAACCTGCCTGCCAGCCCTGGTGAGCCAAACCTGAAGATTCCAATCTGGATTCCTCCTGCTGCTCTTAGAGAAGAGCTGGAAACTCTGATCAAGGTCTGCCAATCATAGTCAGAAGCTAGACGCTGCTGCTGCTGCTTTGTGCACTCTGCTGAACCAACAGTCTCTGGACCAAACCGGTTCCCTCTCTCACAAGCAAAGCCTGGACTTCTTCAAGGTAGACTCAGAATTATCTAAAGACTCATTTAATCATCTGACTGCCTGGCTAATCAAACTGTCCGTCTCTGCAGACATCAGTGAACCCAACCCGGACCAGTACCTGAACCAGTTCATGTCTTTGTGTAAAAACCTTTTTCAATAAACTCTGTTAAACTTTTACTCAGCCTCCGTTTGTGTTCTGCATGTGGGTTTAGCCTTAAACCAATCATGACACAAACACATTGTACCATTAGAACACTGGAGTGATAGTTGCTGGAAATGGGCCTCTATACACCTATGTAGATATTGCACCAAAAACCAGACATTTGCAGCTAGAATAGTCATTTACCACATTAGCAATGTATAGAGTGTATTTCTTTAAAGTTAAGACTAGTTTAAAGTTATCTTCATTGAAAAGTACATTGCTTTTCATTCAAAAATTAGGACATTTCAATGTGACCCCAAACTTTTGAACGGTAGTGTATATTTAATGCTCTGAACTTCCATATCAATTCATTCTGTTGCACCATGTTTTTTCTCCCACACTGTTTACATTTGATCTCTGCAGCACTTTAAGGAATGGAAAAGTAATGAAAGCTGTATAAAAGGAAATGTTGTTTTGTATACATGGTTGTCTAACTCTAGGTCTGGGGTAATGTTACACTAAAGATGATGACAATGCTATTTTGCTGTTGCAGAACAATGATCAATAATTGCTTTAGCCTTTAGCATAATATACTAATCAATAAATAGCTAGGGCTATTGGTTAGTTTTAACATCAGTGAGCCTAATTCATTCCAATTCCTGCCACCCTTGGGCTAATGTGAAGCTAATATATTATATCTATTTAGCAGGTCTTAAAAGGTTAATTGCATTTACGAATATCTTACCTTTTTCCAGGTGGTACTAGTCAGTCAAAATACTATTAGTTAGTTTTCCATAGTTCTGTATGCTTACATACTGTGTTCTGCCCGTCAGGTAATCAACAATCCAGGACACGATGGGGGCCTCCACCTGCATCGCAGTCATTTCTAACCCAGTAGAGCCGGGCAGATGGTGTTGAAGGCACTGGAGAAATCAAAGGTGATTCTCAAGGTGCTTGCCGGCTTGTTAAGATGATTGTAGACTCTGAAGCTGAGAGAAAAAGGTAGTATGACATTCTACCGCAAATAATTTAGTCCGTAGTTGAAAGAAACATGGGTTTTGGGGGTTCCTCAGAAGCACTAAACAAACCAGACAATGGACTTCTTCGCATAGAGGTAATGCTCTTGGCCAGATTTGATCCAGTGATGAAGCAGCAAGTCAGTAGCCTGGGTGCCATTCCTAATTTAGTCCCGCCCACAACGTTTGAGGTCAGGAAGTTCGGTCTGGCATTGCTCAGTAGTTGCGCGAGTATGCTCGCACAATATCTGGCGGGCCAATCAAATTGTCAGGGCGGGCTTTATACGATGATGGACAGATGATCAACAGTAACGTAATCAACCACGTCACCAAAGCGCGCTTGGGCGAAAACAACAATGGCTGCCGCTGGAGAGTTGAGGTGTGTAGATTCTGCTATTAGGTCTGTTCTAGAAGATATCGACAGCAAATTAATTTTAAAAGAGGAACAGAGAAACGCGATCAAGACTCATCTTCTTATTCTAGGCGTGCAACTGCACGCTTTGATTTTTGTTGACAACAACTGTGCGTCGCTTAACATACGTCACGCACTCCGTTGCTCTTATTGGTTGTAGGTCTATCCAATTGAGTGCAGAGGCATTTTTTTTCCTGGTTCGTTCGAAACACGCCCCATAATCACAGCTCTATGCAGTATCAGACTCATATTCTGGCTAGAATTGAGTAGGACTACGTCAGGCTAGCATGTCAGTAGGATGGCAAGTGAATGTTGCAGTCATGTACTTTATCTTGGCCATAATTTTAGACTGCACCCCTGATCTAAGTAATAAGGAACAGCTGTCTCTCATAGTCAGGATAGTGTCAAAAGAAGACATTCCTCAAGTAAAAGATAATTACTTAGGCTTTCTGGTGGCAGGGCAGTCAACTGGAGAACATTTGTCATCTCTAATCCTGAAAAGGCTAGAGGAACTTAACGTCCCATTTGAGGACTGCAGAGGCTATTCCTATGACAACAGTGCCATAATGAAGAATAAAAAGAAAGCTTTTTATGTCCCATGTGGTGTCCACGCTTTAAATCTGGTAGAAGCTGATGCTGCAAAAAGCTCACCAGATACCCTTGGCTACTTTGAGCATTTGACAAAATTATTCAAGCTCTTCTAAGCCTCCATCCAAAGGTGGGATGTTCTCTTAATATATGTGAAAATCACCCTGAAATCATGGACTGAGACAAGATGGGAAAGCAGGATCAAAAGTATTGAGGCAGTAAGGTATCAGGCTGTGCAAATAAAAACTACAGACCCTGTGGTGCGAGTTGAAGCCAAGTCTTTAGCTGAGGATAATATATCCTTTTGCTTTTGCATTTGCACAGCTACGTATATGGTAAGATTTTCTCAGCAAAATCCAGCATGTCAGTAAACTGATCCAGTCACCTTTCGTGCAGCTTGGAGTAGCTGTCGACTTGCTGAAGAAAACAAGAGATTCCCTCAGAGTTACACTGGATTTTCGATGCACAGACAGTATCAAAGGTGATGGGTGAAGACATGAACATGGAGGCTGAGCTCAAAAAATAAAACACAAAAAAGCACTTAAGATACAGTCTCCAGATGAACCCATTCAAGATGCACTACAAAAAAATGGAAACCACGTTTTTTAATGTAGTAATGGATACTGCCATCTCTTCACTTGAAAAGAGATTTCGGAATCTTGGAGAAGTGAATGTTTGGTCTGGTCCTTAATTTCCCAAACTTAGAAGAAAAAGAGTTGTTTCAGAAGATTCAATCTCTATGTGCTGCTCTGACTGGGGACAGCCAGCAATACATTGATGGCGCAGAACTTGCAAGAGAAATGCAAATGTTCCCACCCCTGCCTTTAAATAATACAACATGAACTAGGCTTAGACTTCTGGAGGACATAAGGACTCCTATTTCATCATTCTGCTTCATTCTCTCTCTATTCTCCCAATCTGCAGAATCTGTTAGTTCAATCTTTAAAGTTCTGCTCTCTCTGCTTTTTCTCAGAGTAGCTTTGCATCTGCTGTTCCTGTTTGGCTGTGACTCCATCCTGGTGAGAAATATCAGCTGTGCTGCTGCCATCAATGCCTTTGTTTATAGATGTTGGAGATTGGCCTGTTTTTACAGTGTAGTCCTGTTTCTCTGACTGTGACAGGCTGGATGTGCTCTCTTCATCCTCTGGCATGGGAGCTGCCTTGGAGCTCGTCTGCCTGGCTGTGTGTTTCCTGGACGGGGCCGCCTTTTACAGCTGCTTTTTGTATCTCTGCTTCTGTCTCCTTGAACCCCAGTCGGCCTCAGCAGATGGCCGCTCACACTGAGCCTGGTTCTGCTGGAGGTTTCTTACTGTTAAAAGGGTGTTTTTCCTCTCCACTGTCGCAACAAGCATGCTTAGTGTGAGGGATTGCATTTGAGTCAAAGACTCGATACAATCAACTGTTTTTCCTTAGATAGAAAACTTAATCAATTGCACTGTATGATCTGGGGAACTGTAAAGTGCCTTGAGATGACATGTGTTGTGAATTGGTGCTATAGAAATAAACAGAATTTAATTGAATAAAGTTAGTGTTCAGTTTGAGTCCTTCTGGATTTAGGTACCTTGGAGTTAAGGTAGCCAGGTCTTTCAATTATCTTTAGTATTAAAAATATTTCTCCTCTTTCAGCCGAGAATAAGACAGAATTTTAAAAATGAGTTCCCTCCCTTTCTCCTTGATTGGAAATAATAAATACAGTCAAGATGAGTGCCCTGCCAAAATTTTTATTTCTTTTTCAATGTGTACCTATATTTTTGGCATTAAGTTTTTTTTTAAAATAGTATATTCTCTTATTTCTTCTTTTTTGTGGAATGGCAAAACACCTAGAGTTAAACCAAATATACTTCAGAACTGTAAGTTCTGGGGAAGCCGAATTTTCATTTCTACTACTAACTTTAATTATACTCTGGTCCAAGTCAGCTGATGAACTCTGGTATCAGCTGGAAAGGCAGTCATGCTCCTCAGTTTCTCTCCTTGCTTTATTGACCGGCCCGATGGCAGCTAACCCCTCTGGCCTGACCTGCAACCCTGTGCTAAACGCCACGATTTAAATATGGAAAATTTAGGAAACATTTTAAATGTAAAGCTCCTATGGCTTCAGCCCAATTGTTATAAAATCCTGTGTTTAAACCTACATTGACTATTCCAACTTTCTCCTTATAGCATTAGGGGCTTAAAAGTTTTGAGGATTTTTATAGGGTAGGGGTTTTTTGCTCTTTTGCAGACCCAGCTTCTGAATTCATCCTTTCAGCTCCCCGTCTCTTTAGATTGTTTCCAGGTGAGGAATTGTGCACAGTCCTTATTTGCCAACTTTCCTCACCTCCCACTAAGCAGCCATAGGGTGAGCTCTGTCAATTCAATCCCTCACAAAGATCTTTAATCTCAAAGGTTTACAGTTCTATCCAATCTTATGATCATTATCTAACCATCAAAATGAGGGAGACTTATGAGTGTGAGTTGGGGTTGGTCTTTGATGAAGACCGGTGGGAATCGGCACTGAAGGCCATTCACAGATTTTCTATGTTCCCGCCTGACCTTAATACAGTTTAAAGTTGTATTTAGATGATACTATTCGAAGACTAGGCTGGCACAGATCTTTCCAGATATGTTAGACCTCTGCGACAGATGTGGAAACACATCCTGCAATCTGACGCATGTTTTGCTCCTGTCCAGCTCTGTGAAACTTTTGGCAAGTTTACTTCAATGGTATTCACATCTCACTACATGTTATTTTTGTTCTTCTGGATGACAGTACTTTCTATTGCTTGTGAAGGTTCTCAGTCATCAAGGTCACAGTCATCCCAAAAAAAGAAAATGAACAATGCCCTGGACTTTGTTTCCAACTTTGAAGACGTTTTGCTTCCCATCCAGGAAGCTTTTTCAATTCAAAATATCAGGAATAATGTTTAGTTTGAGGTTTGACTCAACTTTTTTTTGGATATGCTCTATATTCTACTAAAGAATTGCAGGTGATAACTTTCCCCTCACTAAAAGCCACCTCCTGAATTGGAAATCCTTGACTGCTCCCTCCAGTACACAGTGGATTAAAGAGGTTATGTCTCTTTTAAAAGTCGAGAAAATTAGGTATTCCAGATGTTCATGGACTTTTTTTAAGTTATGCAACCCCCCTTCACCCACACCCCATTGTTTTTTTCTCTCTCTCTCCTTGTTCCTCTCTTCTTTTTTTATAATTATTTAGGTAAGTCATTCGTCATGTTAATTTTCTCTGTTCCTGAAAACGCTGTTCAACATCCAAGGGCGTATACACACACGTTTAAGGCTGACACCAATGTATCATGTTAAAACCTTCGTTATTCTTGTATACAAACATCAATAAAAATATTAAACAGAAAGAACGATAGTAAAAATTAGCTATGAAAACAACTGTCGCGGCTATATGTTATTAACTAATGGGTTACAGAAACTTTAAACAAGTGGATAAAAGCAGAGTGTTTATACTTGCTTACTTATAGCTGGGATTTTCAAAGCAAGCTGGTTTATTCTGATATTTATGTTTTGGCTGATATTGGACCAATTTCCTATATCTATATTGGCACAAATAACATTTTTGTTAAATTCCATTAAAAAGACTGTGCCAACAGCTTTAGCCACACAATATTATGAAGCTATTTAGCCCCTAAGCAGCGTTTAGGAACGTAGGATTTTTCCTCATCTTCCTACCTCCTTCCTTACTGCCAGCCCTATTCAGACAACACTCATCATGGTGACTGTCGACACACTTCCACTCTGGCTTAAGTGTTGTTTTGCAAATTCAGATGGACTCTACATTGGGTCCACTGCCGTAAGTTTACCAGCTTGGCATCAGATTGGCACAAATTTTATCTCCAGAACTGACTTAGCCAGGGAACTTTGTGAGGATCACGTTCTGTTAGCTATCCAGTGCTTTAAACACCCAACCTGGTCTTCTAAAGTGAAAGGAGTAGCCCAACTTTCCCAGTGGATAGTGGACTACCTTATTGGCCACACTGTGCATCATCAGCTTATTAAACAAACAAAAAGAAGCCTCAAAACCATGATTGTCTTTAATGGACTTTAATTATTTTAAGTTTTCCACATCTTCTAATCACTTCTCAAAGATTTCAGTACCAGCTCCGGTTGTGTTTGTGTGAAAAGAAACATAATGCAGACTTACGCAAACATCACAAATACATCTACCAACTTAACATCCAAGTATTTACACCGCATTTAATACTGTACATGTTGGAACCACAGTGGAGTCCAGCTGAACCACCTGTGAGGAAACCTTGACCTAAGAATTGGATCAATCAAAGTAAAATCTGTGAAAATCTGTTTCTTCAGCTGCTCTTTATCCTGAAGAGCAGGAAATATTACAAGGAAAACCCTTCGTTTTCTAAGAGCTGCCATCATCAGTCTGAAAACATAGAAACAAAATGGCTGAACTTTTCTTATCTGGTCTGCATTCTTCCAAAACACAAATAATTTAATAATAAAGACTGAAAATATTTAAGTCTGTGCATTTCATTTTACCAAAACAAAAATAACAAAAAAAAAAAAAAAAAAAAAACACGAAATAAATTTAACCACAAAAATAAACCAATGAGAACAAAGAAAATAAATTAAACATATCTGGGATGGCAAAGTTTTGATAAATAGATTATTGTGATTGAAGTCTGGGTTTTTCTTTCTGCTTTGAGATCAAAATTCTCCTACATGTAGAACTCAGAGCGACTTAGTGATTAATGTGTTTTAACTGGAAAAATAACAGCAACTATTCAGGAAAGACTTCAACTTAAAATGCTTTTTTTTGGGGGGGGGGGACTTTTACCAGCATTTTCATATTAATGAACGAAATAAATAAACACAACTCTTTCTTTGTTACTCTTGAAAAGAATATTTTAGGATGCAGCAGCAGAATTAAACTATCTTTACATTTTTACTGATTTCTAGTAACAGAGATTAAAAGGAGGCGTAAAAATTGGCCTGATGTTTCATTTAAATCTCTTGTTAAAGAGGAAATAAACTTTTGATCTCTAAAAAAAACCGTCAGTTTTTGCAGGAACCTCCTGCTGCCTTAAAGTAAACCCTGGATGTTTATTCTGTAGCTCATCTGAGTTGGTAATTCTATCGCTTTAAGTTTCATTTAAATCATTTTCTGAGCTGCAAACAGCTTCGTTGATTAACCTTAACTCAGTTTAACCAGAATCCTTCAGCCCAATCAGGGCCTGACTCACCGTTAACCATCTGCACCACAAGCTTTCTGAAGGATTTTATACAGAAAAGCAGAATTTGAAGGAACTGCGGTCTAGAAAGTTGTACCTTTGTAACACTTGTCCGATTGTATTCATTAAAATGTACAAAAAATAGATATGCATCTATGTAAAAAACTAACTTGCAAAAAAAGAAAGATAGAACTACTACAAGGAATGGATAATAGTAAAAACTGACTCAAAACAAACTCCCAGACTTGGTGCTGAGATCTAATCTCCACCTGGAGGAAAGAACGACTCCTGAAGCCTCGAATTCAGACCTCATCTCCAGCAGCAACATCTGAACTGATCTCTATCAACAGCAGCATGAGACAGCTTCCTGCATGCCGTTACCTTTCATCTAAACGATACAACTAAGTAAACTAAAACACTATGATGACTGGAGTATGTAAACAAAAGCACGGACAGAGCCTTCAGGAGGAACGGGACAGTTCCCCATCAGTAACCCAGATCCAGCTGGATTTTATGCTCGAACAGAGCGATGAGCAGCATGATGCAGAAGCCCAGTAGGATGCCGGCGTTCTGCAGCAGGAAGAAGCCGCAGTGGCTGAAGCCGTGGTCTCCGGCGTTGTTGTGCAGCATCTCTGGCACCTGAAGGAAAGGGGGAAAGAGACGGTCAAATCAAAGCAGACTGGAATCATTCCACCTGAAGGAAACAAGTAATTCCTGGACATTGGGGAACCATTAAAATATGTTCAAAGGGAAGGAATAATCAGGTGATTCTGGGAAGGCTTGAATGCATGGGAGCCCACATCCGGTTCAGGAGAGCGACCGCTCTGGTCCAGGACTCTGCAAACCTGGACAACTGAATGCTGTTTAGGAAACTGAGCCCTTTGATGAGCAGACAAACATCTACGCATGAAAGGAATCAGGAATCTTTTTTTTTCTAAAATAAGTGCATTTGTTCTTGAATTGAGGAAGTATATGAGACACTTTGAAAATGGAAAGACATTTTACATTTAAAATAAATTAATTGCATCGTATATTTCAAGGGCACATTATCGATTTTTTTTTTAAGAGTAAAAATACTCATTCCATTGGCAAATCATCTTATTTAAATAGTTAAATTAAGGGATAATACACTTAGTTAAAGACATGCTGACTCATTTCTGGATCCTTTTTCCAGTGTGCAGCTGAGTTACCGTTACATAAAAAGGAAGATCTGTAAATATAAAGGGATATAAAAAAAAACTGCAAGCCATCTTCTTTTCTCTCATTTCTCAGGGCTGATGTGGTGAGACTCTGTCCAACCGGCTAAATATTAAAGCAGCATAAAAAAATCCTGACGCTCAACACTTATAGAGCTTATAGTGTAAGTTTGAGCCTGGTGGAGAAAGGGCGACCCCTAGAGGTGAGATGGTTTAAATCGCTTACCAACTTCATTTATGTTCATTAGTTTGCAGAAGCTTGTCTACAGCCTCATTACTGCACTCCAGGTTTTGAGGACCAAATATTTCAAATACCAATGATGTGATGAGAATCATTGTTCTGAAGGAATAAAACTAGAGTCTGTTTGGACCAAGCTGCAGCTGTCAATGGCCTCATATTTTGATTTGATGAAACTCTGGAGGTCATGGTCCAGCGGCTGCACGGTGCCCAGATGTTATCGATCAAACCTCTGACACTGAAACAAACCCAACCTCTACTGCCAGAGATGAAAGCAGGGATGATGTCATTAATTAAAATCTGAACCTGGACCAACAGACCAGCAGTTTGAAGGAAAAAAACAAAAAAAAACAAAACAAAAAAACTGAGCATCTCTGAAAGTCTCCCAGTCGAGATCCTAAAACAAAAAAGGGGAAAATCCCGAAAAGGATATCCTGTAATATTTTCATCTGCAGTCGTAGTTTTATAGAGAAACAGTTATAAAAAAAAAACCCTAACCATCATCCATAACACACTGAGTCATTAGATGTTAACTCATTCATATTTATATAGAGATGTTTTAAGCTTCTTTTTCTGCTTAGTAAAGCACTTTAAGGACCTTTTTTTCTGCTCTCTAGCAGAACTAGGTTTCGAACAAGGATTATTATGTCAACAAGACTCTGTTAATCATGTACTAGTTAATGTTGTTTGAATAAGCAGCAGTTTACAACAGAAAACAGGAGAATGAGTAAACTGTGGTGTTAAATGTGATTTGGGCGCATCGGTAGAAAGTTTATCCAGTTATGCTATCAAAGCCTTTAAAATGCTAAAGGAAGCCTGTAGAACCTGAAGTGAAACTCTTGGGTTCATTATGGTGGATCATTTTCTGCTCTGAACTTTGAATCTGTTGCAACATCCACCCTGCAGGGCATCGGCAGCTCACCTAAATGTTATCACTAGTGAATAATGTTTTTTCTCCATCAAACAATCATCTTCTCAGAGTTTGGAAACTGGTTAATAATCCTTCCCAGAATCCTCCTCTGCTGATGTCTTCCCATGAAACGGATGAAGCTCCTGCCTGAAGAGGTGCATCTGATCATGTGAAGCTTGAGGCGAACCGATCCTTGTGAGCAACCGTTAACCTTCTTGATGCCTTGCAGCTGACCTCACAGATGTTCGAACCAAGCCTGCTCTGGTCCCCTACGCTTAAAAGATGCAGTCTGTCTGTTGGATGTGACGATAAAAAATGCGGCTGATATATTTCTCTAACCAAAAGAGAATCAACGTGGTCAGAGATGGCCGACAGCGATCAGAAGGGCCGAATGGATGCCGACTGCAAGTAGCCATCTTTCCAGTGTATGGTTCTTATTGGCTGAATTTCAAAACAAGTCAGGAGAGCTAGCTTAGGCTGTTGCCAACTGGACTTAATCTCTTGCTCTTTTTTTTTTCCAGAAAATTTACCGATTAGATTACACTGATTTGAAAGAAGTGCATTTGATATTAAGATCTGAAGACTTTGCTGCAGACATTATCGTTGCATTTAGTCGTTTACATAAAGATCAGCAGAACGAATACCAGATGAAATAAGACCGTCAGTGGTAAAGTGCTGAAAAAAAATCCAAAAACAGATTTTCTCTGTGTGCAATTTAAGGGATTAAGGGATTTAAAGAAGAAGGAGCTGTTCTGGACAGAGGGCCGCGCCACATTGCTAAGCTGAGCGTTCGCTACTCAATATGGCCGTCGTTAGGTAGAATGCTTCATGAATCACGCTTCTGAAACCCATCAATAAATTACATTTCTTGATTTTTTTTGATAAATTCATATCAAGGACTTATGAGCTCATAGTGTTTTAACATAATGGAGGAGGACTCAGTAATCAGCCACAAGAGGGTGCCATGAGGTAGTTGTGTTGGTCTCAGGAGAAGCAGCTGACTCAGCAGCTGATTGAGCAGCTTCTCAGAGGAAGAACCCTCCCCTGATGAGCTTGGGTTCCGTTCCTCAGTGGGTCCAACTCACCATGTCCACCAGAGCCACATACATGAAGAGGCCGGCTGTGAGGGCAAAGATCCACATGCAGATGTTTTCAGCGTAGTGTCCGATTAAAATGCCCGTCACCATGCCGAGGTACGCCATCATGGCCGACAGCGCGTTGTAAAGGATGGCCTGCTTCACAGTCATGCCCGCCTTCAGGAGCACCGCAAAGTCCCCTGGAAACAGAACAGAGATCGTCAGACAGAAAACAGCAACATTTTCATCTACCAACACTTTCAGGAGAGAAAATAAAACTATGAACATGAAGGTAGCTCCACTCCTTCAGCTTGTTCTAAGTCACATTACATCAACAGATGGAATGATCAGAGATGAGTTTATACTTCATGCAATATTTCCACAGCTGCAGGTAAAATAAAGCAGCTGATTTCCCTTCGAAGCCGAAGTCTGGACTAAATAAAGGATAAGAAGCAGCCAAATGTTTTAAATCAGCCCAACCAGGTAAAAAAAGAAATAAAAATAAAACAATGCAACTGGGAATTGGTTTCCACACATGGATAAAGGGACGACAGAAAACTGCTGCAGAAATCTTTAATCAGACGACCATCCCTGCTCTGCCTCTGGGTCAGAAACACTGGAACTAGTGTTTGACATTAAACTCTGCATCCTGGAAGTAAATCAAATGTCTCACGGCAACCTCAGTGCTTTGTGTGTTCAGACTGAGACTAAAGCCGGGGATAAACTGTGCGATATTTTCAATCGTGGCACGCAGCTACAACTCAAACTGTACGATGAAACCGTAGGGTTTAAAACTTCATGCTCTCGACGTACGTTCTCACACTATGCGACCCGACGCTCTGATGCGATCTACATGCTCACACTGCACATCCAAAAACCACCCGCTCGACTGAGTGCCAAGAGATGGCGCTGGTCTGACTCGAAGACTGGAAGAAGAAGAAGAAGAACACCTTTGATGGCACATGTGCAGTGCTCGAGGTTCTGGTAAATTGGCTGGTAGCTCTGCTTCAACTGCAGGATTTGTTCAGGAACATCTCACAACGGCCGACTGAATTTTAATTAGATTTTCTCCTGACCTCACGATTCCTGATTAGGAGGTTGTGAGAGGCTGATCGCCCCACGTTACCTCCTGTATACTTTACAACGCAGGAAACACGATGAGGATGAAGCATGTACTGTACTTCCCGGACTATAAGCCGCTACTTTTCCCCCACTCTTTGAACCATGCAGCTTATAAGAAGATGCAGCTTTTCTGTTGATTCTTTCTAAACGCCAGAGAAGGGAGTCAAAATTGGAAATTTAGCACAAGAAGAAGCAAGCAGCAGGCACAAAGGAGAACAAATGTCCTGAATTCACACATTTTCACATTTATTTGCTGCAATAAATCTGCCAAACTAATAAAGAGACTGGGGTAAACATCTGCAGAGCTGAAATAAGGAGCTGACGAAGCCCCATCTTTCAGCTGAAGCTCTTACAGCTGTGAGCCAACAAGCTAACAGGAGTTAGCCTCCTTCCTTCCTCGTCCCGACTACAGGGGCTATATATAGAGCTCCCCCTACAGGTTTGGTGGGAGAAACCGTAATAGCAGCTTAAAGCCCGCTTATACATGCATGTTTCCATTTTTTATTTGTGAGGTGCGCTCTGTGGTACGGAAAATATGGTAATATCAAAATAAATACAAAAAAAAAAAATCCCACATCCATAAATATTAACATCACAAACTGTGAGGCTTGAAATCAAACCAGGCGGCCATCTTTAACCTAACGGTACCCGAACGCAGATAAAATTCTGTGATCGGATGAGGAACAGATTGAAATCTTTGGGATGAAGCCAGACGGTTTAGATCAGATGGAGACCTCTGATCCTAAACCCAGTCCCTAAAGATCTACTGTCCTGCAGTTTTTACATGCATCACTGCTCCAACATAACTTAATTAAAGAATCAAGAATCCCCACTTCAGTATGCTGTCAAGTTTGGCTAATTCCTGGGAACCATTACGCGTACATATCACATCTAACAAGGGTAGGAGACTGAGTTTCTCCCTCCAGCCCTTTAGGTGGCGCTAATGAACTTAAAGTGGGTTGCTGCCACACAGAAGGGGAGGTCCGTGCATGATAATAGAAGTAAGAAATTTTCACACAAAGGTTACAATAACGTCCAGAAACAATGGACTCTCTGGACAGGCAAGCGTTCAGGTCAGAAAACACTGAAACCCTACAGTCAAACATTTAAAAGCTTCCGCTAAGTGCAAAGGAAAAATCGTAATAAAATTGCATTATTGTTTTAAAATAATCACAATTTTGTTTTTTGGCAAAAAATTGTTCAGCCCTAATACTTACTTACTGAAAATCAATTCTGCTTTATAGGACTTTGCTCGACTGTCTGTTAGGAAAGGCTTTCTGTGAGTTAAACATTTGTGGAAAAAAAATGCGAATTTGTAACATTTTTATTTGAATTTTAAAATTAAAAAAATATGTTTTGGGGAGTTTTCTATGTTCAGGAACAATTAGAAAAGCCCTCTTTAAATTTAGACCGTAAACTGTGCTGCCTCTCCTGGTAACCAGTGGAAAGATGGAGGTCTTACCCAACTCATGAGGCAGCTCATGGCAGAAAACAGCCACCGAAGTACTGAGGCCACTGGACAGACTCTCAGTGAAAGCAGCTCCTGCAAAAACACAACAACTGCATTAGAAGTGTCCAAAACTGAGACGGTTTTAAGCCGGATCTGCAGCGGCTTCACACCGATGGCGAGGCCGTCGCTGAAGTTGTGCAGCCCATCTCCCATGATGACCATCCAGGCGAGCGTGGCCACGCCGGCCTGCTGGAAGTGCTGCTCTGAGTAGGAGTGGGAGTGGCTGTGTGGGTGGTGGTTCTGGGAGTGGTGGTGATGCAGGATGTGGTGGTAGTCATGATGGTGGTGGTGCATGCTGTCCGCCTGGCCCACCGTGTCATGGAAGTGGGAGTGGCATTTGTTCTCGCAGTCCTCCGCCGAGTAGGCGGCGTCCCCCGAGGGTCGGCCGTAGCTCTGCGGCGAGACAACGGACACCTGTGGCGTCAGCATCACCTGCTCCTCCTCCGCCACGTCATTGGAGTGGTCGGCAAACGTGCTGGCGCCGTTTGTCTCCACGCCTGAAGGCGGAAAACACAAGGAGGGAGAAAACTGAGACGTCTGCAGCGTTGGAGTCAGGGCTGGAGTTTTGAGATTAACTCAGGTGATGTTTTTCTTTTTGCTGTCGCCTCTCACCTTCAGTTGGCTTCAGCTCGCTGGCCACCAGAGCAGGCTGCTTCTCCGGATCCGATTTATCATTCTGGTCCCATTTCTTCTGGATATGTAGGGACATAAAATATTGTTCGGTTTCATAGAGGAAGAAGAAGGAGAAATCCTCCTTGTTCAACGACAAACTCTGAACGAGCACATTTCATGATTTCACAAAGTTAATGTATTTCTTTGTTTAATTAAATGTAAACTGATTCCTAATTACAAAGATAATTTAATTAGATAATGGATAAAAGTTTGATTTATTCCATCTAAACGGAAGTTCTGTGTCAAAGTTTCTTCTTGCTCCTCCTGCTGCAGGAAATGAATTAGCATTAAGAATTATCACTGGCATTGAGAGTCTAGATCAGACATGGGCAAACTACGGCCCGTTAGGCTTTTTAATCCGGCCCGCCGAACTTGTCCAAATTACCGTATTTTCACGACTATAAGGCGCACATAAACGTCTTTTTTTCCCTCAAAATGTGCGGTGCGCCCTTTGGTGCGGTGCGCCCTATGTGTGTTGTAACTGCGACTTTTGAGACCACCTCATTGAGGAGATGATGAAAGAGTGGCTGAGGGAGGTGAATGTAAGGAGACCAGGTGTTTTTTTCCACTTATCACCATCGCTGTTAATCTGTGACTCCATGCGTGCCCATCTCACAGCCGATGTGAAAAAAAAGGTGAATCAAATGAACGCTGTGCTCGCCGTTATCCCGGGAGGTCTGACAAAGGAACTTCAACCGCTCGACATCGGTGTGAACCGGCCATTCAAAGTAAGGCTGCGAGCTGGGTGGGAGCGATGGATGACCGACGGAGACCACAGTTTCACGAAAAGTGGAAGGCAGCGCCGGGCAAGTTACGCCACCGTTTGCGGATGGATTGTTGATGCTTGGAGTAACGTGTCTGCTGGCTCTGTTGTTCGAGCTTTCGCAAAAGCCGGCATTATTTCTGAGGAGCCGCGCGGCACGGAAAGTGACTCTGACAGCGAAGAAGGGGAAATTGGCATGTCTGATTTAGTGCAGCTGTTTAATTCAGAAACATAGGATGATGACTTTGATGGGTTTGATTAATACTTTGTAATAAATACTTGAATAAAGCACAATCATACTCAGTTTTGCTCCCGCTCTATTTTTCTACCTGAAAACTTAATTCAACAGCAGCCTCCGGTTTCACCGCGGCGGCTGGCAGGTGTTTTTTTCTAAATAATCTAAATCTTGCAGCTATATTTGCTGTGATCAGTGGGAATAAAGTAGTTTTAATGTGTTTTTAAGTGAGAAAGTCCACCTGAAAACGTTATAATTGCAGTCAGTTCATCCAGATTACCATCCTGCCTATACTATTTCTGTCGGAGCCGCTCAGACCCCTACATACCAGCAGTACACCAACAGTAGGAATCCCTTCAACAGCACCCTCTAGGCCGAGCAGCCTCCGGGTTCACCGCGGCGGCTGGCCCGGCCCTTCTGTCAAATTTTAGAAACCATTCTGGCCCGCAAGTCAAAAAGTTTGCCCACCCCTGGTCTAGATGATGGTAATAAAAACAGCCTTAGATTACGGACGGGTGATATATCAAATATACTCGATGTATCTCAGGTTTTCCCCACGCACGATATTTAAAGTGACCATCGCAACCATAGAGTACAAATTCGTCGGACGACATTAAGCCTATTTCACTGAGTTTTATTTTTCCCACACACTTTGAATGCATCATAGACCTGTCCTCCAAACAGGATTATTTTCTGTGCGCCACACAGTGAAATATGGCCACAGCAGTACAAACTTATTCCATCACCTAAAAAGTAATCCGCTGCAAAATGAAGAATGTTGTAACGTCTGCATGCCGACGTCTCCCCGCACACCGATTAAAATATTCTGCTTTGAATATTCTGATATTCGGCTGTGAAGCCGATGACGTTAGCTTCTTTGTTTGAAAAGCAATCTCATATAAGAGAAAAATCAATAGATAGAGAATCTAAAATCGTAATTAATAGCATCTGTGATTTCCCTCCAATACCTGTGATGTGGTATGGTTCAGAGGTTTGCAGGCGTTTTGTTAACTTTTTGTGCTCATTAAATTCCCAGCATGTATAGTTCAGTGCAAATAGTTTAGAGATGCTCTAATAACGCACTAATTTTTGGACAGTATTTCCACTTTTGTTTTTGTAATTTTAGGTCAATTTCTTTTTTCAAGAGCCCTTTTTTATTCTGCTCTTTATTTAGTATTGCGTTTTCATGCATGTGCATGTGTGGGTTCTCTCTGGGTTCTCTCTGGGTACTCCGGATTCCTCCCACAGTCCACAAACATTACTGTTAGGTTAATTTGCTTCTCTAAATTCTTCTTAGGTGTGAGTGTGTGAATGGTTGTTTGTCCTGTTCGTCTCTGTGTTGCCCTGCGATGGACTGGCAACCTGTCCAGGCTGGACCCCGCCTCTCGCCATAGACAGCTGGAACCCCTGGCGACTCTCAGCATGAGAGAAAAAGCATGGATGGATTTAGTATTGTGTGTTTCTGCTTAGTTTCCTATTTTATTGCTTAGATTTTATTAAAGGTCTAATACTGGCACCGAAAGACATAATGTGGCTACATTACTCTTTCGTTTTGAATGTAATTTAATCATATCGTGATATATTTGTGTATCGTGATATAGCCCAAATAAATGGTGATATTAGATTTTCTTCATATCGCCCAGTCCTGCTTTAGATTATGCAGACATTATGTGACCGAACCTCGAGTTAATGAGCCGTTTATTTAATTCTAACCTTCTGCTTCTTGTCTTTGTACATTTTTCCCAGCGTCAGGAAGTGTTCAATCAGGAACATGAAGTAGACGCCTCCCAGAGCAGCCAGGCCTTTCCACATCCCATCAAGGTCTTCCCCGTTTTCTTCATGGATGTGATGGTCTCCAAGCACCATAACCGGCTCCTCGTGGTGGTGGTGATGGCTTCCCTGAGACTGAAGAGTTTAAAAAAAATGTATGAAAATTATTTGGGGAACAAAATTAATAAGGTCTCATCTAAAAACCAACCAATAGAGTCAAATGCCTAAAATATAATCAGGTGCCTGCAAAGCCAGGCTGTTTTATATAATTACATAATTTTAAAACTTAAATAAAATGGAAATCTAGCCAATCTTTGCAAAGCTAAATAAATAAAACTATTGAAAATGTAGATGTTTTATTTTCTAACTTCTTATGGTGAACGTTTTATTTCTTTCCTGTATGATTTCTCTCCACTTTAAATACATTTTAATGTGACCTGATTTAATAAACTGTCTAAAGCTGGAAAACTAAGGCTAGAACCAGAGGAAGCCGGTGGGCTGCTGTGCTCCCTGCCGAGAACTGAACCAACAGGACAAATCAGAAACCATGAGGGTCATCTTTTGGACTTAAAGCCCATTTAGAATATTACGTCATGAGGAAGAGTCGTTATATCAGTGAGGCCTCAGGAAGTCACTGGTTTTACAGCAGTTGAAATTCTCCTTAATGTTCACAAATACCATCTTTATGATCAGCAATCTGTTCAAGTTCAGAGAAAAAATGCAAAAATAAAAACTCAAAAAGGGGCTAAAAACTCCTCCCTGTATAACTTAAGCTGAGTTAAAAAAAATGTATAAAGACTGATAGAAGACATTTAACATATAGAAACATTCTCAGTCATCCAGGTCATAGACGTTCCAAAAAGGTAAAAAACAATTTACTGGACTTTGTTTCCAAGTTGGAAGATGTTTCACTTCCCATCCACGAAGCTTTCTCAATTCAAAAATTTAAAAAAATTCAATTCAAAAATTTAAATTAAAATTTTTGAAATGAAAACGCTTCCTGGATGAGAAGCAAAATGTCTTCAAACTTGAAAGCAAAGTCAAGTGGATTGTTTTCTAACTTTTTTCGAACACGTAGAACAAACACAAAAAAAAACACAAAATGTTTTTCTGACAAAATTTGTCTAAAATTTTGGAAAAAGGATCCCAGATATCAGGCACGTCTAGAAAAATATTTACCCAACTTGGTAGACTTTATGTTCCCTGTATATCAATGTGGTTAATTAGAGCAGAGAGTGCGACCAAAGTGTGGCTGGTCACCATCCTCCACATGGACTCACATGAGGTATAAGGTGCAGGAAGGCATCTCCACTCAGTGTCCCCACAGCCAGGGCCACCAGGAAGCTGAGGAGGAACTTGAAGAAAACTTTGTTCATGAGCGGGATGAGGATGACGCCGAGCAGCGACAGCATACTGATGATGGTGATGGAGACGAAGCCGCCGACCCACGCTGCAACAAACCAAAGCTTAGCTGAAACTAAACCCCCGGAAATTAACCCTTAATTCAATTTATTACTAATATAACAAAACACACTCTCCATAAGCAGGATTTTAGTTATTATATACAGTTATAAGTATAGTATCTTACATTAATACAACTGATGAGGACTGATGTTAATTCTATTTGAAAAAAGTTGTTTATTGGAGGCAACCAAACTGTTCAGGTATTTAGATTATGCAGGTAGAATAAAGAAACATCTGCTAAGTTCTGTTCTATCAGCAATCATCGCATTAAAGACATTTATACCATAACCATGAGTAAAATCTCCATCAATAAAGCAATCTGATCTGATCCTACCTGTTGCGATGTGTTTGCTGTTCTCTCCGGCAGCATTCTCGCTCTGGTTATGGTTATGGTTGTGATCTCCATGGTGATTGTGAGAATGTTTATGGTGTTTATGCCCTGAAAAACAAACATCACAGTAGGTCACAGTAAGAAAAAGCTGCAATGATCTGCCTCGGCTCTTTGCAGAACAGCTTTTCTTCCACTTTCCTGCTGAAACGAAAAAACTATTCTTTAAAACGTCAATAGAAAAGGACTTATGACCACGGAACCGCAGCCCTGCGCCTTTCTTCTTAACTTAAGGAAAACGATTCTGTTTCCTGTCATCTCTGGATCAAGCGTAGCTGACACGAGGAACGGATTCCTCTCTTTGGTGTCTGTGCAGCTTTGCTTCACCATATTCCACCATGCAGCTTATTTACTAACACACTTTTTCCTTCCACTCAACTTTCCTTTAATATGCTCTAATACAGCAGCTTAGTCTGACCACAGCATATCTGCATCCTTCCTTTAAAACTCAACATCAATATTCTGAGAATCAGGTTTTTATTCACTATAGGCGCAACTAAAACTCTTGTTTTACTTTGAAGAGACTTATCAAAACAAAGCACACCTGAGGATATTCTAATTGAGATCCAGCTCTAAAACAGCTTAACCTTCTGCTAACCATACAAGCAGACGATAATAAAGTATCTAAAGAGGAAGCTGTTGATGAGTCACTCCTGCAAACTGAGGAAGATGACTGCTGTGGGGACCGAAGGGGTATTGCAGGCTGGACCCCTTCCTCTGTTTCAATTTGCATGTTTTCTAAACAAAAACAATGTTTTGTTGGGCTACTGTATAAAACCTTGAAATGAACACTAGTCCAGACATTTTGAATTGATAAATCTTCCTGGATGGGAAGGGAAACATCTTCAGAATCTGGAAACAAAGTCCAGTGGATTGTTTTTTTTACTTTTACAGGTAAAATCATCATAGAAAGGTAAAAGCAAAAAATTTAAAACTTAAAATCATTGTAAAATACAGGTTAAAAGTCGTACGTTCTGCTTAAAATAAATGCTTTTAATCTTTTTTTAAAAGTCTGGATAGTTTGTGGTTCCTTCAGGTGATCAGGGAGGGCATTCAGGTCCGGGAAGCGGCAGAGCAGAAGGTCCGGTCGCCCATGGTGCTTAGCTGAGTCTTGGGGAGGAGGAGGTGGTTTGAGTGTTTTGAGCAGCAGGATGGCGTTGTAGTGAGAGGGGTGAGCAGTTCCTATAACCAATTATTTCATGAGGAAGTCATAGAACCTGATCTCACAGTAGTTCTAACAATAGTTTTTTTAACTTGCAGGAATGACTGAGCCGAAGCAATTACTGTTTTGGGTTTTAGAGTCTTTAGCTGCTGAGTAAATAACAGATACATTCACACATTAAACTGGAAATGTCCGAATGTTCACACTCATTTCCACAAGGTCTGGTCACCACGGCTACATCATTACCTGCTTCATTTCCCTTCATCTCACTTTCTTCAATTTGTTTTTCTTAATCTTTTTATTTTTTGCATCTGCATCATTCTGCATCATGTAAATTTGTACATCATTTTTTATAAAAACAATCCAAACGGTGATGTCAGAAGGAGCTCACCTGCAGCTGTTGATACTAGACTGAAAACTGAATTTAAAAAAAGAGATAAAATAAATCTATTAGTCATGTTTGTCCAATAAAATATATATTTTGAGGAGCAGGAAGTGATTTGTCATGAAGAGGAGAGAACCAGTTAATCAGGAGCAACAAACAAAAAGGCGTTTATTGTGAAAACAGTCGTGGTATCAGGGTGAAACCACGACTGAGAGTGACGGGCATACTGGTCCTGCAGCAGCGCCCTTTTAAGGCTTTCAGGTTCGTACAGCTTCCTCAGCAGGCCATCGCCGCCGCCGCCGATGAACATCAGAAGGATCTTTCTGCATTAGTGAGTCTGTTTCTTACCTTTGTGGCCATGCTGGAAGACGTCTCCGTGCAGGAGGCACGCCCCTCTGTCGATCTGGTTTAGCAGGGCGGGGCACAGGTATGCAAAGTCTCTGAGGGCGACGCCCCCTTCCTGTGACATCCCGTGGGAGAAGAGCAGACCTGAGGCGTTCAAACACTGCAGGAGGAAACATGGGAACTCAGTCTGGTTCTGAAGCTTAATTTGAAGCCTCAGTCAAGTTCTCGCAGAAGAAAACCTGAACATAAACCTGCAGAAATCACAGATTCTGATGTGTTTGATTTAAAATCCATCCCTAAATGCTTTTAGGTGTTTACGTCTTCAGCTGCTGCAGCCTGAAAAACTTAAAACATGTTTAAGATTTTTTTTTTTTAGTCAACAGGAGGTGAAATTAGTGATGAAGATAGAAAACTGATTTTTCTCCCTGAATCAGCTGATTGGCAGCTCACATGAAAACATACAGTCAGATAAAGAAATCAAAGCACAGAGCATTTTATGCCCAGAAACAAACCAACAAACTGCCCACAAATATCAGGGACAGAAGCTGTGATGAAAAAACTGAGAAAAAAACCCACCACAGACAGTGCAACTATTGGAGTTCTAGATTATTTGGAGAAGAATCTGCCTTCTGAAGCTGTAAAAACTTGTAAACTTGATGATTTTAACTTTATTCCTTGCAGAGCTGCTCTGAAGCTTCCGTTATGTTGATCTTCTTGTTTTTATCTGCAGATTCTTCTTTTGCTCCATAAAGGGTTAACTAATGACAAGATCTACTATTGAGCTGAAAGCAATAAACTCTGGATTTTCTTCTAAAAAACTCATTTATTCATTCTAAATGTATAAATCATGTATTTTATGCGACTTATCAAATTAACTTAAGTTGTTAATCTGCAGATATTTTCCTCAATGTTTAAATAACCAATCATCAGAATAATTCATTACAATAAGAAGGGTTATGGTTGGCTGCGGAGATGAGATAGTTCTGTTGGATTCAGCAGTGTTTGACGCGGCGGCGCGGCTGACTGAGGCGCCTCACAGCTGCCTCCAAACCAACACTGACGTCTACTGGTCAAAGATTTAGACGTATTCTTCAGAGGAGCGCCTACGGTCAAATGAAAATCATCACAGATCAGCTGGTCTCCATCAGAAGACAGATTCCAGTTTTCCTGCATTTTTTGGGACCATTAAACGTCACAGACCGTTCCTGTTAACAGAGGCAGCCTCGGGAGACGGAGACGTACCTCTTCACTGTCCATGCTGCGGTTCTGCAGATGGTCATCATGGTCATGGTCGCCATGGTGATCATGGTCACTGTGGTGGTCGTGGTCGCCATGGTGATCATGGTGGCCGTGGTCGCTGTGGTGATCGTGGTCGCCATGGTGATCGTGGTGGTCATGGTCGCCGTGGTGATCGTGGTCACCATGGTGATCATGGTGGTCATGGTCGCCGTGGTGATCGTGGTCACCATGGTGATCGTGGACGCCGTGGTGATCATCTCGATTCGTCTCCGCCGACCTGTCTTTCAGCGCCATCATGGCGGCGCCTCCGTCTCCAGGTGGACTCGCTCCATCCAAGCTTCTCTTCTTCGTTTTAACCGACACCCCGGCGCCGTTTCCAGCCGTGGTTCTGACCTCCTGACCCGCCGCCATACTGGGTTTAATTAGCTGCAGGTCAGAACTCCCAGTTCTGTTCTGACTAGCAGTCTGGTTCCTGTGGTTAGCTTTACGGACATGGTGATGATGATGGTGGTGGTGTTGATGATGGCCAAATTGATGATGATGATGGTGGTTGCCTGCTTGTTCCTGATGCTTCACCATGATGTTTCTGATCCGATCCAGACCGACGCTTCTTAAGAGACGCTTCAGACCTTTCAGAGAGATGGTGCCGTTCTCTCCGTATCTGTTTGGGCCCAAAAAAAAAAAAAAAGAGTCAGAGTTAAAGCACCAAGAGGAAGAACAGAATCCTCCTCCCATTGCTCAGGTCGCGTTTTCCATTTGAAGAACACGACTATGGTTCTGCTCAGTCTTAACGACAATTGGTGGTGTTTTGGTTAAACTGACAAACGCAAAGAGTTGCATCATGTGATGAGGTGAAAGGAAGACGATCCACCCGTTCATGTTTGGTCTACTAAGGAAGAACACAAAATAAAACATCCTCTTCTGCTCAGATGAGCCCAGCTGATCCGGTCTCTGATAGTAAATAGAAACAATTCAGTTTATTCATCCAGCACCAATAAATATCAACCATCCAAAGCACCTTACCGGACAGGCACGTCCAATTCTAGGCTCTATTTCTTTTCCTGGTTTAAGGCCCCGTCCACACGAAGTCAAACCCTGGCCTAAACGCACACAAACCAGCCTCTCATCCATACGAAGCCGGCGTTTCGGGAGTCTGTAAACGATCTTTTTTTTATTAAGCCTTCAGAGTGGGAAGATTTTGAAACGCCGTTTTCTTTAAGCTCTAACCGCATTTTTTTTTTTACACGCATGCGTCATAGCGTCGCCTCGAAACACGCATGCGCGACACAGTATCACAACAACAATGGCGCCGTACTGTGTTGAATGGTTGCTGCTAATGCTACTCACCCTGCTGTCGGGCTTACCACAGAATCTTCTTCTTCTGGAATATCTCCAGGAAGAACAGAGCAATATAGACGACATAGTTCAGCACCTGAATTTGACTGAACCACGAAAATGGACCCGCAGGGCCATTTTCTGGTTTTCCGGTTTGGTTGTTGTATAAATATTACTGCGCATGCCCAACATTTCGTTGCCTGTTAACGCCTATTTTTGCTTTGGCACCACAGCGCCACTTACAGGCCTGGCATACATTTTGCAGCGTTTTCATGCATTCGTGTGGACGATCACATTTATTTTACGTCTCCGTCTTTACGACAAACGTTCTGGAAATATTAGCGTTTCGTGTTCGTTTTGACGGGGCCTAAAACACTTTAATCAAATGATGGTTCTTTGGTGGGCTTCTGCAGAACTGTATCACATGCTGAGCAGGGTTTTTTTTTTTTTAAAGAAATTTAAGTTAAGTTAGTAGCTAAACGAATGGTTTCACTTCTCTACAGCCTGTAAAGCAATAATCAACCTGTTCTTGCCTTCTTTCCCCATTATCAACCCTTCCTGCTGACCTCTGGAACAGCGCCTCCAGGTGTTGCCTCCTGCTCTCCTCCGCTCTCTGGGTGTCGATAGCAGCCGACAGGGAGCGGGAGCCGCCGGGAGCCTCCGTGGTGGACGAGGAGCATTCTGAAGCAGCCCAAACGCAGCACAGTGCAAAGGAAAACATCACAGCCAGGATGGCTGCACCCATCTGGTCCTTCATCATCTCTGCTGAGACAAAACATCAAGTCTGCATCATTAAACCGCAGGGAACATATTCGTGTTTGCCTTGTTTCAGTTCAGTCTCTGTCCCTGAACACATGCTGTGCAAAATGAAAGGAAAACAAAGTTAACTTATCTAAAGGTCACTGCAGGAAGTCATAACAACAGACTACCTTCATGAAATCCCACCCCGATACACAGCTATGGGGTGGAACAATAGATCTGCATTCAGAAGATGAAGTTAGTCTAAATCAAAGATAAATAGAAGACTCAGGGGAAAGGAGAGAAAAATAATTATAAACTACTCAAAAAGTTGCACAAAATATGCATAAAATTTGCATCTACCATTACAAAAATGTTCTAAGGAGATCAGTTTGAATGAATCACATTGAAAACCCGCCACAGATTGGTAAAGACAACAGGATTGGCTGCTATTAGATGACTGTACAAACCAAAGTGGTTCTGCAGAAAAACAAGTCAGATGAGCTGAACTACAATATGCACATGATGAAACTACTTGCTGAGTTATTCTAACATTTCCTAAATATAGGAAGTGGGGGCATCAGCCTCTTCAGAGTCACTGAGTCTGTGTAGATATATCAGAGCCAGAAATCCCCCAATAAGATCATCCTGTAACCTTTAAAAAGCACATTTTTCAGAGGAAGGAAGTGAAACAGAGCTGACTAAGAACAAAGGGGACATATATGCTTCTGCTGTGCTCCATTTCTACCCATTATGGATATTTCTGCAGTTTTTTTTAGATAAATCAACACCAATCAGTGTTAGTGTTGATAAATCATAGTTATTTGAATTAAAAGCTGTTATAATCTGATATAACAGCAGTAGCAGATCTGACGGTTATAAACTGAACGAATCACACAATAAGAGCCACATGTCGGGGTAATTAAAGATACAGATTACTATAAAAACACTACTTATTCCTTAAATCCCATTGCAGGAAGCTCTGAGCATCAGTTAATCTGGTGGAGAAGACAGATGGACGATGCAGATAAGACGAGCTCAGGAGAAATTCTGACTCTATGGTTTGGCGGAAGATGAGCCGAATTTAAGTACAGGTTCTCATAAATACCGTGATGAAAAAGTTCAGCTTCCTCCATCTCTATGACAAAGATATCTTTAAATGTTTGGTTTTTAGAACAGAGTTCGGCTTGGAATCCAAAAAGACTGAATACATTATTTTAGAGTGAAATCAGTCATTAATACTAATAATTAGAGAGAATCGGAGTTTATAAATCAAATAATTGTTTTAAATAAACGGTAGTTTAACAGTTTAACCAACAAACTATGAATAAAAACATAGTTACATCGGTGGATGCTGACTGAAGGGATGTTCCAGGTGGCCGCGGCCCGGAATCAGGCCTCATGGTGCCTCACAGTCCGGACTTCGGTCAGCTGGTCAAAACTGACCATGGATCTGAGGTAAACACCGAGTTCAGCGTCCACGCGTGTCTGTGTTTCACCCCAGAGCCGTTCAAACACTGGAGGTAAACAGAAACACGTTGGTTTTGTGCGCTCCGCACCGGTCTAGTGCGGTGCCGTGTGCACAAAGGCTGTAAAACCCGGAAACTGCAGCGCTGAATCCTCAGCCTGCCGGGTGGAGAGGACTGCGGCAGCTCCGAGAGGCCCTAAAAATCAACTAAAACGAGGTTCAAATATATTAAATCCACTTACTGCGGACGAAACGATCACTTTAAAGCCCTTCTAGACGCGTCTCGTTGCGGCGAGGTGTCTGAGGTCTGTCCTCTTCGCTCAGCAATGAATGAGCTCTATGGCGCCTTCGCGGACTGCCGGAAATCTGAGTGTCCCCCACTTCAAAGGATGTATGAGTGTGAGCTGCAAATCATCGCTGTCAACCAACACTGACGTCCTTTATGACTACGGAAGAAACCTACAAAAGGAAAAAAGAATGTTTTATATTAGGCCTACTCAGTCAGCATCTGAACTTGTTGAGCTCAAGCAGCAAAAAGTCACTTAAACGATCATCTGATTAAATAAAAGCAATATTTCAAAACTTATTTATGATTATGAAGGGTCTTTTGTTTTAGATTTGGATATTTCATACATTCAGGCACACAACAAACTGAAGCCCAAGTATTAGGATGTCAGAGAAGGGATGTTGAGATATATATATATATATATATATATATATATATATATATATATATATACACTATATTGCCAAAAGTATTTGCTCACCCATCCAAATTATTGGAATCAGGTGTTCCAATCACTTCCATGGCCACAGGTGTATAAATTCAAGCACCTAGGCATGCAGACTGTTTTTACAAACATTTGTGAAAGAATGGGTCGCTCTCAGGAGCTCAGTGAATTCCAGCGTGGAACTGTGATAGGATGCCACCTGTGCAACAAATCCAGTCGTGAAATTTCCTCGCTCCTAAATATTCCACAGTCAACTGTCAGCTGTATTATAAGAAAATGGAAGTGTTTGGGAACGACAGCAACTCAGCCACGAAGTGGTAGGCCACGTAAACTGACGGAGCGGGGTCAGCGGATGCTGAAGCGCATAGTGCGAAGAGGTCGCCAACTTTCTGCAGAGTCAATCACTACAGACCTCCAAACTTCATGTGGCCTTCAGATTAGCTCAAGAACAGTGCGCAGAGAGCTTCATGGAATGGGTTTCCATGGTCGAGCAGCTGCATCCAAGCCATACATAACCAAGTGCAATGCAAAGCGTCGGATGCGGTGGTGTAAAGCACGCCGCCACTGGACTCTAGAGCAGTGGAGACGCGTTCTCTGGAGTGACGAATCGCGCTTCTCCATCTGGCAATCTGATGGACGGGTCTGGGTTTGGCGGTTGCCAGGAGAACGGTACTTGTCTGACTGCATTGTGCCAAGTGTAAAGTTTGGTGGAGGGGGGATTATGGTGTGGGGTTGTTTTTCAGGAGCTGGGCTTGGCCCCTTAGTTCCAGTGAAAGGAACTCTGAATGCTTCAGCATACCAAGACATTTTGGACAATTCCATGCTCCCAACTTTGTGGGAACAGTTTGGAGCTGGCCCCTTCCTCTTCCAACATGACTGTGCACCAGTGCACAAAGCAAGGTCCATAAAGACATGGATGACAGAGTCTGGTGTGGATGAACTTGACTGGCCTGCACAGAGTCCTGACCTCAACCCGATAGAACACCTTTGGGATGAATTAGAGCGGAGACTGAGAGCCAGGCCTTCTCGTCCAACATCAGTGTGCGACCTCACAAATGCGCTTCTGGAAGAATGGTCAAAAATTCCCATAAACACACTCCTAAACCTTGTGGACAGCCTTCCCAGAAGAGTTGAAGCTGTTCTAGCTGCAAAGGGTGGACCGACGTCATATTGAACCCTGTGGATTAGGAACGGGATGTCACTTAAGCTCATATGTGAGTCAAGGCAGGTGAGCAAATACTTTTGGCAATATAGTGTATATATATATATATATATATATATATAATGTTGCGAGAAAAAAAGAATGGTGTCATTTTCTTTTTTTGGAAGCATACATAGCCTAAATTCTTATATTCTATTTACCAACAGCACTATGCATGGTATGGTTGTTACATGTCAGGTACGTCGGTCATTGACCTTGACCAAGGCACCTTACAGTAGAACTGCAGTCAGTCCCTGGACTGGCATGGCTATCACTGCCCCTACAGGGACTTATTTCCCACTGTAATCAGCTTCATAGTCATGATAGGACACTTCTTTAATTTTATTTTCTTTGGTCAGGCTACTCGTAAGCCCACAGCCAGCCAGATTTTGAAAGGGCAATATTACTGCCATTACTTCTAATATATATAGTAGACATCTTACACATGCGGTAATAAAATGTCACAGGGGATGGTATGGGGGGATGGTTATTAAAGAATGGGGATCATATTAAAGATTTTTTTTTATGAAGGGGATGCCACCCCCTTTATCAACAACACGACCACTGATGTGAGCAATGATGTTGATTTTAAAATGATAATGATAAAAGCAAGCTATTTATCATGGTCACTTCAATGTTCCTAACAAAGAAAATATTATTTATATTGGGAAGCAACTTAAGTATTTGAGAATGAATCGATTGGTCACCCTTTCCTTTCATTTTAGGATATAAATATTGTAAATAAAAAGGAGGAGATGCCAGTTATTGATTAGTGGTATGAAGGGTATCTGAGGTCCATTAAAATTGGTTTGCAAGGCCTGACTTTGTTTAAGTTAAAATGTTTGGGACCTGTGGCTGAAGAAGGTAAGACTTCTTACCTGTGCCTACCTAGAATAGAATCTTCATCTAGCTTCAATATAAAACATGTCCATGAATGTTCAGGGTCTCTATGGTGGTTATTTTCGGCTCCAAACAGACTCTAGTCCAGCAGATTTTTCTGACATCTGTTCCATATTTTTGAAGCCTGAATGAACAAAGAGGTTATTTCCGCTGTTTTAACATCTTTACACTTGTTTTATCTGTAAACTGATATGAGATCTTTTTACTGTGCCAGAAACGGTATTATCATCAAGGTTTATGGATATACTGGATTAGTTTATTGGCCAATAAACGTTTAAATCCACACTCCAGTGCCGTATCTTCTATATTTTTTATGATCCAGAAGCTGTTAGGAACCCAATCTATTTTTTGCAGTAGAAGCTCAGGGAGGTTTTTTATTAAAATTTGAGGGGAAAAATAAATGTATTACACTGATTTTCTACCCATAATCATTATTGACACATATCTGTATAATTTTTTTTATTGTTGTGAGGCCACTTATTAAATATATTATCAAATCAACAACGTTTCGAAGAAATGGATTTAGTATTTAAAAAAATAAAAAATAGCACTTAAAAATAGTTTGTTTCATTTTACAATATATGAGATAATGTTTTTTTTTTTTTTTTTTTTACAGTAAAAAAAAAGTGTTTTAAAGTTTTTCAACAGAAATAGGACAGATTTCTGTTTATATAATAAAATAAAGAAGGCATTGTGGTTAATCTTTTTAGCCTTAATGTTTTAGAAGCTGCTTGCGTTGCTGAAGCAAGTGAGCACCTGAATGCATCACAGAAGCACCTGAAGGAGGACAGGCTGGACAACATGTGACCGAGCTTCAGGAACATGTGAGAGCCTCTGTCATGCTCCGATATGATCAGAGGAAGGAGAAAAAGAGGATTAGTTGGGAAAATACCAAACTGCCACATTTATTCTGCTAATCAGTTTGGTTCCCACAGAATGTAGAGCAAAGGGTTTAATAAAGAAGCCAAGTGTTGAGAGATTTTTTTTATTCAAACATGAATTAATACAAGACTGCTGAAACACCAGCTGCCTGTTTTTTGTTTCCCAAAAAATGAAGAACCAGGAAGATTAATAACCTGACTCAACAAATACTGCTGTGTGTAATGTGACTTAGTTAGATTGTTTTAATACATTCATTTAATACATATAGCCTGACTAAGAAAGATCAACTAGTTTATTTATTTTGTGTCAATTCACAACAATAGTGATCTCAATGCATTTTACAGAGAAAATTCAATCAGATCATTCAATCAGTGTTAAAAAGTTTCTACTTAGGAAACCTGGGTAATTGCATTGAGCCATTCATTTGTAGGACATGCTCCTTTTTGATGAGGTTGTGACGATAATTATCGCTTGCATTATGTTATTGAATCTTCATAAATTAGAGCACTCATGCATCGAGTTTGGAGAGAAAAAAACTCCCTTGTAAAAGGAAGAGACCTCCAACAACAGGCTCACTGAGAGCAGCCTTCTGACAAGACCAGCTGGGGTTCAAGTCGACAGAAGCAGACATAGAAAGGCAACTGTTAATTAGTTCTGCAGGTGGATCTGACCAAGAAAGAAGCACTTAAGCAGACAAGCTCAGCCATTTTTTATGTCAAAGAAAGATAGTCTATACAGTTAGTCACAGTAGAAGCTGAGCTCATAGCTATGTCTAGGAGAGAAACAGGACTACACTGTAAAACAAGTCCAGCTCTAAGTTCTATAAGCTGATGGCCGCAGCCCAGTTGACATTTCTCTCCAGGATGGAATCAACGACCCGAAGCTACAAAAATCAGAGAGAACATAAAGTTAGGGATGGAACTAAGAAATACTGCAGAATGTTAGAGTAAAGCAAGCATGAAGCAGAATGATGAAAAAATGGTCCCTATGCCCTCCAGCAGCCTATGAGTTCTCCCTTTTGTTCTTCCACCACCAAATTAAGATCTCTTTATCCATTTCGTTGCATTAGTTGCATTAATAACACAAAAAGCAGTTTTTATGACCTTCAAAAAATAGCAGATACTTATTTAGTTGAAGGAACGAGAGGTTTTATTTTTTTAAATGGTCAAGGTCTTTAAGATATATTTTGGCTGTAGTACAGATTCAATTGGCCAGCCTGAGTCTAAAATGTCTGATGCAAATACCGCTGCAGCTTCAGTTCTTCAGCAAACATAATGAGAGACTATGACCCTCTCTTAGTTGGATTTTGATCCTGACTTTGACCAGTGCTCCTGTGATCTCTCTAATTGGATGATGGTTCTTGCTGGAAGATGAACCTCCGCCCAGGTCTCAGATCATCTCCAACTTCAATCAGATTTTCTTTGATGGTTGTTCTGACTTTACCTCCACCAAGCTTTCCCTAACTCTTCCCAGCTTCTTGGTGCTACTGAAGATATTTTTTAGGGGTTATTTAACATCATGCCAATTAACAGGCGTTTTAAAATAGGTTTCTCCCTGTTTTTCTCTAATAAAAGATTCAGATGGAATATTTGTGTCACAGTTAGTGATTCATTTCTTTCTTAGTTTGGGTTTTTGTTTAGGAGCTTTGTGCATTTTCACCCTACATAGTCAGTTTTTTCAAATATTCAGCATTTTTCTACCCTACATGTTGTGTCTTTGTGTTTTTGCATCTGAGAAGATCTGTTCTGTGATTCTGTGTGCTTATCTTTCACCCATTAATACCTTTTTTAATTTTGTTCAGCTATCACCGGCTCTTCTCTGCTGATGGATAATTCAGACCTTTGCATGTACCAACTCTTCTACCCAGTTTCCCCAGTAAGGCCTCTGATGGAACAAAACACACCTGTTTCCTAATCTTGTGGTTCCCAAACAGAAAAAAAAAACAGCAGCTTTTCTTGCCACGTTATCAAGAATATAACAGTAAAAAACCCCAAACAGACAAATTCCCTCTATGTTGCTGGTTCTTTTTTATTTATTTATTTTTGTTTGTGTATGGTCTTCCATAAATAATACGACACTAAAGCTGCATCTCTTTTGTGGAAAACTGCCCCATTTCTTATTTGCTGTGTTTTCCTCAGAGATAACATGGGATCAGATGGTAAGAGTCTCACACACAGTTGAGATAACAGCTTTAAGAGCTGATCCCAGATGGATCCCAGCACCCAGATCCGAAAACAAACCCACCCGGAACACAAACACAGGAGACCGCTCTGATCTCACAGCTTGCAGCCTTCACCTCAGCTCATGTGGAAGGAGATATCCTGGAGTGAACCCTTCAGGATGAGTCAAACAGCTTCCCTCAACAGCTTTAATACTCCTAGTCTCAGATTACGCTCTGTACACAACTGATGTGCAGCATCCAGAGGGTCAGACATCACACTGTGAATTTAGTTTTCATTTAAAGCTAAATTCACAGCTTCTGACTTAGGGAAGGGATACATAGAAGGGATATTTAGTTCCTGTAGAACGTTCTGGATTTGACCTCCCAGTCGGACATGGCCTGAGATCATAAAAAGGACGTGTCTAGTAGATGGTGTGATTAGATGACTCCTTAGCCGATTCGTTTAGATTTGGAGGTGCTGCAGATGGCCCCACTGTCCATCCCCACCCATTACATTTCAACCAATGTAAGAAACTCAAAGTCTTTCAGTGGACTCATCCAAGATGCTTTATTGTTGAATGCAAACATTGCAAGCTGAAGAACAGAAGTATTCAAAGATAGGAGTATATGACGCCTTTTATATTTATTGTCTAAAAATTGAAAAGAGCTATTCGAATTGTAAATAAAGCAGATTATAGAGAGCATACAAACCAACCTTTTGTACATTTAAATACATTAAAATTTAAAGATTTGGTTGACTTTAAGACCGCTCAATTTATGTAAAAAGTAAATAATTTGTTGCCAGTACATATTGAGAGTCTGTTTTTGATCCGGGACAGTGCTTATGATCTCAGCAAGTATATGTTCAGCAAACCAAAAAAAAGAACAAATGTAAAACATTGTATTTTTTTTTGTTAGGGTTGATGTATGGAACAAATTAGATCAGGAGCTAAAAGATTGTACAACATTAACAAGGTTTAAAAACATATTTTGATTTGTTGTACTCTAATAATCCCAGAGGGAAATTACTTCTCTGCATTTAACCCATCCCCTTGGGGAGCAGTGGGCTGCCATTGTGCGGCACCCGGGGAGCAGTATGGGGTTAAGGTTCTTGCTCCGTGACCCAGAGTGGCAGTCTGGGGGAGTGGGCGATCAAACTCCCAATCTCAGAATTCAAAGTCCTAGGCCCTATATGCCAATAGAAAAATTATAAAACATGTGAATGTAATTCAGAGCAGTAAGATATTGGGTGCACTACCTATTTTTTTCTCTTTTTCCTAAAAAATATGTTATTGTAGAATAATAATTTTTCCTAAAATCATACGTTGGTATGTATTATAAACGGTAGGCATCTGTTATCTTTTTTGTCTTTTGCTTTCTAGCCCAATATAAATTGGCTTTGGAGGGTGGACATTATCAGCTTCTTGCTTTTGCCAATACACCCTTTTTTCAGACTGTTTTAATTTATGTTATATGGACATATACTGACTTTATTATATAGTTATATGTCTGAAATAAATTAATCTATATTTAATCTGCTCTTAGTCAAAACTATCTGCTCTGCTTCTCAAGGTATGTTTCTATCCTCAAGTTTAATGCATCCCTCTTTGACTTCTTCTGTAATGATGAAACCTGTGCTCTAAGGTGTCATGATCGGTTTTAGAGATAAACCCACATGCAGAACACCACTGAGACTTGATAAAAAGTTTAACAGAGTTTATTAGTTTTCACACAAAGAAGACAAGATTCAGGTTCAGGTCCGGGCAGGATTCTCTGGCGTCTGCAGAGGCTGATAGTTGGTTAGCTGGGTATGCAGATAAATGGATTCTCAGATATTTCAGTAGATACCTTGAAGAGGTCCAGGTTTGTTCAGAGAGAGGGAACCAGTTGGGATCAGAGACAGTTGGTTGAGCAGAGTGCTTAGGCAGCAGCAGCGTCTTACTTCTGACTTCCAGTGATCAGACCTTGGTTGAAGTGATCAGCTCTTTCCTAAGAGCAGCAGGTGGATTCCAGAAAGTAGTCTTCAGGTTTGGCTCTCTAGGGAAGGCAGGCAGATTCAGGTTAAGCTCATCCAGAGCTTCTCTCGAGAGACTGGTTTCCTAGGAGCGAGAAGACAGAGGCAATTAGTTTAAGGTTTCTCTAGGAAGATAACTATCAGTAAATTCAGAGGCTCAGGTTCGCTAACCAAACTTGGCTAACATTGCGGCGTCGAAGCAAGGTCTGGCAGCTGCTTATGAAGGCCGGTCTCCTGATGAGCTGATGAGCGTTAGCTGGGCTGGGGGGCTCCAGCCCAGGAGGATCCACAGCGCACTCTGCTGGAGAAGGTGGAGAAACTCCAGATCCCAACATAAGGTTTGTTTTCTCTGCTTACAGATTGTCTTTCCTCTGTGCAAAGAAAACTGCCTGGTAACAGCCCCAGCCTGCTGTGCTCTCAGAGTTCACTCTATAGAGATCCTTGAGAAAAAACTGCTAGAACTAGATAACCCTTAAGAAGCATCTGTGGTGCCACCTTCATACAGCTGTCTCCAAGTTTCCATGCTGATGTATATCTGAAAATACTTGAAAATGAAGTTCAAGCTGTGAGCAGTTCTCTGAAGACAGTGAACTGTTTTTACCAGCTTAGAATCTTTTCTGTAGGGGGTAACATTATAAAAAAATTAAAGAAAGAGAGAGGCCATTTTCTTTTTACCAACAAACATCAGTTAGACCTAAAAAGATGCTTCCTAACCTAGCATCCC
Organism: Cyprinodon diabolis; assembly: GCA_030533445.1. Lineage (NCBI taxonomy): Eukaryota > Metazoa > Chordata > Actinopteri > Cyprinodontiformes > Cyprinodontidae > Cyprinodon > Cyprinodon diabolis. The sequence goes on along the minus strand of CM060067.1, from coordinate 42,069,158 downwards.
CTACACATAGTCAAAAATGACTATAGTGCTTTTATATTCCAGGTAAAAGAGAGGAATTGAAGCAGTAACTCTATTAAGGCACCAGTGACGTGCACCAGTGTGGGATGCAAATGCTGAAAATGCATGCTAAAGTGCTCTCTCTGGAGACCCATGGCGTGATAAGGTGATTAAAACATGTGCTAAGCTGCTCTCTACAGTATTGAGGAAACACTATAGATATACACTTTTTTTTCTTTCTGACCCTGCACTTTAAAAAGACTGTGCATGTCGCTGTAAGGCACCATGACAACACCATTTAAACTGGGAAGTTTGGAAACCTGTGAGCATTTGTGACCTTTAGCAATGCCTACAAGAGGACCATTTGTGATCGCCTTTTTTTATGATGCTGAGCACATGATTTTAAAGAGATTAATAGAAAATAGTAAAACAGGAATCTGTCTGATAGATATCAGGGTGATTACAGAAGTGTAAGATCAATTTATAGAAGGATGTGTAACACCTTAGGTTCCCTTTCACTACTTTATTTCCTAGTATGCATTAATTGTGGTTGTTCAACTGTTTTTGTTAATTAGTCTCTCCACTTATGCCCTATTCACATGTTTTGACTGTGTTTCATCTGTTTATATGGTTTGTTTGTGTTGGAAAAATGCTTTTATTGTGGTACAGCTAAGCTATCTGCTGCTTTAAAAAGGAAGGAGAGAAGATCTGCTTTCCAAGGATCCTGATTAGGTTGTTGATTTGATTCAATGTACATGCCACGGATGCTGATTGTGTCTGCAAACCTGGAGGCTGGATAATGGACAATTAAAAGAAATTCATGTCTATCATATTCAGCTCTTTCGACTGTCAGCTGTTAAAGGTGCCAATAATGTGTTAAATTTCTCTGAATACTACAGTATTGAGTTTCATCAACCTTCCCAAGGCTAAAATCTCACATACAGTTGCATCTAATTAAATTTGGGTAAATAATCATTCATGTGCATTTACCCTATTCCTTTTTTGAAAACAGTTGAGTATAAAACATAAACATTATTTTTCTCTAACACTTGTTTAACTCTCATGTATGCCGTTGTTTTCATTCTGAATGTGAAGGTTTGATAAACAAATGTGAGGCTGATTCATGGAGAAGGGGAGCATTAAACTAGCAAACACTCTGAACAACCTATGGGAAAAGATTAAAGAAAGCCTCTAAAAAAACAGGAAAAAGATTGATGTAAAGGTTTCAAATCTTTCTTTGAGGTGGATCTTTAATTCCAAACCAAAACTTCAGAAACAATGTTAGGAACCAAACAAATGCTTGTAAAACTTTAGGATGATGTGTTACTGGACCTGTTGACAAACAGTTAAACTGTTGAAGCTCCTGATCTCTACTAACAGCTCCTCCCACCATGCCCTAAGCATCAGCGTTAGTCTTAGCTTCTGCTGCTATGTGGGCGTGATGATGATGATGATGATGATGGGTTGGGACTAACCAATGTGTTGTAACTCTGTAACCTCAAGGATTGTCATGCCCTGCAGTAACTTCACTGCAGTAGGAAGATGTTTCTACTCAAAGCTGACCTTTTATGGAGATCAGCACCAAACAGATGAGGTAAAGTCCTACAGTGAAACTAGCTCCTCCTCCCAGTATCTCTCTTTTTCCTGATGTTAACATCAAGATTATCCTAGTGTTAGCATCATCTGGAATGCTGTCCCATCAAGTCTGAACTCACTAAACAGCTGATGCTGCGACTTTATGGGGAGGGTGCTGTTCAGACTACCCTAAAGAAGCGCAGCTTTTATCATGTTTTTGGGTCAAACCTCAGAGTCAGAGAAGCAGCAGTAAGTTAACATCACATCCAGGTTTTCTGTCGGCTCTCCACCACTTCCTGTTTGTCATGACTAAATATAGCCGTTGAAGCGGGTGGTGAGATTTGTTGAAGGATATGGTATAATACAGTTTCTGCTCTCCAAGACATCATAGACAAGCGAGAGACCATTAGATAGGTCAGAGACATGCCCATAACGTCAAGGACAGGTAGATACCAGATTTCACTTCAATGTGTTATTCTACAAAGGTGGAACATAAAAATGTTTTGATGTGTGTGCCATGTTTCAACAACATAGCTCTGGGAATAGATGTGACAGACCTAGCCAGTAGCCCAAAAGCTTTGTTTTCACAAGCAGACCATTATGACTATTTCCACAAGGCTTCAGTTTATAAAAACATTAAATATTATTGAAAATTATTTAGGGAATAAAATCAAATACAACAGAGAAGGAAAGGGATGTGAGAAAGATGGGATAAGAATTAAGTGGACAGAGCTAGGTCAATCGAAACAGAAAAGAGTACATGAAAAGAGAGAAAATAAAATAAAACAGCAAAAAGAGACAAAACAGAAGATATTCAGTAACTCATAGAAGTCTGCTTCCATTGGTGTGTATCTGTGAACACATGGAACCAAACTCCTGTGTTATGTATGCATGGCAATCAGTGTTGGGCACGTTACTTTGAAAAAGTAATTAGTTATAGTTACTAGTTACTTCTCCCAAAAAGTAACTGAGTTACTAACTGAGTTACTCCACAATAAAAGTAACTAGTTACTAGTAAAAGTAACTATTGCGTTACTTTTGCGTTTCTCGCCTCCGTAACCCTCACCACCCAGCCCCCACCTTCTCGCGGTGTGATTCAAAAGCCAGCTGAATAGAGCGGACGACAAAGACAAGAACCTGCAGAGAGTTTTGCATTTATTGCAACTCAACGTAAATGACATCAGGGGGGAACGAGATGTGAAGTTTTTTAACAGGGCATTCAGATCTGGTGAAATTAACAACTGGGGATGTCTCATTCTGAAATCCTGTGTGTTTGGGTTGTTATAGATACTGCAACATCTATCTATCTATCTATCTATCTATCTATCTATCTATCTATCTATCTATCTATCTATCTATCTATCTATCTATCTATCTATCTATCTATCTATCTATCTATCTATCTATCTATCTATCTATCTATCTATCTATCTATCTATCTATCTATCTATCTATCTACTCTGTGTGTGACATAAAATATGGATCTCCATCCCTGCCACAAAGGCCATCAAATAATGTTTAAAATAAAAAATACAGTAGGTTGAGAAGGCAGAGTATCCATCCATCCATCCATCCATCCATCCATCCATCCATCCATCCATCCATCCATCCATCCATCCAGATTTCTCCCTTTCTCCATATAGGCTATCATTTGATCGTTCACGCTCTCCATAGTTCTCCTGTGGCGCGAGCACAGGGCGACTGGTGCGCGCCTTTAGCGAGCATGCGCGTTTCCTGTCGCTTGCGCGGTGACTCGTGCCGCCTGCGCTGTGTGGAGATGCAGAGGAAACCGTATGTGATGGGGAAACGCAGCTCGACGTAACACCGGTATTTCCATCAGGAAAACGCTGTTTTGCTGCTGGAGTCATCCTCACTCTCCATCTCTCTGTGTGTGCTGTACGTTAACACCCGCCAGCGGAAACACCCAACTGACAGACGGAATCTCACTATACATCAGCCATTCTCATCCTCCCCTCTCTCATGACAAGGCGCGCACCTCTGGATGACCTAAAAAAATAATCTTTAATATCTCTTAAACAAAAGTAGCACAAACAATATTTTTTCTGCACAAATCTGCACTAACGTTGCACTAACCATTCAGTCTATTTGCAGAGTTTTTGGACGTGGGTGGGGTGTCAGCTTCACGCAGCTGCGCACGAGTCCTATCATGAAAAAAGGTTCATTGTGCGACCTGAGTAACGCGCAGTAACGGGGTGTCTGCAATGGTAACTGCGTTATAGTTACAGTCAAAGTAATTAGTTAGATTACTCGTTACTAAAACAAGGTAACGGCGTTAGTAACGCCGTTACTTTCAACGCCGTTAGTCCCATCACTGATGGCAATGCATATGTATAAAGGACTCACAAAGTTTCTTCAGAAGGGATTTATGTTTAATAGCAGGTTTGGGCCACCCCTGACAAGCCCTACAGGACCCAGGACAGAAAAAGAAGTAATACAAGCCCCATGGTCCAGAGGCGCCCCAGATCACTGGCAAAAAAGGACAGAGGAGAGCACTCGGAGCTCGACAAATGAGGCTGCCAAAACCCAAAGGGGCCCAGTCCTTAGAGGGCCAGACCCCAGAGGTCATAGTGCCAGGGTCTCATTGGGCCATGGCAGCAAGACCATGGTTTCCGCTGTTGGCTGGTCATGCCCAAGGTGACCAGCTGCCAGCGGCTGGTCATGCCCAGAGGTCTGGGAGCCAGGGAGCCCAAAGAGAGTCAGAAACCCCATTAAAAACCTGACCAACCTCAAGGGCCCACAGGTGGAGTGAAAGGAACAGAAGTGTGAAAAACTCCATGCCGTCCCACCGCCAGACCAGTAACCCATGGGGCAGAACGCTGAAAGACCAGCTTCCAGAAGCCCACCCCAGGGCTCCCAATGCTTCCCTAGCAGAAGCAAGTCTACTTAGTGCCTTCCAAGCAACCCTCCGCTGGGAAGCCTCCTGACTCTAGAGGCCCAGACATGCTCCAAATCAGCCCTAGTACCCTACCAGCACAAGCCACAGGTCAAAGACCTCTAATAGTAAAGGGAGCCAATCTTAGGTGTCCACAGAGATTGATTTAACTAAGGTGGAACATTATAATCTGTCCATGTGCCACTGAAGCTTTGGGGCCAAATCTCTATGAATATTAAAACATAGTTCTGAGCAAACAAAGTCATTCTAAGGGGACCAAATTGCCCTTCATTGCTAGGTGGACACCGCTTGTCCTACCGATTTACATCTCACTATAACCGCAGTAGAAATGCAGGTTATAAGGTGTCATGATCTTGGCCTTATTACTAATTTCATTCACCTGCCTTGCTCCCCCCCCCTAGTTTCTCATTACCGTTCATCTGTTCCACCTGCTCTGGCCTCTATTAAACCTGCCTTCGCACAGTCATGAGTACCAGATTATTCGAACCGTTGACACCTCCTCGACAATGGCTTAGGCTTTACCCTCTGGATTATCCTGCCTTACTTTGTCTGTAGAACTTTTTTTTGCCTACGTGGAATGGGTGACAATAGTTGAATAAACCTTTGGCTCTCAAAATGGTATCGGTGCCCAATTTGTCGGTACTCGCCAATACTGATATCACCATTTTAGTGCTGTATCGAGGCCCTGCACGATACTGGTATCGTGCACCACTATTCATTATCATCCACCGCCAGATTGACATGGTCACTAACCTGTGTCCTCTTCCTGCAGATGTTCCTGCCTGAGTGATTGATTGACTTTATTGATCTCACAGTGGAGAAATTTGCTCGTTACATCAGCTCAAAGTCAAAAACAGAAGAAGAAGGTGCCAAAGGAAGAAAAAGTTTTTTATAGTAGGATTATTATACAAGGTTATTGCACAGGGTGGATATTTATATATATATAGCTAGGGAGGGTAGGTCACTGGTTTCCTGGGGGTTTTAGACATGTTGAGAGTTCAGGACAGTGAGGGGGCTGGTGTGAGGGGGCTCAAATCCTGTAAAAAATCTGTTTAACTCATCTGCAAATATGGTGTCAATGTCTGCTTCCTGCTTGGGGTAGTCCTCTGCCCAAAGCCGGACATGTTCTTGAGATCCCTCAACACATCTCTGACATTGTTTTGTGCCAGTTGTTCCTCTCTCTGTCATGATGGGTTTAAGGTTCCTAACCCACATGCAGAACACACACAGAGTCAGGAGGAAAGTTAGACTGTTTATTGAGAAAACACGAGGTTAAGACAGGTGTTGGAAACAGGTTCGGGGCTGGTAACACAGGATTCTCTATCCAGAGTTTCAGGCTGAGCGTCAGAGGGAGAGTACCGGTTGGGTCCAGAGACTGAGGATCGGCATAGGGCTTAGCAGCGGCAGGAACTGGCTTCAGGGTTGTGAGGTTCAGACCTTAAGTGGGTCTCCTAATTCTCTCCAGAGAACTGGCAGGGAGGTGCAGGCTTCTTCAGATTTGGCTTCTCAGAGCAGGCAGGCAGGTTTCCCAAACATGAGCTCCACCAGAGCTCCAGGTTTCAGTCAGGATCTTCCTAGAAGAACAGAGAGGACAAAAACAGATCAGAATCTGGTTCAAGGTTTCAGGGGAGTCAGAAAGTCAGACAGTCTGGTTGGCTCAGGTAGGCTATCGTGACTTATTCAACACTCTGGCCCCGAGGGGAAGCTCAGCCACTGCTTATAAAGCTGGTCTGCTGATGACTGATGGATCTCAGGTGTGGTCCTCAGCTCAGCTCCAGGAGACCAAGGGCCGCCCTCTGCTGGAGGAAGGTGGACAGAGCTCCAGATCCCAACAGTACCCCCCCCCCCCCCCTCAAGGGCGGATACCAGACGCTTCAGATTAGACCTAGGGAAACAAGGGAAACAAAAAACAACCCACCCAGGGTGAGCGGAGGGGGCACCAGGCAGGAGGGCAACCAAAAAAACGAAAACAAAAACTGAGTCCAGAACAAAAAACGATCCACTTAAGGTGGATGAAAACAAAGAAAGTCCCAGAGGCTCTACAAGAGGACCGCCGGTCGCAGCTCAGAAACAGGTTCAGAGGGGAGGGACCGCCCACAGCGGCACAGGAGCTGATCCACAGGGAACCGCCAACTGCGGCTCTGGTAGCTGCATGGAGGAAACCGCCCACGACGACATAGGTGCAGCCTCCGAGGAGTCCTGGAGCGCCCACCGAGGGTTCCCGGATGCTCGGGGCGGCCGCAGAAGGGCTATTGTAGGTTCGGTGGAGCGGGGGCAGGTTGACTGACAGGAGCCGGACCACGATTCTACGTGCCTTTTTGACCAATCGATATGAGGGTTGTGTTGCTCCAACCACTCATATCCCAGAACCAGGGGAGAACAGGCTGAAGGAAAAACAAAAAAGGTAATGGTTTCGCGGTGATTACCAGAAACTTGAAGCTGAAGAGGCTGAGTCTTGTGGGTAACTTGGTGTAGACTCTTTCCATCTATGGCTGAGACTTTAAGAGGCTTCTTCAGAGGGATCATCTATGGCTGAGACTTTAAGAGGCTTCTTCAGAGGGATGGTCTCAATCTTCAGCTGTTGAACCAGATTAAAGTCTATAAGGTTTCTCTCACAACCTGAGTCTATGAAGGCTGACAGAGTGAGAGTCTGATCAGAACAGAACAGAGTTGCAGGTAACAGAAGATGAGGAGATTTTCTATCTTGAGATGGTTCGCCTGACTCCTCATAATTTCCGGCGAGCCCCGACTCCTTATCTTCGCTGGACAGGACGAAACGAAGTGTCCAGGTTTTCCACAATAAATGCAAAGTTTCTTCTTAAACCTTCTTTGCCTCTCATCGGGTGTGAGCCTAGTGTGGCCAATCTGCATAGGCTCTCCCTCAGGTGATTCTAAAGCTGGAGAAACAAAATGAGTTCTAGACAAAGGATCAGATACAGGTTGGGCACGGCTTTCAGTTCTGAACTCATCATCCGGAGAAACAAAAGAAGAGACGTCCCTTCTCTTAGCCGTAGAAACGGAAACAGGTAAAATATGACCCTTAACCTTTGGCTTGGATCTGGTTCTCAGACGGTTATCCAGGCTAATAGTCAATTTGATAAGGTCTTCCAGAGTTTGGGGTTCATCGATCGAGGCAAGTTCGTCCTTAATAACTTCATTTAGAGCCATGAAAAAAGCACTCTTAAGTGCACACTCATTCCAACCAGAAGCTGCGGCTTTGACCCGGAAGTCAATAGAAAAGTCTGCTACAGTCTGATTTCCTTGTCTTAAACTGAGCAAGGCGCGAGAGTCAATGGCTTTTTCAGAATCTTGATTAAAGACCTGAGAAAACTCCTTGAAAAATTGTTCAAAAGTACACCGGAAAATGGTTTCAGAGGCAAATCTGGCTTCAGCCCATTCGAGGGCCCTTCCGGTTAGCTGAGAGAGAATAAAGCCAATCTTCCTTCTATCATTTGAAAAACTGGACGGGGAATGTTCAAAAATTAATCTGCACTGAAACAAAAATCCTTTACATTTACTTGAGATACCTGAAAATTTCTCTGGGAGAGACGGACGGAATTCTGGAAGTGACGTGACTGATTCTGACCTTAGAGGCGGATCTGGTTCCGGAACAGGAAGTTGAGCTGGCTCCGCTCTGGGAGTAGCTTCTCTGAGAAAACCGGCTAACTTCTTTAGAGTTTCTTTAGTTTCAACTCACGGATGGCGGTTTCAAAGCTCCGAGTCAGATGTGTGCAATAATCATGAAGGGTGGTTTGAAGGCTCTGAATCTGAGTCTCTTGATCCTTCAGCATCTTCCAGAGTGGTTCCGCTGGGTTAGTCTGTTGGCCAGAGTGTTCTGTCATGATGGGTTTAAGGTTCCTAACCCACATGCAGAACACACACAGAGTCAGGAGGAAAGTTAGACTGTTTATTGAGAAAACACGAGGTTAAGACAGGTGTTGGAAACAGGTTCGAGGCTGGTAACACAGGATTCTCTATCCAGAGTTTCAGGCTGAGCGTCAGAGGGAGAGTACCGGTTGGGTCCAGAGACTGAGGATCGGCAGAGGGCTTAGCAGCGGCAGGAACTGGCTTCAGGGTTGTGAGGTTCAGACCTTGAGTGGGTCTCCTAATTCTCTCCAGAGAACTGGCAGGGAGGTGCAGGCTGAGGTTCTTCAGATTTGGCTTCTCAGAGCAGGCAGGCAGGTTTCCCAAACATGAGCTCCACCAGAGCTCCAGGTTTCAGTCAGGATCTTCCTAGAAGAACAGAGAGGACAAAAACTGATCAGGATCTGGTTCAAGGTTTCAGGGGAGTCAGAGAGTCAGACAGTCTGGTTGGCTCGGGTAGGCTACCGTGACTTATTCAACACTCTGGCCCCGAGGGGAAGCTCAGCCACTGCTTATAAAGCTGGTCTCCTGATGACTGATGGATCTCAGGTGTGGTCCTCAGCTCAGCTCCAGGAGACCAAGGGGCGCCCTCTGCTGGAGGAAGGTGGACAGAGCTCCAGATCCCAACACTCTCTTCCTCTGATAGTCCTTCTTTGCCGCCCTGATCCTCCATTGGAGCTCTTACTGAGCTCTATGCTGCTCTTCTGTCCCCTGAGCATAAAGCCCTTTTTTTTCTGGTTTGGAAGAAATTTCAACTCAGGAGTTACCCAGGGATGGTTTTTAGGGAAGCTCCGTAGCCGTCATGTGGGCACCATGCTCTACACACAGAAGGTGTAGACAGTGATACAGCCAGTCAGGCTATTGATGTAATCACAATGAAAGCTTTGGAACATGCTCCAATCTGTGGTTCTGAAACAATATCTTAGTTTCTCAGTGGCCTCATCTGACCAAACTTTCACTGACCTCTTCTGCACTATTGTCATTCTCACCACTGGTATGTTGTGGGGGAGCAGGTAGACAAGATTATGATCTGAGCGTCCTAGTGGGGGGCAGAGGTGTAGGCATCTTTAAAGCTTGCATAAAAAAGGTTCAAGGTTTTATTGTCCCTTGTTTTGCATGTGATATAGCGGGTGAGCATAGGAAGGGCGGAACGGAGGAAGGCTCGATTGAAATCTCCAGTTTTTAGCAGGAGAGGGTGGGGGTGCTGTGTCTGAGGCCTGGTCACTGTGCAGTGGATCCGCTCGCACACAGCAGTGACGTCTGTGGAGAGGGGGATGTAAACACAGAGTACGTCTTGTTGCTTACGAGTGATCTTAAGCATTTCCCATGACAACCGATGGTTGCAGCAATCGAGGACAAAGGGATCCTCTATTGTGGCATCAAAAAGTTCCAAAAGTAGGAGGAAGCTCAATACTATAGTCCCAGAAGTTGGCTTCCTCTGTGTGCATACTTTCAGAGTATCAGATAAGGTATTCACTGATAGAAAAACGTTCCAAAAAACAATATAAAATAGAGAAAGTAGGAAAGGAGAACACGGTCGAAGCAGACATAACAGGCTGCTGCATGCACAACTTAGTTTTATCAACATATCCTCTTTTTAGTGGCTAAATTTATTTTTCTTAAGAACTGAAGCAAAGCAAAACAAAAAAATCCACTTCAGTTTATTACGAAATTCAGTGTGTACAAAAAAGAAAAAGAAAAAAGAAAGAGATGGTCTGTGACATCTAATAAATCCGTAATGACAGTCGAACTTACAAATAACCTTAACGGTCAGAAAACATTTGCTCGTCCTGCTCTATTAAAACTTCTAAAGCGCTGCCATGCGCACCCCTAAAGCAAAACCTTAACTTCAACACAGGACATTAAAAGGGGCCCAATTAAGTGACATAACATAACCACAAAATATAAACAAATGCTCAATAAAATAAACTGCATATTTCAATAACTAAATTATAATCAGATGTAATGTAGAGAATAAACATAATTTCTATATGGCTATAACACCCTGGCCCCTAATTGTTTTTGTGAACAACAAAACAATTATTTCAAATGTCTTTAGAGCCATATAATGAAAGTTTCTTAAAGAACAAGTAAAGCAACGTCCATATAATAAATTCAGCTTCATGTACATCTTTCCAAGTGATATGTGCAAAAAAAAGGAAAAAGAAAAGTCAGAGGTTCTAGCACTTGACTGACCAATGGAGACAAGCCTTTACCGCTGTCTTTATGTTGACATGTGAAAATAGCTACATGTCAGGCTCAAGCAGCATGCTAGGCTGAAGAAGAAAACTTGTGCTTGTCTTCACCTTTGCCTGACTATCATCTCTGATGCTGTCCTTTACTATTTCGTTGACCCAACTTAAAATCAATGAATTCTTAGGGGCTGTGTAATCAATGATGAGGACAATATAACCTTCAACGATATTATGTTGTGGACAACAGCATTTCTGCTTCTTTGTAAGGTCAGCAAATATTCCTTCATCCGGCGTCGCAAAAATATGTCACTCAGGTGCTGAATTTGCCTTCACCTGCATCTTGAGTAATTTTCATTTTGGTCAAAGATCCCTTGTGGTATTGGGGTTTTGGCTTTCAACAACAGCAGGTGATTTGGCATTAAAGCATCCAAGTCATTTAGATCATTAGATACCTTTGTAATGGGACGGCTATTCAAGATAGCAACTTCACAAAGCAATGTTTGCAGCCCTTCCTTATCAACCGTTTGCTGCTTTACAACTGAGTTGAGGACCTTCCTTATTGTCCATATCTGCGGCTCCCAAATCCCACCAAAATGTGATGTTGCTGGGGGATTGAACAACAAAGTGATGCCTTTTGCTGCCAAGGTGTTTTGAATCTTTGTATGATTCAAATCTTGCAATGCTTCTCCCAGTTCACACTCTGCACCCACTAGGTTTGTTCCGTTGTCAGAGCGGATCAGCTTGACCTGCCCTCTGCGATCCATGAATCTGCACAATGCATGAATACAGGAGCTTGTGTCCAAAGAACCTGCTTATTCAATATGCACAGCTCTCATTGCTGAACAGGTGAAAATTGCACCATATTTCTTAATCATGGTCTGACCTCTTTTAATTTCAAAAGAACCAAAATAGTCCATTCCAACATTTGTAAACGGTGGTTCATCAGGAACCAGCCTTTCACTGGGTAAGTCCGCCATGATCTGACCTCCTGGTTTTCCATGCTGCCATCTGCAGTTCACACATCTTGACAGAATCGTCCGGATGGCCGAATGTGCTCTTCATATCCAGTACTGCTGTCGCACTTTTGACATAACATGATTTCTGCCGCTGTGTCCAAGATCTTCATGCACTGATGTGAGAATAAGAGACTTGAAGTACATATCTTGGGTTAAGATTGTAGGATGTTCAAGATTTTCTTTGCAGATTTATTCAAACCTGCCACCAACTCTCCACATGCCATTGTGCAGGACAGGTGACTGCTGATAAGCACTGCTACCCTTTGGCATCCGTTTTTCCTTCTTGAAGCATAGTGATTTCTGATTTTTTTTAGATACTAAAGAACTGAAGTTCAAAAGCTAACTGGTTTCAAACATCTGTTCACCTGAATCCCTGCTGAGTGTTGCAATGTTGTCATCCACTTTTCCCATTGCAAAGAAAGAGTCTCTGGCATGTTCTCATCCCAAGCATGCTTTGTTCTGCATAGCTCTTGCAGAATCTGCTTCACAGAAAGGATTAGTGGTGATAGAATCCCAAGTGGATCATATATTGAAGTCACCATTAAACAAGCTCCTCTCCTTGTCAGTGGCTTGCTCTGAATAATGATTCTAAACTTCAGAGTGTCAGACTCCACACACCACTGAACCGAACTGATAAAACATGCTTTCACATCATCAGATATGAAGGCATATGGCTCTTGCATAAATCTTGTCAGCACACCAATAAGGGAGCTTGTCAGGTCAGGTCCTTATGACAAGTGAGCATTCAAAAAAGTGCCTTGATATGAAGATGCACAGTCAAACACAACATGCAATCTGTGTCATGTTGGGTGGTAAACTCCATGATGTGGGATATACCACACTCTGACACCATCTTTCTCCCAAGGCATCTCCAGTTTTCCATTCAGTTGATGCCCAGGGAAGTCACTCTTCATCTGTTCTTGGGTAAGATCTTCAAGCCTTGCCACTGAAATCCAATTTGCTGTAAATTGAGGCAATGAAGCATGAAAGGGAAACGCCGTTTTTTTTACATTTGGCCCTTGATTTTACGTTATTACATCATGTTCTACTCACCCAAATGAGTTTTGTGTCATTTGGAGCTGTTTTGAAGATATTCCATTAGGTTATATCTAAGTAACATCTTCTTATGGGCAAACGACTTGAAGGCACAAACTGAACTGTTAATAATTTATCATTTATGGTACGCCAGCATCCATTCATCCTGTCCGCTGAACTGCTGCTAGTTTTACTGATATGCCTGGAAGATGTCTAGTGCTACTACCACAGATGATCTCACTCTCGAAATGGAATTGAACGATTCAGATTAGCTAGAATGAATAGAAGGGGTAGAGCGTAGCCGCCTATGGCCCGGGCTGCCTGTCACAACTCCAGTCCGGCGTGCAGATGACATCATACACGCGCCGCTTTGTTTTTAAAAGATATAATATAAATAATATAACCACGGATGTCTGGGGGACAGTGATTCGTCTACATGTTATGAATGCTGTCGTACCATAAATGATAAATTATGAACAGTTTAGTTTGTGCCTTCAAGTCTTTGCCCATAGGAAGACGTTACTTGGATAAAACCTAACGGAATATCTTCAGAACAGCTCCAAATGACACAAAACTAATATGGGTGAGTAGAGCATTTGCCATTTTTTTCCTGTTATCTTTGATCAGCTGCTCTGTACAGAATGTTCCAGTGCTACTTGGATCCGAATGCGTATGTCACAACTGTCTTATTTTTCACACATCTGACTTTCACTGGTACAATTGAAGCAGAGCTGGATAATTCAGCAGCCCCTGTGCAACCACAAGTTTCACTATCCGCTGGAAGCACTGAATGTTGAACTTGTTGCTTGTTCTTCTCACTTTCATCAACAGAGGGAGGTGACATTAACCTGACTCCGCCAGATGGATTTGCTGGATTTGCTCCACATACAGGTGCTGGTCATAAAATTAGAATATCATGAAAAAGTAGATTGATTTCAGTAATTCCATTTAAAAAGTGAAACTTGTATATTATATTCATACATTACATACAAACTCATATATTTCAGATGTTTATTTTGTTTAATTTTGATGATTACAAATGACAACAAATGAAAATCTCAAATTCATCATATCAGAAAATTAGAATATTGTGAAAAGGTTCAAAATTGATGGCCCCTGGTGCCACACTCTAATCAGCTAATTAACTCAAACCACCTGCAAAAGCCTTTAAATGGTCTTTCAGTCTAGTTCTATAGGCTACACAATCATGGGGAAGACTGCTGACTTGACAGTTGTCCAAAAGACGACCATCGACACCTTGCACAAGGAGGGCAAGACACAAAAGGTCATCGCTAAAGAGGCTGGCTGTTCACAGAGCTCAGTGTCCAAGCACATTAATAGAGAGGCGAAGGGAAGGAAAAGATGTGGTCGAAAAAAGTGTACAAGCAAGAGAGATAACCGCACCCTGGAGAGGATTGTGAAACAAAACCCATTCAAAAATGTGGGGGAGATTCACAAAGAGTGGACTGCAGCTGGAGTGAGTGCTTCAAGAACCACCACACACAGACGTATGAAAGACATGGGTTTCTGCTGTCGCATTCCTTGTGTCAAGCCACTCTTGAACCACAGACAGCGTCAGAAGCGTCTTGCCTGGGCTAAAGAGAAACAGGACTGGACTGCTGGTGAGTGGTCCAAAGTCATGTTCTCTGATGAAAGTAAATTTTGCATTTCCTTTGGAAATCACGTTCCCAGAGTCTGGAGGAAAAGAAGAGAGGCACTTCATCCTCGTTGCTTGAAGTCCAGTGTAAAGTTTCCACAGTCAGTGATGGTTTGGGGTGCCATGTCATCTGCTGGTGTCGGTCCATTGTGTTTTCTGAGGTCCAGGGTCAACGCAGCCACATACCAGGAAGTTTTAGAGCACTTCATGCTTCCTGCAGCTGACCAACTTTTTGGAGATGCAGATTTCATTTTCCAACAGGACTTGGCACCTGCACACAGTGCCAAAGCTACCAGTACCTGGTTGAAGGACCATGGTATCCCTGTTCTTAATTGGCCAGCAAACTCTCCTGACCTTAACCCCATAGAAAATCTATGGGGTATTGTGAAGAAGAAGATGCAATACACCAGACCCAACAATTCAGAAGAGCTAAAAGCCACTATTAGAGCAACCTGGGCTATCATAACACCTGAGCAGTGCCACAGACTGATCGACTCCATGCCACGCCGCATTGCTGCAGTAATACAGGCCAAAGGAGGCCCAACTAAATACTGAGTGCTGTACATGCTCATACTTTTCATGTTCATACTTTTCAGTTGGCCAACATTTCTATAAATCCTTTGTTTTTATTGGTCTTCAGTAATATTCTAATTTTCTGATATGATGAATTTGAGATTTTCATTTGTTGTCATTTGTAATCATCAAAATTAAACAAAATAAACATCTGAAATATATGAGTTTGTATGTAATGTATGAATATAATATACAAGTTTCACTTTTTAAATGGAATTACTGAAATCAATCTACTTTTTCATGATATTCTAATTTTATGACCAGCACCTGTATCCATCTGGAAACCTTCGGTTGAAGTAATTTAGGGAAGGGGCGAAAATACTGGTTAGCTGATTGGCCTATGTTGGTGATAGACGGGCCAAATAAACCAATTAGATCAACGAAGCATATGACGTACTAAAAGAGTGACGACGAAAACACAACCACAAGCCAGGCACAAGCCAATTGATAGATCAAACTCTTGCCGAAACCAATCGGGAGAAGAGCAAAAACATCTTTTCCTCTGAGAAAAGCATCCAGAGCAGTGTTTTGCTCTTCTTTCAGTGAAGAAATACTCTGTAATTCCGATAAAACTTGCTAGATAGCCACGCTAACGCTAGTTTCATCGGCTGAAGCCGCCATGTTCTTTAGACTGAACTGTCGCGCTTCTTGTTGCGTCACACCTCAACCCGCCTCAAAGCCAATGCTGATTGGACATTCGTTTGGTGAACTGCTCCAAATTTTCTTTAACGGAAAGTAGCTAGACTGATCTGCGAGTGAAACCTTGAAAGCTCGCGAGATCAGGATGGTCTCACGAGGCTAAGGTGACATATCCTTGCTCTAATGCAGAATGGTTGTGTGCCTCAGGGAACACATCTGACATCTTAGTCTTTGCTGACAGCCGTTGCTTAAATGCCCCTGTGATAAACATAACCCTTTTGATTTGATAAACTTTTTGGCAGAAAGGAAACTGTTTTTTGTTTGAATAGCCTTTGTTTTCTTTAGTTTTTTTAAAACTGCATTTGGCTTACTAACATTCCTGAATGGGGCAGGCTGTTGAATGTTTCCAAACAATGGATGAGAAGCGATTGTTGCCTGTTTGTCCACAAAACTAACCAGATCAGCAAACCTAGCCCTCATTCCAGTCCTGTCCTGGATGTCACAAATAACCCCCCCCTCCACTTGTTTTTTAACCTGAAGGGAACTTTGAATATGACACCGCTCATGTTAGAAGGACTATCCATTTCATTTATATACTGTACAACTAGTGAGGAACACAGCAAACTCAGTAAGAGCCTCTCCATCCTCTGACCTGACTCTCTGACCTCTTTCTTCGTACAAACTCTTTCAAAATAAGCAGAGGCAATTGTGTATCCATTCCCTAAATGTTTGTTCAAAAGCTTCTTCGCTTCTGCAAACCCTTTGTTTGGATGCATATGGCAACAACTTCAAACAAGAACTTATGGTCTGCCACAAGTGTATTGTTCAAGAAAATGTAACCTGTCTCTGTTGTTGTCTGTTCTTTCTTCGATTCCATGCTGAAATCTTTCATGTTTTTCCAAATTCTAAAGGATCTCCATCAAATATGGGAACATCTATCCCAGGGAGTGTAGAGCCATTCTGCTGCTTTTCTAGAAGCTCTTTCATTTCATTTTGATGCTGCATGACACTCAGCAAGTCTCCATTTTTACCAACTTGGTTTTGTCCTGTAAAAGATTGTTCATGTGAATCAGAATGTGGCCTAGAGGGGCTCCTCATGCTGTTCAAATTCCTTTTAACCGCAACATTTTTCATAATGTTGTTCTGTGCTGCCAGGAAGACCTCTGATATTTGGCTGCACAGATTTGAAGCTGCTCTCAATGCCTCAGCTTTCAGCAGTTTTTACATAAACACCTGTTCCAACCACAGGTTTTGAATATCCACTATGAGCTCACTCTTTTACCGTTAAAACCACCAGCTTCGCATCAGCTATGGCAAGAGCTGTTTTTAACTCCAACTCCTCCTTTCGTGCCCTAAGGGCTGCCTCCTCTTTCTCAAGCTCTTGTTTTAGCTGCAACACATCAGCACATGCTAACAGAGCGGCTTTCTTAGCTTCAACCTTGAGCCTAACAGAAGCTGCAGTAGAGGACAGGATTGAAGATGTCATAGAAGATTTACTGCTGTTATTTGTTTTGTCACATTAAAATGACACTAGTGAAGCACTGTCTGTTGGCCCAATTTGTGCATCAGCTGCTTTAGCTTCTTCTAACCTATTTTTAACAGCATCCAGCCAACTCTCAACTTTCTCCACAGGTTTGCAGATAGATGGCCTTTGGTTGAAACCACTGCACCTTATCATCATGCAGTTCTTCATCACTAAGATATCCTTTAATGCTGTCGTTTATTTCACAGAACTCCAGGTATACGCTGTGTTGGGCATGTTACTTTAAAAAAGTAATTAGTTATAGTTACTAGTTACTTCTCCCAAAAAGTAACTAGTTAATAGTAAAAGTAACTATTGCATTACTTTTGCTTTTCTCGCTCCCGTAACCCTCACCACCTGGACCCCACCTTCTCGCCAAAAGCCAGCTGAATAGAGTGGACGACAAAGACAAGTACCTGCAGAGAGTTTAGCATTTATTGGGTTTCCAAACCCCGTCAGATAGCGTACCCCCTGTCTAACATGGGGGGAACGGTATCTGATTGGCCTATAAACCCCGTCAGATAGCGTTCCCCCTGTCTAAGAAGGGGGGAACGGTATCTGGTTGGCCTATAAACCCCGTCAGATAGCGTTCCCCCTGTCTAACATGGGGGAAACGGTATCTGATTGGCCTATAGACCCGTCAGATAGCGTTCCCCCTGTCTAACATGGGGGAACGGTATCTGATGGGCCTATAAACCCCGTCAGATAGCGTTCCCCCTGTCTAACATGGTGGGAACGGTATCTGATTGGCCTATAAACCCCGTCAGATAGCGTCCCCCCTGTCTAACATGGGGGGAACGGTATCTGATTGGCCTATAAACCCCGTCAGATAGCGTTCCCCCTGTCTAACATGGGGGGAATGGTATCTGATTGGCCTATAGACCCGTCAGATAGCGTTCCCCCTGTCTAACATGGGGGAACGGTATCTGATGGGCCTATAAACCCCGTCAGATAGCGTTCCCCCTGTCTAACATGGCGGGAACTGTATCTGATTGGCCTATAAACCCCGTCAGATAGCGTTCCCCCGTCTAACATGGCGGGAACGGTATCTGATTGGCCTATAAACCCCGTCAGATTGCGTTCCCCCTGTCTAACATGGGGGAACGGTATCTGATGGGCCTATAGACCCCGTCAGATAGCGTTTCCCCTGTCTAACATGGGGGAACGGTATCTGATTGGCCTATAAACCCCGTCAGATTGCGTTCCACCTGTCTAACATGGGGGAACGGTATCTGATTGGCCTATAAACCCCGTCAGATTGCGTTCCACCTGTCTAACATGGGGGAACGGTATCTGATTGGCCTATAAACCCCGTCAGATTGCGTTCCACCTGTCTAACATGGGGGAACGGTATCGGATGGGCCTATAGACCCCGTCAGATAGCGTTTCCCCTGTCTAACATGGGGGAGCGGTATCTGATGGGCCTATGAACCCCGTCAGATAGCGTTCCCCCTGTCTAACATGGGGGAACGGTATCTGATGGGCCTATAAACCCCGTCAGATAGCGTTCCCCCTGTCTAACATGGGGGAACGGTATCTGATTGGCCTATAAACCCCGTCAGATTGCGTTCCCCCTGTCTAACATGGGGGAACGGTATCTGATTGGCCTATAAACCCCGTCAGATAGCGTTTCCCCTGTCTAACATGGCGGGAACGGTATCTGATTGGCCTATAAACCCCGTCAGATTGCTTTCCCTCTGTCTAACATGGGGGAACTGTATCTGATGGGCCTATAAACCCCGTCAGATAGCGTTCCCCCTGTCTAACATGGGGAACGGTATCTGATGGGCCTATAGACCCCGTCAGATAGCGTTTCCCCTGTATATATCCGTATTAATAGGTCTCTCTGATAGCCTGGTGGGAAAATCTCTGAAAAAAAACCTCCCATCCAGATGGCAGGGGGAGCTGGGGGGATTGATCCAACTCCTCCATCCTAACATATGCAACACAAAGATAAAGGGTGCAGGTGGTGATAGGATATCACCTCCAACTAGCTTTTTTTTGTGTGTAGGCAACAAGTTTAACAAAAATAATATTTGTGAAACTCATTGAAATGAGGAGTCCACTTGTTTTAATGCTTCAAAATCTATGAGATTAATATTCTGCCTATTTATTTCCGCATAAAACTGGCACTCAAATAAAAAAACTAAACAATAAGCAATGCTACTGAATTGAACCTTACAAATTACAAAGTCTGTATTCATAAAAAATCCACAAAAAAGATTAATTTCCATATTATAGACGTTGGTCTGGGGTTTTATTTTTATATGCCTTCTAAAAACTGTTCTAGAAATGGTGCAGATCAATACTTTTCCTGCCTTTTTGGATTAACTCTCATTTTAATCTAAGCTATAACATATTAAGCAATCTTCCGTTTTCAATTATCACTACAAGATGGCATTCCGGAAAAAAAATAAAAAGCATGTTTTCAATTTCGCAAATGTATAGATCAACTCATCCTGATATTAGTTGTCAGGTTTAATAATAAAATCAAATCATCAAAACTATAAATCTCTGGTGTATTTTTCAAAGTCATCCTCTAAGTTGAGGATTCATATAATTCCAAGCATTATATATTTTTTTATATTTTATTTTATATTTTATTTTATATTTTATTATACTGTTTGTCCAAAGAGAGTTTTTATATTTATTTGTAGAAACATAGCAGATTTGCAAATGAATAGAAATGTTCATAAGGTGGAAGCGATCAGCCTCTGTCGGTAAAACTCACAACATTCGTTTCCCTGAAGAGGAAAAACATCAGCCACTCGCCATGATATACTTGCTGCAAATATTCCCTCTACTGGTTACAACAGTTGAACCAGTTAACTGATATCTCAATGACTCTCTTTTCCTATTACATCAGCAAAACAATCTATTTTTTTTATGCAAACAGTTTCTCCTTCACCCATTCCTCATTTTCAATACATCTGTCATTTTTTAAAAGGTTCAGAGGATGGTTTTATCCTAGGGGATATGAGTTTTCATCCATAAATGAAAGCAGCTTCAGCGTTTTAAATAGTGATGTTTAAGATGACCACAAGGTGGCGACATTCAACAATTTTTCTTAGATCAGACAACTTGGACAACTTTTATTGTCAGTTTTGTAAACACAGTGTATATAAAACGAAACTTGGTTAATGACAGCTTTCAGACAGTAAATGAACATTTCCATTCCATCCAAATGTGGGAGGGAAAAAAAACTCATTGATATGGAAGTTCAGAGCATTATTATATATATGCTGCAAATATGCATATTTTTTATCAGACTAAATGGTCAGTTTTCTCTCCCACTACAGAAGTTTAAATCATGTTTCAGTTCTGTTTAGTAATAACAGTAGGATACATCCACTGGGGAGGATTCTTGTAGCAAATAAAAATTAATTCAGTAGGAAAAGGATTGAAAAGAGGAGTAAATATCTGCTAAACAAGCTGAAGATGATCTGCTTTCATTAGTGAGTAGGCTACATCTCTATGGGTCTTCATTGCTGCCAAATGGAAATAAAATCCAAACATGATCTCTGATAAATGCAAACGATCTGGGGTTGAACACGTGTGCTTCTGCCCTGCTGTCAAGTTTCTGTTTCTGTTATTTTTTTCTTTTGATATTCAGTTTTTCTTTGCTCTTTGTTTTATAGGTTTTTATGGTTTAGTTCTTATTTTGTTGTTGTCCTTGGGTTTTTCTTAGTTACTGTCTCAGTCTTGGTTCTGTTATATTTTCTTTTTAGTGTTCAGTTTTGCTTTACGCCTTGTTTTCTAGTGTTAGTGGTTTTATTTTTATTTTGCTGTGTTCTTTGGTCAATTCCTAGTTACTGTTTCAGTATTGGTTCTGTTTTGTGTTTGTGTTTGAGTATGCAGTTTTGCTTTACTCCTTGTTTTCTAGTTTAAAGGGTTTAATTCTTATTTTGTTGTGTTTTTCTGGGTATTTTAAGTTTTCTTGATTTCTATTTGTTGCCCTCTGCTGCCCTATTATGTTCTCCTTTTTACCTAGCTCTTTTCCTCTCTTGCTCTGTGCACACTTGCTCCCAGTTTCCTCATTAGTCCCCTCTTTGTCTCTGTCTCCTTTAAAAGCCCTCTCTCTTCAGTTCCTCTTTGCTGGGTCCTCGTCTAACTTCCTCCAACTCCGTCTCTCTGAGCCTTCCTCTCCTAGATTGAATCCCCCCTGATGTCTCCATGGTCTCTGGTTTGTTTTGACTTTGTTTTCATGTTTTGATTTTGGATATTTGGACTCCTGGTTTTCAGTTTGTTTGGACTTAGTTTCTAATTTTTGGATTTCCTGCCTCTGTTTTCTGTTTACCTTACACTGCTGTTCAAAAGTTTGGGGTCACATTGAAATGTCCTTATTTTTGAAGGAAAAGCACTGTATTTTTCAATGAAGATAACTTTAAACTAGTCTCAACTTTAAAGAAATACACTCTATACATTGCTAATGTGGTAAATGACTATTGTAGATGCAAATGTCTGGTTTTTGGTGCAATATGTACATAGGTGTATAGAGGCCCATTTCCAGCAACTATCACTCCAGTGTTCTAATGGTACAATGTGTTGCTCATTGGCTCAGAAGGCTAATTGATGATTAGAAAACCCTTGTGCAATCATGTTCACACACCTGAAAACAGTTTAGCTCGTTACAGAAGCTACAAAACTGACCTTCCTTTGAGTTACTGGAGCATCACATTTGTGGGGTCAATTAAACGCTCAAAATGTCCAGAAAAAGAGAACTTTCATCTGAAACTCGACAGTCTATTCTTGTTCTAAGAAATGAAGGCTATTCCATGCAAGAAATTGTTAAGAAATTGAAGATTTCCTACAACGGTGTGTACTACTCCCCAGTGCTGGGAAAGTTCTCTTTCTACGTGAACTAGTTCAAAGTTCAGTTCACACATTTTAAAATGAACTAGTTCATAATTCAAAATTTTGAACTAAGTTCACAGTTCCAAAAAATGAACTAGTTCATAGTTCTTTTTTTTATATATTGCTCAATTACACCATAGCCTACTGTAGAACCACAGACAGCAATTATTTTATCAGTTGTAACACTGAAACTGTGCGTCAGATTTCATCTTCATATCCAGTTTTGAATCCTTATCCAACCAGAGTTTACATTAGCATTGAGGGGACAGCATTTCCCCATTTTTGCTTTTACGCTTTTGTCCATTCGCTTCACACTAGAAGCAGCTGCACCTTTCACCCCTACAGTATATTCTCAAAAACATCAGGAAAAATGTGCTGCTTGAATGGTCTTTTTTATGAGGAATTATTATTAAAAGAAAAACAGGAAAGTAGTCTTTAAGGTGCAAATGTTTTTTTTTTATTTTAACAATTTTTTCCATTTGAAATTCCATTTCATTACATACTAAAAATGAATACTGGAATCCTGGAAAATTATACCAGGCAGGTTTAAGTGCAGATTTTTTTACTGAAAGCCGGCGGGCAAAGTTTGCAGAGAAATGTAAGATTGTTGCCATCATCCTCACCGACCACCTGGTCATAACACTGTTTTAAGTGATCATACTGCTGCTCTGTCGCATCCACGGTCGCCTCCATGCTAGTGTGGCTTCCACGCTGCATTTTGTTTTGATGATGCACGCGGCTGTAGGCTACGACACTGGTAGCTGGTGTTGCCAGATTGGGTGTTTTTCCCGCAACATATTAAGCCCTGTTTACGGTGTGATTTAGCCGGGGTTTCGCCTGGAGGGCTCTATAGAAATTTGGCAACCTATTGAATGAAGTTGAACTGAGAGAGCGTGCCGTTCACAGACACCAGAATGAACGAGTTCACAAAAATGTTCATCAGGCAGTAATGCAGTATGTTCAGTTCATGTTCGCCCAAAATATGAACGAGTTCATGAACTTTCGTTCAATGAACGCATTCAGGCACAACACTGCTACTTCCTTCAGAGGAGAGCACAAACAGACTCTAACCAGAGTAGAAAAAGAAGTGGGAGGCTGTGTTGCACAACTGAGCAAGAAGATAAGTACATTAGAGTCTCTAGTTTGAGAAACAGACGCCTCACAGGTCCCCAACTGGCATCTTCATTAAATAGTACCCGCAAAACACAAGTGTCAACATCTACAGCGAAGAGGCGGCTGCGGGATTTTGGGCTTCAGGGCAGAGTGGCAAAGAAAAAGCCATATCTGAGACTGGCCAATAAAAGAAAAAGATTAAGATGGGCAAAACAACATAGACATTGGACAGAGGAAGACTGGAAAAAAGTTTTGTGGACGGATGAATCCAAGTTTGAGGTGTTTGGATCACAAAGAAGAACGTTTGTGAGACGCAGAAGAAATGAAAAGATGCTGGAAGAATCCCTGACGCCATCCGTTAAGCATGGTGGAGGTAATGTGATGGTCTGGGGTTGCTTTGGTGCTGGTAGGGTGGGAGATTTGTACAGGGTAAAAGGGATTCTGAATAAGTAAGGCTATCACTCCATTTTGCAACGCCATGCCATACCCAGTAGACAACAATTGATTGGAGCCAATTTCATCCTACAACAGGACAATGACCCTAAACACACCTCCAAATTGTGCGAGAACTATTTAGAGCAGAAGCAGGCAGCTGGTATTCTATCAGTAATGGAGTGGCCAGCGCAGTCACCAGATCTGAACCCCATTGAGCTGTTGTGGGAGCAGCTTGACCGTATGGTACGCAAGAAGTGCCCCTCCAACCAATCCAACTTGTGGGAGCTGCTTCTGGAAGCGTGGGGTGCAATTTCTCCAGATTACCTCAACTACTTAACAGCTAGAATGCCAAAGGTCTGCAATGCTGTAATTGCTGTAAGTGGAGGAATCTTTGACGAAAGCAAAGTTTGATTTTATTTCAAATACAAATCATTATTTCTAACCTTGTCAATGTCTTGACTCTATTTTCTATTCATTTCACCATGTGTGGTGGTGAATAAGTGTTGTTTTTCAGGAAAACAAAAAATTGTTTGGGTGACCCCAAACTTTTGAACTGTAGTGTATATTAAACTTACAAGAAACTCACCTCTGCCTCCCTGCCTCTGCATTCTGGGTCATCTTTCCACAAAGAAATCATGATACCTGCAGCTTTAAACAAACTTTAAAGTCAGACTGAATTCTTCTTTTTTTCACCAACTGAGAGAAAACAGAGGGATTATTTAGAGAAAAAAATAAAAGCTTTTATCAACCAAAAAGTAAGGTTTTCTTATATGTTTGAGTTCACCTGCAGCTGTGACAAACATCCAAACCAAGCAGAGTAACAGACTGGATGTAGAGAACAGTCTGCTATCAGCTGTTTTTCACACTGAGATATCAGAGCTCCTTAAAGCAGCTCAGGTGTTTTGATGAATACAAAGTGAAACTAATTTATTTAATCTGACCATCATTTTTATTCTGTATTTTGTTCCCAATTCTTCACGTTCAAATGTGATTATACGGGAGTTACTCAAAAGATCTTCAGTTTTATAAATACAGGTTTAAATTGTGATATTATTTTATATTTAATGTCATTCCTTAGTTAATTCCAGGCAACATATTTATGTTGTTTTTTATTTGAGACAGAAAACATAAAATTATAAAAAATGACTTTCTAAAATTAAAAGAGATGGATGGATGGATGGATGGATGGATGGATGGATGGATGGATGGATGGATGGATGGATGGATGGATGGATGGATACCGTATTAAGGGTGGGTGAATTTCTCTGATTGGGGAAATTCACCCACCAAAGATAAAAATAGGATAAAAAACACAAAATTAGAGAAAAAAAAAAGATTAAAAAAAAACTTTCAAAAGGCATTGACCTGTCTAATGGCAGATGTGACAAAAGATCTTCTGTATCTCTCCAATCTGTTTCTCACAGAGATCAGTCTTGAAGTCTTTATTTCCATTATTGTACCTCCTTTTTTGGACAATCATTAGACAATCATCAGACAAAGTGCTCATAGGGATATACAAGTCATTAAAAGTTGCGAAACCCGGTTTGGGTTACCCAGTTTTAGATTTAACAGATCTGTTTTGATCTTACAGTGCTCTACCTTGGAGTATATTTAAATCTAGCTTCATATGTTCTGCAGCTCTTTAATCAGGTGGGTGCCATGAATTCCTCTTTACAGGGCGTGATGACGCTACAGCAGATGGTTCTCCTCCCTGGTTGCTGCTGAACACGGTGGTGATCTTCAGGGAAGAATCCTCCTTTGATCAAAGGAGCCGGATGGAGATTCCTGGAGATTCAAGCCTCAGGAGATTCCAGGATTATAAGATACTAATGAGCACCATGCCAGGTCCCATCAATATCTGAGGATTCTAGCTCTGTTTCATGGTCCATGTGTGGTTCACCTCAAACCATAGTAACAGGCTGATTCTCATGTAAACTGTGGTGAGTTAATCCCAAATTAATGTAAAAACATAAAGACATAGATTCATTTATAGAACTGCAGAATGAAGAACAGTTTATATATCTGCTGTTTTACTGCAAAAACAGGTTAGCCTGCATTGTTACTTCAATTTAATGTGTGTTTGATTCTAACATCTTACATTTTTCACCCTGGCTCATTAAAGAACTATCGCCACCCGATTTTGAGAAGCTTCAACAGCAGTAAGGTATCAGATTTATAGTCCCCACATTGAAGAGATATCAGAATCTGTGCCTAAATGACAAGCAAACCCATTATACAGTGACAGATAAAACCTTTCACTAAACCAAACATCATTCGCCACATATCTGATTCAATAACCACTTAAAAACTATGTTCAATCATTTCAGACGGAAATATTGCATATATTTATACTATTAAACTACACTTAAAATACTCAACAGATTTCAGCGCCACATACCTTTTTTCTCTGATCACGGAACAGCCTGCTAGCTTGGACTCGCAATGAATCATTGGATATCCAATGCTACATACAGTAGGATTCACTGGACCGTCCTTCAAAACAGGCAAAAAGAAGGATGCATTTCTCAGCGAGGAGTTTTCCAATCTGAACCGGCCGCAACACTGTGCTTATGACTTAATCAGCATATGAACCTGCCCTTCAGAGGATGCAGCCCCTGAATTCAAACTCAGCAATAGACTCTCGGTAAAAGTTGTACATGCACAGTAGCTCCTCTGCAATACAAAAGGATAAGCAAGCTCCTGCGCCCCAAGTGCGCCCCAAGCTCACAGGAACTGTTGTCATAGTTAAAGTGTGGCTGCTTGACAGGTCAAGTCCGAACTCTGATGGAGACGGTTCACTCTGTCTTTTTTCCAGGACCTGGTTTAGCTAAAACGCTTGGCTAACTGCATGCAGCGAGGATAACACTTTACTTTGCTTTCCCTGCCTCCTTTTTCAAATGACAGGATCTGATCCAGCATGAATAAAGACTGGTAGGACTGGTTTAAGAAATGTTTTAGAATAATGCAAAGAAGAATGAACAATCTGGGATTCACATGGAAAATAATATAATATTGTCTACTTTTTCTAGGTGTGTTTGTTTATTTGCATAGTTGCTGTTAAAGGTATAGTGAAGGATGTTATTTTTCTGGATGGATCATCAAAATAAGTGGTCCTCCAAATTGCCAATCATTCTGGTGATATGTTTACATAAGGTCGTCCTACGTGCTCATCCCCAATTTCACTCCATGGTGGAAGTGGAAAAATTGCTAATTTTCTTTTGGAAAGTAAGCTTGTATGAACGATGCAAACAGGAACTTTTAAACAGAGCGCGCACGAGGAGAAATGGGCTACTGCGTGCTCTCACACGGGTTTAATTGGCGTGCCCTCTTGGGAGCAGGTAGACTTAGACAACTTTTATTGTCATTTTGTACAGGTAAAAGCCAGTAAATTAGAATATTTAGAAAAACTTGATTTATTTCAGTAATTGCATTCAAAAGGTGTAACTTGTACATTATATTTATTCATTGCACACAGACTGATGCATTCAAATGTTTATTTCATTTAATTTGATGATTTGAAGTGGCAACAAATGAAAATCCAAAATTCCGTGTGTCACAAAATCAGA
The DNA here is from genome assembly GCA_030533445.1 of Cyprinodon diabolis. Classification (NCBI taxonomy): domain Eukaryota; kingdom Metazoa; phylum Chordata; class Actinopteri; order Cyprinodontiformes; family Cyprinodontidae; genus Cyprinodon; species Cyprinodon diabolis. Next base: position 42,042,203 of record CM060067.1, on the reverse strand, counting down.
ATATTGTGTAAGGGTTAAATTTTGAAGACACCTGGTGCCACAAACTAATCAGCTGATTAACTCAAAACACCTGTAAAGGGCTTTAAATGGTCTCTCAGTCCAGTTCTGAAGCCTACACAAACATGGGGAAGACTTCAGATTTGACAGCTGTCCAAAAGGCGACCATCGACACATTGCACAAGGAGGGAAAGACACAAAAGGTTATTGCTGAAGAGGCTGGCTGTTCTCAGAGCTCTGTGTCCAAACACATTAATAGAGAGGCAAAGGGAAGGTCAGAAAAAGTGTACAAGCGATAGGGATCACCGCGCCATAGTCAAGATTGTGAAAAAAAACACATTCAAAAATGTGGGGGAGATTTACAAGGAGTGGACAGCTGCTGGAGTCAGTGCTTCAAGATCCACCACCAAGAGACGCTTGAAAGACATGGGTTTCAACTGCCGCATACCTCGTGTCAAACCACTGTTGACCAAGGAACAGTGCGAAAAGCGTCTCACCTGGGCTAAGGAAAAAAAAAGCTGGACTGCTGCTGAGTGGTCCAAAGTCATGTTTTCGGACGAAAGCAAATTTTGCATTTCCTTTGGAAATCGAGGTCCCAGAGTCTGGAGGAAGACAGGGGAGGCACAGGATCCACGTTGCCTGAGGTCTAGTGTAAAGTTTCCACAGTCAGTGATGGTTTGGGGTGCCATGTCATCTGCTGGTGTCGGTCCACTCTGTTTCCTGAGATCCAGGGTCAACGCAGCCGTCTACCAGCAAGTTTTAGAGCACTTCATGCTTCCTGCTGCTGACCTGCTCTATGGAGATGGAGATTTCAGGTTCCAACAGGACTTGGCGCCTGCACACAGGGGAAAATCTACCCGTGCCTGGTTTACGGACCATGGTATTTCTGTTCTAAATTGGCCAGCCAACTCCCCTGACCTTAGCCCCATAGAAAATCTGTGGGGTATTGTGAAAAGGAAGATGCAGAATGCCAGACCCAAAAACGCAGAAGAGTTGAAGGCCACTATCAGAGCAACCTGGGCTCTCATAACACCTGAGCAGTGCCAGAAACTCATCGACTCCATGCCACGCCGCATTAATGCAGTAATTGAGGCAAAAGGAGCTCCAACCAAGTATTGAGTATTGTACATGCTCATATTTTTCATTTTCATACTTTTCAGTTGGCCAACATTTCTAAAAATCCCCTTTTTGTATTAGCCTTAAGTAATATTCTAATTTTGTGACACACGGAATTTTGGATTTTCATTTGTTGCCACTTCAAATCATCAAAATTAAATGAAATAAACATTTGAATGCATCAGTCTGTGTGCAATGAATAAATCTAATGTACAAGTTACACCTTTTGAATGCAATTGCTGAAATAAATCAAGTTTTTCAAAATATTCTAATCTACTGGCTTTTACCTGTATATACAGTGTGTACAAAACACATTTTCATTTAATACAGCTTTCCAGACAGTAAATTAACTCTTTATTTCATAAAATGCAGCAGTGATCAGTTATATGGTGCAAAAAAACAATATATTTGGTTTGGTGTTATCAGAGCTATGCAGAGCCTGTGACTTGATTTTGAGTTTTCTCAACAGGTCAGCAGTCTGATGGCGATGGGGAAGAAACTGTTGCACAATCTGCTAGACCTGCATCAAATGCTGCAAAGCCTCTTCCCAGACGGCAGCAGGGAGAACAATCCATGGGGTGTGAGAAGTCATTGATTATGTCACGCAGCGCTGGGATGAAATGTCTTTTATGGAGGGAGAAGGAGCCCCGATGATCTTCTGTGCTGCTCTCATCACTCTCCTAACTTTCTTCCAGTCTGAGTCGCTGCAGCCTCCACACCACACAGTGAGACAGCTGGTCAGAACGCTCTCTATGGTGCTTCTGTAGAAGGTGGTGAGGATGGATGGGGGCAGGTGGCCTCTCCTCATCCTCCGCAAGAAGTACATGCACTTCTGTGCCCTTTTGACCAGTGAGGTGGTGTTAACAGTACAGGTGAGGTTGTGCACAGGGTGGTTTTTTTAAGTGGAGAGGTTGGATGTTTTCAAAAAAATTGCGAAAATCCTCTACTATACCTTTGAAATACCTTTGTATGTCTCGAAAACATAAAAACCTGGATGACTCTTATCAGGACCTGTCATTTAAATCCCATATCAAAGAGGTTTCTAGAATGTCCTTCTTTCATCTGCAGAATATTGCAAATATTAGAAATCTCCTGTCCAGGGGTGATGCTGAGGAACTAGTCCATGTATTTGTTACTTAAAGGCTGGACTATTGTAATTCTTTACTATCAGGAAGTCCACAAACTGTAGTTAAAAGCCTTCAGCTGATCCAAAATGCTGCAGCCAGAGTTCTGATGAAAATTAAAAAGAGAGATCATATCTCTCCTATCCTGGCTTCTCTTCATTGGCTTCCTGTTAAATCCAGAATATAATTTAAAATCCTCCTTCTCACATATAAAGCCTTAAATGGCCAAGCTCCATCTTATATCAGAGATCTGATTGTTCCTTATGTTCCTAACAGAGCACTTCGCTCTCAATCTGCAGGTTTACTAGTGGTTCCTAGAATTTCTAAAAGTAGAATGGGAGGCAGATCTTTTAGTTATCAGGCTCCTCTCCTGTGGAACCAACTACCAGTTTTAGTCAGTGAGGCAGACACCCTGTCTACTTTTAAGGCTAGGCTTAAAACTTCCCTTTTGGATAAAGCTTATTGTTAGAGTGGCTCAGGTTATCCTGAGCTATCTCTATAGTTATGCTGCTATAGGCTTAGACTTCTGAAGGACATAGGGACCCCCCTTTCATCATTCTCCTTCATTCTATCTCTATTCTTCCACTCTGCAGAATCTGTTAGTTCAATCGCTAATTTTATGCTCTCTCTGCCTTTTCTCATAGCAGCGTCGCATCATCAGTTCCGATTTGGCTGTGACACCATCGTGGAGAGAAATATCATCTGTGCTGCTTCCATCAACACCTTTGTTTATAGATGTTGGAGCTCTGCCTGTTTTTCCACTATAGTCCTGTTTCTCTGACCGTGACTGAGTGGATGTGCTCTCTTCATCCTCTGGCATGGGAGCTGTCTCAGAGCTCGTCTGCCTGGCTGTGTGTTTCCTGGACGGGGCCGCCTTTTGCAGCTGCTTTTTGTATCTCTGCTTCTGTCTCCTTGAACCCCAGTGGGCCTCAGCAGATGGCCGCTCGCACTGAGCCTGGTTCTGCTGGAGGTTTCTTCCTGTTAAAAGGGAGTTTTTCCTCTCCACTGTCGCTACACATTCTAAATTTTCCAAATTTAAAGAGTTCAACTAAAGTCACACTGAGGTGTAGCTAAACTTTGGAAAGGTTTGGACTTGATGTTGAAAATACACAGAATAAACAGAGAGCTGATATCTGGGGTCTGTATCAGTCCTAGAGAATGACTTAAGGAAAATGACCAGAGAACATATTTCCCACACAGGAATAATGATCTTCTATCAATCACTTATGAGACAGATTATTATTTTACTGAAATGTTTTATCATCTGAATGAAGTGCTGGTCACCAGAGCTTGATGTAGTATCAGCTGTCTTCCAGTAGGAGGCGGTGTTGGACAAATGTCACAGCTGCTGTTTGAAGGTTTTTGATGAACTGAGAAGCTAAAATAATGAATAAAGCAGCTGTGTTTTGTTCAAGTGTAACTGTGGGTGTGGCAGTATTGTAGTGATGAGTATAAAAAGACTGGGTCTCACTGTGTTGCTCAGGCTGAACCACAGCATCTATTCACAGAGGCGATCCCACTACTGGGCAGCACGGGGGATTTGACCTGCTCCGTTTCCGACCTGGGCCGGTTCACCCCTCCTTAGATGACCTGGTGGTCCTAGGCTCTCCCAGGATCACCATATCTATACTGAACTTAGTGTGGACCCCTGCTCAACATAGGCCACTGCAGCTCAGAGCTCCTGAGCTCAAACAATCCTCCAGCCTCAGCCTCCCAGTAGCTTGGATTACAGGTGAGAGCCACCACACCCGGCGAGGAGCAGCTGCTCTGACAGGAGCATGAACTGGAAAAGATAGCAGGAGAGGGACACCTAGAGGTGGAAGAGAGTACTGCACAAATATATTTTTTCTTTGTGTTATGATTACAAAGTGTTCTAAACAAATTTCTAGTCTATGAAACAATTTGCTTGTGAAGAAATGGTAATTTCTTGCTACCTGTTTTTATTTCTCAAAATAACTGTTTTCTTCTCTGTGTATTAAAAGTGCTCAATTTCTATTGATTTACTGACTCATTTTCAAGTTAAGTAGGTTGCAGGTTTGAAAATGTATTTATAATAGAAACTTTTCAAATAAACCAGTTCTAATTCTGTTTCTATGTGAACCATTCAGTGAAAGGACATGTAAAGAAAAGTATTGTTCTACACCTTCAAGCTTTCTTTCCTCAGTTCTTTACTGAGAAGTGATCAAATGGCACAGCCACATTTTAAATAACATATTAAAGGTCAATAAAAGATGACGGCAGGATTAACAGAATTTAACATTACTCAGATCAGAAAAATGGTTCAGATTATATACAGTAGGCCTATTGGACTCGTATCATCAAGAAACGCACAGAATGAGTGATAAAAAGACCTTTTACTGAAATTACCTCTGAGATCCCACAATATACCATGCACAAAGAATTTTCCTTGGAGAGATTAAAATAAAAGTTAAGTGCCTTTGAAATAGCTTCTCTGAATTATTCTCATGTCCAAGAAATCCTTGTGGAGTTGTTCTGTTACCACTAAAATTTAGGCGCAGATATTGGAGTGGATAAAGGAATTTTTACTCTTTTTCCAAGTCAGCAGAGAAGTAAGTAAGAAGAAGTAAGAGTTTTAGTTGCTGTTTCAATTTTAGCAGACATGGTCCTTGTAACACATCTTCCAAAAATAGCTCTGAAGTCACCCAGAGCTAATGTCAACCCTTTTTCAACAAATCAACTACCCTCAGAGTGCCTCCTCCTGCAATAGGGTCAGCTTATCTACTTTTGCCTTTACATCTTTAAACCGAAAGGGTTAACATTTATTCATCTCCCTTGTATGAGTCCAATAAATGAAGCATCAATAGATCTTCCTTCCTGTTTTCTTCCTTTTTCCTTGGTGTCTGCTGTCTACTATAGTATATCCACCTGAGTTCTTCCTTTTCAGCCTTTTAGGTTTTAAATCCTGTTTCAGCCTAAAGCAATAAATACACAGGACTCTTAACCGGGCGAAAGTGCAGCAAAGCAGCATGCACGTGTGCTAGCTTTCCATTTTAAACAATAAAATGATTTACACCACATAGTTTTAAATACCTAAAGACAATTCAGAACAATAAACTGATTCCCAACCAGGTGCCGCAGGCTGGGAATCACCTGTACCAAAACTGAATGGAAGACATTTTTGATGCGCAACTCACATAACACAATGTGTGAACTTGTACTCAAGAATTTGAAGAGGTGTTTCTTTTTTAATTGCGACTGCTTGAAAAATAAATCTAAAAGTAGAAAACACCAATGTTAAAAAGCACAAATAGTTTTGCAACAATAATTCTGAACCATTTGAAGCAAAACTGAGAATGTAAGAGGTTTTTGATGTGCAACTTGTAGAACAGAATTTGTGTACTTAAAATTTCAACAGGTGTAAAAAAAAATTAGTAGGCCTACTTGTGATTTTTTTTTTATCCTACAAAATACAAAACTTAGAACGTAACTATCTCTACAACTTTAAATTCACAGTTAGAACGCACAAATAGTTTTGAAATAAAATAGCCTTCATATGGAAAGAAGAAGATGAAAGAAGTGACAGGAGAGGGACACCTAGAGGTGGAAAATATTTTATTGGAATTAAAGGAACAGCACTAGAGTGGCTTAAATCTTATCTATCTGAATTCAGTTTGTTCATGTTAATGACAGATCTTCAACACGCTCAAAGGTTACCTGTGGAGTACCACAGGGATCATTGCTAGGACCAATTCTCTTTACTATATATAAACTCCCAGTTGGTAGAATTATTAGACAGCATGGGGTTCATTTCCACTGTTATGCTGATGATACCCAGCTATATCTGTCTATAAATCCAGATGAAGCTAACCCATTACATAGATTACAGGCATGTCTTGAAGACATAAAAACCTGGATGACTCTTAACTTTCTGCTTCTAAATGCAGACAAAACAGAAGTTATAGTCTTTGGACCAGAGTCTTTGAAAAAGAAGCTGATTAGCCAGTCATTTATCAAAATATCCACTGGACTTGGTTTCCAAGATTTAAAGACGTTTCGCCACCTCTCCGGGAAGCTTTCTCAATTCAAATGAGAATTGAGAAAGCTTCCTGGAGAGATGCTGATGGAAAACAACCTACAATTGAATTTAACTGCCATAAAATCCTCATATCACCCCATTAGCTTCACCCCACACAGTCGGTCCATCTTAACACGGCATTAGCTCTAAAAAATGTTAAACTCAAACAAGATGGAGAGATGAGTATGGTACTTTCAGTTTTTCCAGTAGCACATAAAACCTTTTTTTTGTGTAAATTGGCTTGAAAACCCTTGATTTTTATGTCATTAATTGATTAGAAGAGTAAAGTGTTTTTGCCTTCTTGTAGCACATTTACAGTACAGCTAATCAGTGTCCGCTGTACCTGACCTGCTGGTGTTTGCATAAAGGCCACACCAGCAAACATCCAAGAGTTTAAAAGGGCCTCAGCAATCATTAGTATTAAAACAAGATCACAATTCAATAACTTCATTTGGATGGGATTAGACTGATTTCAGATAATAAAGTAAAAAATCTTGGTGTTGTTTTTGATCAGGACCTGTCATTTAAATCCCATATCAAAGAGGTTTCTAGAATTTCCTTCTTTCATCTGAGGAACATTGCAAAAATAAGAAATCTCCTGTCCAGGGGTGATGCTGAGAAACTAGTCCATGCATTTGTTACTTCAAGGCTGGACTATTGTAATTCTTTACTATCAGGAAGTCCACAAACTGTAGTTAAAAGCCTTCAGCTGATCCAAAATGCTGCAGCCAGAGTTCTGATGAAAATTAAAAAGAGAGATCATATCTCTCCTATCCTGGCTTCTCTTCTTTGGCTTCCTGTTAAATCCAGAATAGAATTTAAAATCCTCCTTCTCACATATAAAGCCTTAAATGGCCAAGCTCCATCTTATAACAGAGATCTGATTGTTCCTTATGTTCCTAACAGAGCACTTCGCTCTCAATCTGCAGGTTTACTAGTAATTTCTAGAATTTCTAAAAGTAGAATGGGAGGCAGATCTTTTAGTTATCAGGCTCCTCTCCTCCTTATGCTGCTATACGCTTAGACTACTGGAGGACATAGGGTTCCCTATGTCATCCTTCTCTTTCATTCTATCTCTATAGAGATATTCTTCCACTCTGCAGAATCTATTAGTTCAATCTCTAACGTTATGCTCTCTCTGCCTTTTCTCATAGTAGTGTTACATCATCTGTTCCTGTTTGGCTGTGACACCATCCTGGAGAGAAATATCAGCTGTGCTGCTCCCATCAACACCCTTGTTTATAGATGTTGGAGATCTGCCTGTTCTTCCACTGTAGTCCAGTTTCTCTGACTGTAAATGGCTGGATGTGTTCTCTTCATCCTCTGACATGGGAGCTGGCTAACAGCTCGTCTGCCTGGGTGTGTGTTTCCTGGACGGGGCCGCCTTTTACAGCTGCTTTTCGTATCTCTGCTTCTGTCTCCTTGAACCAGACATGTTCACAAGTTATTTTTTGCAAGTCCAAGTCAAGTCTCAAGTCTTGAGGGCTCAAGTCCAAGTCAAGTCTCAAGTCTTGAGAGCTCAAGTCCAAGTCAAGTCTCAAGTCTTGAGAAGGCCTGTCGCAATAATCAATTAATCGCACAATAAATTCTAATCACTTGATTAATTAAAAAAAGTGCAATAATTTTCGTGCTTGCTTGTTTCTCCTTGTGTTTTCATCTCCGTCACTGAGACGGTATAGCTTAAAGGTCACTATTATATATATGGAATGATCATTATCTTGAACTGCTAAATGAAAAATACTATACACACGCAAAAAAAATTTTTCCAGATAAATTTTGCATTTTTAACTATTTTCTTACAGTATTTACCTGACATTTGTGGTTACAACTTTTTCTAGTTTTAGCAGTAAATGTCTGCTCTTTTATTTTTAAGTGAAAATGAGGACTGTGGGGGAAAAAAAACAATCACAATCCTGCCTTTTATTAATACATATGAGGTTAGCGACTACAAGAGATAAAGAAAAACCCTAAACAAATAGCAGGACAATAACAATACTTTTATAAAAGAAAGATTGTGGCAATAACTTTTTGTAACTTAATGACTTGGCGGGCAGTATTTTCAATTCAATTCAGTTTATTTATTTAGCGCCAATTTACAACATTATTCACAACATATTTCTCCTCTACCACTGCCATGAAGCTTTTAAAGCTGGGCTTGTCGATCAAAGACAAGGGGAGGTTGCATGAAATAATAAGGTTCTGAATTATTGCTATATTATTATTATTTGCTGCTCTTTTATTCCCGCCTTATGTAAAGTTTTTGTAGCCAAAGGTTATTATAAACGGTGGCACCGAAACAGGGGGTGGGGGGGGGGTGGGGGGGGGGGGGTAATCATAATTTCCATATCTGTATGGGCAGGGGCGGATTAAGAAATTTTGGCCCCCTGGGCCTGACATGGTCTTGGCCCCTCAACCCCCCGCGCGTGCGGGCGCACACACATGCACGCACTATGCAAGAAATACTGTATACTGTGAACAGACATGCACACTGTCCTGTACAGAAGAGTGCACATACTGCACACACAATATTAGGTATAACACACAGACACTGACAAGCACAGGTTTCACACAGACACAGGGGGAGGGGATAAATAGCCTAAAAATAAACATTTTGGAAAATGATTATGCCCACTTCAGTGATGGTGCATTGGGTCATTTGAGAGATATTATGTATTGGAAGTTGGTAGCTATCATGAAATAAACCCCCCACCCCACCCAAAAAACTAAATCGGACATGATTTTTGCCCCCTTTTCCTCCCTTCTATCATTAAAAATAAAATAATATCTTAGGAAAACACTTTGGCATAACGGCAGCTGTGCAGCAAATTGAGGCTCAAAGTCTGTATCTATTTGTGGTTAAGCTTGAGGAGAAGGAGAAAGGTAAAATGATAACATGCATCGGAGAGCACCACAAAGAAAGGTGTAGGCCAGTTCATGGTACAAGGGCTGCATGCAGGTCAAGATAGCCCATTTCCAAGAATGCTATAGTGGCTGGACAGGCACTGGACATGTCCTGAACTCAGTGTCAGACGTGGCTGCCGAATACTTGGATGAAGTGAAGCAGCTGACAGATCTCATGCTGCCCCATCTGAAGACTGTCCTGGCCAGGCAGAGGATGGATGAGGAGACCTTCCCAATGGACCCTGTCAGTGAACAGGCTAGTAACATTGATGGCACCCCTGTGCACAACATTGGGATGGAGAGACAATGTGGCAAGGTGGACTACAAACTGAAGAAGTTGGGCACACTGAACGCAGTCAATAGGTCAATAATTTTACAGAAGTGCCAGGAGCTTCAGAGGTTTCAAGGCAGCAGCACAAGCAAAAAGGGAGGTTGAACTCAACTGGAGTAAATTCATGAGGGCAAAATTCGAGAGTAGGGCAGATGAGAAACAAGAGATGGCTCAAAGAAAGGAGAGTAAGAGACTAGACATGCTGGACACACTGAAATCTTTTTATGGCCCCTTCACGATAGTGGGGAAGTTGAAAAGTTCCTTGTGGATGAAAGTCTGCACAACAATGCAAAGCTGCAGAGAATGAAGCTTGAGGTTCAGTTTGCCAGAGAAAGCACCAAGCTTCTGCCTAAAGTCAATCCTATCTTCACAATCCAGGTGACACTTCCCAGAAATGGCGAAAGTGCAATTCTCCAAGTCATAATGGATACTTAGAATTTTATGGTGGTGGTAAGTATTCATGAAAACAGGTAGCCTAACATTAGTGAATGGGTGAATTCTGGAAATAACCTAAAAATCTTACACAGTGCACCTTTAAGCAAGGGGTTTCTTTCGTGCTTTCAATTTTGCAAAATCATCCACCACATCATTGAAGTCCAACTCTCTTGTCAGCTCACTCTCAATTGCCATTAGAGATAACGCATTTAATCTTTTCTGAGTCATTCTTGTGCGCAGCTCATTTTTTACTCTTGACAAAAGAGAGAATGAGCGTTCTCCCTCACAGTTACTGACCGGTAGAGTGAGAAAAATCTGTAGCGCAATGTATGTATTAGGAAACGTAGGCTGTAGTCCAAAATGTATTATTGTTTTGAGCAGTCCTGAAGGGGTCCTCTCCTCATCAGTGTTGTTGAGCTGTATAAAAGATTTGAACTGTATAAGCTCCTGTCCAAGACTTTCATTGAGGTCAGATGGGTATGATTCAGTGAGAATCTTGGCCTTGTGAAGGACTGAAGCATTGGACTCTGTATCCAAAGAGAAAAGGACACTGAACAAATTGTTCAGATGTTTGTAGGCCTCCAGACTGTGATTAAGGCTTGAACTCAGTTGATCAATAGAGGCAATAAATGTCTCTATTTGAAACAGTTGCCTTCCCTCAAGCACAACATCTGGGGATGCTGATTCATCAGCAAACTTTTTACGTTTCCTCGTCCGTTCAGCCCTGTAAGATGGGGTGCCACCCAACATGTTTAAGGCTTTCTGCTCAAAATGATCAAATAGATCTCTTTGGGAGAGAACAAAGGTGCGCAGAGATTCCAGCAATCTAACTGCTGTACCAAGGTCCATGTCTGCTTTTTGAAGTTGCAGACTTGTGGCCTGAAATCTGGACAGAACAGTGTCCCAAAAGCCTGCCATGAAGGCCATCTCAAGTGAATCCAGCTTCCGCACTAGACTGTCAGCTTCAGTTCGTGTGTCTCGTTTCTCTGTGTCATCAGTGGAAATAACCTGTAGTGCTGCTTTTATTTTACTGTAGTTCTGCCACAGTGCTTTGGTAGATTCTGCACGGCAACTCCAACGCGTGTTGGATAAAGCTTTAAGTGTGAGATCTATGTTGGAATTGCCAAATACCCTGTTCCATCGGTGTGTGGATGCAGTTGTGAAGTTGTAAATAGACTGAATCAAGTCAAAATACTTAGAGACTTCATTTCCACATCTGTCAATGCTGTTGACTCCCACCAAATTCAAAGAGTGAGCTGCACATGGAATATAGTGTATTAATGGGTTGCTTTTCTTTAAGTGAGCCTGCAACCCATTATACCTCCCTGACATGTTGCTGGCATTATCATAAGCCTGCCCCCTGCAATTTGACAGCTCTAACCCTAGATTTTCCAACACAGACATGACACAGTTAGCCAAACTTTCACCTGTATGGCTAGTAATGGGCTCAAAACCCACAAAGCGTTCAACAACACTGCCCTCTTTGCTAACAAAACGGAATATGAATGTCAATTGGTCCACATGAGATAAATCTGGGGTTGAATCCACAATGATAGAGTAGTATTTGCTTGCTTGCAGTTCATCTGCTATAGCCTGTTTGGTTTTTGCACCCATCAATTCAATGAATTCCTCACAAATGGTGGAGGACAGATATGAGGTATTACCTCGACCCATCTGCCCAAACTTTCTGATGTGATCCTTTAGAAAGGGATCAAATTCAGCCAGGACCTCCAGAATACCAAGGTAGTTCCCATTGAGAGGAGACCCTAACGATTCATTTTTACCCCTAAATGCAAGGCCCCTTTCTGCAAGGAATTTAATGACTGCAACAACTCTTTGTAACACCTGCCTCCAATAGCTGCTCTCTGCCTGAAACTGTTTGAACAGGTCTGCATCAACTGTGGCACCTTTGGCGCGGTTCAAGACTGCTTGCATGCAGGTTATGTGCTCAGCACTTCGCTCATGTTCACCAAATCTTTCTGAGTGTTTCCAATCACAATAGCCTGTCACAAAAGAATGCCTTTTTGGGGAAAACAGTTTGCATGCAAAGCAGTAAACATTACCAGTAGAGGGAGAGTACATCAGCCACTCTCTTTGTACTCGTTGTCCATTGGGCAAGTGTGAAGTAAAATGTTCATTGTTTAGGCATCGGGTTTTGCCTCCTAGCCCACTGTTCCTCACAGAAGCTGGATAATGGCTGTGACGGTTGTGAAATGATTTTGCACCTCTTTGAATAAGAACTTCCTTCATTGACTCAGTGAGGGTCTCAGCTAGGGTGGCCATTTCTATAGCACCAAAAAGGAGGACATTGTGCGGCATATCAATTACTAAGGTGTACATAAGAATCGGGTAAAGTCACATTTATAGTACAATTCTTAGTAGTTTAAAGATGATGCTTGTGTAGTTGAATAGAACAAAATATTAAAGAGATGTAAAAAAAAGAATTGGTTCCCAGCATTTGTATTTATTTAATACATTGTGGTGTTTAAAAAGTGACTATTTTTTGACACGATTAATTTGAGCAGAACTGCTGCAATTGATCATAAAGCAGTTGTTTGGAAAAGAAGCTTGAGGCGGAGAGAGAGCTAGAGAATAGGACAATACAAATGTCAAAAAGTGGCTGGAAAAGAGGAATTTGTGACATGGCTGCAGCCTGTCGAGAGTAAAGATGATTTCACCATGTTATCTATCTATCTATCTATCTATCTATCTATCTATCTATCTATCTATCTATCTATCTATCTATCTATCTATCTATCTATCTATCTATCTATCTATCTATCTATCTATCTATATATATATATATATATATAGTATATATATAGATATATATACACAAACTTGAGTCATGGAACTGTGCTTACAGCTCCTTATTTCATGTATACTAATAACTTGTGTACATGATACTTGTTGATGAAATTAAAATTATTTCTAATAGCATTAAAAGAGCATTAAATTAGAGTTCCTCATTCCGGTATAAACCCTGTGAACGTTTAATTTAATATGACATATTAAAAAAAATCCCCATCATCATCCAGCAGATGTTCAGTTTCTGCCCAAATATTTTCTCTTTCTGCTGTGGATTTTTGTAACAGGAATAAACAGGATCATCCATAGTTTGTATGAACTATGTTTGTTCTCCGCTTCCAAACTCATCATCTCTTCATCCATTCCTGCAATAAGAATTTTTTGGTCTGTTGAAGCACCAATAGTCTGCATCCAGTTATTTAATTAATTGCTCTTAATTTTGGGAATATATACGAACTATGCTCTAATTTCTAGTAACCGACCTGTTTTTACTATAATTTAATTTGACAAACCGGGTCTTCACTACATTCTTTATCCTGTTTGGTGCGATTGCAATTGCGGGTCTTGATCTGGACTGACGGGAGCGGAGACAAAAAGAGCTCAGTTCCGTATTTTGACGGTGAAAGACGGAGAAGACGTACGTGGACAGAGACGTGCGGAGGAGTAGCGGAGGATGTGGAACAGCTCTCATTGATTTACATGACAGACAAGTTCTTCGCACGACGAACTTGAGCGGAGCGGAGCACTGACAGAGTATGTGGAATCTGGGTGTAAAGGAGGGCAAATACACGTCCGGCTGGATGCGGCGCCGGACGCCGGACAGTGCAATGAAAATCCGGACTGTCCGCCCTAAAGCCGGACATCTGGCCACCCTAGTCTCAGCCCATTTAGCGGGATCACTAGGTAGAGTTGTCACTGTAGATGGTGTTGAAGAAAGATTCAGCTCATTTTCTATGCTGTCCAGAGGTGCAGTGACCTCACATTCATCCGAGCAACTGGCTACTGCTGAATTGGTCGAATCATAAGCATCAGAAGCATTTGGTTCAGTGTCTACACTTGTAGTGGTCTCAGGATCTTGGGAGCTACATGCTAGCTCAGGTGCATTGCTAACCTTAGCTGAATTTGCAGTAGCATTTATAGAATTGCTTTCAGCAGATGTCTTTGTACTGAAGAAGCTGGAGATATTTGGAACACTCTCAAGTAAAACTGATTCCTTTTTTTTCTTTTCTTGCTGAATTTTTTTTCTAGCTCCTCCACTTAAACGTTTATGATCCATATTTCCCTTCTTTCTTTGCACATTGGCTCTTTGCCTATCACAACAGATAAACCAACTATGTGTGTGTGTGTGTGTGTGTGAGTTTGTTTGTGTGTTTATGATCGGTGCTGCTTCCTTCAAGTGTGTGAGGTGATTTAGAAAACTAGCAACCCAGCATCAACACTCCAAAGCAGAGAATAACAGCTTACTAGCATAGACAATTGAGAGCAGAGAATCAACTGATTCGTCTGATAGACAGCAGGAGAGCAGAGTGGTCAGTGATGATCGAATCAAGAAAATGTCTAAATGGCAAGGGAACAGACTGATTTGTACTGAGGAGAAAGAGAGAGAGAGCCAATTACAGTGAAATATATTCCAAAAGAGCCAAGTGACTAGCTGAAGGCAGGGACAAATGCCTTGGAGTGACCAACAAGAGTGCAAAGTACCAAATGGCAAAATGTGGGAAGACCAACAGGCAGATCTGCTTTTACCACTTATCTTCACAACCAAAAAGTCGCTAAATGATGTTTTTAGTCGCTAGCCAGGTATGGGCAAAAGACACGAAATCTAGCGGCAAAGTCGGTCAATCACACTGACAGTGAAACAAATATTTTGAAAAGATAATAATTGTACAACTTTGTGCACTTTTCTCTTCTATCTAAATATTTTCACAAAGGACACCAAAATGTTGCTATCTGCAGGCAGCTTGCTAGCTATGATGGCAGCAACAATGTCTGCCAGACAGGAGAGAGTGGTCAGTGACGATCGAATCGAGAAAATGACAAAATGGGTCAAAGACCAAAAAGTTATTAACTGACAGCAGTGACAAATGTCAGACTGTAAACTTTTTCGAAAGAAAAGGACAAAATGGGAAGATGCTGATAGTAACAGCAAAATGGAAAATATAAGAATTTCCAAGTAATGCTCAACTCAAGTGTGTGTGTGTGTGTGTGTGTGTGTGTGTGCGCGCGTTAAACTTCTTGTTGAATGATTTCAAATTATCTCTGAGTCTGAA
This sequence comes from Cyprinodon diabolis, assembly GCA_030533445.1. Taxonomy (NCBI): domain Eukaryota; kingdom Metazoa; phylum Chordata; class Actinopteri; order Cyprinodontiformes; family Cyprinodontidae; genus Cyprinodon; species Cyprinodon diabolis. The sequence continues at coordinate 42,027,185 of CM060067.1, read as the reverse complement.
CTGAGGGAAAGGAAACCAAATTTTGAGCAGTCTCTCACGAGTTCAAAATACCAAATGAGGAGATTCTAAAAGAACAGACCGGTTTATGAAAGACTCGATGGGGGAGGGGCACAGCTAAGAATACTTGAGTGAGATTCTGTGATCCAAATTCGAGATAGAGCTTTTTGATAATGATAATTTGTCAGAGTAAGGTTGTGTAATCAAAATTTGAGAATGAGCTTTGTCAATCAATCAAGAATATTTACATTAAGTTCTGTGATCAAAATTCAGAAACAACCTTTAATAATTGATAAAGAATATGTGAGTGAGGTTGTGTGATCCATCCAATTTGAGAATTAGCTTTGATAATAATGATTGAGAGCCTCTGGCCCTCTGTGGATCATGGCCACGGGGCCAATTTTGCCTGGCCCCTTGGGGCCTCTGTGGGTCGTGGCCGCGGGGCCAAGTTGGCCTGACCCCTCGGGGCCTCTGGCCCTCTATGGATCATGGCCGCGGGGCCAAGTTGGCCTGACCCCTTAGGACCTCAGGCCCTCTGTGGGTCGTGGCCGCGGGGCCAAGTTGACCTGGCCCCTTGGGGCCTCTGGCCTTCTGTGGCTTGCGGCCACGGGGCCAAGTTGGCCTGGCCCTTTGGGGCCTCTGGCCTTCTGTGGGTCGTGGCCGCGGGGCCAAGTTGGCCTGGCCCCTTGGGGCCTCTGACCGTCTATGGATCGTGGCCGCGGGGCCAAGTTGACCTGGCCCCCTGGGGCCTCTGACCCTCTATGGATCGTGGCCGCGGGGCCAAGTTGGCCTGGCCCCTTGGGGCCTCTGACCGTCTATGGATCGTGGCCGCGGGGCCATGTTGGCCTGACCCCTTGGGGCCTCTTACCCTCTATGGATCATGGCCGTGGGGCCAAGTTGGCCTGGCCCCTTGGGGCCTCTTACCCTCTATGGATCATGGCCCCTTGGGGCCTCTTACCCTCTATGGATCGTGGCCGCGGGGCCAAGTTGGCCTGGCCCTTTGGGGCCTAAGATTATTATTTTTGCAAAAGTAGTTTTGCCTGGGTCGCGGCCCTGGGGCCAAGTTGGCCTGGCCCCTTGGGGCCTCTGGCCCCCTGGGCCTGGGCCCGGTAGGCCCGGTCATTAATCCACCTATGTGTATGGGTTGCATGCATGCATGCGCACGGGCATATATGTCACGTACTGTTGCGTCAGTGACGTCAGTGTGTTGCACAGGGAAAAATATGATTTATGGTTTTCTTTCATTTAAATGTTAGTTTTATGCTTTGCATGTTTGGAGAGGAAGATATGATTTGTTTTTCTTTGTATTTTCTTCTTGAGCTTTGCATGTTTTGATGTTTCTTTTTTATATGATTGTTTTCCTTTATTTTAGACTTTTGAATTTTTCCTGCATGTTGGGTTGTTTTGGTTTGTTTTTCCCTTGTGACAATCCATGCGCACTGGACTGAAGTAGTTGTCTGAGGAGGCGGAGTGCATTAATTGCGCTGCGTAATTGCTGCGCTCAGGTGTGAGCAAGGGCTGATTAAAGACGACATAAAAGGAGTCTGAAGGAAAGGAGAAGGAGAACGGAATCTGCAGGTGACAGAGACGGACGCGCTGCCGGGGGAGAGGCAGGCGGGATCCGTGCGCCAGGAGGGTGCACAGATGGCCCAGTAAGGAGTATTAGGGCAGAGGAGGAACCTCGCCTGTTAGTAGCGCTCCCCCTCGCTTAAAGCATAAACAGGAATATATCTTCCGACGGGGTTTTGGCGCGTGGATGCTGGCGTTCTCCTTGCTTCTCTTTTTAGCTGGATCGGTCTGGAAAGGGGCGTGGCACGCCAGGGAGTGGAACAGTGCCGGAGCGCCGCAGAGTCAGATGTGGATCAGCCAGTGGGTGCTCCAGGCCGATCACTCGCACCAGAAGCAGCATAACAAGCGGAGCCCAACGTCCAGCCTCTGATTTTTAAGGAAAACTCTTGAATTTTAGGTTTTATCAGGAGAAGAAAATGATTATGCCACTTTTGCTGTGGCTTTTTGTATAAATAAAACACTTGAACTTGAGTGCTTCACGGTTTGGGTCTTTGAGTTGTTTGCTCCCCCTTGTGTCAACGACTGAGTGTGGGGCCATACTGGCCACAAGTGCTACTTTTTTTTTTTTTTTACCTCTTCTGTGTGCGGGTAAGGCGAGCGGCGATCAGTCAAGTTAGTAAAACAAAAAACACTTGAATAAGTGTTTTTACACTGGAATAAAATATTGTTCACAAGTCGGAAATCACGAGTCTCAGTCGAGTCTGAAGTCCTTCAAATGAAGTCTAAGTCGAGTCTGAAGTCATTAAATATGCGACTTAAGTGCGAATCGAGTACGAGTCACAAACTGGAGTCCCCATCTCTGCCTTGAACCCCAGTCGGCCTCAGCAGATGGCCGCTCACACTGAGCCTGGTTCTGCTGCAGGTTTCTTCCTGTTAAAAGGGAGTTTTTCCTCTCCACTGTCGCTACAAGCATGCTTAGTGTGAGGGATTGCATTTTAGTCAAAGATTCAATGCGATCAACTGGTTTTCCTTAGAAAACTTTCGATCAATTTGACTGTATGACCTGGTTGAACTGTAAAGTGCCTTGAGATGACATGTGTTGTGAATTGGCGCTATATAAATAAACTGAATTGAAAGTGAATTTAATGTACCCCGAGAGGACATGGAGCTTTCTGGAGCATGATAACAAAGGGAACTAAATAGTATACAGTACACAATTGTTTGTAGATGTTGGCGCTTGGTCTGTTTTTCAGTGTATTCCTGTGGAGCTGGCTAACAGTTCCCTTTTGTATCTCTGCTTTATGCTCCTGTATTCTTGAAGCCAAATTAGCTGTTAAGTTAAAGAGTTGATGCAAACAGCTGGTTTACCTTAGATAGAAAATCTTGAACAAATCTGGCTGTATGAACTGGTTTCAAGAACAAGCACTGTAACTTAACCATGACTATATGTGCTACAACACATGCTGTGAAATGTAAATACTTGTAAATCATTAAATAGATACACAGATAATGCACAAACAAGACATGGAATTTTAAAACTATTATATATAGTTCAAATATATATTAAACAACACAGAGACACACACAGATAACCAATGCAAACACACTTACACACAAGTACAATTTAGAGAAGCCAATTAACCTGACAGTCATGTGTTTGGACTGTGGAAGGAAGCTGGAGTACCCAGAGAGAACCCTTCTTGCTGCAAGGCCACAGTGTTACTTACTCTGCCACCCTTCAGCCCTGACTTAACAAACATTTACATGTATATTTTTAAAAGTTATTAAGGTTGTGCAGGTCAAGAGAGTAGGGATGCAAATCATCCATTTGCAACTTTACAAATGCCTATTGCAAAAGCCAGTTGTGTACCAACATTAGCTTCAACGTTACCTAGCAATGAGAACAACATCAGTAAACTCAACAGTAAAGATGCTGATGGAAAACAACCTAAAATTAAATTTAACTGCCATAAAATACTAATTTCAGTTTTTCCAGTAGCACATAAAACATTGGGTTTTTTTGTGTAAATTAGCTTGAAATCCCTTGATTTTTATGTCATTAATTGATTAGAAGAGTAAAGTGTTTTTGCCTTCTTGTAGCACATTTACAGTACAGCTAATCAGTGTCCGCTGTACCTGACCTGCTGGTGTTTGCATAAAGGCCACACCAACAAACATCCAAGAGTTTAAAAGGGCCTCAGCAATCATTAGTATTAAAACAAGACCACGATATAATATTAATGATTTAATTGTTTTATTACCACTGGCTTTTCAATGGACAGTTTTTAAAAATTCTATCTATATGTTTTTTATGTCATTTCAGGACAGCATAATAATCAACAAAGTACTTTATTTATAGAGTTAAATAGCAGGTTTAAGAAGACTTTTGTTATTCTTTTTAAGTAGCTGCATCTGGGCCAGCTTCATCAGCTTTATCTTCTTCACTATGATGAGTCAGCACTTCCATGAGATAAGGAAGGCTCTCGCTGCGCAGGATTCCTTCACTTTTCTGCATGAAATTGTAACGTCCATCAACCACGGAGTCCCGCACCAAATACTGTTTGGTCACCGGCACATCTGTTGGCTGATGAATCTCAAGATCTTCAGCGCTCATCCTGGAAATATGGAAGATTTTTCAAGGTCAAATAAAATCAATGTATTTTCCAGGAAATAGATTTAAAGGGTTTAAAATTGATTGCTTTATTGTAGACCTGCATTGTGTCTGATGATTTGAACACATTTCCTTGGTTTTAGCCTTAGATTACATCTGAAAACAAAATTATTTAATTGCATACATATTTTTTTTTCTTTACTTTAACAAAACTTTAAATACTTATTAACAACAAAATATTGTTTTCTTTAGGCTGCAAGGTTTTTCTGTAGATAATTAAACCACTCATTATAATCTATATTGTCTGGAAGTCAGGCTTTACTTTACTTTACTTTACCTCAAGATATAAAAGTATTTTTTTCTTTTTACATTTTTTATATTCATATTTTATTTACCTATTGTATTTTTAATTTAGATATTAAATATGTTTAAATGTTTATGACTTTTTACTTAATTTACTCATCCGCCTTATTTTCTCAGCTAATTTTTTTGTTTTTCCCCCTATTCTAGACTCTTTTTCGGTTCTTACTTTATACTTTATTTGATTTTAAAACAAACAAAACCCAACATGATATCAGAGTTGCGTTCAAAAAAACTAAATTTAAAGACTACTCTATTAAACGTCTCATAAAATCTACCTGAACACCTTAATCAATACATACATATATTGCCCTTTTATTTTAAATAAACACCTTGGCTTTTATTAGAAGTAATCGTTCCAATCCTCATCTCCTGTCACAAACACAGTAGTGTTGTAATTGTAAGAAGTGGATCAACCATCTTTTGGCTAAGACTGGTGCTTGCCAACTATAGACAGAAGTAAGGTGAATAACTTAACACATTAGGTATAAGAGTAAAGAAAGTTCTCAGGTATATATGAATAAAAAAGATGGCTTGTTAGGAATAATAGAGTCAAGATTTAAATGTATGTTTTTCTAGAGCTTTACCGCCAATGGCTCATGTCTTTGGACTATTTCTAAACAAATCATTTGTATAATTTGAATAGCATTACAATAATTGGGAAAAGGAGATGCCCACTGTTAAAATTGAAGAAGCACAGAGAGACGTTTTCATGACATAATAATACATACATAAGAATGCCAGCTAAGGGTGTAACCATAGATTTGAATAGTCATTAAGTCTTTCTACAGGCTTTGTTTTCTCTTTCATACAGTCTAACTCCACCTTTCAGGACTACAGCAAAGCATCCTGTTGGTTGGTCAGATGTCTCACCTCATGTAAACGCACCTGTATAGTTAAGTCAGTACGGAGAGCAAACCACTTCCTTACGCCATCATTACTGGAGCTGAAAAGGTACGTGGTCTGCTTCTTTTTTAAGTATTGTGGTAAACGTGAAGATAATTAGAAAAAAAGTATATTTAGTATAAGATATTTATTTCAGTGTTCATTTTTATTTGACCTCAGAATTAAATTAATTGACACAGGAAAAGATTAAGTAAGTTGTAGTGGTAGAAGTAAGTTGGTACATAAGATATAAAAAAATACATTTTTAATACTGAAGATGTGAAGGTATTTTAAGTCACACTTTTTTCTTCACATTTAAAGTTGTTTTACACACACAATTTCTGTCTAAATTAACATTATTGACTATTGTCAGTTCTTGTGAAAGGCAGTTTCAGAAATATTTTGAACACAGTGCCACATAAACAAGCTAACTTTATTTTCATATTGGAAGCTTCCTCATTGTTGCACCTAGTAATGTAAAAGGCATGCAGGAGGAGGAGTCACATTGTTTTTTTTTACCTTTAATCGTCAAGCAAACAAAAAACAAGCTATACATAATTTCTACTGTATAACCCAGATTTTATCATAAAAATCTACAAAATAGATATTTTTTTGTTTGTTTTTATGGAAAGCTTTTTTAATTTTGATAATTTAATTTTGTAATCACTTAAGTTTTTTTTGGGGGGGGGGTATTACTAAATCTTTTTTCAGTCAAGCTTTGGTGTTTTTTTTGTTTTGTTTTTTCTATTGTATTCCATCTACCCTTCTTCTACTGCTTTGTCTGTCATGGTAGGCTGATGCCTATCTCCAGCATTCTAGGGGGAAAAGGCAAAGTACATCCTGTCCACAATTTAGGGATGCTAATAAACTAGCAGATTTTAATAATAAATCCAAAATGTGATAAAGATAAAATAAAAAAAAAAGCTGTTCAACATTTGATTTGAGGCCCCAGGTTATTAGTTGCATTTGTTCCCCCTCCTTCAGTATCCATCGTCCTATCCCCCTGCTGATAAAAAATCCTAATAGTACAAAAAAAAAAAAAAAAAAACAATCCTTAAAAAAACCTAAAAAAAAAAAAAAAAAAAAAAAAAAACCTAAGCATTTTGGATCGATTCCTCACCTGTGGAAAATGGGCAGTTGAGTCTTAGGTATTTAGAGCTCTGTGCTGAAACAGGTTGCAGTTAAAATAATGAAATAGTTTCTTTAATTATTTGGTGTTTATTATCAATAGTTATTTTCAACTGATAACAAAGTAAAGATTAAAAAAACTACTATTAAGATTTTTTGTGTCCTTGTTCACTTCGCAGTTCATTCTAAGCCACAAAGTACCAAGAGACAACATCTTGCCGTTCTTTTTGACATATCTTACAGAGGACTTATTGGTAAGTAAATCCCTAACACATATTATCTGTACAGGGACATACGCTTGGCTCTTATTTTAACATTAATTATTCAGATCTGCACCAAAATCACTAGAAATGATCTTAGATCAACCCCACACAGGAATCCAGAACAATATTTTGTGGGCGTGGGTTAACTCCTCAACAGCGCCCCCTAGAAAAGAAGGGTATTCAAATCATTAGCCCCAAGCCATGCTTTGCCCAATCATTCTGACATTTTATACACATTTTTATCTCACCAGGACCTACCAAAAAGCCTATTGGAGCATGTTCTAAACCCCACAGCAAGTCAGCCATTTTCAATTAAATATTACCCTAATGTAAGGACTGACCAACTTTCAAAAGTTTGTAAAAAAAATTGGTCATTCATACAAACAAGCTAGGATTTTTAAAATAAATCTCTCTAATGACTTGCTGTACGTTGGTCATAATAACATAGCCCCTTTTTAAAGTCCGGAACTCTGATTTTTCAAAACTTTGTGTATTTCGGTAATCGTTGGCCACATGGAAAGTAAGCAGACAAAAAAAATCAGCCACAAGCCAAACTTTGTCCAAGGATTATGAAATTTGAAATATGTTTACATATGTTTACAAATAACAAACTGGAGAATAATAACATTTTCCTTGCCATTTCAAAACGTTACAAGTATATTACTGATAAAACAAAATAAATTCAAGCATATTTATTTATAAAGTAGCATCCTTTACACATAGAATGGTGCTTACTTATTTAAGCCATATATTTTGAATACAGCTCAAAGGTACGGAATATCTGGGTTTAATGTTATTATCCTCTATAATAAGCATAATAAAAACGTTTTTATAAGAACATACCCATTATGTTTAAATTGAAGAGAATGAATTTTATAGCACAATTCAGAACAAAGACAATTCAGAGTACTTTGTGCTACAGAGTAGCCATCTCCTTCAGGAGAAGCCCTGGTTAATCAAGATGGCATTCTTTAGACGTTAAGACCTGTTATGTCCTTAAAAACTAGCTTTCAAGTTAGTTTTCTAGTCACAAAAAGAGACTCCACCTAGAAGGTGTTTAAAAAAATCACCTGACAAAATAATGCCATCCTAGCAGTTTGTAAGAAAATATATTATAATGATAAAATGTTTTCACATTGCAGGACACTAAAAGCCAGTGACTTGGAGGAGCTTCACCAGGATAAAGGCTTCCTCTCACCTCACCCTCTCTCACCAGCTAACGTGGGACAGCCTTGCTTCTCTGACTCTTTCAAACACCATTTGTTACCACATGCTAATCGTAAGCTGAATTAGGAGTTATTCTCATATCAGAAGTATGATGGCAAAAGGATAAAATCTCAGGAATTTTAATTAAGAACACTTTAGGTTGACTCTAACCTTAATAATTACAGACCAATCTCTTTCATGCTTAGCAAAAGCTTTTGAAAAATTGGTAAAATAAATCAGCTAACTTTACTTGCAAAAAAATGTAATTTGCATGAGTTTCAGCGGGGATATTGGGAAGTGCTGAAAAAAATATATATTTTTAATTATATTGCTACTCATTTGGAGAGAAATAAAACCTGTACACCTTTTTATCCACCTCTCTTTAAAGTAAACTGACTTGACATCTAAACATCATTTTGCTCCACACGACCCAAGAAATTAGACGACGCTGGAGAAACTTCAACTGAACAGAATCAGAATTTACTTGGGTTTTGGGCTCTTTCCAGGGGACATATTTCAAACATATACCACCTTTGTTAATTTATTTTACCTTTAAACAAAGTTAACTTTCTACTACTTTGCTGTAAGTGACAAAAGCAAGAGAGGAAAGCTAAAATATTCCAGAAGTACTATGGCAACTTCAAGCTTGTCACCAAGACGCAATTTCAGGTATTTTAGTATAGAGAACTTTCTGTTTGATCTTTTCTTTGGTGATACTTATAAAACTTTAGACATTTTAGATGTTGAAGAAGCTTTAAAAAATTTCAGAAACTCTTTTATTGCTGTTGTTAATAAGCATGCTCCTTTTCAATGTTACAAACGTAGTAATAGATTTTTTCCTCCACAAATTATTACAACTGGAGTCGAAATATCGGTACCTAAAGAAATCTCTGAAGCTTTTAATAAGCATTTTATAGATGCAGCTAAGCTATTTGAAAAAACCTACACAGGAGATCCTGTATCAACAAATGAGGTTGATACGAGGAATAAACTGGGGTCTTGCTTTGATTTAGAAGACTTTTCTAGGGATGAAATTTACAGAGCTTTGCTAGATGTAGATACAAATAGTGCCATTGGTGCAGATGGTCTTGAGCCTTCCTTTTTAAAATGTGCAGCTGAACTAGCAGCAATATACATTAAACACATTTTTAAGCTCTCGATTTCGAATGGTACCGTTCCTGAAGTCTGGAAGTCAGCTTTTGTAACTCCCAGTCCCAAAGGTGGTGACATCACTGATCTTAATAATTACAGGCCCATCTCAAAATTTTCATGCTTAGCAAAAATTCTTGAAAAACTAGTAAGCACACAGCTAGACTCTTTTCTTACAAAAAACTCAATTTTGCATGAATGCCAGTCTGCATATAGAACAAATCACAGCTACATTACAGCATGCACTGTTGTTTTAAATGATATAATTACCTATTTAGATACAAATAAACACTGTGGAGCTATTTTTGTGGATCTCTCCAAAGCTTTTCATACTGTGGATCATGCTGTGCTACTCCAAAAACTTCATAGTATTGGATTTTCTAACAAAGCTTTGAACTGGTTTGAAAATTATCTCCAAGACAGAAAACAGTGTGTTTCTATTGGAAACGTTCAATCAGATTTTCTACAAGTTGAAAATGGTGTTGATGAAGGCTCTGTTTTGAGTCCTTTTCTCTTCAACATCTACATGGCAGACATTGCGAATTCCATAAAAGGCTGTAAATTTCACATATTTGCTGATGATATTGTTCTGTACTGCAGTGCAGAGGATGTTCAAACAACTTTCAGAACCCTTCAGCAATGCTTCCAAGAATTAGAAGCTGAATTTGTTAAGAATAAGCTAGTTCTAAATGCAAAAAAGACAAAGTTCATGATTTTTAGATCAGATGCAAATGTTGAAGCTCCAAGTGTCCTTTCTACTCTGAATGGTAAAAATATTGAAAGAGTCACTAAGTACAAGTATCTAGGACTATGGATGGATGAGGATTTGAATTTCACAGATCATGTGACAATGTTGGCAAATGACTTAAAACAAAAAATGGCTTCTTTTGAAACATGTATGCCACAGAATAAAAAACAAAACATCGAAAAAAAACTTTTGCTCTCATTTAATAGCTGTGACACTTTGTACATGCATGCCAAACCTGAGAGACTTGAAGAGTTGGATGGTGTTTATCATTCGGCTTTAAAATCTATCAACAGGAATGGAGATGATGCTGATCATCATAGGCTGTATCATGAAATGGGACTCCTTTGCCCCACTTTGATGCGTAAGGCTCACTTGTTACTACATATATTCAAAGCTCTGAAAGGGGAGAAACCCCCTTACATTACATCAATGCTTGTCATTCAAAGAGAACAGCCAGCTGGTTGTGTTTGGCTAGAGGAGCCAGAGTCTTCTACTAATATTGGAGAAACCAGATTTAGCTGCTTTGGGCCCAAAACCTGGAATAAAATGCAGAGAATTCAACCAATAAATACCTCTGATTCTTTCTGGAAAGCCAAGTCTTTAATTTTGTCATATTTGACCTCCACCTGTACTTGTCCTTGTCGGGACTTGGAACATCCTAAGTGGGGACTCTAGGGTGTTATTTGCTTTGTTTGCCATAATCGTTTGCGTAATGCAGAGATATAGGTGTTAAAACTTGAATATACATTTTAGAATAGGACAAAGGGTTAAAGTTGGTTGATAAATATTAACTAGTTGCATTTTTATTGCAGTTTTGTTTGGTTTTCAGAATGGTGAAATAATAAGAATATCCAGTTTACTGTTTACATGATCAATTCAGCTATTGTAACTGTGGCATGTTAAACTCTGTAAGCCTGATTCTACCTAACCTGAAAAAAAGTCTTGTTCTCTATCATCTTGACTAATTGTGTATTTCCTATTTTTACATCATGAAATCATGTCTTGTTCTTCAGGTATTGCTCTTGTTTGCATCTTTTATGAAGATTTTAATTTATATTTCTTATGTTTGAACTTTTCTGTATTGAACTTCTAAATTCTTTAATAATAATGTAAAGTTTTAAGATGCACTACTAGTTATAAATACGAAAGCTAGTAAAGTAGTTAAAGGATTACTTTTTTAATGTACTGAAGTTCTATTTTAAGGTTCATTTTAGAGAAACTTCCTTTTATTTTTAGTTTTAAAGGTTAACTTTAACTAAAAGCTTTATCATGGGTCTATATAGGCTAGTTGAACTAATTGCAACAAACATGTAATAGCATGTCTGTAATCACATATATTTAAAATATATATATATTTTTTAACTGATGCTAACTTCAGTGGATATTCTGCAGGATTTAATCCAATTGTTTTATGGTATATTATTTTGAATTTTATTGTTAGTTAGTCTTTGTTGTCTGTTTCATGATAAAGAAATGTTAATTAATAATAAACCTGATATCGTTTACCTAGAATGATGTAATGTCTTCTTCTGCTGACTTATTAAAACGATAAATCTTAATTAATACTCAGCTCTGTTTGCTCACCTCATATCAAAAGTGGAGCCTTTGAATGCTGGTCTGAGTGTTTCAGCTGCCGTTGACTGGGTGTAAGGGACAGAGAAGAGGCCATTCTTCCAGTGCTTGTCCTTTACAATGGGAGCCAGGTTCTGGTACATGTCATCCACAGCCAGCATGGACACCTGTAGCAGATAAGAGGAATATTAAAATCCACATTTAGGTCTGTTTGTGTCAGAGCGAGGCTTTAAATACACACCTGAATGTTTCGGTCAATCAGCTGGTTGGTTTCGAAGTCATCATCGTCTTCACCAAAGGGGTTGATAATGAGCTCTCCTACCTGCAAAACAGAAATGTCAGGGAAAGCAACTTCAACAAGTTAAATAACATCTTACTGATTTAGAAAGATTATAATTATGACTTTTTTTCCTGCTAACATTGTTTTAATGGAGATACAGACCACTAAAATCTAATTTTCCAAATGTGCAGAAACATCGAACGACATTAATTCCTATTTGGTTTACCAGTTTTCAAGCTGTGTTTGAAAAGCCCATCATATTTCACAGTCCCATGGAAATAGTGTGTTTTGACTTTTGGAAGAAATACAATTATGCTGGTTCCAACAGTCTGCAAAGATATCTGCAGGCTTCATCTTCAGACTACAGGAAGAAGTTTTAAAAGTTTAGGTGTTTCATCTGCACGATTAATAATCAGAGGGCAAAAGGTTCCTTAAAGAGAATTTTACATCAAGCAAACCTTAACCTGTGCCCTTTATGACTTCTGGATGGAGCGTGTTAATTTAAAAAAGATTTATCATCATTTTAAATGCAAAATGTTTATTTTTTATTCTTTTTACAATTCTGGTTTAATAACTGCTTTGAGTCGGTTGCTCTTTCAGCTAAAGACATGTTTTAGAGTCTCTATAGTTAACGATTAATTATACCCCCCCATGCATTACATTAAGGCTCAGTCTACTATATAGCTATATACTATTTATGCATTGGATACAGCTATATATAGCTATATATAGATTATGTATTCTGCATATATATTTAATTTGTCTGCACCAAGTCTGTTTCCCTGTAATTGCAAACCTATTTGACAATAACATTAATTCTGATTCTGATAATAGATTTATTACGATTAAACCTAATAATTGTTTCAGCCCTCGTTAAACCTTTAGATACACTTTTCCTTGCTGTAGAAAATCCCTAAACAAAAAATTGTTGAGATGAGTGTTAATGATACACAGCCATTCCTGGATCAAACCATACTCAGCCATGCTTGACAGAAGAAATTGTCCTAATTTTTTTTATTTAAATAACTCGTTAATAGACAGTGATGGCATTTTGATTACTTTGAACTAAACCACAATATCTTTTTCCTTCCAAAGTCTTTATCTAAGGCTCACTCTAATCATTAGCATATTTCATATTAAAGACAGTGAAGCAAATGAAAATTAGTTTAAAAAAAACACAGCTGTGAATTAAAGATGTTTCCACCTATGATCTACATTGTCTTTCTCAACAAAACTGAGTTCAGTGAGGAGACTTTTTAAAAGTGGGTTGTGATGAACCCATGACTCCATGGCAACCATTGGATGTTATACGATCACCATAGCAATGACTCAGCATTTTTACTTTGAAATAACACTAGACATTATAGATGATAGAGAATGTCCTCCCTTAAATATAGTGAAGAGCAATTATGATGCAGTGTGGAGGTTTGGGGATACCTTTAGCCAGCCGGTGTAGAAGAAGAACTGCAGCAGTGTGAAAACAGGAACATATATGTCAAATCTGTGACTGCCGTAGCCCTTCTCAGGGTTCAAAAACTGCCGCCCAATTACGCAGAAGGCGAAGAATGAGTAAACTGCGATGGTTACCACCTGAATAAGAATAAAACAGAACCTTAGATGATAATCACATGCAGGCATTACTAATTGCAAAACTGCCTCTAAAGACAAATCAAGGCTGTACTGTATGTGCAAAGAGCTTAACATTTAGATTGTTCAGACTGCAATATATAATGCAGCTCAAGTTCAGAACTAAAGATGCCATTTAGATGGGAGGTAAAACATCTAAAAAAAAATAGGTAGTTTTTACGTTAATTTGACTTCTTTTTTATGTTAATTTGACTTCTGAGGAAGAAAGTAAAACCAAATCTAAAACATCAGGTGTACTAATTACTTTTATTAATGGTCATACTTGTGATTTTGTGATAGTAGCTTTGTCTCCTCTGTTCCTGTTTGGCTGTGACGCTGTGCTGCTGCAATCAACAACCTTGTTTATAGATGTTGGAGATCAGCCTGTTTTTCAGTGTAGTCCTGTTTCTCTGTGCTCTCTTCATCTTCATAGTGTGAGGGATTGTATTTGAGTCAATGAGTCAATGCAATCAACTGATTTTCCTTGGATAGAAAACTTTGTATCAATTTGACTGTATGATCTGGTTGAACTGTAAAGTGCCTTGAGATGACATGTGTTGTGAATTGGCGCTATATAAATAAACTGAATTTAATTGAATTTTATCTGATATTGCCATTTACATAAGTTTTTTGCAGTAGGTAACGCCCTCACTTTAAGCTTCAAAGCATTTTACCTGTAATATTTACAATATTTAAAAATGACATGTCTGAAACGAATGTTACTGTCAATCCCACTTCTGACAGTACTCTGGGGAGTGGCGGCCTAGTGGTTAGGGCTGACGTCTTCAACGTTTTCCAGGCCAAGGACCCCCAAACTGATGGTGAAATGGAGCAGGGACCCCCTAATTATATATATGGTATGAAATTGTGTTCTATCAAACTGGTCCTATAGTCAGTCCATTACATACGGAGTAATGTAAGGAAAGTAATTTCACCCTGGGATTATTAAAGTATTTCTGATTCTGGTTCCTGGTTGATGGGACAGGTGTTGTGAATGAAACGGTGCCCAGCTTGAAAGAGCTCCTGTGTGTCTCTGAATGTTTGCATTGATGACTGAAAGACATCTTCTGCCTCCATTAATCTGTTTACTACAGTGTGTTGAATTCAAGTTAATGTGGATTTAAAGACATTTCAATTAGTGGAAAAAATTGCAGGGGGGAATATAAAATAAAAGTTTCATCAACCAATTCTTTCGCGACCCCCATGCAGGACCTCTGCATGGTACTACATGGGGTACCATGCTGTTGAAGACCTCTGGGTTAGGGCATAGAGCTTGGAATACTCGGGTTCTGAGTTTGAGCCCCACTCCCTAAGACTGCCACTCTGGGTCTCTGAGCAAGACCCTTAAACCCACACTGCTCCCTGGGCGCCGCACAATGTCAGCCCACTGCTTCCCAAGGGGATGGGTTAAATGCAGAGGTAAATTTCTCCAATGTGAGATCAATAAAGTTCAATTATTATTATTATGATTCTTGTTCATTTGTATCTCATCAATAATCTTATCCAAACCTATAGTTTGCTTTGAAAAGTGCAGAAAAACATCCTTATCCTCAAACCTTAAAAAAAGCTGATTTTATAATATTTCAAGGGAATTCAAATCATACCTGAGTGTAGACCAGAGGGATGCTGATCCAGTCGTAGTGGAACAGCAGACTACACTTGGCTCGGTAGTTATTGAGCTCCTTCAGAGACAGGAAAAAATATACAGAGCATGTATGCATTTCACTTAATTTAACAAATGCAGTATTTATCTATCATGTTATTCATTAGGGTTGAGTGTGATAGTTTTTACTTTTAAAGGATAAAAAAGGATAACTTGTTAGTGTAAGAAAGCCTATAGTACAAATATATTTATACATTCTATATTATATTTAAAAGGTATTTTGTGTTTTAACAAAGTACTCACATCCATCAGCAGCCTGAGGGCGATGTCGTCCCTGACCCGGCCTTCCTGTCTGGCTTGGGCTGCCAGGTTAGAGAACCAGGTCAGGGGCATCCAGTACTTGTTAAAATCTGAGTGCAGAGACTCAAAATTCTTCAGCTCGTGTGCCGTCATGAATCCTGCATGAATGTCGCACAGAAAAAAATCAATAATATAAAAATGATTCAGTTATGAAAGAGTAAAAAAGTTAAAAGGAGATGTAAAGAAAAGCAAATCTACTGTAATAATCAAGCTCCTTTTCTAAATAAAGGTTTTATTTTTCCTCTCAAAAAAATGTTCCAAAAAAGGTTATAAAACAATCCACTGGACTTTGTTTCCAAGTTTGAAGACGTTTCGCTTCCCATCCAGGAAGCTTTTTCAATTCAGAATTGAAATTTTTGAATTGAGAATAGTGGATTGAGGTCCAGTGGATTGTTTCAAACTTGTTTCCATGTTTGAAACAATCTACTGGACTTTGTTTTAAACTTGGAAACAAAGTGCAGTGGATTGTTTTTTAACTTTTTTGGAATGACTATGACCTGGACGACTGAGAATCATCAGAGGAATTTAGTTTTTTTTGATCAATCGATGCAATTTTAAACTTAAAAACAAATTAAATAAAAACAGAATGCTTATTATTATATATTGATAATGATGATTTATAGGGATAAACAACTAACAACTTTTGCATGATTATCATGCTACAGGTCCACTGCTACTCTGGTTGTAGCGGCTTGATTTAATAAAAAATGTATAATTTACTGGAAGCTGTATCCAAACGTAATCATTCACTCTGGTTTATTTTTTTATTTGATTTGACACAAACTGTTTAAAGTTATGAGTCTGATTAATTAAATTACAGCATCCTGGAGATAAATGGACATAGCAGACAGGTCAGGGCAGGTTTAGTTAGATTTAAAGCTGGGTTGGGTTATAAAATAATATTCCAGCTTAGGAAATCTTTAAAAGTTCTGCTTAGTCTTTCATCTGAAAATGGAAAACATAAAACACAGCAGTAAACCCGTCAACACATGGCCACGCAGCTGACCTGACAGCCTGAGAGAAACGGGCACTTTAACTCATGGGAACTACAGAGATCCACGGCTAAGGTGAACAACCCACTGGATTACCTAATGGACTGCACACATCTGATCTCTATTAGAGATTGGCAAGAAGACGCTTAAAGAAGGAATACAATTTCAACTTTTCACTCCCCAAGTCATGAGGGGGGGTTGGTTGCACAAAAAGTGCTCTGATCTGGTGCAAACAAAAGAGAAGTCACGTAAAACCAACACTATAAATCAGGCTGAACTTATCATCACCTTGATAAAACACAGTGGTGACAGCATCATTATGAGGGGTAAAAACCTAACGGGTAGCTAGTTAGATTTGTTAAGAGATAAGATGAAGTTAAATATATAAAATATATAAAAAAATAACTTTTTAGAATTTTAGAGGCTTGTGAAGAATCACCTTCCAGAAGAACAATAACAATGAACTGAGTTTATTTGTTAAATTTAAGTCAAACTTAAGACAAGTAATGAGCAGCTCTGGGGAAAGGTAATTTCACAGATATAAAATGAATTAGGAATTTTCTTCTAAGAAGTTTAAAACAAGGCAGAGATACAAAAGAAATTTCAGAAATTATTGAAGCGAAAGAGCTTCATTTAATACCTTAAAAAAGGAAAACCAGCAAAGTAAAATGGTCCACATGATGTGGAGCACTATGTAAGAGTAATATTCTACATAGTCAGGCAATGGGCTTTGCTTAGCTAATCTGTTTTTTGCCCCAATAAAAAGCAGGTTCTCTGCAGCCTCTTTCCCACCTGCCTCCACGACGTGCTCCAAGGTCGGGAAACGTTTACGGACTCTGGTGCTGATTGAGCGCAGAATCAGAACTGAGGATAAGTTGGCGTATCTCATAAGGGTCCGTCGCAGCAGACGACCCCTCTCATCAGCACCGTGCACATTTCCTGACACCACCATCATCAGGTTATCTGGCAGAGGGAAACTGGTGTACTGACCCCACCAACGGGTGAAGGCCTGGTTCACATAGAAACCTAGATTACAAAAAAACAACAAACAAACGTTACATAAAACTAAGAACAGGGATTTTATATTAAAATCAAAGAGATGTTGATGACAGAGTTTCACCGAGAACAAACAGGACAGGGATGAAGTTAGTGTTGGTGAACTGATCACAGTAAAGGGCGACACGCTCAAACAGATCCTGCTGCTTCGGTGTCAGGAGGACCCTGTTTACAGAAAAAGCCTTTAGTGATGCTGCAGCAGTAAGCCTGGTGAAACAGTAGAATAAGTTCATTTACCTATAAAACACACTAAAGAAAAGGTAGACTGTACAGAAAACCAGGAACTCCTTATACATCAGCTTGTAGATGCTTCCCTTCCACCTGAACAGTAACCTGGAGAAGCCATGAAACCTGGCGTTGGCCACTTCAAGAGAGTATGAAACAGTCATGTTCAGGCTGCAAAAAACACAGGATTTAAAGTTGAAATGTGCAAAACATTAGATGGAAACATTTAAATAAAAGCATTAAGGTTAAGTCTCACCTGGGAGAATCAGTGTGGTGTTGGATCTGCAGCTCAACCCGCAGCAAGAACGACTGTTCCTCTAAATCTCCATTTAAATCTTTCTGATGAGCTGTCATAAATTACAGCCTTAGCTTCTCAGGCTTTATTACCTGAGAACCTGCAGCCACAGAAAATCACACCTGCTGAGATTGGAAGGGGCCGTTCTTATCAAATGAAAACCACATTGTTTATGTGCTTCTGAATCAGCAGAGCTTTTACCGTTGGGGTAGTCCTGTGGTCATTAGAGTTTACTAAAGCTGAATAACATCAAATCAGAGATGGCAAAAGTACTCACTTTCCGTACTTGAGTAAAAGTACAGATACTTGTTTTAAAAAATACTCTGGTAAAAGTGGAAGTACTGATTAACTTAAATTAACTTCTTTACTCAAGTAAAAGTAACAAAATACAGGCTTGTAAATTTACTTAAAGTATAAAAGTAAAAGTAGAAACCACTTTTTTCATGCCGTTGCCTACATTTTAAATGGATGTCTGCCAATATGACTAGATCTCCGTTGTGTTCATTTTCAAACATCTCGTCGTCCATACTACTGTGCTAACGCCACCGCCACCAAGCTGCAATGATTTGCCGCGAATGAATACCGCCGAATCTGTCGATTCATCTTGTAGTGGTGCGTCAAATGCAACGTAGGTTCCCATCCAATTAGATTGAATTTGGTATTGATGAGGTGAAAAATAATAACGGTAACTCCATTGAAATGATTCAAAACTAAAGTAACGAGCCAATTTTTTAAAATGTAAGGAGTAGAAAGTACAGATATTTGTGTAATTATGTAAGGAGTAGAAGTAAAAAGTCGCCATAAAAATAAGTAGTAAAGTAAAGTAAAAATATCAGAAAAATCTACTTGAGTACAGTAACCAAGTATTTGTACTTCGTTACTTCCCATCTCTGCATCAAATTATTAATTTTTTTTTTCCCAAACGAGAAACTTTAATCTGTCTGCTCCCCTCTGGGCTCACCATAGTAGATCACCTGCCTTCATTTTTCATGTTTTGACCCCCATTCTGTACTGTTGCATTAACCCTCTCCAACCTCCATCTTTTCCACCATTGAGAATCTTCTCCAAACAGCATACACACAAACACACACACACACACACACGCACCCACACACACACACACACACACACAAATCCACTCTGTACAGTTCCCATTAGAATTACTGTTATTTTAATAGTGTCACTAGCAGGCTTCACATTTGGCACAGAGCTCCTAGGATTGGCAAACTAATTCCTTCCATGTGTTGTGGTCACCGAATAAGACTTTGTCCAATTTGATTACATTTCGCTATAATGTTTGTCCAAAGCACTTGGGCTGTGAAGGACTTACTCCTTGTGTATAGATCAGCATAAGTGGTTTCACTATTGTGTTTCAGTTTATGATTAACGATTAAGGATTGAGGATTGGTGGCCTCTGAGTTTCTGTCAAATATCTCACAATTGGATGGAGTTGATCACAAACACATATAAGCTGTTTTTGAAAGCATGAAGTAACCTAACATTCAGTAGCTGGAGTGCCCTTCTTAAATAAAAAAAATCAACCATTATAAATGTTGGAGACTCAGAACCGTGCAAGAGGACCAACCAGTTTAACCAAAATAGATAATGATGGATAGAATTACATCAGCAGCGGGATGATTATTACAAAAAAACTGTGAAAAAGACTATAAAGCTAAACTTGTGAAATAACCTCATGCTCTAGAAATTATTATGATAATCATTAAATAACAATTCCTCCTAATGAGAAACATTTGATGACAAAAAATTATCGACTTTTGATCAGAGCTGCACATTATTGTGTCCTTTCTACTGATAATGGATCTTTTAATCTAATTTTTTTATAAGCAATTGTAATTCCTGCGGAGGATGAGGAGAGACCACCTGCCCCCACCCATCCTCACCACCTTCTACAGAAGCACCATAGAGAGTGTTCTGACTAGCTGTCTCACTGTGTGGTGTGGAGGCTGCAGCGCCTCAGACTGGAAGAAGGTGAGAGAGTAGTAAGAACAGCAGAAAAGATCATCAGGGCTCCTCTTTCCCAAGCTCATAACATCAGCAATAAACCCTCACACCCCCACCATTGACTGTTCTCCCTGCAGCCCTCTGGGAAGAGGCTTTGAAGCATTCGATGCAGGTCCAATAGATTCTGCAACAGCTTCTCCCCCACCGCCTTCAGACAGCTGGACTGTTACAGACTCTGCATCACACTGACAACACCAAACCAAAATTCTGCATAATTGCACCATACATATTTAATGCTCTAAACTTCCATATCAATGCATGTTTTATTTTTTTTTGCACCGTGTTTTTTTCTCCCACATTGTTTACATTCCATCACTGCTGCACTTTATGGAATGAAATGTTCTGATCGCTGAACAAAACAAAATTTCACTCTGCCTAACAACATGACAATAAAAGTTTTCTAAGTCTAAGAACCTTATTTTGTGTTGATAAATAATTATAAGCACTTGTTTTAGAACTTTGAACTGCTTTCAAAGCTCATTGTATTTAGAGGGCAGGGATTATTGACAATCATGTATACTAACAGATTAAAGAATAATAAGCTTTTCACCTGCAAAAAAAAAATCAGCTGGGAACTTTGAACCTTGTATCTAAACTGAGCCGCCACCTCAGTATAGAAAATCAAACAGAACACGCAGAGTGATTGCACAGCAAAGGTTTGTGGTTTTATTTACAAGTAGACACTGTGATAAGAAGGGTCCAAATGTCAGACAGGTCAAATGGTTTCACCCTCCTGTCTTTTAGCCTTTGGCACTAAATACTGTGTTTGGCTCGCTTGTTTATTTTTCACATCGTATAAGTCAGTCCACTGTAAATCAGACTCCTACGTGTTGGTCTTATTTCATCCTTTGAGTTCAATTGCTTCACAGGGAATTTTAATTTATAGGTCCCTCCTGTATCTCCTACCACTATCCCAGCCAGTGGACTTCCCTGTTCTCTGCAGATGCACTCATGGCCCTTACAGGCCTGATGTCAGGTTTATGCCTGATGTAAATTACTCTGCTTTCATTTACTAGATGGTGGTGTTGTCCTTTGTTTTCAAGAGCTGTGTTTATCTGATAAGCAAAGATCTCTCAAGAGCCTTTTAGAGCCAGAAGACCTTTAGAAGTACATATTAATAGATAATTAGAAAACGATTTAAAAGCACTAGGTCATCTTATCTATAGGGGAACAACTCATGTTTCAGATGTTGCCCCAATTTTATTGTTTTCTTGACTTTGATGCGTTGATGCGTTCATTTACAACTTTTCTCTCTAGAAGCTGGGCAGTTTTCCTTTTTCCTGTCTCCTTGCTTATTACACCGGCTTCTCTTTGATTCCGGTGGGAAGAAAAATCACAAATTGTTTCCTGGCTTCAGCTGCAGGAATTAAGTGTCAAAGCTGAGACCTCTGAGAAAGACGCTGGTTGAGCAGTTCCATGTTGATCACTTCTGTAACCCGATACCGTAATTACAACCTCCCACGGTGACTGAAACTGGAGCTAGAGGAAAAGTGGGATTTCAGGTGGATGGGGTGAGTCTGAGTCCTTGTTGGGGCTAAAAGGGAGAAGAGCCACAGGGACTGAAAAGTCTGCAAAGTGAAATACTTTGTTGTATACCATAGTTTAGTCATTCATCATTATTTTTGATCATGTTTAATCATTACTTGAATAATTACATCTTTTCACAACCTTGCTTTTAATAAATTAGTGAATCCAAAAAAAGTTTAGACATTTTTGTAAATAATCTTATTTGCTAAACATTTCCCATTTATCTAAAACTAAAAAAATAATTAAATTATCTAATTATTTCTTATCTGATTTATCTTATCAGTGGCAGATTTACCATTAGGCAAAACTAGGCAGTTGCCTTGTGTCCCAAGTTCCTGGGGGCCCCATTAAACTCCTTTTATCTGTATGAAAAATGCAGCCATTACTTATTTATGCACATTAATTATGATTTTAGAAATCCTTTCGCTAAAATGCTCTGTTTGGTGACAACATATAAAAGCACCAAACTCTGCACTCCAGAGCAAGTATATTGGTAACCCCGCCTCCTGCTCTCCTCTAATTTGTCTGCTGTCATGATTCATGCAGCGATTATTTTATAAGCATGAAAAATGGAGAACAGATAAGCAGATCATGGCTTGTCTACAGTGATAAGGAGGACTGTGTTATTTACTTTTGCCGTCACCTTTTTGTAAACACAGGAAGAAGCAAACAGCTAAGTAGTGATTGGGAAAATCTTTCATTGCTTTTCAGACAGCTTGAAATGTCAGCTGAGCAAATTGTCAATATGAAAAGAAAAAGGTACGAGAGAAAACACAGAGAGGAAAACAAGAAGAAAAGGGACAGAGAGGGTCAAAATTTAGAGCAAATAATTCTATGTGTTGTCTTCTCATTTAAGAGGTTCCCATGTCTGCCTTTGCCAAGGGCCCGAAATTTCCTAAATCGGTCCCTCTTCATTGTAACTGTATAAGTTTAGTTTACTTGTCATCAACAAAAACTCAAAAAAGGCAAAACTACTGTATTAAAAACTATTTGGGGATTTTAAATGATTGATTGTAGCCTGTCTGAAAACACTAAATACTGGACTGTCTTCCTGCTTCTGGTTTGCTTGGAAGGGGAGGCATAGTGAACACCTCGAGAGTCGGGATGAAGCATGATAAGACCGTTTTTATCGTGCCAGGATTTGCTTCCAGAGTCAGTTTCGTGGCCCTGGATTGGGTTCACAGCAACATGAGCAAACCGACTCTAGCACAGTTAAAAGCATTTCATTCGATAGGAGCCATCAGATGCAGGTCCAGCAGATTCCAGAACAGTTTCTTCCACACTGCCATTAGACTGCTTTCTCCAAATTCGGAACGTTTCTAAACTCCGTAAGATGGTGACTTATAATGAGCTTGAGAGGATTATTCATGCTTTTGTCTCATCGAGATTAGATTATTGTAATAGTTTGTTCACCTGTCTTAACAAGAGGGAGTATGCGCGACTGCAGGTTGTGCAAAATTCTGCAGCACGCCTGCTCACTCACACTCGCAGGAGGGAACACATTACACCCATTCTCAAAAGTTTGCACTGGCTGCCTGTATTTTACAGGATGACCTACAAAATCCTGGTACTGACTTTTAGAGCTCTTCATGGACAGGCACCAGACTACATTAAAAACCTCATCCAGCCTTATGTTTCCATTAGGAACCTTCTGTCGTCCAATTTGAACTTGCTGACGGTTCGTCTGACCCATTTTAAGACCCGAGGAGACAGATCTTTTAAAGCTGTGGCGCCTCGCCTCTGGAATGAGCTACCTTGTACCATTCGTTCTCTTGTTTGTATAGACACTTTAAAGAAACAGCTAAAGACCCACCTTTTTAAACTTGTTTTTTACTTTAATACTGTGTTTACTGTTTCTGTATGTTGTTTTAATTTACATAAACTTTTTATAAATATGTGCAGCACTTTGTGACCCTGGTTTGTGAAAAGTGCTATAGAAATAAAGTTTACTTACTTACTTACTGCTGAATTTTGTGTAAAATGGGTTATTTTATTTATAAAAAAAACAACATTTATTTTAGAACTGTAAATATGAAGTCATATGTCTATATTACTTTTTTTTATGTATTTGTTTCTGTTTTCAAGGCTGCACTTCAAAAAATGAAATTGTCTAGAGCTGTTTTAAACAAAATCTATTTTTGTATACACTCGTGTATTCAAAATGATAAAATAAATATGTCTAAGTCTAAGGAGCCTAAGGCCACCTTAGAGGAACAAACAAACAAACGGAGGTTGTGCTGTATGATATGGAAGTCACTTTCCTCAGATAAATATCATTTTAAACACTAAAGTTTTATTTATTCCTCTGATTTAATGCTAGCATACATTTACATAACAAATGGCCTTTTACATTAGCAATGCAACTATACGTAGCAGTTACTAAGCAAAACATGTTTTTGTCTTTAAATACAATTTAAAACATTATTTACTAAATGAAATAAACAAATTTCATTTAGAATAATAATGTTCATAAAACAGTAAAATGGGTTTTAGTTACAAAGTGCTGCCACGTGAGTTAAATTTAGCATTAGCTTAAGATAACCCAAAGCGACAGAGTATGCATTTTGTTTACAAAAATAGTTAAAATGTTATGATAGTTTCTCTTTTATCTGTGCTCCATATATCAAGCAAAAGTAGGTTCATGTTTTGTTTTGCAGCTTATAGTACCTACACCTCATTTAACACCTCAAAGTTACAGCATGGCTCTTGCCATTGACAACAGTTAAAACTACAGAGGTAAACCAGGTTCTGCATTTGGAAAACTTCTGAAAAACTCTGTCTGTTTATAAATGTGGTTATTTTATGTCTGAATGCATAATATATATAATATATATTGGCTTGTAAAAATAGCAGTAAGACTGATTTTTTATTTGAAAATGAAATGTGTTTTAGTTGAGTCAGATGTTTTAAGATAAATAATCATGATATTTTGCAATTGCTCTCCTGATTTAACACTTTTTTTCTTAAAAAGCAGAAGGTAAGAAATAACATGATTAATTGTTTATTTATTGATTTATTGTAAAAAGGTAACGCCTTTAAAAGCAGATCGTTATTTTTATAAATTAAAGCAATAATAATTGAATATAAAAATTATAGGGTGGGGTGGGGGTGCCTATGTACTTACCAACTCAGATACTTCTTGACTTTGAGTCTCATCCAGTTGACTAAAAGACAAACAAAATCTTCATCTGTCTTCTATGAGGACCTGAACCTGAAATAAAGCTTGGATGGAAAATATGTGAAAAAACGCCTTTGGAAAATCTTCCTCAGCTCTTTGAATTCCAGGAAGTTCCACACCCTCGCTGCACCGTCTCCTACTGAAAGAGCCAATTAGCTTGTAGCAGTGTGAATGTGAGAGTGAGCCGGTACCATGTTTTCCACATTACAGATAACAATTGAGCGTCTGTGTTGTGCACTTTTACAGTGACCTCGATGTTCGGCCCTGTCTATTGTGAGGCAGGTGTGCTCTTCAGCTGCTGAAGCAGAAAAGATTTGGATCTGAAACCACAATCACAGGCACTTAAGTCCAGGTATCTCTTGCCTTTCAAGCTTAAAAAAAATGTTTAGCAGTTACATTTCTTATTGCACAGCATTAGTAAGAAATTACTTTTTTTTAAATAATAAATATAAGTTTGTTATTAACTTAGCCAATTGGTGAAACTATCATAAAACATTTTCAAGATAATCATGGTTGTTACTAGCAACGGCACACATCATAAGCAACCTTCAATAACATCCAAATTATTCTTTTTCCAGATGTTTAAAAAGATCCCACCAATTTCTTTGTACCAATACTTTTAATTTTAAATTCTTTAACTGTTTTTTTGCAAGTTTTCTCCTACTCATCACGCTATGCTGGATCCAGGACGGACTGTGAGTCTGAGCACAGACTCTCAGACTTCCCCTCCTCAGACACCTCCTCCAGCTCCTCTTGGGGAAGCCCAGCACGCTCCAGAACCAGCTGAGAGACGTAGTCCTGGACCGACCCGGGGTCTCTTTCCGGTGGGACGTGCCTAGGGGGCATCAAAAACAGATGTCTGAGCCACCTCAGCTGGTTCTTCTCGATGTGGAGAGGAAGAGCTTCTCCCAGTTGGCTGAGCTCTTCATCCTATCTTTAGGTCATGATCCAGATTTTATGACCAAAGGTGAGGGTAGGAATATAGACTGAGAGTTGAGCTCTGTTTTCACCATAATCTATTGATCTGCTGCTTCATTCTCCACTCATTTGTGAATATGACCTTTAGATACTTGAACTTCTCCACTTGAGGCAAGAACTCTCCTCCAACCTGAAGCGGACAAACCAACTTTTCATACTCAGCTGCAGAATCAACACAGCCCAAATCAGAGCAGAGGCCAAATTCTCTGGTCCCCGGACTCCCTGCAGACCTCTGCTGGGCTTAGAAATCCTCTCTATAAAGGCTATGCACAGGACAGATAGAATAAAAAAATTGTAAACCTGTTAGTTCATTTTAGGCTTTAAGCACTGAGAGTAAAAGCAAGATTTCACTATTAAAAGAACGACCATTGGTGGCTGTTTCAGTTTTGAAACACAACAAATAGGTGTTAGTATGGACTTACAGGTAAAAAAAAGTCATTTATCTCTGCTGGACTGTTTTAAAGGTATTACCTGTTAACAAATTTAAGAAGATGACTTAAAGCAAACAGAAAAATTTAAACTGACATTTGCCTTAGAGCTCCACAGCAAACAGTATCCAAATCTCACCATAATCCATCACAGACATAAAAGCATCAATCAGTTAAATCACCATTTTCTTATTATCCTAAATTAAATTAATAATAAATATTAATAGATGCACCTACAGTGCTTGAAAGGTATTTATAATCTCTAAACCCCTGGCTCTTGTAAATTCAATTACCGGTTAGAGGAATTTCTAGGTTTTATTCTAGCTGATATTTACATCGTATACAAATTACACTTCATACATAGTAGCAAAAAAAAGGCTTAAGCAAACTAAACATCATTTGACTTTCAGTTCAAAATTATCCATTCCTTTCTGTTTGTCTGTAACATATATCAAAGGTTTCAGGTGTTTTGTGGCAAAATATATATTTTTTTAAAATAATTTGTTATTACATTTTTAATGTTAAAGCATCCATTATGAAGTTTAAGCTTTTTTCCGCCCGTTTTTCAGTCCCCTTCAGCGATGGCTGCGTTCTTTATATCCCACAGGAAAAGATCCAGATTAAATCACTTCCTCCTACATTGTGATACTTTGGTGAGGGTTTGGACTACACTCGGTTTTGGGTTACGCCCTCAGACTCTCTCTCTCTCTCTCAATAATTTTTGAATCTAAAGACAGTCAGTTAAAGCTTTTAACTAAGACAGTACAGAAACAAGAAGATTCCTCTTTATTTCACCTGAAATAATGCAGGTTTTGGAGTTTTGGATTAATTACCTAAACATTACAACCAACAGATCTGTCAACAACACAGTTACTGAATCTAATTAAAATATTAATCTATATAAAGGTTTACAAAGTTGGTTAACCTAAGGATTGATTTTGTTTTAACTACTAATAGTAGTTGTTATGTTTTCCTCATCGTCATGGGTGGACTATGGACCTGATTGTTAAAGATGTACATGGACGTTTATAAGATATTCTCTCTCGCTTCCCCCCATCGTCAGGGTAATTAAGACCTTGAGCTTTGTGTGCTGGAGGCAGGGGCGGATTAAGAAATTTTGGCCCCCTGGGCCTGACATGGTCTTGGCCCCTCAACCCCCCGCGCGTGCGGGCGCACACACATGCACGCACTATGCAAGAAATACTGTATACTGTGAACAGACATGCACACTGTCCTGTACAGAAGAGTGCACATACTGCACACACAATATTAGGTATACCACACAGACACTGACAAGCACAGGTTTCACACAGATACAGGGGGAGGGGATAAATGGCCTAAAAATAAACATTTTGGAAAATGATTATGCCCACTTCAGTGATGGTGCATTGGGTCATTTGAGAGATATTATGTATTGGAAGTTGGTAGCTATCATGAAATAAACCCCCACCCCACCCAAAAAACTAAATCGGACATGATTTTTGCCCCCTTTTCCTCCCTTCTATCATTAAAAATAAAATAATATCTTAGGAAAACACTTTGGCATAACGGCAGCTGTGCAGCAAATTGAGGCTCAAAGTCTGTATCTATTTGTGGTTAAGCTTGAGGAGAAGGAGAAAGGTCATGGCCAGTTCATGGTACAAGGGCTGCATGCAGGTCAAGATAGCCCATTTCCAAGAATGCTATAGTGGCTGGACAGGCACTGGACATGTCCGGAACTCAGTGTCAGACGTGGCTGCCGAATACTTGGATGAAGTGAAGCAGCTGACAGATCTCATGCTGCCCTATCTGAAGACTGTCCTGGCCAGGCAGAGGATGGATGAGGAGACCTTCCCAATGGACCCTGTCAGTGAACAGGCTAGTAACATTGATGGCACCCCTGTGCACAACATTGGGATGGAGAGACAATGTGGCAAGGTGGACTACAAACTGAAGAAGTTGGGCACACTGAACGCAGTCAATAGGTCAATAATTTTACGGAAGTGCCAGGAGCTTCAGAGGTTTCAAGGCAGCAGCACAAGCAAAAAGGGAGGTTGAACTCAACTGGAGTAAATTCAGGAAGGCAAAATTCGAGAGTAGGGCAGATGAGAAACAAGAGATGGCTCAAAGAAAGGAGAGTAAGAGACTAGACATGCTGGACACTGAAATCTTTTTATGGCCCCTTCACGATAGTGGGGAAGTTGAAAAGTTCCTTGTGGATGAAAGTCTGCACAAGAATGCAAAGCTGCAGAGAATGAAGCTTGAGGTTCAGTTTGCCAGAGAAAGCACCAAGCTTCTGCCTAAAGTCAATCCTATCTTCACAATCCAGGTGACACTTCCCAGAAATGGCGAAAGTGCAATTCTCCAAGTCATAATGGATACTTAGAATTTTATGGTGGTGGTAAGTATTCATGAAAACAGGTAGCCTAACATTAGTGAATGGGTGAATTCTGGAAATAACCTAAAAATCTTACACAGTGCACCTTTAAGCAAGGGGTTTCTTTCGTGCTTTCAATTTTGCAAAATCATCCACCACATAATTGAAGTCCAACTCTCTTGTCAGCTCACTCTCAATTGCCATTAGAGATAACGCATTTAATCTTTTCTGAGTCATTCTTGTGCGCAGCTCATTTTTTACTCTTGACAAAAGAGAGAATGAGCGTTCTCCCTCACAGTTACTGACCGGTAGAGTGAGAAAAATCTGTAGCGCAATGTATGTATTAGGAAACGTAGGCTGTAGTCCAAAATGTATTATTGTTTTGAGCAGTCCTGAAGGGGTCCTCTCCTCATCAGTGTTGTTGAGCTGTATAAAAGATTTGAACTGTATAAGCTCCTGTCCAAGACTTTCATTGAGGTCAGATGGGTATGATTCAGTGAGAATCTTGGCCTTGTGAAGGACTGAAGCATTGGACTCTGTATCCAAAGAGAAAAGGACACTGAACAAATTGTTCAGATGT
This sequence comes from Cyprinodon diabolis, assembly GCA_030533445.1. Taxonomy (NCBI): domain Eukaryota; kingdom Metazoa; phylum Chordata; class Actinopteri; order Cyprinodontiformes; family Cyprinodontidae; genus Cyprinodon; species Cyprinodon diabolis. The sequence goes on along the minus strand of CM060067.1, from coordinate 41,998,251 downwards.
TTGTAGGCCTCCAGACTGTGATTAAGGCTTGAACTCAGTTGATCAATAGAGGCAATAAATGTCTCTATTTGAAACAGTTGCCTTCCCTCAAGCACAACATCTGGGGATGCTGATTCATCAGCAAACTTTTTACGTTTCCTCGTCCGTTCAGCCCTGTAAGATGGGGTGCCACCCAACATGTTTAAGGCTTTCTGCTCAAAATGATCAAATAGATCTCTTTGGGAGAGAACAAAGGTGCGCAGAGATTCCAGCAATCTAACTGCTGTACCAAGGTCCATGTCTGCTTTTTGAAGTTGCAGACTTGTGGCCTGAAATCTGGACAGAACAGTGTCCCAAAAGCCTGCGATGAAGGCCATCTCAAGTGAATCCAGCTTCCGCACTAGACTGTCAGCTTCAGTTCGTGTGTCTCGTTTCTCTGTTTCATCAGTGGAAATAACCTATAGTGCTGCTTTTATTTTACTGTAGTTCTGCCACAGTGCTTTGGTAGATTCTGCACGGCAACTCCAACGCGTGTTGGATAAAGCTTTAAGTGTGAGATCTATGTTGGAATTGCCAAATACCCTGTCCCATCGGTGTGTGGATGCAGTTGTGAAGTTGTAAATAGACTGAATCAAGTCAAAATACTTAGAGACTTCATTTCCACATCTGTCAATGCTGTTGACTCCCACCAAATTCAAAGAGTGAGCTGCACATGGAATATAGTGTATTAATGGGTTGCTTTTCTTTAAGTGAGCCTGCAACCCATTATACCTCCCTGACATGTTGCTGGCATTATCATAAGCCTGCCCCCTGCAATTTGACAGCTCTAACCCTAGATTTTCCAACACAGACATGACACAGTTAGCCAAACTTTCACCTGTATGGCTAGTAATGGGCTCAAAACCCACAAAGCGTTCAACAACACTGCCCTCTTTGCTAACAAAACGGAATATGAATGTCAATTGGTCCACATGAGATAAATCTGGGGTTGAATCCACAATGATAGAGTAGTATTTGCTTGCTTGCAGTTCATCTGCTATAGCCTGTTTGGTTTTTGCACCCATCAATTCAATGAATTCCTCACAAATGGTGGAGGACAGATATGAGGTATTACCTCGACCCATCTGCCCAAACTTTCTGATGTGATCCTTTAGAAAGGGATCAAATTCAGCCAGGACCTCCAGAATACCAAGGTAGTTCCCATTGAGAGGAGACCCTAACGATTCATTTTTACCCCTAAATGCAAGGCCCCTTTCTGCAAGGAACTTAATGACTGCAACAACTCTTTGTAATACCTGCCTCCAATAGCTGCTCTCTGCCTGAAACTGTTTGAACAGGTCTGCATCAACTGTGGCACCTTTGGCGCGGTTCAAGACTGCTTGCATGCAGGTTATGTGCTCAGCACTTCGCTCATGTTCACCAAATCTTTCTGAGTGTTTCCAATCACAATAGCCTGTCACAAAAGAATGCGTTTTTGGGGAAAACAGTTTGCATGCAAAGCAGTAAACATTACCAGTAGAGGGAGAGTACATCAGCCACTCTCTTTGTACTCGTTGTCCATTGGGCAAGTGTGAAGTAAAATGTTCATTGTTTAGGCATCGGGTTTTGGCTCCTAGCCCACTGTTCCTCACAGAAGCTGGATAATGGCTGTGACGGTTGTGAAATGATTTTGCACCTCTTTGAATAAGAACTTCCTTCATTGACTCAGTGAGAGTCTCAGCCCATTTAGCGGGATCACTAGGTAGAGTTGTCACTGTAGATGGTGTTGAAGAAAGATTCAGCTCATTTTCTATGCTGTCCAGAGGTGCAGTGACCTCACATTCATCCGAGCAACTGGCTACTGCTGAATTGGTTGAATCATAAGCATCAGAAGCATTTGGTTCAGTGTCTACACTTGTAGTGGTCTCAGGATCTTGGGAGCTACATGCTAGCTCAGGTGCATTGCTAACCTTAGCTGAATTTGCAGTAGCATTTATAGAATTGCTTTCAGCAGATGTCTTTGTACTGAAGAAGCTGGAGATATTTGGAACACTCTCAAGTAAAACTGATTCCTTTTTTTTCTTTTCTTGCTTAATTTTTTTTCTAGCTCCTCCACTTAAACGTTTATGATCCATATTTCCCTTCTTTCTTTGCACATTGGCTCTTTGCCTATCACAACAGATAAACCAACTATGTGTGTGTGTGTGTGTGTGAGTTTGTTTGTGTGTTTATGATCGGTGCTGCTTCCTTCAAGTGTGTGAGGTGATTTAGAAAACTAGCAACCCAGCATCAACACTCCAAAGCAGAGAATAACAGCTTACTAGCATAGACAATTGAGAGCAGAGAATCAACTGATTCGTCTGATAGACAGCAGGAGAGCAGAGTGGTCAGTGATGATCGAATCAAGAAAATGTCTAAATGGCAAGGGAACAGACTGATTTGTACTGAGGAGAAAGAGAGAGAGAGCCAATCACAGTGAAATATATTCCAAAAGAGCCAAGTGACTAGCTGAAGGCAGGGACAAATGCCTTGGAGTGACCAACAAGAGTGCAAAGTACCAAATGGCAAAATGTGGGAAGACCAACAGGCAGATCTGCTTTTACCACTTATCTTCACAACCAAAAAGTCGCTAAATGATGTTTTTAGTCGCTAGCCAGGTATGGCCAAAAGACACGAAATCTAGCGGCAAAGTCGGTCAATCACACTGACAGTGAAACAAATATTTTGAAAAGATAATAATTGTACAACTTTGTGCACTTTTTTCTTCTATCTAAATATTTTCACAAAGGACACCAAAATGTTGCTATCTGCAGGCAGCTTGCTAGCTATGATGGCAGCAACGATGTCTGCCAGACAGGAGAGAGTGGTCAGTGACGATCGAATCGAGAAAATGACAAAATGGGTCAAAGACCAAAAAGTTATTAACTGACAGCAGTGACAAATGTCAGACTGTAAACTTTTTCGAAAGAAAAGGACAAAATGGGAAGATGCTGATAGTAACAGCAAAATGGAAAATATAAGAATTTCCAAGTAATGCTCAACTCAAGTGTGTGTGTTTGTGTGTGTGTGTGTGTGTGCGCGCGTTAAACTTCTTGTTGAATGATTTCAAATTATCTCTGAGTCTGAACTGAGGGAAAGGAAACCAAATTTTGAGCAGTCTCTCACGAGTTCAAAATACCAAATGAGGAGATTCTAAAAGAACAGACCGGTTTATGAAAGACTCGATGGGGGAGGGGCACAGCTAAGAATACTTGAGTGAGATTCTGTGATCCAAATTCGAGATAGAGCTTTTTGATAATGATAATTTGTCAGAGTAAGGTTGTGTAATCAAAATTTGAGAATGAGCTTTGTCAATCAATCAAGAATATTTGCATTAAGTTCTGTGATCAAAATTCAGAAACAACCTTTAATAATTGATAAAGAATATGTGAGTGAGGTTGTGTGATCCATCCAATTTGAGAATTAGCTTTGATAATAATGATTGAGAGCCTCTGGCCCTCTGTGGATCATGGCCGCGGGGCCAATTTTGCCTGGCCCCTTGGGGCCTCTGTGGGTCGTGGCCGCGGGGCCAAGTTGGCCTGGCCCCTTGTTGCCTCTGACCCTCTATGGATCGGGGCCAAGTTGGCCTGACCCCTCGGGGCCTTTGGCCCTCTATGGATCATGGCCGCGGGGCCAAGTTGGCCTGACCCCTTAGGACCTCAGGCCCTCTGTGGGTCGTGGCCGCGGGGCCAAGTTGACCTGGCCCCTTGGGGCCTCTGGCCTTCTGTGGCTTGCGGCCACGGGGTCAAGTTGGCCTGGCCCTTTGGGGCCTCTGGCCTTCTGTGGGTCGTGGCCGCGGGGCCAAGTTGGCCTGGCCCCTTGGGGCCTCTGACCGTCTATGGATCGTGGCCGCGGGGCCAAGTTGACCTGGCCCCCTGGGGCCTCTGACCCTCTATGGATCGTGGCCGCGGGGCCAAGTTGGCCTGGCCCCTTGGGGCCTCTGACCGTCTATGGATCGTGGCCGCGGGGCCATGTTGGCCTGACCCCTTGGGGCCTCTTACCCTCTATGGATCATGGCCGCGGGGCCAAGTTGGCCTGACCCCTTAGGACCTCAGGCCCTCTGTGGGTCGTGGCCGCGGGGCCAAGTTGACCTGGCCCCTTGGGGCCTCTTACCCTCTATGGATCATGGCCCCTTGGGGCCTCTTACCCTCTATGGATCGTGGCCGCGGGGCCAAGTTGGCCTGGCCCCTTGGGGCCTAAGATTATTATTTTTGCAAAAGTAGTTTTGCCTGGGTCGCGGCCCCGGGGCCAAGTTGGCCTGGCCCCTTGGGGCCTAAGATTATTATTTTTGCAAAAGTAGTTTTGCTTGGGTCGCGGCCGCGGGGTCAAGTTGGCCTGGCCCCTTGGGGCCTCTGGCCCCCTGGGCCTGGGCCCGGTAGGCCCGGTCATTAATCAACCTATGGCTGGAGGAGACTTCAGCTCAGTTTTGTCTGGCATCACCTTTAGGAACTCCGACTAATTCTTTACTGGAGAAAATACCACAAGCATGAACAAACTTTGTTTTTTTCTGAAGTGTTTGAATGCCACTGGACGTTTGCTGCAAATCAAATTGACAGGAGACTCAGCCACTGATGGGTCTTGCCTGAATGGTGTGTCAAGAAACTGCATAAAATGCAAAATCTAAAGATGAAAAATATTTCAGTCCTGCACACGCCATATACTGTAGAATGAACAAGCACAGCCTCCTAGAGAAGAGTAAGGCAAAAACTGACAAGACACAACTACCAAATGATTTAGATTTTTATCTAATGGCCATACCCCCTGTCCCTCTGGGCAAACATCCAGATCTATCCCACATTACAAACAATTACTGGGCTTTTTTTTTTGTTGCTTTTATTCCATTGGGAAAAAAAACACACAAAAAAACACATCAAAATCTTATTTATGGTCATTTAAAATTTACAAATATATTAAAAGTATTTTTTTTTAAATTAAAAAATCAAATAAAACAATTTTTTATTTAACACAAGAAAAAAAAAACTTTTAGGGAATGGCTAAATATATATTTTCTGGAACAGAAAAATCTCAGTTAAGTAATTTGCAAATATTAGAAATAGGAGTAAATTTAGACTTTCTAACAAAAATAAATAAATAAAGATTGTAGTTTTATAGTCATTGTTGAGATCAAATGTCAGTAATGCAACAGGAGTGACTCCCCCTGAAGTCCCATTCCTGCGATGGTGTTTATTTAAGGAACTGTTCGCATAAGGCTAGGCACTCCGGTTTCCAGCTGAAAGCTACAGTAAGTAACGTAAATGCTGACTACAGCCAGCATTTCCTCTAACTTCTCTTCTAACGCCTCTTATTTGTTGTGAGAAGAGAAAGTTCTTTTAAGTTTGTAAAAAATGCTAAATAGGACTCAGACCTTCATAGCTGAGCATGTAAATCATAGTTTTTGGAAGACTCTTTGTGATAGAAAAACAATCTGTTTCATTTTTGTGTGTTCATAGTTAAAATAAGAAAGTTCTTAATTATTTTTTTTTTTTACCTTTTTCAGCTTACCTGGAGTTGCAATTGGTGTCTGAGTTGAGCTTAAATTGTTCGGTAGATTGGACCCATTTAACATTGATATGCTTGACATCACATCCAGCGAACAGTGTGGGAACTTCTGACTCAAAGGGTGTGTTCAAATTCTATCTGGACCGGGTCGTTCTAAGTCCGTGAAAATAAGGCCGGAAGAGTTTGGCTATGGATTCAAACACCTCCAGCCTTCTCTGGCCCGTATGCTCTGTCATCTAGCAACCATGGTAGTTGACACACAAAGCAGGCAAGAATGAATACCGAACTTCTTTAAAAAAAAAATAGAATCTGTGCTTAAATGTTAGCCAAACGCATTTCCACAGGGACACATAAAATCTTTCAATAAATCAAAAATTACCCGCCACATATTTAACTTGTTTGAAACAACTCTTCTCATTAATTTCAGAGATGCTGCCTTGCTTGGACTCGCAGTATATCACCCGATACCCAAGGCTACGTATAGTTACACTGGAGCTGTCCTTTAAAACGGACAAAAAGAAGGATGCATTTGTCAGCCGGATCACAAAGAGTCTTCTAATCTGAACAGACCTCCACGTAATTGGCCGAAAAAATGTGTCCCTTGGAGGACGAAGACGCTGAATTTGAACTCAGCAAAAGTAATTGAAAGAAATTAGGCTACAGGCTTTCCGAAACGTTAACAAATAATCCACTGGACTTTGTTTCAAAGTTTGAAGACCTTTCACTTACCATCCAGGAAGCTTTTTCAAATCAGAATGTCAGAAATAGCGTTGGTTTCGAGGCTTTATAGAGTAACAGAACGACTGTGGCGTCGGAATTCTCATCCAGTGACATTTTAATTGTAAGGGTTAAATAAAAAGGCTATTTAAAAGATACTTTTCAGTAAAAACTTACATAATGTCTGTTTAAAGCTAATGAAAGATTTGTTTATGGCATTTGATTTAAGTACAACACAAAATGGTTCCCAATTATTTAAGCACAGCTAAATATAAACTTAAACATTGGTTCAGTTGTAAAAAACAAAAACAATCATTTATTATTTTTATTTTGAATTGCACTATATCAATATATGTAGTTTTTGTGTTTTTTTGTTGTTGTTGAATAAACTAAGGAAATAAACTTTAGCAATCATGGATAAGCTAAGGTTTTAATTATTAAAAACATGTGCTAATAAAGCAGAAAACAATAAGCTATGGATTGATCTCATCTGGACTGTTTTAAAGATATTACATGCTGTCAACATGTTTAAAAAGACAAATTAAAATAAACAAGCAAAAAATTACATAGTATAAATCTGTCTTATGAATCAAAGGCTTATCATACTATAATGAGTCAGGTCTGCTGACACACATTTCTGCTCCGAGAAACTAAGCAACATATCATAAATCAAGTGTGTTTATCGATTTCTACATATGGTTTCCAAGTATAAGTCAAGATAGAGGTGTGTGAATGTGTTTCAATCGATGACATTCATGCCCGACATTGAGAGTCTGTCTGTAAACTTGAGCATATGTCTTTAATGTGTTTAACTTTATGTCAGGACAGATTTACGTTCTCATACTCCCCGTGGTCCGAGTCCTCCAGCTCTATACCCGGCACCAGGCTGTAGTACTCAGTGGACTGAGTCAGATAAGCCTTCTCCCTGTCAGCCGAGTCTTTCATCACCTCTGTCACACTGACCGTGTCCAGCTCTGTCTTGTTGGCCCCGTTGGGCTCCTGGGAGCCCTGATTCCCCTCTGTGGAGCTGGAGCAGGACGCTGGGGGAAGAGACTCCACAGAGCTGAGCTTGATCTCCACCTCTTCGTAGATGTCCCGAGTGCTGCCCAGGAGAGCCGAGGCCGGCCGCAGCAGCAGCTGGTTCTTCAGGATTCCCTCTCTGCCGGAGTCAGCAGCTCCTCCCTGCTCGGCCCCTGGAGGCTGCGGTTTGTTGGGCTGTTTATGGTTGTTGTAACCAAAGCTGGGAGCCCTCTTCTTGGAGGAGCTGAAAGCAGGTGTTTCCTTTTTCTTCCTCTTCCTCCCGCAGCACCAGCAGAGCAGCAGGGCAGAGAGGATAAGCAAAGGGAGCACGATGAAGAGTGCTGTAAGGCCGGCTGGGCGGCAGATGTCACTGATCCTCAGAGACCACACCGTCCTCCCGGCCAGGTGTTCAGGAGAGGAGCATGTCAGGTTTCCCACAAGATCCTCCAGCCTGGTGGTCCTGTTAGCCTGCCGGCCTGCCTCCAACACCTCCAGGAACAAACAGGAGCATTCCCAGAGGTTCTCATCCAGCTCTAGTCTTTCAAGACTGCGTATCTGCAATAAATCACCAGGGAGGGAACGTAGCTGGTTCCCCCGCAGATCCAGCCTCTGGAGATGATCAGAATCCTGGAGAAAGTCTTTGGGGAGCTCCTGAAGGAAGTTCTCACTCAGATCCACCTCAATCAGACTGGGCTGCCCTGCCAGGAACTGCTTTGGTAACGCTCTCAGTCTGTTCCGACCTAAGTAAACCCTCTGCAGTTCAGAAGCTTGTTTACCACTAACATAAATAAAGCTGATGTTACAGTTGGAGAGATCCAGAATCTGTGCTTTGGTCCCATTGGTGAACACAGACCAGTGTACATGACTGAGTGCAGAGCCAGAGAAGTTCAAGCAGCAGGAAGTTGCCAAACCTTCAGAGGGAAACTGGGATAAAATCGTTGCTGGTGGACAAACACATCCGATAACCGGGCCGGCCTTTAACAGGAAGGTAGAAAGAAGAAGGAGATCCCAGCGGAGAACCATCTCTGCAAAAAAAAAAAATAATTTCATCAGACCACATCCCCATCGTAATTTATCTGCTTCCTCAGCCAACCTACCTGCATCCCCGTCTCCCCCACAGAGTAAGAAGGAAGCTGTTATACTCTGATAAACTCAGCAGTTTCTCAGGGGACTCCTGTTTGCTCTGAGGATTGTAAATGTTGGCATGGTGACAGGGATCAGTGGGGAGTGGCGGTCCTTCGTTTGCCTGCAGGAGAGGAAACAGATGCTGTGGTGAAAGGCTTCAAATATATAAATATTTGTTACCCTGTCCTTCAGTAATCCTTTTACCAGCTAATCAGCACAACAACCACAACTTTACAACCTTAACAAAAGTTCATTTATTTTAGTCCTTTCATTAAAAAAGTGAAACCTAATTATGATACAGACTCTTTTTACGCAGAGCAACTCATTTCAGGCATTGGTGTTTATGAATTTTGACGGGCATACTGCACAGCTGTTGAAAATTCAAAATTTCAGTTTTACAGAAAATGCTAATTTCACAAAGGTTAAAGCAGAAACATCAGTTTGCTGAAATATATTCCAGGCTGTCGAGGCTGTCGGCTACTTCAAGGATTATTAGGTTAGTTTTGAGCTACAGCACATTCAAAACAAGGTCTTAGCCAATCACAGGTCTCATTTACAAATAAAATGCAAATAAAAAGGCCTGATGCAAAGGCCTTTTTCATCTTTAGATCAGGAAAGACATCTCTGAAATTATCCCCCTTTGAGAATTGTCTTAAATCAGGAATGTGACATTTGCAGCCCATGTAAATAAGTTTGTGTTTGGTGATTCTTGAAGATTTAACCTTAAAGAGTTATGGAATAAGTCCTGTTGCTTGTGCACCCTTTTCTGGGACACTTTTTCCTTCCACTCAACTTTCCTTAGATATTCTTCGATAGAGAGGAGATAGTGTCTTTGGTAATTATCTATTTGGGATTACCCTCTGACTGTGTGCTGCATAACCATTAAGCCGGCAGTCTTCCCCATGATTACAGTATATACCCCACAAAAGAATATTTCTGAATGAAAAATCTTTTTTTTTTTTTTTGTTTTTAGGTGAGATTTACATTTTGGTGAAACTGAGGTGTGAGTTTCTTTGGCTATAAATCATAATAATCTAAATGAATAAAATAATGCTTTATATTTTTGTAAAAATCTGTATATGAATTTCAACCAAAATAAAGCTGTTGTCACAATTTTGTTAACAGAATTTTACAGGGTAGGTAACGAGGTATATTTTTCTTTCATATATCTAATCAAATACCAACAAAAGAAGTACGTTTAGTTAAATATCCAAAACCTGACACTAAAAATTATATTTTTGTCACATCTATCACCTTATATTTAATTACTGTTTTGGGAAACATGAAAAGAAATTGGGAGGAACTGATGTTTTCAAGACATAAATAAAGTAATTACTAGTCACCTCCTGAAATGCATGTACAGTGGGGCTGCCTCAGCCTAAATGCAGCACATGTGGTGAACGTAAACAAGGCCTGCCATTCCTCAATGACCGACACGTGAAACAAACAGGATGCAGAAAAGGGTGCTTGTTTGTTTTTAACGTTGATGATGTCAGCCGGTCTCCAGCGCTGAAGACAGGAGCTTCATGGGATCAACAACTTTACCCAAACATATATGCAGTAAGTGAAATGCTTGAAACTAATACTCAAATATGCAGCTAATCCAGAGTAAAACCAATTTAAAGTGGGGAAACAGGTTAGCTTAAACAATGATCAAAGGACTGTGCACCAACTGAGGACCCCATGATAGCTGCACAGTACTTAAACCTAAATCTGAAGGCCAAAAGGCTTAATTTCTCAGTTCAGGTCAGTAATTAACAGTGAGAAACAGAAGCACCACCCCTTAGCTATCGAGTGTCACTCCCATTGACGTCACACACAGCTGTAATGGACACCTTGATTGAACGGAGGACCTTCTCTTCTGGAATCAATAACGTTTTCTTTTCCTAACTTGTTTTTTTCTGTTGATGTAACAAAAATGACGCAAACCTGCGGAACTTACAGTTAAATGCCAATGTTTTGCTCTGACGTCTGGTGTTGTAGGAGGTTTCTTCCTGTTAAAAGGGAGTTTTTACTCTCCACTGTCGCTACAAGCATGCTCAGTGTGAGGTTTCCTTAAATATAAAACTTTCAATCAATTTGACTGTATGACCTGGTGAACTGTAAAGTGCCTTGAGATGATGTGTTGAGACTTGGTGCTATATAAATAAACTGAATTGATTGCCATTAGTTCGCAAAATCCCAGTGAGATTGCACTGATCCAGACTGAATGGTCCACTTGCCCTACCAGTTATGTGGATTGGGACGGCCCTTGATGTGGCAGACCCTCTGAGGGTTACTGCTCAGGGTTAGTGTTTAGGGGCCGGTTTGGGATTGGGCTAGAGACTTGGCAAGAACAGCATCCATCGCAGAATTCAAAGGTCAAAACAGGAGCTGACCTCAAAGAAAACAAGTACCTGTCTAACTTTTCCTAATATTCTTTGGCCCATAAAGACATCTGTCATAAAACTTACCCAGAAAACATCATTCAGCTGAGCATGGTGTTGGTACTGTGATGGTCTTAGCATGATTTGTTGCTACTGGACCTGCAATTAGTAGTGGCTGAAAAAGATCATTGCCATAAACAGGGGGCCATATTCCTTCAAGGTGGTGTGAGTTTATCGTTTTCTCATACTAAACAAAAGCAGAAAGAATATCTACGAGAGTGAAAGCTGTGTCACAGCATTGCACCGTTTGGTTTAACACCACTGGGATTTGAAACCTCTACCTTTGTAATGACATATGTACACATATCCCTCCTGCCAAAAACCAACAATAAGACCCCAATCAAGCTCTTTTATCTGCTATTACTGCTGTTTGATAAAATGCACAGGCTTTATCTGTTTGACTTCTCCAATCAAGGGACCTGATGTCTTTCTATCATACCATGTTCTTCTCGTTCCACCTTTTAAATCAAATAATTTCTAAACAAATGATGGGTCTGCATGTACACCGAATTATACTGCAGTATTAAAAGAAATCCAGCATGTATTATTTTTGTTCCATCTTGTCACATTTTGACCTCTAACTTCAATGTATTTTATCGAGATCTGAGTCACTAGATCAGCTTTAAGTAACTGTGAAGTAGTAGAAATTATGCATGTTTCTCCACAAACATGCCTCCATGTTTTTAAACTGGACATAACTAACAGATAACTGATGGCATTGTCTCTGTAAAATACTTTGAGATGACATGGGGAGTGAATTGGAGCAATATAAATAAACTGAATTGAACTCTAATTTAGTGTTTATTCAACATTTTGTGCTTTCTGTCCCCATTTTATAGGTTTGGACTGATATTAACAATAGTCTTCTGTTGTTATTGTATGCTTACATTTGTTTCTGAAAAAATACAATTTACGTTTCAGAGGAGAATCAAGAAAAAAAAAATTCTGATGTACTATACCAAAAGTTACCCCCATGTTTCTCTGAGAGGAAACTTATGTTTAGCTTTTTCTTTATTTAAATCAACATAAATATAAAGAGTTTTGCAAAAACTAAGATTATGGCAAAAAAGTGGCAGAATGTTACTTTGAGCAACCCCCAAATAGTACTGGTTTGTTGTTCTTGTAATTACAGTGCTTATAACAGCATTGTTTTAAAATCGTCCTCTTGCAAGAGCCAATGGGCATCTTTGCATAAATAACATAAGATAATAATACTATTGACAAAAAATGGATAATATTATTACTGTTTTCTTTATTTCAAAAGTCAGCTATGTTGTCTGCCTGAGCTATAAATAAAAGTATATCTTAAAGTCATTTAGTCTCCCACAACCTTTCCAAAGCAAAACAAATCAAAAAGAGGCAACATAAAAAAGCCCAGAATGGGCTATTTCTGAGAATATCAGCAGGTCCAGAGAGACCCTTAAACAAAGGCAGGAAGTGAAGGCCCATGCACAAAAACTCTGTGTGCTTTCTCTGTTTTTAAACAAACCTAAATCAATGTTTCTTGGTGCAGTCTCCAGTTAATTATTTGCTGAGTACATCTGCAGGGAGTCTTGGGTTTATTGGTCCAGCTGTAGACAACATACAGGCTGAACTGGCCGACCTTGCAAACATGTGATGTAGCAGATTTAGAAGTTCTTGTCTGGATGTTAGTAAGATTCACTTCATTCCCTCATTGAGCTCAGTTTGGGTCGACCCAACCTCAGAGCATATCATTGTGCCAGATCAACTTTACTCTTCTTTTTTGTTATTTATTTATTTATTTTATTGACAAAAAACAGGGTAAAAGCTTTCATAATGACTTTAAAAAGTCAGCAAGTAATCACTGGTAGATGAAACACGTTGTATACCTTTCAAGAAAGTAAAAAAACAGCAGAAAAAGGTTAAAACAAAAAAGGGCCTTTAAAGTGATAAAAGAGATGACAGTTTGATCGAACTTGTGTAAAACAAACCGGTTCTTAGCTGATTTTTGGAAACACCACTAAAACATCAACAAGAATCAAGACACAGCCAGTCTAAAAACTCATTTTCATTAGATCATCTTGAGGAACGCTATCTAGCTCCTAATGCTGGATTAACTGAGTTTGCATAGTTGGGACAATTGCAGAAGATCATTAAATAAAGACTATTATTTCATTTCCGGATTTTGTAATAAAAACTAAAGTTGTTTTTAAATTGATTGTATATGATGGACCATCAAGAAACAAATGGAAATGTTCAAACTTGGCCTGCAATCTCTGTACATTGTCACGAGATTTCTAAGGAACCTTTGACATTATAGAAAATTAAGTATAAATATTTCCCTTTTGTAGTCAGCTTCAATAAAGACTGAGGAACACAGATACAGATACAGCAGATACAGCAGGTCAGAATTAACTGGGAGGGTTAGGATGGAGTTAAATACTAGAAAGGCAAAACTCAGGGCGAGGAATACCCCAACAATAGAAAACAAAAATAGTTTTTATGTTGATGAACGGCAAAATGTGAGTTCTCTAGAAAACACAGTTTAACTGAATTGGTTATAAGAGATTTTTTGAGAAAACCATGTGAAATCCTCAATAGAACATTTAACCCCTAGTATTCCTTATCCAACTTGCAAAGCAAGAAAAACTCTTCTTTTTGTAACTTCGAATCCTCCACCAGGTCCTTACTGTGAATTCTTAGACAAATTTTCAGAATTCCTATCAGATTTGGTTATTGAATACTGAAAGGGTCATCATAGTGGGGGATTTTAACATCCATTTTGACATTGAAGGCGATAGCTTAAGAGCAGCCTTTAATGCTATCTTAGACACTATTGGCTTTGTTCAAAATGTGAAAAGTCCCACACATTCTCATCTTCATACTTTAGACCTTGTGCTGACATATGGCATAGAATGTGAAGAAATAACGTGCTGCAGAGGGCAAAAGTTCAGTTCATTCCCCTTCACAGGTTGATGATTTTGTTGATGGGGTTGCTAGTTCTCTGCGTACTGCCTTAGATAACACAGCCCCATTGAAAAGGAAAAAAAACTTAAGAAGAAGATTAGAAACCACCATAGAAAAATGAAAAATGATTTTGGGTTTCCTCAAATTGCTTTACATTTAAATCTGTCAAGTGGTTTGTTATTTACACAAAGTAAGAGGGTTTCAGAAATAACATTCTTATATGTTTTTTTATCCTATTTACCCATAAAGAGCATTAAAAGCGAGACCCAAAGCCCTAATATATTGATAATTTAAATCTCGCATGGGCTCTTGACACATTTTGACTGAAACTGGACTCTCTAGTCCAGTCTGGTACCCTGCAACTTTAGCAAAGTCCAGATCGCAGGTTCTTTTTTCAATCTGACAAGCATCTGTTTTTTAACTGTGAAAAAAGATCACAGTGGGCTCAACATGGTTTTATTCAAATTCAGGGCCATGCAGATCCTTTTCCTCTGCATATTTTTGAGGATTTTATGATTTGAATCCAACCCATGGGGTGCTCTGTGTCTACATATAGTCTCCTGAATGTTACCTGTGTGGTTATTTGCATGCTGTTAGGCTATGTACGGGTCTTTTGTTTCAACTGATAGCCATCAACAGAAGCTGCATCAGTTTGAAACAAAAAGAACAGGAAACAAGTTGATGTCTGGTCGCTTGGTTATTTGCTTAAATTTGGAAGCTTTGGTTCAAATGTTCACAGCTATTTCTGAGCAAGTTTTAAACCAGAACAAGAGTCTTGGCATTCTTAGGTAAAGATAACGGAGAATTCAGATAAGTGGAGGAAAGGTTGGAGCTGTATGTAGAGCTCTGTATAAAACATTAAGTGGAAACAGCAAAAACACAAAAATATGAGCTGATTGCACTACACAGAGCAGAAATATACAGTACTGACTGACCTTTTGAAAGTGTTTTAGAGAGAGAAAGAAGACTTAGATCTAGAGGCTGTGAGTGATCTCACTCTCTAACAATGTGAGCTGGTGCTTCCTCTTTGGCAGCCAAGCCTTCTCTGAAATAACGGTTTAATGCTTCCAAACATCAGGAAGTATCTGATGAAGAATCAAGGCTGCAGCTGAGGATCCATGACGCACATCTCCTGTTCTTTTAACTTGATTATAATGTTTTAATTCAAGGCAAAAATTTTATATAAACACATATTATAGGTTAAGACAAATGGGGGGGGAAAAAGTTTTTGTAATTAGTTTTGAACAGGTTTCAATTACTCACAAAACTCCTACTAAGATTTGGTGTCATTTCTCTAGTTTGCTTATATCAGCCAATCTATAGTTTACATGGTAAATAAACATAAACCAAGTTGTAAAGTGTTGAAACAGGTGCAAAAGAAAAACAAAGTAAAATCCCATTAAATGTAAGCGTTTATGTAAGCCTTCAGAGAGGTGTTTACTTACCTAAATTGTCCCCATCATGTCTCCATCCTGCTGCTCTGTGATGCAGGGTTAAAGCTCACTGTGTGGCTCCTCTCTGCATCCCATCAACTCCTCAGGCAGAGGCTCTCCTCCTGTCACTCAGCAGATCTGAGGGTGTGTCTCCTCCAAATGTTATGTGGGAACACAGCCTCCTTTCTGAGTGGGATTGTGTGCAGGGGTGGATTATTTATCTGGGAGGGAGCTATGATAAGGTTTTATCCGCACTCAGTGTTCCCTAAAGAGATTTATGTTGCTGTTTAACTTATTATGTTCGATTGGTTTGATTTTGTTAAACCCCAGGGCAAAGTTTACGCAGTCAACAAGTGGCTTGGCGGTGACAAAGCGCCGCCTGGTGGCTAAAGTTGCACTTGGAAACATTAATTTTTCCTCTGCAGTAAGAAGGTGGGATGTGAATCCCAGCACACAGGATTTTGCAATGAGTTTGCCTGTTCTCCCGGTGAATGCATGGGTTCTCTCTGGGTACTCTGGTTTAAATTAGTGCTTTCTTCTGTGTTTTTCGGTTATTATGCAGTAAGATATATTCCCCCAAATATAATAGTATATCACATTGGGATTTTTGTCTTTGATTTATTATTATTTGTATTTAAATTGACAAGATATAATATATTTTAAGACAGTTGATTATCCATGCTGTTGTATCTATCAGTCAATATCAAGGTTGGGAGCATTACTTCAAAAAGTATCAAGTTTAAGTTACTTCTCAATAAAAGTAAATCACATCTTGGTAAATGGACTATACTTATAGAAAGCTTTTTCAAGTCAGGAGACTTAACCAAACGCTTTACACCACATTCAATCATTCACCCATTCACACACACACTGATGGTAGAGAGCTACACTGCGACCACAGCAGCCCTGGGGCTCACTGACAGAAGTGAGGCTGCCGTACGCTGGCGCCACCAGGGCCTCTGACCTTTAGAGGTAGGCAATACAGGTGAAGTGACTTGTCCAAGGATACAACAACACTGAAAGTAAGAACCAACAACCCTCTGGTTGCAAGACGAAGTCCTGCCACCGTTATTTTTATCGCAAAATCAAAGTAGCAAGTTACTAATCAAAGTAAAAATGCTGTTACTTTTTATGATCTAAAATATCAAAGAACTAAAATACAACTAGATGTGTCAGGACTAGGCACAGAGAAACTCATTATTAGAGGCAAGACGAATAGTGGAATGCATTTATTTAAAATTGGCGGATCTGAGAAGCAGCGGCTAGGGCGTCTGAGGCAGGAAACATTGATTTGCAAGTTCAGTCCTTGCCCAGACTGCCAACAAGATGAAGCATGCACCACCAAAGTGTCCCAGATGAATATAGATTTGAAGATTGGTTCATGAAGATAAATTATGTGGAATTGATTATGTTTCTTCTTTAGAACAAAAGAAAACAAATTAGATGTTTGAGATCTTTAAATGTTTGCATATTGACAGCCTTTAACTTGCCATAAAAAAGGTATGAGGCTGTAAAATAATGTATTATCTGCAACAGCATTAAATAATTCCCAAAAAATTAACAACAAAGCAAATTGTTTTATCCAAGAATTTCCATGTGATATAAACTGTAAACCGTGCAGGTGAATTCATTGTTACACTGAGAAAGTAAAGAACATTTATGGAAAAAGTCGGCAGTAATCAGTTGGTGTTGAGAAGAAAATTTAGCATTTGACTTCAGTGAGAACTCCTTTATTTTTTTTAAGGAATTTTTTAGTTGAGTCAGTGCCTCTGACTCAATGTCTCCAAGTTTAAGGCATGCTGAATATTTTATATGTATTATGTAACATATACCACTACACTGTTGAATATATTTTTTGTATCAAGGTGTTGCGCTCTCACTGAGTGGTACTCTGTCCATGGTTTACACCGCTCTGCAAATGCAGAAAGCATGTACAGACAATAAATAGATTGAGGTTTTTTCTTTGGCTGATCTGTTTTAACAAATAAAAATGCTTTAATCTAAGCCCTTTCATTGTTACCGCGGCTGCATATTTAGAGCTGTCCTGCAATAAAGTCCTCCACAACAGTCCAGTTTTGCTTTCTTTCAAGCTGTCGCTTCCCTGCCCTTCCCGGCTTTACTGTGCTGATTGTCTGCTCAGGGTGATTCATTTTTGTCTCTCTAGAATACCAGGTTTATGGAAAACACAATTACCACTTATTCTTTCAGCACACCATCTCCTGTGCTATAAAGACATGGTATAAAGTCCTTTCTCTGAAGTTCTGTATGTACAGAGAAAACCCTGAATGTAACAAAATATTGTGATCAAAACCTGAAATTACTGTTTAAGTAACATCTAGGACGCTGGAAACACAAGTAGTAAGATACAAGGGTAGACAAGAGGCTCCATGGTAAACAGCAACAAAAGACCATTCATTTTGACTGTATGATCTGGTTGTGAATTGGCGCTACAGTATATAAATAAACTGAATTGAATTGGTTGGAGTCCACTTCTCTTCGGTGCTGCTTTTTTTTCTACATTGTTAAAGGGATTAGCCAGAATATAGAGCCTTGGGGCACACCTTTTGCTGCATCAAAATAACAGGTGGGAGATGAACACTTTAGTGTTAAGCAGAAGGATCATTTGAACATTTTTGTAAATCTAACTAAAGTAACATCTATATTGGATAATGTCTCCCTCCCCATGCATGAAGCTGTTGCAGAACAGAAGAGCTCCTTCAGTGACAGACTGCTGCACCTTAAATGCACCAGGGAGCGTTAGCACAGACCCTTCCTCCCAGCAGCTGTAAGACTATAACCATCACTGTTCCTAACAACTTTAATAAATTGTTACATTCATACTGATTTTGCACAGTTTCTACCGTAGTCAGTTAAATAACATGCTGCTGTCATTTTGCACATCTCTAATGTTGCTGCTAATTTAAAATATCCATTACCTAAAAAAAGTCCATAGCTGTATATTGGTTATTTATTCTGCAGGTGCCCAGTTTTATATCGTTAAAACACTTTACAGTATAGTATTCTATTATATATCTTTTAACTCTTCACTATTAAATTGTATAAAATGGGTTAGGGTTATATATATTGAACCACAGGCAGCAGTTTCAACTAATGGACTCAAGTCTGAATACTTTAATACTCACAGGGGGGTGATGCAGGGCTGCCCTTTATCACCTCTCTTATTTGTTTCGGCTGTAGAATCATTTCGGAGGTCTTTAGTACGACACCCACGATACCTGGTTTAAAGACTGGACAGTTGTGTCACAAAATAACTTTATACGTGGATGATGTTCTAATCCTTCCAACTGACCCTGAAACATCTATACCAGGCCTTCTCGATTTAATTGACTGATTTAGTCCTTTCTCTGGTTACAAGATTAACCTGACTAAATCTGAGGCGATGCCACTCAGCACCCTCTCAACGATATCATATACTACACCTCCCTTTCCATTTAAATGCTCTCCCAATGGGTTTGTGTACTTAAGAATCTTCATCACCCCATCCTTTGATCAATTATATGAAGCTTACTTTCCCCTATTATAATCTGTACGATTAAACAGGACCTAGAGCGATGGATGCTGCTTCCCATTTCCTGCCTGGGACACATTGCTGTGGTCAAAATGAATGTGCTGCCTAGGTTATTGTATCCTATCCAAATGATTCCTGTGCTGTTTTCTAAAAGGGTGCTGAAGGATTTAGATGGTTGGCTTAGCACTTCCATCTGGAGCAAGCACAGACCCAGGTTTAAGATGGGTGTGTTACATCTACCAAGCACAAGAGTCCTAGATTTACCCAGACCACACATCTCCTCCACACTATTAAGAGGCTTGCTGTGGGCCTGAACAGTATATATGCATTATAAGACTGATTTACCACCTCATGTATCATGTAATGGTCCAGAGTGTAGATTCTATACTTTAAATCTAATACAAAAATATGTGAAACAAGTGTAAGGAATATGAAACATTTTGCAAGGCACTTGAATAGTTATGTGTCAAATAAGAACACAAGGGTGACATTTATGCATAAATGTGATTACTGTATCTACGTATGCTTCACATAGGGGTGCTCAAATTAAAAATTGCAATTAAGAAAACTTAAACTTTATAGTAAAGATAAAATAAAAATCTAAGGATCAGATGAGGAAACCAATGGCCATATATGACTGAAAACACATAAGCTGGTCTGGTGTGTGTATAAACAACCCCAAAAATATTTCACACAAAGACTGAATCAAACTTTGTTACATTTGTTTTGACTAAATCATATAACCATGCATTTTGAAAAATAACAAGATGATTTTGACAAAATCATAAAAACCATCAAATACAGTTTTATTTGGATGTAAAAGGCAGAGGCTTTGTTTATACAGTCTATACAATGATCAGTGATAATGAGACATTTCTGATCTGCTACAAAATCAGTGTAAACATTTCCTGGTTGGTCAGTTTTATACGGTGTTCATGAGAAGTTATTGTAAACAGCTCCCAACTTTCTCTCACTGTATATAAAAACACTGTACAACAGATATGTTAAAGACATCCCACTAAAGCAAAGAACAGACATATATTTTTTTAATATAAAGCTTTTTATAGTAAGGTTGTTTGGCTCTTTTTCATTCTGTTTTTTTTTTTTTTTTTAACTTTAGTTTAAAGAGCTTTTCAGTACATTCACTTAGACACTAGGGGGCGGCAATAACTCATTTTGGTGCAGCTTCAGGTCAGGAAACAAGTGGGTTAACTTTTTTAAAATTTTAAAACTTGAAAGCTAACAGTAAAATCAGGACATCAGAAAGGCCAAGAAATTTCATACATGCATCTCTATCCATCCAATCATACAGGCACTGGAAGAATATGCAGAAAATAATAGTAAAAGATACCAGGTTTCCTACAATTCCAAACTAAAAGTCCATTATTTTACAGATTCATTCTCTTTTTACATTTTTTGTGCAAGGGATCTTTAACTTTGGGCTCATCAGCTTCTCCTGAAAATGTTTAAACAACATGATGTTTGGTTTGGCTTCAAATTGGTGATATTTCTCTGCTTCTCTTGACACATGAAGACACTGGAATTAGCTCTATTTCTTTTGTTTGAGGCTCAGAATGTCAATTCTGGAATAGATTATCCTACATTCAACACAGTCTTAACATTATAGTGTGCAGTCTATGATATCTTTATTCAAAATGTTAGTTGATGATTCAATTCCTGTCAGCTGGGTCTAAAATGATTGAATTTTGTCTTTAAAGTGTCTTACGATGACATGTGTTGTGAATCGGTGCTAAATAAATAAAACTGCATTGAATGGAAAATAGAATTTTGTTAGAAAAAATCCCCAAAGTTGGAATAACAATTATTTGGCATCAAATTTAGACCAAGTTTAAGAACCAGAGATCTGGTTAAAAAGAACTGACACGGCCCAACTTAATGTTTGTATAAGTTGCTGTAGTCTCTGATTTTTGTTTTTGAGTTTAAAACCAAAGCAAATAATAGCCATTAGAATTTTTTTTTTTTTTAGCATGCTTATTCAGACTTTCTATCAAATTCATCCTTTACAGAGTTTTCAAAACAGTGTAGTTACCATGAGGTCCTGAATTACAGCTAAAGCTGCTTGGAAAAATTACTAAGTCATGGATGTGTATACCAATAAAAAGTGGATAATCAAAGGTTTTAATCAAAAGTAAATGCCCATAGTTCTAAAAAAGCTTTTTTGCCTCATCAGTAGGATGTACTTTGTGTTGATCTTCATAATTTACGGTTTCATTTAAATAAATCTGTAACGCAACAAAGTGTGGAATAAGTGAAGGGGAGTGAATACTCTCCAGTGACACTGTAGGCAGTTTATACCCCATAGTTATATCTGGTCCAACTTGTTTAAACAGCTTTCAATTTAATAATAACACATATTTAGATCTCTAAATATGTATGTATCTTTGTTTTATGATAGCTGGGAAGAATTACATATATTAACTACCACAATTTAAATCACATTTGTTGTCAAACTTGGAAATAAATGAAATCATTAAAGAATGGTAAAATAATATCTTGCTTAAAAAGGCATTTTTTATGTTTTGCTGGTCAATCTGTAAAGGTTACTAGAATATGTATTTTGCATGATTAGTGATGCTTTTTGTTCTCTTAAAATGAAGCTCCTGTTAATGTTTAACTGTCCTTCTCATTCACATAATGGGAAAAGTTCTTCCTAGGAACCTTAAATAGTTACTGACTTTTGTTAAAATCTGTTGACAATTATTTATGGACTCCAGCTGCAGGAAATCTGAGTTATACAGCAGTTTGCTGTGTTGTGTAAGCAGGAACATTCACAATTGCTGAATTTGGCATTGCTGAGGGAGGGAGAGATGAATATGGAGCAAGTACTGTAGCTCATTTCATCCAGATAACAAATGCTTCGGTCATCTTTGAATACAAAGTTCGCCGCTATTTACATCTGTATATTGTTACCAGATGTTCTGTGTTGGTCAATCATGCATGCCAGTTTGCTTGAAAGTTTCCTTCTCTCCAGTTATTTTTGTACAAGGAGAGAAAAAACAACAACCTCTCTATAAATTCTTCAAGGAAGTGCAGCAGATAGTACCTATCGTTAATGATCCTTTATTATAGAGAGCATTTCATTTGGACTTTACAGTTTTTCATTATGAATCCAAGTAGATAGAGTAGATCTGACTGAGGCAGCGGTCCACACCTCCACACTGAAAGAGGAAGCTGTCCTCTGGGCACGGAGATGAGGAGTAAATGTCCTCGACTTGGGCTTGCATGTCCTGCAGCAAGTCAAACCCTAACAAAAGGAGAGCAGGAGGTTTTGCTTGTATCTTAAGTATTGCTTAGCAAAAGCAGTAATGTTCTCTGACGATGGTCAGAGGTATTACCTCCAGGGTGAGAGGCGGATGGGTTTGGGAAGTAGCTGGCAGGTTCAAAGCCTCTGTTGCTGGCTGGAGGAACCACCTTTCCTTCTTGATAGGTACATTCTTAAAGAAAGAAAGAACAGCGAACAAGTTAAGTTAAAGCATGTTTTTTGTTTCCTTCAACTACTGTGAGTACAGTAAGCTGTCATCACCTAGCTGTTGCTGTAGAAACACTGGCTGCTGTTGGTTGTAGGTTTTCTGGAAACCTTGCAGCTGAATGTTGCATTTCTCTGAGGAAGAACTCACTGGCTGAAGGTCAGCAGACTCAAACATGGGTGTTGATCTGTGCCTAATGAAAAATAAACATCTTGCATTAATATAAAATTTTAACTAAAATATCTATTTTTTCATTCAACAATTGTTTTCTGGTGGTGAAGGTGAAAAAGGCTCAGAAGGAAAACAGACATTGCTCTCTTTACTCCCACTCCACAAGTCACTGCAACTTATTGATTGATTGATTTACTTTATTGATCTAACAGTGGAGAACAGCTCATATAGTCAAAGGAGAAGAAGAAGGTGCTAAGGGATGAAACAGGTGCATGGGATATATACAGTGTTTCCACATATGACAAATTTTTACAGGGTTATCGCACAGGGTGCTTACATGGGTATTTATATAGATGGATATTTATATATATATATATATATATATATATATATATATAGTTATTGCACTGGGTGTAAAATATAGAGAAACAGGTTATTGCAAAGGGTATCAAATAGTAATTGCACAAGTTATTGCCGTTGTAGTGTGACATTGTAGAGTCTGGTTGCAGCAGGGATGAATGACCTGCTGTAGCGCTCCTTTTTAAAAACATTGTGTAAAAGTCTTTCACTAAAGGAGCTGCTCAGCTCCTCTACACTCTGGTGCAGAGGGTGGAAGGTGTTGTCCATGATGGATGTGAGCTTGGACGGCACCCCCCTCTCAGCCACTTCCTCCACTGAGTCCAGAGTGCAGCCTAGGACAGAAGCGGCCTTCTCACCAGTTTTTCAGTCTCTTTCTTTCCCGCTCTGCGCTGCCAGGGGACGACAGTGAAGACGAGGGCTGATGCCACCACAGAGTCATAGAAGGTACTAAGAAGGTGTCTGCTCACTCCAAAGGAGCTCAGCCTCCTCAGGAGGTGGAGTCGGCTCTGGCCGACTTCCTATACAGGGAGTCGGTGTCATGAGTCCAGTACAGTTTATTATTTACATGATCACCCAGGTATTTGAAACTCTCCTTAGCTTCTATGTCCTGCCCCTGGGTGTTCACGGGGGAGTGAGGTGGGGGTCTTCTCCCGAAGCCAATCACCATCTCTTCGGTCTTACTGGTGTTAAGAGGGAGGTGGTTTTTCTCACACCAGTCTACAAAGTTCATGCTGACCGATCGATACTCCAGCTCGTTCCCCTCAGAAACCCAGCCTACAATGGCAGAGTCATCTGAGAACTTCTAGAGATGGCAGCTGTCCATGTTGTAGGTAAGGTCCAAGGTGTAAAGGGTGAAGAGGAATGGAGACAGGGCGGTGCCCTGGGGAGCCCTGGGGGGCATTGTCCAAGTCTCATGACGATAATTAGGCGGTCGGAAGGTAGAGCAAATAAAGTCTCCTCTTGGCTCACTTCAACAGATACACCAATCTAATCTCCCAGTCCATCCTACCACTACTATTACTATTACTACTATTTCTCTTCTTCCCAAGGCATAGACTGACCCTCAGCCCACAGGAAGTAGTAGCTGGGGATCTTTGCATTTTGGTTCTTTTGGCTTCTTAAGGTCATTATCTGATGAGATCTGGGTTTAAAATCTCTGCAAAGCCAATGTGCAAAATGCAATGACTTCCTGTGCTGACCTCTAAAGGCCAATAAAACAATACACCAACCTTTAAACATCTAACAGGGAACTCTTCAATTCAATTCAATTCAGTTTATTTATATAGCGCCAAATTCACAACACATGTTATCTCAAGGCACTTTAACTTTCAACCTGTCACTAGTTAATAAGCTACAGAGACATGGATGTTCACCTAAACTGACAGGGTGGGCAAGGAAAGTCTCAATCAGAGAAGCAACCATGCCCTTGGAAAACACTCTTGAGGAGCTGTAGAGGTCAATAGCTCAGGTGGGAGAGTCTGTCAATAAGAGCTGCTGTGCCCCAGAGAGGTATAAAGAAAAACATTGAAACCATAGGAACTGTCGGTGTTTTCCATTAGCCGTGTATAAACATGACTAAAAATGGAGAAAGGTTCCCTGTTTATGTGAAACTAAACTGTTTTGCCAACATCCAACACATACTGTGTGGATCAAAATTGCCCATCACTCTAAACAAACCATTCCTGCAGTTAAACATGCTGAGGACCACTCTTATCTTCAGACGTATAGCTGTTTTGTGAGTTGCCTATTAGTCTTAGCTTGAAAATGACTTCCTTGTGTAGATAATCATTGTTACATATTTTCACTCGAGGTTGGATTCAAATCTAAACTAACAATCCTGAATAATCTCACCAGAAAACCCAACAAGGCGTCAGAATATAGAAGCCTTAACTTCATCCACCACAAATTTAAACCTTTAAGTTTACAGTGTACACAAATACTTTTTTGAATTTGGGTCAAGCTGCATTCACTTTCTCACATTTCTAGGTTGGTTTGGAAAGTTTCCTTCCTTCTATATCAATTGAAAATGGTATTTAGCATTTTTGGGTATTTGCAATTTTAAAACATACAGTTTAATTATTTATTTTTTTTTTTCAATATTTAGCAAAAAGCAAAACCAAAGGGAACAAGTGGTAAACTTTTCTCTTCAAATCCCAACATATCAATAAGTGGATTGTTTAATCCTAATAAAATAGGGTTAAACCAACCTGCCGTTATTACGATGTAGAGGACCATTTATCATGTTATCCTTAAAAAACTATTTGCTCCAAACAACATGGGATGTTAAAATAGTCTTCCCCCACATAGAGACTAATGTAGACACCCCCTGATGATTTGTGCAGAGCTGTATCCGTTGCTGCGGAGCAGGAATGTGCTGACTGTGCATAAACACTCTGACTCAACATGGAAACAAATGAGTCGGTGCAGCCAGTTCTACAAGAAGGAAGAAGGCAGCTGGATATCTCAAAGGAGATATGCAGCTGACACCCCATATAGTATTTAACCCCCCCACCCTTCTTCAAAGAACTCTCTATCTCTCCGTCTCTCTCTCTCTGTGCGTTTTATGAATCCTGGGAGCTCTCCTGGATGATACACTGCTGGATATTCATCTCTTGGGACCTGAGTGCCGCTGGTTTCCTCTGGGAGGGTTTTAGTGGGCTTCATAAACAAGCTGGGCTTTGTCAAACACACAAATGACTTCTAGCCCATATGCAGTCTATATTTGCATCTGACCAGCTGTGAAAAAAAAGAAAATGTTTGGAGCTTTCCTTTCATATCTTCCATTTATCATCACAAGAGCACTTTATTATGGATTTCCCACGTCAAATGCCATTACATCTAATTTTACGGCCTCTGCTTTCAGCAGAGAAACCCAATAAAAGCCTAAATTAATCAGAAGGACTTTCTGAAACCCAAACTGATATAAATCACAGATGGCTGCGGTTTCTTGAGGTAATAAAGACCAGGCTTTGTATATCATTATGTAAACAAAGTAGGCTTTGATATAGTGAAACTGTTAAATGTGCTGCAATGACTGTAAGCCCCAAAAATCCAACACGTCTCTGAAATTCCCCTCAGCGGCCCCTGAAACTTCATCACTGACCTTGGCTATAAAAGTCTGCTCCACAGCTTACATTCCTGTAACGCTGCAGCAGCATAGCTGAGATATTTCAGCCAAGCTGGGCTGAAATGTCTCTTTAATGCCGCTGTATCCCAACTGTTTCTCTGCATAAGCTTAGCATGGTATGAGCAGTGTGTGAGACTGTCAGCAGGACCTCAGGAAAATGGGTCCTCTGATCATTTATTACCAGCTAACCACCCTCTTACTGCATAGTTTTCTTTCTTTAACCAGAGCCAGCTGTAGTACATGCTGTATATCTAGAGGAGAAGTGGGTAACACTTTGTTTTTAGTGGCTCATATTGACTTTGTTATAACATTTGAAAGGTAACATTTTAAAACAAAATATGGGCCAAGAATGCTGCCTACTTTGATCATTTTCAAAGAATTTAAACTCTAAAACAGCCTTACAGTGTTACCTTCATGATAGGAAACTCCTTACTTCTTGGCAGGTTGATCAAATATACATAATCTATTGTTTCTAACAGTATAGGTCTATTAAATTTTTGACATACTTTAAGGTTTTCCCCACATAAACAGATTTCAAGCCTCGCTTTTCTTACTTAGGGTTAGGGTTAACCAATAAAAAAGACAGGTAGAACCGGCTTTCAATGTGAAAACTGCTGATCAAAAGGAGCTCTCTCACATTTGCTAAATCCATCTTTATCATCTTCAAAACTTTTAGGAAAATATCTAGTTCCAACAGGAAAATAGTGGAACATGTTGGAAGGTATGTGTCAGATTAAAGCTGATGACTCTGGGTCCCTGAGCAAGACCCTTATCCCCCGATTGCTCCCCGGGCGCCCCACGATGGCAGCCCACTGCTCCCCAAGGGGATGGGTTAAAATACAGAGGTAAATTTCTCCAATGTGAGATCTATAAAGTTAAATTATTTTATCATTATTAAAACCAACCCAGCGTTTGAGGAAAAAAACACCTAATACTGACAATCAAGCATGGTGGGGCAGTATGATGGTCTGAGACTAGTGGATGACTTAATGTGCCTGATAGAACCATTAGTGCTTCTCTTCAGCAGGGAACCCTGAAGGACACAAAAACGGGCATCATTCTGTGATGTTGAGCTCAAGAATACTTTGGCTTTTAAGCGGGAATATTATCAGAAACTAACCTGCAAAACAAACAAAAATAAGTCTTATCAAACTATTTATTACAATCTTTTCATGCCATGGGCAAAATAAAATGCTTTAAAGTGTAATAAAAGCAAATCAAGTTAAAGAAAAAGCCTTGACACAACCAAGTAAATAAAGATTTTGGAGTGACTTAGTCAAAGTCCCTAAAGTGAGCCAAAAATTGTACAGTTATCGTACCAGAACACTGATGATTTTATATTTAATCGTTACTATTTTCTGATCTAGAAAATGTTTTCTAATCTAAAATGATGTGTTTTAAAATGAATCAAAAACAAAATACATTTTCCAGGAAGTTAATACTTTTCAACTCAAAACTGTGATCCTATCTGGCCTGGGAATGTCTTGGAGTTTCCACGGCAACTGAAGTGTGTCACTAGTGAGACAGTTGTCCTGGTTTCCAACATACCTATAACTTCTATTATGCGTATAAGCTAAGTAGTCATGCTAAACATTTATGATTAAAAAATATTCCCAATTTCTTGACTTACCTTTGATCAAATTCCAAAGGTTGGCAGCATTCATTAAGAGAAAGTACTAAGATGGAAATTAGAATTTATTTCTCCCTATGGCCTGGTGAGTAAAGCTCATGTTCTGACTGTAAAGCCTTAAAGGTTTAAATTAGTTGTTCAAAATGTTTCATTTTCAGTTCGATTTTGGTAGTTTTTCTATGGTGCAAGTTATGCTGTTAAATCATCTTTTTCTTTGTGCTTTAATTTATTAATGTAATGCATTCAAAAGTTTGCAGTTTGTAGTTTTGCTTGCCTTGGAAGTGGTGCAACAAACGCTCACAAACATGTCAAAAAAGGTGGAGATTCAATGTGAAAGAAGCTTTACCAATGACAAGCCTAAGAAAGCTAATTTTGTGTTGTAGCTGAGTAAATAGAAAAACATGCACATGTGTCAAAGTCACAGCCTTGTGTCACTTGAAGTTTGGGCAAAGTAAACCTCATTACTTCTCTTTGCTTCAAGCTGCATAACAGTGTTTCTGTGTCAGGACCATCTTGGTCACTGCCTCCATCCGATCCTTTTTCCCCTCAACCACAAAAAACACAAACACTGAGCATCACAAATAGTCGCTGATGGACGCGGCTCGGTGCTGCCGCTGAATCCTGCGAGTATTAAAGGGGCTCCAAGTGGTTTGTTCCAGCCAAAGTAAACAGTCGCCTCGCTATGAGGTCAGAGCGTGAAGCTGACTGGGCCGTGAAGCAAAGATGATTTACCTTCACGTGTATAATGTATCGCTAAGTTATTTGGAGGGAAAACAAGTGCTTGTCTGGTGTTGGCTTTGGCAGGTTTGTGAGTCCTACAGCCACTTTTAGGATTAACTGACATTCATCATCTATAAAGACACATCATAAGACAGGCTGAGCTAAGCTTCATTGAATCTCTGGCTCTATCACTTCAGAGGGAGATATGTTGCTTTTAAGGCATAATAAAGTCTGATATGGCTTCATTTCTAACATGTTTATCCTTAAAAAATGTCCCAGATACCATTGCTTTCTATACTGCTTCAAACATGCTGTTTCAAAGTTGAGGGCTTTGAATATAACAAGAGTCTGTTTCCTTTTGAAGGGAATATTGTGCTTTCTTTTTAAACTAAATTAAAGACAGTGGCGTGGGGTGAAGGACTTTGCCCATCAATTAGAGGGTTGTCGGTTCATGCTCCGGCTCCAGCTTTAAATGTTGTTGTGTCCTTGGGCAAGGCACTTCACCTGCATTGCCTAACTCTGAAGTTTAAAGGCCCCGGTGGTGCCTGTGTACTGCAGCCTCACTTCTGTCAGTGTAGTACAATGTAGTTTGCCACCATCAGTGTGTGCGTGTGTGAATGACTGCATCTAGTGTAGAGCGCTTTGGTCAAGTCTCCTGACTTGAAAAAGCTCTATATAAGTACAGGCCATTAACCATATTAACAAATACCTTGTTAAGTATTTATGTGATGTGGGTGAGTGCCCCCTTAAAACAAAATAGGATGAACTGCAGCTATTACTGCTCTGCATCTTCCAAGCTTAAAAGAGATAGGGGTAAGGAGATACCAATGAAATAGAACTTTATTCATCTCACAATCAATTACCTGTCTGCCTTTAACCCATCCCCTTGGGGAGCAGTGGGCTGCCACTGTGCAGCGCCCAGGGAGCAGTGTGGGGTTAAGGGTCTTGCTCAGAGACCCAGAGCGAAGGCTGTGGGGATGGAACTGGGAACTTACAACCTTCTCAAAGCACAATCACACTGGTCTAAACACTAGGCCAACACTCCCCCATGGCCTCAGAACACAATGGTTCTATACTCACCCATCTCTCATGCTGCCCTTGCTCGTCATTGAAGACACCGGACTGTTAGCATCAAAGTTGCCCTCCAGTCCTCGGTAACAGGAGCGGCTATCTGCAGATGGTGGCATCAGCTCTGGATTCCTGCTGCTGTGAGATGAGCTGCTGGTTGTGTAAACACCTGAAACAGAGCCATAGATATTTTGAGGACATGAATATAAAGAACCATTGTTCCTAAGGTTAGGATTTATTATACATTCATGGGACACCATGGTTCAATGGTGATATCAAATAAGTCTATTGAATTTAACAGAAACAGTATTGCTATTATCTTTTGAAAATGCTTATTGTTTTAACTGTATCTCCTTACCCCCTATTAAATTGTACAGAAAAAATAAAATAAACAGAATTACTGTTACTGTAACTGCTTACTCCATTATCTAACATATTATCTGTGTTAGCTTTTAACTGCCTTAGCTATACCAATATTTAGTGTTATCTTTTAACTATTCTTTTTTTTTTTTTTACAGCGTCCTGTCTGGCAATGTGGCAATTCCTAAAATAATGTGGCTCAACAGATTTTACTTTCACAAGTGGAGCAGTATGGCAATTGCCATATTGCTCCACTTGTTTCATGCATATAAATTGCTTTATTATAATTATGCAGGGAGTTTTACAGTTTATATGGACACTGCAATGTAAATAGAGCAGAAAAACAGAAGAAGAAAAAGGAAAAAAGAAAAAAGATGAAAGAAAGAAGAGATAGAAAGGAGACAATGACAAAACATTTTCAGTCTGCTTCATCACCTGTAACGAGATGAAAAAAGAACAGCAAACCGCAAGACACGGTACGAGACATACAATAAAGCATTACCTTGAAGCTATCGCTAAAGTAATATTATTAAGTCTTACATGTACTCTGTGTTACCTGAAGATATGAATGTGGGCTTTCTGTATGGAAGTGAATCTCTAAGTACCTGACGCCTAGCACCTGTAGTTGTAATCTTTTAACTATTCTAACTGTAATGACGGATTTTGTGTGTTTTCAACAATGTTAATGCTGGAGCTGATCTACTTGTCCAAATTAAACCTACTGTTTCTAGTAAACGTGTGTAATATAATATAATAATAAATTATTATTATTATGTTGACCATAAATAGTATTTTCACAGTACCAATAGTTATCCACTACACTGCACCAGCTAGAAACAACATTTCTGTTAGTTTTGAACGATTCTAACAAATAACAGCTATTTCAATCTGGAAAACTCCCATGGAAAGAAAAGACAATTGGAAAAATTTTATTGATACAATTATTTTTGTGTTTGGCGCTCAGACCTCGGCAGGAAACATTAGCACTGAATTTTGCTTTGATATGCGCTTCACTCAGGGACTTGGAAGTTCAGCTTGGATAACACAGCTAGCATGAAACTGTCCACGATGAACAAGCATGAAGCGATAGTGGAGAGGAAAAGCTCCCCCTTGGGAAGACAAATCTGGCAGAACCAGGTTCAACATGGCGGTCTCCTGCCGCACAGGTTTAAACTAGACAGGAAATGCAGTAATAGTCAGGTAGGAATGAAACTCTGATGAAGCTTTGGCTTCATCAGAGTTTCAGGAGTCGATTTCAGGAGGGGATAGAGGTGGGCAGAAACGAGGTCATCTGAATCAAAGTGAGACACAGCGCAACCACTGCCTGCGCTCTACAGTAGCAGACTGAAACTGGGATTTGGAGACCCTTTTAAGATGAACTATGGATGCTGATTGGGAGTCATGGAGATGTGCTTCAAAGCTGATTGGCTTGTAACAGAGGCGGATGAGGGTAGGTGATTGTTTCTTCAGTTGAACTTCCGCCTAAGCTCTATACTGCATAGCATTTTTTCTATTTGTGAGATTTGTTATTAATTCACACATAAATGCCTTCTGCTCAATTTCTACTTACTACTCTTTTTATGATTTTTATTTTTTCTATATTTCAGAGGGAAGATCAGAACAGAAAATCTGTTCCACTTTCATGAGCTTTAAGCCTGAATGCAATTGCCAAGTAAGAGCTAAAATTGAACCATGGGCATTAGATTAAAACATCTTAGCCAGATATAGACTTAAAGTAATCTTTTAATTTCAGCATCTCTCCGTCTGACTGGCAGCACTATTATCATTTCAGAGAGGCCTTGCCAGAGTTCTGTCTTGAATTTGAGATTCTATGGAGAGAGTTTTAGATTACGGTGATGGCAAAGAGAACCTTTAATGACTTAGAACTCAAAATATGAGTGGAAACATGAAAACACCTGATTTAACTATGCACTTCTATTGCTGCAAAACCAATAAAGATTTTTTTGACCAGTTATTGAGGGCTATAAATCTTTTTGTTTTATGCATTTGTAAAAATGAAAAAAAAAATACTGTTCTTTTCTTTTATTATATTGTTAAAGAACCAAATTTCTTTTCCAATCATTAACTAATGTCTTCTTTCAATCACATCTGCAAGTGGTAAGAATTTTGGGCTTAATGTTAAGCTTTTTTTCCAAACTCTCCATAGAATGAAAAAAAGCAACCAGATGCATAAACTACACTGCAAAAACTACTATATTAAATAACTAACATAATAATTACTCAATTACTTTGAATAGAAACACATGATTTTCTTTTTTAATTTGTGCTAATTACCTGCTGGAGATGCATGGAAATAGTTAATTTTGAAAAGAGGAAACAGCCTTCAGGCCTCAGAGCCACCTGCACAGCCTCCATCAGCCCACTGTTAATACAAAAACATCTTTTTTCCATGTTTATACAAAGCCCTGACTCTACTGTATGTTATAAGCTGGGTCCTTAACACTTTGAGTTCGTGCAAAGTTTATGATAACGATATCTGTCCCCGTGAAGCAATCGAAAAACATACACAATTTATTCAGAAGAAAGTTTCTGACTGTTTGACCATTTTTGATAAGGAGAGAGTTCTCATGGGATAGTTTTAGAATTAAACACTGACACGCTTGTTTCGCCCTGAATAAACATAGCTCGTACTATGCTGTTTGAGGCTTTTCCCTCAAAATCCTCTGAGTATAACTGCAAGTAGTCTGAAGTAATAGACATGGACAGCCCTCCTGGACACACTCTCCTTTCCTTTGCCAACTCAGCCTCAGTATCCCTGACAGCTTCTTGATCCTAATTCAGCCATTGAAGGAGGGAAAAAATAGAGCTTGGCTTAAAAGCTAGTGTTGGAGAAGCTGAAAACAAGGGTAGAGTGAGGGGAGGGGGCAGCTCGCCCACATTTAGTGCCCGGTAATTGGACAAGGTAAACACGGGCACCATGAGCTATCGTAGAAGGAATGAGACGGGAGGGAGCGGAAAAGGAGCAAATGAGGCCATGGGAGAAAATAGAAGAGACAGCTTAAACAGCCCAGGTGTTTGGGTAGTCTTTGTTGGAAGGTAAACACAGACATTTGCTACTGTTTCATACCTGTGAACTCATCCAAGCCTGGTAGAGGCGAGCGGTTTTCCTGGTGGGAACAGGCTGAGCTGTGGAGATGCTGCCTCGCCAAGCAATCGCTCAAAATGTCCGATTCCAATACGGCATGCACGTGAGCCTGCAAGTAACACAGAATACAGATGTTCGTCTAAAAATATGGAGCACTCCTTTTATGATGCATGAGAGGGAAGGGGAATAATTAGAAATCCTTCAAATTCTGTCTTATTAGAATGCAAAATATACATGTAAGAGCATATCATTGGAAATGCATATGGTAAATACCATTGTGAATAATTGTACTATGAAAGTAATAATATACCTGGTTGATTTTTACAGATAAAATCTAAAAGATATGATGTGAGTGAAATTTTGTAGGAACACATTTGGCAGCAGGAAGTCTTTAGCTTTACAGGTCGAGACCAAAATGTATCTTTGCAAAATCTCTTAAGATCCCTCAGATCATTCTTAAATCTTACCACTGACGCCTAATTTGATTTAAGGTTTGGCAAACTCAAGTTCTTAAAAGCCGCTTTGCTTTTACTTAACTTTAACTTACAGATGTATCTCTGCTTAAATACATCTGAATCATATAATTAGATAAAATGTTTTGATTCTTCCTGACCTTTTGTTTTGTTAGATTGTTTAGTTCACTTTGACGTTACACGGTTGCTAAAAACTGTGTGTCCACCTAGCTCATGGTGTTTTGTCACAGCTGACTGCTTGGGCTCAAAAGTTACTCAATATCTATGGAGGTTTGGTGGAAGAGCTGGATGTATAAGTCTGGGATAAGCTACATAAAGATGGCAAAGCTAGAGATGATTTTTACACTTTTCTTTTATTCTCATACACTCCAAGCACTTTTTCTCTCACGGCCCTCGACCATTTTCAAAGAACAGCAGTGAGAAAGTTGAGCTTCAATGACTGTCTGAGACCATAGGTC
The DNA here is from genome assembly GCA_030533445.1 of Cyprinodon diabolis. Lineage (NCBI taxonomy): Eukaryota > Metazoa > Chordata > Actinopteri > Cyprinodontiformes > Cyprinodontidae > Cyprinodon > Cyprinodon diabolis. Next base: position 41,964,616 of record CM060067.1, on the reverse strand, counting down.
ACCACAGTTATACGCCTGAAAGTGTGAACACCCAGAAGAATATAGCCAATGGGGCGAGCATGTAGGACGGCCTTATGTAAACATATCACCAGAATGACTGACAATTAGGAGGACCAATTATTTAGGTGATCCACCCGGAAATAAAAGATCATCCTCCATATCTTTAATTTGAGATGTTTTATAAAGTTTGTGCACTTTTTAGAGAGCTGTAGTATGGAGTTTAATTATTAGTAAAGTTTCATAAACAATAAAATTTGTCAAAAAAAATAAGCTCATTAATACAAGAATTTGATTAGTGGCATTAAAAGGATTTATGACATTTAAGGTATTGTAATCATCCTAGGAATAGGGTAGGTTGCAACCATTGACTTTTTTTTAATAAATGTAGTGAAAAATGTGTCCAAGATAATCAAATTCAAACTGAATTCTAATCAGGTTTTCTTCAAGGATTGTTATGCATTTAGATCCATCCATCTTTCAAGCTTCAGAGGGTTAAAGGAGACGAGATAAAGATAAAAGTGTATAAATGTGTTAAAATATCAATAAATGTAACATGAAATGATAAAATGTAAAATTAAAAAAATAAAAAGTTGTCTCAACATTCTCAGTGAAAAGCAGCCAATTAGATGTTATGGTTTCTATAGAACTGGCCTTAGTCCCGCCCACTGACTTTGATTCTTGAACTTTATACAGTTTATATAGTTTTATGAAGAGTTTGCTGGGCAGATGAAATGAAAGAAAGAAATAACTACAGAGTGAAATAGTTAAGTTTATTATGTAAATAATCTCTTTAAAAAAAATTACAAAAATAACTTTAAAAATATATAATAACAATAGTTTATTATTTAATGTAATAAATTTGAAGGTATGTTTAATGAAACATTTAGATTTTTTTATTTGTATTTCACAATTTAATGCCACATTTAATTGTTTACCGATGTATCAAATTACTCAATACATTATATATACTTTACATGTACATCACATATACATATATATACTTCATTATAAATAATGTATTTACTTATCACATGTAACATTTATTCATCACATATTATTTATTTATTTGATGAGATACTTAATCATTACAATTTCCCTCTATCAGCTCTCTATGCAAATCAACTCTGACCAGCATCTAACCTAAAAAAATGTTTTTAATTGTTTGCCTTATTCTTTACAAAGGTGACTTTTTGTTGCCTTCTATCAGCGATAATTGACATGCAGCCATTCCATAATCAATAGATTTCTTTTCCCTATGTTGTAGATCTCTGCAGCTCCTCCAGAACTTCTAGGCTCTTTCTCTTATTAATGTTCTCCTTACCTGGGCTCTTTGTTCAGATGGACAGCCCTGCCTTGATCAAGTAGGTTTGAAGCTGTCATTCTCTTTTTTTTTTTTTTTTTTAGGGTGAGACTGCAAAACGCCGTGGGTGTTTAAAGCTTTAATAATAGTTTTAGAACCTAACACTGCTTTAAATTTCCCCAAAACCTTCTCCCTGACCTGCCTGCTACGTTCCTTGTTCTTCAAGATACTATTTGTTTTCTACTGCTTCTTTTCTAATTACATAGCAGCTGGATTTATGCTAAAAGATTTATACGAATGACCAATTGCACTATTTTATTTAGAAGTATCAGAGTAAAGGAAGCTGAATACGAAAGCATGGAAAAAGTAAAAAATGTTTTCCTTTATTTCTGAGAAAGTTTGAGAATGTGCCACACAAAGGCCTAGTGGAATGCATTCAAGTTTGTTCATGTACTTTTTAAAAACAGATATGTGTATGAAGTATAAATACTTCAGTAAAACATTGTATATAAATGCTGCAGCTTCGCTTTTGTTCTCATCTCCCATGCAGCTCCAGTTTAAAAGGACTGACTTTGATTACATACACTGGATCAATAGAAAGCACATTTATTCTTGTGTTCTACCGTTCATTTTTCCACATACATGAGGCCTGGTTCTTGTTTCATGTTCCGCTTGAACCTCATGAACAATGAAATCCAGAACGATTGTCAGGCAAGTTATTTCAAGATGTTTAAATCGAATAAAAGCAGCACAATTTACTTTATTATCCTCTGTTAACGGAACATCCCCGAGGACTTTCTAAAACATTGAACTGACAGAGGAAGCTCTCAGTGACTGCCAACCAGCTAAGCATGTATAATCAGCGGAGAAAATTTGCCCAAATCAATGTTTATGAAGATGCAAGCTTCAATAGCTCAATCACATGAGCTTGGAGAGTATTCTGACTGTAGGGAGATTTTAAACTCAATGTTTATGAAGTGTGTGTTTCAAAGTTTTATTTAGCCCCAGAGGGTTTACTGCAGCGCAGGGTGTGTTGGCTTTGTCATAACACTGAGGCACATGTTGTTCTGTTTAAACCAGTAAGACATCTGAAAACACCCCAAACGTACTGTCACTCATGGTCCACAGAAAACAAACAAAGCCCAGATAACACAGAACAATAGGCCTATTATTCTGACTTCCAGCAAGTTTGTGTCATAGTTTTGTTGTATTTCATCCTACTGAAAAATAACCGTGTTCATGTTTTTCCCTCGTTATTGATTTCCACATCCTTGGCACAGAGGAAAGTCAGCTCTACTGCTGTTAACCTCTATGTAAGGTTTTTCTCTTAATAACAGATGAAAGGGAAAATATTTGGTGAAAGGAAATAATCTATTTTAACCTTTGAGATTGGAAGGGAATCAGAACTTTCCTGCAAGCCAAATTTTGAATATTGTCAGCTAACGGAAACAAGCGTCCTGCTTTCTGCTTTTCTTCGGTTCCCGCTCAAGTCCTGGACTGCAAACATTCCTATTATTTCTCAATGCTTATGGAGCCAAAAGATATCATGCTCAAAGACAAGAAAACTTAAAACTACTGTGTGTAGTTTTTTTGTGAAATCTAACTGCAGTGACATGAACCGCTACCCCCACCGCTTCTCCCCCTCCAACCATACGGAGGTCATCTGGGTGCAAAATGGCTTCTGCCCTATCTTGTGAAGATTAAGAGGTTTACTTACATAGATCATTTTATAAATAGCATTTTATTGGTCTGTGTAGGATATAGATTATATATAGACCTAAGATAGCAAATATATCCATTATTTGTTCCATATTGTCGCCATGTTTTAGTGAGCTACTTAGCATAGTGATATAAACACACAAAGTAACTCTAGTTGTTTGGTTTGATAGCAAGATGGTGTTGGTTGGGAGCATATGTATATATTCCCTGTTTACAGAATAAAACTCTTGACTGCGCCATGGGGGTTATTAGATGAGGAAGAGGGAGAGGAAGGGGTCAAAGAGGCCGCAGTGGGCTTGCAGCCAGGGCCAGGCGAAGGGAAGGTGCTAACAGGATGACTGGAGTAGAGGTGGTAAGATGTGAAACTCTCCAAAGGAGCTGTAGAGAAGTAACCGAGGTTTATAATCCAGAAAATGTATTTGAGCTCTACACGTCGTAAAGTTACTGTTGTTTTTATTATCTACTTGCCGCAGACTCATTCATGGCGATCTGTACAGTCACTGGTTTGTTTGACGAGCGAGATAACGAGCCAGACCTGCTCCAATGTAGCTATAAAAAGCCGTTTCTAAGGCAAAGCAAACATAAAGATTGAGACTTTCAATTCATAGATGATAATATATAACATAACTATGTATAATATATTTCATTTCTATCAGTAAATCCCTGTAACTATTACACAGTTCAGCTTTAAAGAAATTGGCTCCATAAACATTTGTCAAATTTAAATATTTTTTTTTTGAAAATTTTGAATTAACTAATTTATTTTGCTTAAATATGTTTAATAAAAGTCCTCAATGTTTCTTAGGAAAGGATGGGAAAAATGAAAGTAATTGCAGGATGAGCAGCTGCTCTGAAATTGAACTGGATGTTGTGTTAAGGCGTATTTTATGATATTGCACCTTAACCGGTGCCTCCTGCACATTAATCAAAACCATTTGAGGTCTAATAAGAAAAGAAAATCTGTCTGTAAATGCATCAGAATAAAACAGTGACACACGTCATTTTTTTCTTTTTTGTGTTAAATTCAGGTCTACCTAGACAGCATTTGCCCAGGTCTTATTTTCTGCTGTAAAAAACACTAACTGACAATGACAATGATCAATGACAATGACAAACAACTCACTCAACCCCAGAGTCATGTTTTAACTAGTGCTGCGCCGATGCCATTTTTTGGCCCCGATACCCATATCCGATACCTGGCTGTGCAGCATCGGCTGATACCGATACCATCTGCTTGAAATTGTTGTGTGTGTGTATATATGAAGAACTGCATAATACATGGATGTAAAATAATTGCCATCATGGCTTGTCAAGCTGCTGCCTACCTTTGTGAAGCAGGAAAAAGACTAATACAAAGTGGATCCAGTAGAACTTTTTATTGTCTACCTAAAATGGGTGACAATGGTTGAATAAACTTTTGGCTTTCAAAATGGTATCAGTGCCCTATTTGTTGGTACTCGCCGATGCCGATACCACTATTTTAATCCTGTATCAGGGCCCCGCCTGATACTGGTATCGCTATCGGTGCAACACTAGTTTTAACTAGGCGAGATCCTGAACTGCTTTTCCAGGTTTTGACTTTTTTAATCTTGTACAAAGGTTCCAAATTATGGACCAAACTTCAGTATGGCTAAGAAAAATCTGAAAAATTATTTAATTTTTAGCTTTTATAAATTATGGGTTCTGGATTCTGCATCTTTATTATTTCTTTTTTATTTCATTTTCTGCCTTTTTTTCAGTAACTTTTTGTAGTACTTTTAATAGCAAGTTGTTTTTAGCACATTTGTTCATAATCTCTTTTTTTCCTTCATGTTCAGCTTCTTCTTTTACATATTAGTGTAATTTATTGTCAAAGTCAGCAGGAGGCACTTTATAGGCTAATCATTCAAGGACTTTAGGATTATTTATATGTTTTTAGCATTTTGCAAATATAATTAGTATAAAAGGAAAAAACACAACAATAATTTTATTTTTCAGACATTAGAGGTAGATCTACAGAAACCAGCACCCAGTGTGGAATGTTTCAGTGAAGCTACAAAGCAATAATTAAACAGTGATTTATTTGTTATTAATCAGCAAAGCATTTTTAGCTAAATCTAACAAAGCAGCAAAGGAGGATGAATAATAATAAAAAACAAGAAGGAATATTGTAGAGTTATTTTTTTTTTTACTATTTGGGGATTAACTGGTGCACTGGTGGGCAGCACTGAGTTTAGCATCGGCGTCGCCAGACCCCATTTACTAGGGCACGTGCCCCAGTATAAATGAGCTGTGCCCCAGTATAAATCTCATGAATATTTGCAACAGTGATACATTTTTTAATTAATCAATTAAGATAATTCCAACGGGAGGAGACGTACATTTCTACTCCAAATTGAGGATGTGTTAGCGCCCCCACATCAGCGCACGTCACTGCATGAACTGCAGGTAAACTAACGCGGAGCTCTCAACTGAGTTGGATGGGACACTGTGCGGCCGCGACGCATTTTTTAGTTCTGGTAACGTTTCTTACCTGTCAATTTTATTATTTTCCCAGTGAAACCACATGATTTATAGGCTTCTATCTGAAAATGACTGCATTGGTTTGTAGATGGATATCAGGAAACTCCTCACACGAAGCAGAGACAGCAGTAAAACAAGATGAGAGAGAGGGATGTAAGGTCCCGGGATGAATCAGTGATTTAAGCTAAGCAGTTACATTAGGAACGTTATAAGCAATATGATTGATATTTACATAATTATAAATTTACATTTTTTAATGTTTGCTGTAGAGAATGAGAATGAAGGTGCTGGAGTAGGAAAGGGAGGAGGAGGCAAGACTGACAGGCAAGAGACAGGTGAAGGACAGGAGAGACAGGAACATGAAGGTTATGAGGGAGTAACAACCAGCGTCCACAAACAAGAAGGGGACATTAGTGACTTAGGGGGGAAAGCATGATGGCCCTAAACAAGTAAAGTTGTCCCACTATCCCCAGGAAAAATTTGGAGTAAAAAAGTGTTAATTTAATTCAAAATGGTTTGAAAGCTTTTCCTGGTTGAACAATAAAGCCTTGCCATCAAGGATATGCAGTGTGTTTTGAACTTGCTTGATAACATCATGTTCCCAACATTAACGCAGGTCATCCAGATCTCCCTCACCATCCCAGTCAACAGCTGTAGTTGTGAAAGGTCATTCAGTGTGTTGAGAAAGCTCCACACTTGGCTGAGGTGCACAATGGGACAAGACAGGCTCCATCATCTTGCTATTTTATCAGTTGAAAAGGAAGAACTTTCTAAGCTGAGTCACAGTCTAGTGATTGACCGCTTTGCAAAAGTGAAAAATAGGAGGTACACTTTAATGCTCAAAAAATAAAAGAAAAACTTAGTTCAGGTTGAGTTAAAATTTACCCTGAACTAAAACCCTGAAACCTAGGAATTAATGATTACTTCAGAATGTGTATAGGGGAACTTTTTATTTGTCAAAGTTGGTGATGTCTTATTTTTTATAGCTGCATTGTTGAAAATATTCATGTTTGTTAAAACAAAAATGCTCTTACACTCATTAATATCTCAACTGGTAATTTTGGTAGGAATGTATCAGGGTTGGGCAGTGTGCTTGTCTGTATTTGTGAATGAAGGAGGGGCACATGCCGTAGGGGGCCAGTGCCCCAGTAAAGCTTTGTGCCTAGCAACGCCCCTGGAGTTTAGCAACATCTTCTGTAACACGGATCAGTGGTAAAGCAGGAAGACCGTATGTAAAGGCTTCAGTTCTCAGATGTCACAAAATTAAAAAAAGGGTTTTCTGCTTTTGTGACTTAGTAGACATGTTTATTCAACCCTGAAACTTGTAATTCAGTCCTATAATTAAGACATTTAACCATTTGGAAAACCCTAGAGAATGGTGTCATGACTTTCTCAGCCTCTGGTGCTTAATTCTTAACATCAAGGTTAAAAACCAGGCACTGCTGTGGATGGATGTTACATTAGGGCAGCAGCTAAAACACATCGCTTTCTTATGTGACATCATACAAAAATGGCATTAAATGAGGAAAGATATGAGGAAGTAAAAAGCAGGACTGCACAACTTTGGTTCATCCTTGGGCACCAGGTTCCTTACAGTAAGCCTGTCATATTAGCAGGTTGACCAAAGTGCAGTTGAAACCAAAGCCAGAGAGGTGGAAGAAAAGGATATTTGGTATAAACTAAAGTCAAACTTACAGCTCGTCGTGTGAGAAATAAAAGTATTCCAATTGTTCTAAATGAGTTAAAAGCTAATTTGACCTCATTCCAAACTCTTCAAGTAAAAACTTTGCTTCTCAAACATCACATCAAAGCCAAACTGTGATATCATTGCTTTATTTGATTGATTATGCTGTTTTAACCATTCTTATTTCTTCTTGTATGTTAACATAGGAGCTTAGTTTGGTGGAATTTTACTAGTTTGGTTAAGATTATTTAACAGAAATATGTTTAACTTGGGATTGAATTATTTCTGTGAATAAATTCTTATATGTTGAATGAAAGTTGTTCTAAATGTATTCCATATGTGTGCAGAGTTCCATGATTTGAGCTTCCTAACACACAGCCAGTTTGCAATCTGTTCACAGAATAACGTTATTTCATTAAATAACATAGCAGCATTTAATTGCATAACAACATTTATCTCTGTAGAGGCTTTAGAAAAGATGCTTGTTTCTCATGTAGATGATCAGAGAAGTAAAGTGGGGGGAACTGTGGGTACCTTGACCTCCCTCTCCTGCAGGCCTTTGGCAGAATGAGCTTTGACGTGCTTCCTTAATGAGCTGGGATCTGTGTAACGCTTGGTACACCCAGGAATCTGACAGGCATACGGCTTCTGTCGATAAAAACACAACAAAGACAACTCAATAAAACTACAAGAGGAGTCCCTGTCTAACATGATAGGAATGCCTTACATGCCATTTTATCTTGTAGCTGCTCTTCCCTGAGTTATGCAGCCTGTGCTTGGTGCCAAACCCATAAATCATGAAGCATGCAGGAGCATGACAGGTCATTACAAAAATATCCAAATATATGAATGTTTATTAATTACATTACAGATTAAAGACTGTCTGGCTGAGCCAAGTTCATATATTCCTTTTTAAGGGTGACTTCATATACACTATATTGCCAAAAGTATTTGCTCACCTGCCTTGACTCACATATGAGCTTAAGTGACATCCCGTTCCTAATCCATAGGGTTCAATATGACGTCGGTCCACCCTTTGCAGCTAGAACAGCTTCAACTCTTCTGGGAAGGCTGTCCACAAGGTTTAGGAGTGTGTTTATGGGAATTTTTGACCATTCTTCCAGAAGCGCATTTGTGAGGTCGCACACTGATGTTGGACGAGAAGGCCTGGCTCTCAGTCTCCGCTCTAATTCATCCCAAAGGTGTTCTATCGGGTTGAGGTCAGGACTCTGTGCAGGCCAGTCAAGTTCATCCACACCAGACTCTGTCATCCATGTCTTTATGGACCTTGCTTTGTGCACTGGTGCACAGTCATGTTGGAAGAGGAAGGGGCCAGCTCCAAACTGTTCCCACAAAGTTGGGAGCATGGAATTGTCCAAAATGTCTTGGTATGCTGAAGCATTCAGAGTTCCTTTCACTGGAACTAAGGGGCCAAGCCCAGCTCCTGAAAAACAACCCCACACCATAATCCCCCCTCCACCAAACTTTACACTTGGCACAATGCAGTCAGACAAGTACCGTTCTCCTGGCAACCGCCAAACCCAGACCCGTCCATCAGATTGCCAGATGGAGAAGCGCGATTCGTCACTCCAGAGAACGCGTCTCCACTGCTCTAGAGTCCAGTGGCGGCGTGCTTTACACCACCGCATCCGACGCTTTGCATTGCACTTGGTTATGTATGGCTTGGATGCAGCTGCTCGACCATGGAAACCCATTCCATGAAGCTCTCTGCGCACTGTTCTTGAGCTAATCTGAAGGCCACATGAAGTTTGGAGGTCTGTAGTGATTGACTCTGCAGAAAGTTGGCGACCTCTTCGCACTATGCGCTTCAGCATCCGCTGACCCCGCTCCGTCAGTTTACGTGGCCTACCACTTCGTGGCTGAGTTGCTGTCGTTCCCAAACACTTCCATTTTCTTATAATACAGCTGACAGTTGACTGTGGAATATTTAGGAGCGAGGAAATTTCACGACTGGATTTGTTGCACAGGTGGCATCCTATCACAGTTCCACGCTGGAATTCACTGAGCTCCTGAGAGCGACCCATTCTTTCACAAATGTTTGTAAAAACAGTCTGCATGCCTAGGTGCTTGAATTTATACACCTGTGGCCATGGAAGTGATTGGAACACCTGATTCCAATAATTTGGATGGGTGAGCAAATACTTTTGGCAATATAGTGTATAAAGAATTTAGTGCAGACTAGACAAAGGAATTATTTCTCCTGAGCTGAGAATGCATAATATTTACCTTTCATCTGAAAGCTAAAGGGAGGAAAAACAAGAAAATTCAGAAATGAATTAAATGCTCAAACGAGCAACAGCTAATTTATTCGCTGCAGAAATGATCATTTTATAGATGAACTTATGTGTTGATAAGTGGTGAAAATAAAACAATTAGACATAATTTTAAATAAACATAAAGTGTTCTAAAGCATTCTAACTATGCAAAACACAAATAACCTGCATAGTGTTCTCTGTTAACCTCAGAATCCAGCAGAGCTACATTTATACCACAAGCATATTGTTATTGCAATATCAACAGAAAGAGAGAACAAAAATAGGAATAATAGACAAACAGTAAATCAAACCTTCATATTCATCTTAGAAAAGAGCAGAAAAAAGCCAGTTATATTAAAGCTTAATCCCATTTTTACTCATACAATAATTACATCATGTATTTCAGTCTAGAGTATCTAAAAAAGTATTTCAATCCATTATGTGTCCTTTTTGTCACATTTTCCTTTTTTAACTATCTATAAATACATGGCCCATTCAATATCCATATCAAAGAATAGTTTCTAGTGCAATAATTGTCTGCTAATATACGTGTTTTTAACTTGCCTTTGCGCGTTAATATAATATTTAGCCTATTTTTCACATTGTTCATAAATGGAATTACTCTAAAGGTTCACAGGGAGCTGAAAGAACAGGTGATAAAAAGAAGGAGTAAAAAAGCAATATAGCTTTCTGTTTCATAATACCATGCGGTAATGCTCAGTCATCCAACAGAGTTCTGTGATTATAATTAACTTTAAAACTTCAATTAATATTTTATGTCATTTTGCACTTTTGCATTTCATTCCGTAAAAATTCAAAAAATATCCACTGGACTTGGTTTCCAAGATTTGTAGACGTTTCGCCACCTCTCCAGGAAGCTTTCTCAATTCAAATGTCTGGATCCGCAGTGAGTTTGAGTCTTTATATAGACAAAGCCTTGTATCGCTTGGAAACATGCAAATCTTGGAAAACCAAGTCCAGTGGATATTTTTTTTATTTTTACGGAATGACTATGACCTGGATGACTGAGAACCTTCATCAGTTTTTGCATTTCATCTCTGGAGGAAATATCTCATAAACATTTTTATTTGCAGATTTATAGAAATAACTACACAACTCATTAGATTCATCGACATAACCTACATGTTCATTAAAACTAAGCCAAGTTTAAAGTCTTAAAACTTATGCAGTAGATTTAGTTTTTACTTTAAAGCACACTTTAATTAAATGGTTAAATGATCATACAAAAAGAAGGTTTTAAATTTATTGAATGGTCCATGCAAGGTCAAGATTATTCATACAGGCACAAATATGTGCATAAATGTTCACTGATGATGAAGTGTCTATTAGCACTTTGATCTTTCTTTTTATTCGAAATGGCAGAAAAGTTGCTGATTTTCTTTCAGCTTTTAAACATAGTCAAAAATGTTTTATAGGGTTGAGGTCTGGACCATTTCCTAAATGTTTTCCAGTTTTGATCAGTGTTTGAAATAACAGCTCTGCTGGAACACCCAATTATGTCCTAATTTAAAGAGCGCACGTTGTTTATTTAAAAGTGAAATTATAGAATTTGGAGGCACTGCTCTGTTTCCTTAACTTAACAGAATTTGCGTAACGCATCAGTGCCACTGGAGACCAGACAGATACTCATCATTGTGCTACCACCACAATCATTAACTGAGATATTCTTTAGTTTTAATGCCAAATCTTGTCAACTATTAGGCATTCTGGCCAAAAATATTCAGTTTTGCCTTGACTATAGAAAAAAAACTCTCCTTTTGTAAATGTCCAAAGTTGGTACTTTTGGTCAAGATATTTTTTTTTTTGGCCCAGCACTATTTTCTATTTTTCAGAGAATAGAGTAATAAAATATGCTGCACAGAAAAGAGAAACTGGGGCGTGCTTTGGTGCTGCAGTGGTTAATGCACACAACCCATGTATGGAGGCGTTAGTCCTCGACCTGGGTTCAAATCCGGCCTGTGGTCCTTTCCTGCATGTCTCCCCCCCTCATACCCACTTTCCTGTCAGCCTACTGTCCATAAAACGGGCCACTTGTGCCGTAACATCTCAAAAAATAAATTGAATTAATGAATTCACGATGCTAGAGGTCATGTTTCCAGTACAGACCCGGTAGTGACAACACCTTTACATTTGATGTCCTTTGGTATTCAAATGTGGTTCTGTCTTCCTGTTGACTACTCCTATAAGATGTTTTAAAAACTCTTCCAATTTGAACTCTTTACTTGTTTTTCTTCTTGTTCTTACATCACTTCTCATCCTGCTTTTAGTAAGTTGGGGGCCTGGCAGTTGTTTACCCACAGGGCCCCCAGCAACAGTTGTGTCATGTGTGTCAGGTTCTGTTTTAGGTTTTCAGACTGGATTGGCTATAACTCTGGTACAGCTAAAAGAATCACAAATAAGCAAAATAAAATAAGACAAGGCTTAGAGCAGGGATTCCAAAGTACAGTAGGGGGCGCTCGCCTTAGGGGGTGCTCAGTGTAATTGGGGGGGGTTCAATCACGTCTTGGAAGTAATTAAAACAAAAGTAAAATAAACTGTTAAACTTATTATGATTACACTTTAAAATAATTTGTAATTTATTCTTTGGCAATACTATTTAGTGCAGTTGATTTTATTTGTTCAACTTTTTGAGAAGATCAGTGAACAATTGACAAAGCTGGACCCCGACCCAATATTTAGTGCCTTTCCTCCCTCATATTTATGAAGTGAATCCTTTATTCCCTGGATTCCTATTGAAATAATTTAGCCACTAAATCACAGCATTGTTTTTGTATTGCTTTCTTCTTTTAATTTATACATCCAAAAAATTCACACCTTACTGTTTTTCAGGCGCTGAAATATTCAATGCACAGAATAATAAAATGCTTGTTTTGTTTATCTTTAAAAGTAAGCACATTGAGAAAACCTTAGCAAATTAGATTGTTGGACAAATGAAAAAAATAAAAAATCAATGAGCCATAATTACAGTGCAGTTTTTCTCACTTTTTGCTGGTAAAGATTCTCAGTCATCCAGGTCATAGTCATTTCAAAAAAGTAAAAAAACAAACCACTGGACTTTGTTTTCCAAGTTTGAAGATGTTTCGCTTCCCATTCAATGAACTGAGAAAGCTTTCTGGGTGGGAAGCAAAATGTCTTCAAACTTGGAAAACAAAGTCCAGTGGTTTGCTTTTTAACGTTTTTTTTTTTTTATTATTCTCATAATTTATATTTTTATTCCACACCTTGATGATTTATACCTCCATCCGATTCAACCCACTTATTCCACATATAAATAACTGAATTATTCTGAGAACTGTCACAAAAATCGGTGGGAAAAAAGCCATATTTAAAAACAACATCAACGAAAAGGATCACATTAACATACAGTATGAGCCTATTCTACTTTAAAATGTGGATATATAGCAAATAATGACACTCATAAAAGTCTGTAATAACCCAAATGTTGCAGAAACCTGAGGAAGACGAGTTTTATTACCTCAGCAAAACTCACAGAATAAGCCAAATTTAAGCGGCGGTACATTTCTGTGTGCCCTGAAATTATAGGGAATAAAACTCCTTTCATCCTAAAATTACAGCAGTACAATCCATGTTGTTTTATCAAACTTAAATTAAAGAGAAAATATTTTCAGAGGGTGTTATGTTATATTCAACAATTACTTATACGCAGACAGCCGTTTGCTGGGCCTCTAAAATGGCGCCAGAAGTGTCTGATTCTTGATTTGTGACGCAACCAAGAAACCACCGCTAGTCAGAGTTAAAACCACACGAGGGAGAGACCAACTTTCTGCTCCTGTTGTAGTAACAACAGTGAGCTGCATCTCATCCATGTTATAAGAGATCTGATTCGCTGGATTACAGCTAAGTCCTCATTGCTTGTCAGCAGGAGTAAAAATAACTGCGGGCTTCAGGAGTAAATCCACAAAAAGTGGAAAAGCAGTCCAACCATCCCACTGAGCCGAGACTGTATATCAGGCAGAAAGGGGAGTAACAGGACCAATAGCTCTTTAAATAAAGCTGGTTTTACGCATGTCCTGGTTACACACTCAACTAATTCAATTATTATTTAGAAACTGTTTGAAGCTATAAAATAAAGTAATGTGTAAAATACTTAGAACCCTTTATATACTTTATTTAGGGTCTAAAACTACACCTGTTGAAGTTTATTTAATAGCTTTGTTTTTATGGTGAGATAGGTATCTGTGGAGCATATTCCAGTCACAGCAGTAGAGCAATTAAAAAGGAGAATGCATGTGTTAACTGACCGTGTCCAGGTGGGTGCGCTGGTGTTTGGCCCGGTCACTGGAGTTGCTGAAGGCCTTCAGGCAGCCAGGATGTTGGCAGATGTATGGTTTTTCTCCTGTATGGCTCCTTAAGTGGATCTTCAGGTTCTCCAGACGTGAAAATGCCTTGGAGCAGCCTTCAAACTACAAAAAACAGGAACAAATAATATTGCAAGTTTAAATTTTTTCTATAACCATCATGCTACTGAGTATTTGACAATCATTTAGGATCATCGTAGGATATTTACTATAAAACCATGAAGAACAGTTACCTTTACCCATTAAGGAAACAGCTTTTCATCAGATCCAAGGGGATAAAGTTTTATTCAAGCTATCTTGGCAATGGAGGGAGTGTTAGCCTAGTGGTAAGGGTTTAGAGCTTAGAGGTTGTGAGTTTGAAACCCATTCCCACAGATTGCCACTCTGGGTCTCTGAGCAAGACCCTTAACCCCTGATCGTGCCCCACGATGGCAGCCCACTGCTCCCCAAGAGTAAAATGCAGAGGTAAATTTCTCCAATGTGAGATCAATAAAGTTCAATTATTTCTTTATTGTTAGTATTTATTATTATTTTATTAATGTCTATGATTTGGTCCGCACTAAGGAAAGGGACGAGAGGAAAACTGCTTTTAACATCCCTACATGACCCTTTTGGTCTGACCAACGCCACAGCAGTTCTCTAAGCCCTGGTCAATGATGTCCTGAGAAACATTGTTAGTAGTTCTGTTTATGTTTATCTGAAAAATTTACCTTCAAACTTATAAAAAAAATAGTGTCACATCCATCTTGCCCTGTCCACCCAAAACCATTTATTTGTTAAAGCTGATAAATACAGATTTAATACGTCCTCTGCTTCATTTCTTGGTTTTATGATCACCTCAGATCAAATCTCTATTAACAGGGTTCCTACAGCATAAGGCAAGTTAAATTCAAGACAACTTTTTAATGCCGCTTAACATCAAAATTTAAGACCAACATTACAATAAACACCAGAAAAACCTGGTAGTGACAAATTTACCCCAAACGTTTATTTTAACATAAACCATTACTTTCTGGCCCAGTAGATAACAAATAACAGATATTTTTAACAACCACTGAATTGAATTCACTAACTTTTTTTTGTTCCCTAATCAATCCCTCTACTTTTATTGTTGGCGTACCGCCAAACGTTATCCTGAGATTTGGTTCTACAGGCGGTGTTGGTGATGTGAGAGATGCTGTGGAGGCATTGCAGAGACAAGGGTGGAAAAGAACGGATAAATACCTGCTGCTTCTCTATAACCTGATTTTGAAGCTTTGAGTTTTAAGCTTCGCACATGTGTCTCCACTGCCTTGATTCCCATCGTGCTTCATCTACATTCCCTGGTAGTGGTTTTAGCCATGCAGAAAACTATTGGATGGATTGCCTATTTGTCGTTGAATTTAAACTTCCCCATGTTGTCCAGATACAAAGTTAGTGGCACATCATCCCAAGGTCCGGCCGCAACAACTTTTTTATTGGTTCTGCTATCGGGACGGAACCGATAATAGTTACAGCGATCGGTTCAGTAAATGTAAGAAAATATTTTAATTATTTTATTGTTTGATATGGATTACAAAAATAAAATCATATCTTTGAGGTGGTAACAATTTTAAGACCTATGAAAGACTGATTTAAGACATTTTAATACCAATTAAGGCCTTTATTTTATATTGAAGAATTCAATGCCTTATAAGACTTTTTAAGGATCTGCAGGAACCCTGATTATCTGTCTAAAACCAAAGCAGCTTCAGAATAGCCAACTCCAACTGATCACCAGCAGCTACCGACATTTCTGGGTTTCGCTTTTGTTAAATATTTTTAATCTTTCAGACCTTTTTAAAGCTTTTTAAGTCAAAAAATCTTTCATAAAACCCTGTTTATTTTCTTTTTTTGCATACACGCCTCATGCATTTGCATGGATGAATGCCTACTGACATTGAAAGTATACAGGGCCAGAAACTGGTGCTCTCCCCTTGCTTCTCAGATTTTCATAATTTTTTGGGTAATTTTTTTTTTGTCCAATTGAATAAAAACCCCATAAGCTTAGAAATTTTTTTTTTATCATGATATTGAAAAACACAAATATAAATTAATAAAACTTCTAAATTTGTGTTTACAGTTACCCCATTTATTATGATATAAATCAGCAACTAACAGTCAATCAGCAATCGTAATTTTAAACCATAACTCATTTATATGAAAGAAAGCTATAGTATAGAAAAACTGCTCATATCCAGCTAGAAGCAAACATCAACAGTTAATTTTTCATGCAATACAATGAAGAACATTATAAAGATGAAGCAAAAATAAAAAAGCTAAGTGCCTGTGCTTTTAAAACCATTAATAATTTCTTTGAATAAGGGCTTTAAACATCTTCAAGGTGTGAGTCGAAGAGCAGGAAGAATCGCTCCTCTAAACTGTTTTTCTAGCAAACATTCACTCCAAGTTTTATTAGTTCCCACTAATGACTCTGTAAATGTCACTCACCTCATTTATTTTAATAAGTTTCTGTGTAAAAAAAGAAAAGTCCCACTACATCATGATGATTAATTAATACAAGGCTTCAAACCACCTTAATATGAAAATACAGACCACATGGAAACAGCTTTTAGCATCAAGATCACGCAGCTTTGAGGCTATAACAAATAGGATTTCAACTCATTGAATTAACAAAGAAAATATTAAACTTAAGCTTTTAATTAGTACTGGACACTGTGTTAATAAAACATGCATATATACATATAATTGCAGGACAGGAATTTTAAATGTATTAACTAAATCAAATAAGAAAATGTGTTTTCTAATAGCGAATTTTAAAATAATATGAAAACATTTCGACTTTTCCACACTTTCTGTACATTCTTCAAATGATGTTACCATTCTTTTTAACTAAAGATGCACATGTGGTAATATTAGACAATGAATGACTATATTTAAGTGTGAATGGTGCAGAGACAGGCAACACATGATTCATATGTTAAAAAAAAACTTTAGATTTCAATCAGTTCAGATATTTATATAGTAGCAATTCACAACATCATCATAAGTGATTTGAGGTGAATTCAATTAAAATAAAAGTAAATTATGCACCTGCAAATATGCTACTGGTGATTAAATTATAAAGGCAAGTTACTTTATTATTAAAATCAGAAAAGAACAATTTTATTGAAGGAAACCAAGAGGACAATTAATTGCACTGAATTATCATCTTTGCAGCAGTTTCTCATACTAAACACATATGACAAAAACCTTATTAACAATTTAAGGCTTACGAGAACAAGTCTGGATGGTGACAGGTTTCTTATATTGTGAGGTTATCGTGGCACTGCTACACTATTGTTTGGTTGTGCACTTGTCCCTTTAAAATGACCAAAAAGAGGCTCTGAAACCCAAACATGCTTTTATTATTACGTATTCTCCCAGAGAGGCAACTGCTGGTACAAGCTGCCCCTGGAAGCAATGCCCCCTTCAATGAGAAACCATCATGACCTCACCCTGGGGCTTTGGCACAGATTTAGGTTTTTAAATTCCATAGTTCTGGACTCAATTTTTTTTTTTTACTATAGTTTAATGTCATCGCAACCCCCCACCACCCTTACAGGGGAACAAAACACCTTGACTGTTCAGCCAGGCCAAAACTTCCCTTTAAGGACCCCCACTTTCAGAGACATAGACAGGTAAAAGGTATTGCAGGGTAACAAATAAGCAAAATGACCCCCATTCCAACAGGGCGGACCTGTTCTTACGGTTCAATTTGCATGTTTTCTAAGCCAAAACAAGGCTTTGTTTACGGTCCACTCTATAAAGCCTCAAACTCAACACTTTTTCTGACATTTTGAATTGAAAAAGCTTCCTGGAACGGAAGCGAAACGTCCTCAAACTTGGAAACAAAGTCCTTTGGATTTTTTTCTAAGCTTTTCTGGAATACCTTGATACATATGTCTACAGCTGAGGGCTATAAAAATGTAACCGGCAAAACACATAGACTGGATGAATGATTTCACCAAGATCTTTTGTGGGCTTTGATATTGTTACAACGCCATACTCCTGTGTGAAGGAGGCCTAAAGTCCAAACAGATTCAGTTTGTTTACGTTCCCATGTATTTAAATTGTTCCAAGGAGGAAAATGCATTAAAATATTTCCATTCAGCTCATATTAGTTCACATCTAGTTCTTAAAAAGTAACTTCGGTTTGCTGAGAATAATCAAGGAACAAAAGTTCAATATATCGGACTGATTCATAACTGTAATGCGGTTTCACTGAATAGAAAACTTAAACTAAATAATTTATTGTGTTTATGAACACAAAAACAAACATTAGAAATTAAAACAACAAAGCAGATAATGAATTTACCCTATCCTTTTTTGCTTTACATCACATTTTTTTGTACAAAACAGTTTGTTTGGTTGTGCAAAAAAATTCCTAAACTGCTTTGTTGTCTGATTTACTTTGTATTTTGTTCCAAATCTTTCCTTAGATCGACACATAAAATGGTTGAATGCAGAAAAAGCTTATGGTTAAAAACACCCAATACACAATCTTTCCCTGCCACACCAATATAAAGCTGCTTCAAAGATGTGACTTTCTAAGTGCAGAATTATTGGTGTGTTCTCATGTGATCTTACTGCTGTCTCATAAATCATGACAGGAACACGGTGGAATTAAAAGACTCTTTGGGGACTCGTGTTTATGGCCTGAATAACACCTGGCGACATTAAAAGCTGGTAAATAATTCAGAATACATTAATAAACACTGACCACATTCATGTGAAATAACTCATTTTCCACTGCAGCAACAGAAGAGACTCAGAACGCTGTTAAAATGAAACTACTTTATTTGTCTAGTTCAAGTATGACAAGTGACTAATTTCTGGTGATGTTGATTTAATATTAATCCAGAGAAATACATTAATAAGCGGGCAGCAACATGGAACATAGTAATGAAGTGATTAAGTTGAATAGGAAGCAGGTATTCGTTGTTGAAACCTTTCAAATTCGTTATTAATCAGTTTTGGGCTGATGACAGAGGGGAAGTACAGAGTGTTAGACGCTTTTAGAGAGATGAATTTGGCTCCTTGGAGAAAGTTATCCTGGTGTAAATATGATGAGCCGAGCTGTGGAGAATGACTGAGGACATAAATAGAGACGCTGCTGTGGGCTCTGTTGGGATGGGTAACACAAACATCAATAAAAAAAAACAACCAAACCTCTTAGTTATACTAACGCTGAGATATTAGAGTTAAAAACTAAACCTATGCATAGGATAGTTAGCATTTTCTCGTATCGCTAAAGTAAAGAGCATTTTATGCGACTCTCTTCTAGAATAAACTGTGCAACCCCTCCCCCACTTGTTACCGCACACTTAAAAAATAATGATTGCTACCCAAGCCTGACTAATCACTTTTTTTTTTACTTTTTAGACTTGTGTTACAGCAAAAAGGTACATTTTCTGCAGACATTATTATGGTCATGATAATGAATGTCTTAATGCATTTTATACATATTGTTTAAAATTTAAACATGATACTGTTAAATGTTAATATTTTTAGGTTGGTTTATCAATTGATCCAAAATGTCTAAGTTAATAAAGTAATTCTAAAACAAACATGATTGTCTTTAATGCTAAGGCACACATTTTTCATATTCCTGATAGATAAAGATTATAAATCCTTCTAATTCAATAAGAAAGTTTGTTTTCAGTGGAAAATTAGATGTAAAAAAACAAGTTAATAATTTTTTTAGCATTTAAATACAAGTATTTGGTAAGCAGCTGTTTACATGTTTTCACTGCCATGTTGGAAATTTATCTTCGGTCATAAGTGAATCTGAAAGGCCTGCTTGCCATTTCCCTAATGCTTTGGAATAGTCCACCATTTAACCTGGGACTCTTGACTTAGCCACTCCAAAATGCTTATATTGCCTCAGTGAGGTTACAAGACTTAACGCAAAATGATGTTGAGGCAAGAGGAAAGCTAGTTAATGTAGAAAGTTCAAAAATCTTTCAAAACTCATGGACAGAGAGCTGTACAAAAAAATCACAGAGGATGAAGCAAAAGAACGATGCATGGAGACGAGAGCAGTGTCACTGAAGACACTAGCAAATGAGAGGAGAAGAAAGAAACTGAAAGCAGGTGAGGGCATTGGTTAAACTTGAGAACCTTTTTTAGAAGCAACATTCATTCATTTGAGAAACTTTGATGAAATCAGATTTCTACTGCATGGTCGATTACACTAGTATGCATATGCATGAGTGCATGCTGAATGGTTTGTGACCCAAAAGTGACCTGCATGCCCAAAAAGAGAAGGTAGACATCCAACAGCAGCCCATTGTTTACACAAGTAAAGACGAGAAGTGTTCAATAAAGCTTTAGTGAAAATAAACTAAAATAAAGTAATAGTGAATGTAGTTGCTCAATGTTATAAACAGAGTACAACTATTAACAACTTTGCATTTCCAAAGCAATCAGTGATGCTGCTGTTGCAGAGAAGTGTGCGTGGATGTGCAAAGGGAGCCCTAGCAATGACGTAGAAGTAAAAAGCAGCATGACCATTCAGACAAATTCATATCTGATTTAGTATTACATATAAAAGTAGCTCAAATCTGATTTTCGTAGGGGGAAAGGAACAGAACTGAGCTATTCTGATTGCCGTGACAAACTCATTTATGAGTCCCATATGGGCAAAAAGAATGGATTTGTGTCGGATTTGCCTGCAGTGTGAATATAGCTTAACAGAGTACATCTAAAGGTTTCCATGCATACAAGTCTGTCATGGATGACATTCCAGCTTGAGTTGCCTGCTCGAGGAGGAGAGGGGGTCTTGTCCTTGGTCTTGGGGCCGGAGGATCTGGGAGGACAGTATGAGTCTAAGGAGTGTAAGAATTTCTTAAGTGTCTGCTCTTGTGTGTCATTTCATTGAGTGCCTGAGTATGTATGTGAGGGTTGGATTGTGTGAATCTGATTGGATGCCTGTGGATATGTCTCTGTCTACTCGTGGTTGAGTGCTTGGCTTCCCTCCACCTACAGGACAATTCTAGGCCCCAAGCATTAGCAGGGCCTGTCTCCTCCTCTTTATATGCTTGCCATTGCTGTTGCTGTGATGGAATACTATATCAGGGGTTAGGTGCTCCGGTAGGAGCCCACTAATTCAGGGTGGCCTCAGATCCCTGGGTTCTCTTGCAGGTCTACCTTGTGCATGACTGGCTGCCTGCTGCCAGGAGAGCGTGTGGTCAGAGCACCATGGACTCCGGCCCCGCTGGTCTTGTCTGCCCCTCTCTGGTGGGTGCTGCGCTCCCCATGTCTGCCCTTGGTTCTACATTTCTCATATCTCATCCCACTACAGTTAGGTTATCCTAATTTATTTCCTATATAAATGCTGCTAGATGTTTAGGCTGCTGAAGGACATAGGGGCCACTTTTCATCATTTCTACTTCATTCCATCTCTATTCTTCTATTCTGCAGTATTTGTTAGTTCCACTGATAACTATGGTTTCTCTGTCTTTTTTCTCATCATGGTAGCTTCATCTGGTCTGTTCTTGTTTGACTGTGACTCCATTCTGATTGAAATATAAGCAGTGCTGCCATCAGAGCCTTTTTTAGATGTTGGAGGGCCCTATTTTTTCAGTGTAGTCCTGTTTCTTTTACTGTGACTAACTGTATGTGCTCTCTTTCATCTTTTGACATTAGAACTGGCTGAGATCATCTGCCTGACTGTGTCTTTTGTGGACTGGGTCTCCTGTGGAGCTAGTTAACAGTTTTCTTATCCACTGTCTCTGCATGCATGCTCTGTGTGAGGGATTGCTGAAGAGTCAATGGTAAATGGTAAATGGCATGTACTTATATAGCGCCTTTATTCAAGTTAGTAGACTCGACCAAGGCGCTTTACACTACATTCATTCACCCATTCACACACACACAATCACACACTGATAGTGGCAAGCCACATTGTAGCCACAGCTGCCCTGGGGCTCACTGACAGAAGCGATGACAAATGACAATGACAAAATGCAGGCCAATATTGTTGCCGTAAGCTCATCCAGGAGGAGCGTGTCTTGCAAGGTTTACCTTGATATAAAGTTGTAAACAGTCTGGCTGTATTGGCCCTGTAACGTTCGTGATCAGTGTTAAAATGAGGAAGTCATGTCCCCTAAAAAAGCCGTTGCGCCTCGGGGGGCTTCCTAACTGTCCTTTTCCTGGGAGCAAGTTATTTACTACTCTTAACTCAAACTGGGTAAAACCATATAAAAAGGACTATAGAACAGGAGTAAAAAATAACAGAGTTTATTCCAGATCAGGTCGTTACAGTACAGAGAAAATGCTTGGAGCTTGCACATCTGTGGGCTCAAAAATCACGTCCGCAAGCGTCCGGCAAAAATTGAGCCTCGAACGAGGTCATCTCCTGCTTCTTATACCTTATGAGTCTATGTGCTGAGAAGGCTGTCCTGATTAGATGGCCTCCATACACAAAGTGACATCCACAATGTGAAGGAAGGCCCTCTACTCTGTCTAATCTGGCTAACAGAATAACAATGCACATGACGTATAAATAATAAACCTAATATGAGCTTTAGATAAGCTTGGCATAATAGAAAAAAATTAAATTGAATTGATAGGAATTGCGCTCCCTGTGTCCCTGTAGTCTGGGGTTCCCTTTGGATATCTGGGGCAGAGCAGATCAGAGGCCACCCACACCTGCTATTGAATATACTCCCTAGTAGCCTTGCAAAACCATCATACACATATGTGTATGCATATATACACCATCTGTTTGGTTCTAGGTGTCCATATACTGTATACACACTAATAGTAAATACAAAGCTGAAGCTACTGATATATACAACTAACCACAGTGTTTCATCATCATATGTTTTTTTTTTTTTTTACTACATATACATGTGCTGACTGTCTATGGGATACTTGCTCATTATTTTGGCTAGAATGTTATATGTATGTTTTTTGTTGTAGTTTTGTTTTCTATTTTCTTTACCTCTTTGCTCCTCATGCACTTGTAGAAGCAGAGTTATAGGAGCTGTTGTATATTTACTGTTTTTTTTTTTGTTGTTGTGTTGTTTTCTTCTTTCTTGTTTTCGTCTTCTCTCTCCCCTTAATTCTTATCCCCTCTCCCCTTCTCATCTCCCTTTTTGTCTCTGTGTCTTTTGCATACAGTTGTATTAAATAAACCATTTCTAATAAAGTTTCACACATAATTACCAAGTGGAACATTATGGCAACAACCTAATAAATAAATAAATACTGTCTATGTTAGCAGATAAGCATGTTTTATTCATATGGATGAAATAGATTATAAATATTATTTTAAAATGCCATTATCAGCTAAAACACCAACACAGCAGCACCTCTTTGAGAGTATTGAGCTTTTTTAAGATGTATTTTTTCTGAAGGAGACAATATAAATTACAAATGAAATGATAAAATATAGCAAAAGTTTAAAAGCATCTATTACACAAAATGTATTAAACTTTTGCAAGTTGCTTCGCCTTGGAAATAAACAAGATATTGAATCTGAATACTCTGCTTGAATCAAAGAACATGCTCAATTTTTTGCATCGTATAAATTGCTGTTTTCTAAGGCTGTGTTATACCAGAGCTTAAAAGGTTACTGCATTATGTCAGTGTAATAACCCTAATTTTGGCTGTGTCTTTTCATTAGTAACAACAGGTGATCTGTGCGTTCCTGACTGTTTTAGTCCTACAGACACATCCTGCATTCATGCATTCAGTCAATACAGCCCTGTTTCTTCTGCATGTTTCCCTTACTCATACATGCAAAGGAAACTGTTTGATCATCTGCATGTCTGAGAGACAGTCTGATCAGTCTGACACAAATCTAGACCAACTGAAAGCAGGTTCAGACCAGTCAAGCGCTGTTAGGTTCTTAAAGTGACCTGACATAAAGGTACAAATTATGAGATCTGTTTGTGAGTTGTCTTCACATACCCATTACATCCAATGACCATGACCTCCATCAAGCTTCAGGTGCTACTAATGTGTCTACAAGCCATCGTCCTTCTATGCTGCCCTTCGCTAACTGACTCCTAGAGGCCCCTCTGGCTGCCCATGACACATCAATCCACTCATGATACATTGATGTAATGGTTGGTGAAGAGAGGGATTTTTTTTTTTTTTTTAAATATTTTAGTTCTGCACAATTTTAATCACTGCACCACTGCAGATTGGGCTACCTGGTTCAGTGGGCGGGTACAACAAAAACATGATGTGGAGATAACTTGAATCTCCCACCTCTCCTTTTTACTACTTAAATTTTTTTTCTCATCTTCCTTCTCCCACACTGTTTACATTTGATCACTGCTGCACTTTATGGAATTGAAATGTTCTGAAACTGTACAAAAGAAATTTAATTTTGTATACCCTCTGTATATGAAATTTGACAATAAAAGTTGTCTAAGTCCGTGTGTCAGTGTCTCAGCACTGATGCTGGTCTGATTCCACACATGCTCAGCTCCACCCCATTCTCACTTCTATTCATCTGATCCATCTGCACCTATCAATATATAACCAGCCTTTAGACCAAACATCAGTGCCAGATTATTTTGTGCTTCATTGGACTTCTGATCACCTGCCTCTGATCCTGGACTTTGCTCACGATTACAAATTTTGGTTTGTCCTCCTGTTCCTCCTGCCTACTATTGTCTTCACGGTTCTGACCCTCTGCCTGACCACGGAGTTATTCTCTAGGACTTGCAAAGCAGTAATAGAAACATCAGCGCTACTGTTAGTCGGCTCAAACTTAACCTAGTAGTTCTTCCCAAGATTGAAGACTAGGAGAAGGTTACTGACTATTACGTTGGTGATTAATGCACATCGTAAAGCTAGATGGTCAATAGTCGTCGTTTCCAGTGGTTCCTGCCCTAGTCGCTGACACCACCTGCAGTGGTTGTTGTTTCAATAAACTGTGTTAAACTTTTACACTGGTTGTCTGGTTTGAATTCTGGGTCAATCTTTTCTGATCATTTCCCAGTGTGAAAGATTTCTGAAGAGTCAAAGACAAAATGCAAGGGAAAATCTTGGCCAAAGTTCATCCAGGAGAGCCCTTCTAGGAAGTCAATGACTGGATGCAACTGGTTTGTCCTTGACAGAAACGTTTAACCAATCTGACCGTATTGTCACTGTAAAATGCTTTGAGATGACATGCGTTATAAATTGAACCTATATAAATGAACTGAATTGAAATACTACAACAAAGAAGAAGAAAACATTAAAACATAATACTATAAAAGGTAAAATTTTTGACCATAAACAAACGCTTTTAAAATACAAAATCAAACTTCCCATGTGTTAACTATTAACTGGCCACACCAAAATCCCCCAAAAAGATATTGAAACACCAGAAAAACCATGGATTAAATCAGTATCTATTCATTCACCATTGAAATCGTCTAGCCTGTCCTATACAACTGATGCAATGGCAGACAGTGGCCTTATCGTGGCAGTAGGAGGTTTCAAATTTGGGGGCACCACATTCTGTACCTCCGGTAGAGGGAGCATGACCAGTTAATAGTTTAATAGACATTATTATTATTGTAAGTCAACTCACCATGCACTTATTTGGTTTTTCTCCAGAATGGACCCTCATGTGGATGAGCAGCTTATAGCGAGCGTTGAAGGGTTTGTTTCGTCTGACACAGCCAGTCCAGAAACATGCAAACTCCTCCCCTTTACGCTGATCAATGTGAACTTTTTCAATGTGCCTCACCAGCTCCTCCTGGCTGCCGTATGTGGCACTGCAGTCGATCCAATGACATGACTGCTCCTGCTGGTCCAATGCTCGGTCTTGTCCTGCTAGTCTACTGAGGCTGGGGGAGTGAAGAGGGGACTGCCTTATATCCTGAGCATTGTTACCCTGCGGATGCTGGCCTGGACGGAAAAGCTCCCCCTGCTGGTTGTTTACATTAAACGATTCCCTTTTACATGGTGAGAAATCGTCTGAAGGTTCTTGTTTAATTGAACAGTAATCATCATGTAGATTACTTTCTTGAGAAGACACTTTGCGATGGTAATCAGAATAAGGCATGTGTGAAGTAAGAACTGAAGGCGATGAAGAAGAGGAAAGGGATGAAGGTAGTGATTCGAAAGATGGAGACTGGGCACAACTGGTCAGTAGGTAGGGGATAGGAAGGGAGGGCTGAGGGTAGCAGCTGACCCTCTGAGTGTTGGTTTTCAGGTCTGTTTGACCCGTAATGACAAAATCCTCCACTGTCTTTTCTAAGTGGTGTCCGACTGTATTACATATGGGCAGAGAATTGGGGTTGCATCCCAGCGAGGTCCTAGGAAGAGAGCACAGACCTCCTGAATGTAGCGAGGACTGGCAGAGGCCCCCGAAGGATAGCGGCGCCTGAAGCTCCTCGGCATCCTCAAACACACTCCCAAAACTGGGAAGAGTGAGCTGCACGTCTGGAGGGCCGAGGTCAGGGGGCCACATAACAGCCCCCTCTGCTGCCAAGAGACCCTGCTGATAAAACCACCGATCTCAGAACAACCTTAACAATCCACTGTAGGCACAATCTTCCATAGCGTCCTCCAAACTTGGCAAATGAGCAGTGGAGGGCATCTTCTGCAGACGTAAGCTTGTCTCATTTACTCCAAAGTGTAGCTTGGTCAGTCATCAGCACATCTCTGTGGAAAACAGAAACCAGAATGATCAGGAAAGATAAAAGCCCCAGCTGGTACAGGAAAGTTTGTAAGAGTTAGTGGAAAGTAAATGTTTAACAGATTAATATCGCAAAAATGCATCATTACTGAAGCAGCAGTCAAATCAAAAAGAAAGAGATTCATAAAAAACAAACAAATACAGGCATCTTTAAAACCTATAAAATCCTTACATGCCTAAATACAGTGGATTTCCATAGTGTTAGCATCTTATTGCAGCAAATGTACAAATGACAACGCAGAGCTTATATGTTTTTGTAACCTGAAGGTTTATTAAAAAAAAATAGTCCAGATCATAAAAAAAAACCCTGAAATAAAATTAGGGTGTTCTTTTCTTTCCAATGACTTTACTCAGATGAGTAATTTCCTATGATTTATGTAGACCTCGGATGGAAGTTTAAGGAGAATAAAACTCTCATTTAGGTTTTACTTTGATTTTTTTTCTTTTTTTTTCTAAAATGACTTCAAGTTTTTTTTCACAACTCCCTTGAAATGCCTCAAAGGACAGATGTTGGTGTGTTTAAATTGGTGGATTGATCATTTAAAGCAGCACATTCCCTGCATGGGCTAAACTGAGTCAGGATGTTCAGAGATGTTGTGACTCAGCTGGCAGTTTACAATCCAACCATCTGAAACTTGAAACTAAAATGTTGCACTCTGACTTTTTTCCTTCTCTTATTTTCACTTTGACCTCGGCAGCAAGTGTTTATTCAACATTGCAGCTAAGATAGAGACCACTGGCAGATAATTGCCTGAAACCTTCGACTGATACGTGTTTGCATGTTAGGATTAATAGGTTATGATGCAGAGTCAGGAAACAGCTGAAAATGAAGTTCTCCTCACCCTTCTCACCACTACAGTAGCTCTATTATGTATAACACCCTTCTTCTGATTATTAGGGATGACTTGTACTCCTCCATCTGCCAGATATTGATGATCTAATTTGCACCCGGATCTTTTCCATGGGTAATTAGTCATCTGAACACTTCACAGGAATCTGTGCTGATGAAATCCCAGTGATCCTTTATGGCCCATAAAGCAGCCCAGCTAAGAGGATGAGTAAGTTCACTTCTGTAGTTATATTAGCTGACGATGGAGTCACTAAGTGTAGGTTCAGGCCCGTATTTCCTGGTATAGCCTGGTTTATAGTTTTATGATTCTTCCCGTAACTCGCTGGAGTTCCCCCCACCGGAGTTGTGTAGCAGACCAGTCATGGGAACTGTGGTTAGATCTTAATTAGAGAGGCTGCAATGTGTCTGTGCCTCAGTGAACTCAATGGGATTAATAGCCAAGTGGTTTGGTGTCACTGAAGAATGAAAATTGCAAACCACCACCTGTTGGCTTTTCAAAGTTGGAACTAATATTAGGAGTTTTCATAGGAAATAAAACCATCAAAGACTAAAACAAAACCATATATAATAACCACTCAATTGTTGACAATCACATCCAATCTTCCGTGATTGTTTCAGTTTTCCAGCTGTGAGCGCAGATGTGCCTGTTCGCTAAAAACGCTTTGGTCCCGATCCAGAAAGAAGAGCCAGACAGTGGAACTAGGAAAAGTGTCCCACAAACCCTAAAGGGAGCCAGCAAGCGCTGTAAAATAGCAGCCTCATCTCATGTGGTGTCTTTTAAAGATCCACTTGCTGAGGTTGGCTAAACACAGCTGTGGCATTTCAGGACAGGCAAATGTGTACTTATCTCAACAATAAGCACAAAGGACTTTTTATATGCTTTCTAGATTAACTGCAACATGGGAAAGATGTGTTTTGTTGTAGTTTTATTCTTTATATTAACCTAATCACATGGAAACCAACATTTCTTATTATGATGCTCATAAATGATCTCTGAAAGTATTGATCCTGGATATGATCAATCTATGCAGATCTACCGTTTATTCAATTCAATAAAATAAAAATACTTTATTGATTGGGTTGTTCGATAAGAATCTCTCTGAAATGAGTTTTTGGAACTTAGGATGTCTATAAAAATATCTGCACAGTAGAGAGCTAAGGGAAAATTACATCGTAGTTGACTTGGATTATTGCACTTGTACTTCAGGTTATGAAGACCTTGTCTTCGTGAAATTATTTCCTCAGGTTGTAGAGGAGTTCCTAGAACAGAGCTGGCCGTCATTATCAGCTTGTTGAGCTTTTTTAAGCCATTTGCTCCGATGATGGAGGGAGATAAGACACATCTTCCACAACAGACTTATAGAAGATATGTAGCATCTTGCTGCAAATACCAAAGGACCTAAGCTTCCTTAGGAAGTACAGTCTGTTCTGTCCCTTCTTGCAGACGGCTTCACAGTTGTGTCTCCAGTCTAGCTTTTGTCCAGGTGAACACCAAGGTATGTACGTATACTCTTCCACCACCTCTATTTCTTCTCCCTTAAGTTTAACAGGTTTAAACTTGCTCCTATTTCTTCTGAAATCTGCAACAATCTTCCTTGTTTTGTTAACATTCAGGGTGAGATGATTGTTTCTACACCATGCCACAAAGTGGTTCATCAGCTCCCTGTGCTCAGCTCCGTGTTCATCTTTGATGATTGCAGTCATCTGAGGTTTATTTTAGATGACAGGACTCAGGTGCTCAGAGTCAGAGTTGTACCGAGGGGTTTTTCCTCCCCACTGTCGCTACAAGCATGTTTGGTGTGAGGGATTGCTGAAGAGTCAATTAGTCGATGCAATTAGCTGGTTTTACTTAAATAGAAAACTTTGACCCAATCTGACTGTATGATCTGGTTGAATTGTAAAGTGCCTTGAGATGACATGTGTTGTGAATTGGGGCTATATAAATGAATTGAATGGCAATGCATTAAAAAGGAACAGTAAGAGTACCATCCCCTGTGGTGCTCATATGCTGCTGAATTCCTGATTAGACAGCTGATCCTTCAGTCTCACAAACGGATGTCTGTTTATCAGGAAGTCTTTGATCCTCCTATAATAAGATGCCTTTTCAAGTGCCGCACATCTTAAAATAAAAACACTATTTTCATAGCTTTTTTGTGACAGATTGACAAAAACTAGCACGTTTCTAAAATTGAAGTAAAGTTATGACTTTTGTGATTTGTTTTCGAGCTCTAAAAGGTACAATTTACCAGTTGTCATTTACTTTAATACAATAAAAGATATTTAAAAAAAATCTCCTTTAGAAATGTTCAAACAATTAAACAGAGTCCACTGTATGTAAAATAGTTTCAGAAATATCAGTTAACAATTAGCATCATAAAACTAAAGAAGACAGCAGACAGGTCAGAGGGAAGGTTTACTGTCAATTATAAAATAATCTCACGCTTTGAACATCTCACAGAACTCTATTTAAGCCATCGCCTGGAAACCGGAAGAGCAGAACAAAACTGTAGACCTCCAAAGACAGAGCTGCTCTCCTCACTGACAGCACATGCAAGGCAGTAGTCTTAAAACACTGAGACAGATATTGTTACTCCAGAGGAGCTGCAGAGATCCACAGCTCAGGTGGGAGAATCTTTTAGCAGGAGAACTATCGGTCTTATAATAATAAAAGCTTGATTTCTCAGAGGCCGGGAAAGGACAATACTGTTAGGACTGCAAGAAAATTATTTTGAGACCGATTTTTAAAATCACAGACAACTACTGGTTTCAGATATTCCTAAAAATAACATTTACTCATGCTCTACTGTATGTCTCAGTAGCAGAAAATGTCTGAGTCTTTAAAATTAAAATCATCTTTAAAATCACTGATATTTCTCTGTCAAACAGCAATCATATCCAGCTTCAAGCTTTTTTATATTAAACTATGTTTTGGGATGAAGGAATTTCTCTTTATTTATAGACAAAATCTGGAAGCTAATCTCTACCTGAGGTCTCCGTTCACAAAAAAATATATTTTCAATGTTTAGTGAAGTGTTTATTTTATATTTCCAACTTTATTGCATGTTGTCTCTATTCTGGTAGAGACAACATACAATAAACAAATGTATAAAATCCATAATTGAATAAAACCCCTCTACTGTAGCCAGATGAGACACGTTGAACTTTTTGGCCTGCAACTAATCTTGTACATTGCAAAGATCAAAACATACCATTTGGGAAACATGGCGATGGCAGCATCATGCTGTGGGGAGGCTTTTTTTCAGCATGAACAATAAAGCAGGTCAGACTGTTGATATGAAGATAGAAAAAGCTGAATACAGAGCATTCTGGAAAAAAATCATGTTTCATTCCCAAAAATTATAATTGATAGGACCCAAATCAAACAACCAAAGCTAAAATGGAAGGGTTTATAGCAATGCAAATAGTACTTGCTTGTCTTAGACTTAATTCAATTGAATTCAGTTTATTTATGTAGCTCCAATTCACAACACATGTCATCTCAAGGCACTTTACAGTTCAACCAGATCATCCAGTCAAATTGATTCAAAGTTTTCTATCTAAGGAAAACCAGTTGATTGCATCGACTCATCGACTCGAAGGCAATCCATCACACTAAGCATGCCTGTAGCGACAGTGGAGAGGAAAACTCCATTTTAAGAACCAGGCTCAGTGTGAGCGGCCACCTGCCCAGGCCGACTGGGGTTCAAGGAGACAGAAGCAGAGATATAAAAGGCGGCCCCATCCAGCAAACACACAGCCAGGCAGACGAGCTCCAAGCCAGCTCCCAGGTCAGAGGATGAAGAGAGCACATCCAGCCAGTCACAGCCAGAAAAACAGGACAACACTGGAAAACAGGCTCAATCATCCATTAACGGGTGTTGATGGAAGCAGCAAAGCTGATATTTTTCTCCAGGATGGTGTCATACAGAATAGAAATAGAATGAAGCAGAATGATGAAAAAGGGGTCCCTATGTCCTCCAGAAGTCTGAGCCTATAGCAGCATAACTATAGAGATAGCTCAGGATAACTTGAGCCACAATAAATATAAGCTTTATCAAAAAGGAAAGTTTTAAGCCTACCTTTAAAAGCAGACTGGGTGTCTGCTTCACTGACTTGGACAAACTTTATTGTCAAAATATCATATAAACGAAATGTTATAACACATGAGATGTTAAAATAGCCAAGTCAAAGTCCAGACATGAATCTGGCTGCGATAATGTCACTTTTTAGAAAAATCTCGTGACTTTGAGCTATTTTGCAAAATATGGGCCAAATTTTCAGGTAGATGAGCAAATTTCAGAAAGACGAGGCCAAAGGAATCTTAACTATAATTGCAGTCGGGGGCAAAGATTGTAAAAGCATGCCACATTTTTAGGGCTTTATTGCAATCAAACAATCTGAAAACTGATCTTCCACTTTTCCACATGTAGACTATACGCTGCTTAGTGTTGGACTGTCACACAAAATCAAAGCAGAGTACTGCTATAAAGTATAGAGGTATTAATTGTGCAAGCATCAGGATATTTATGTATATTTACACAACCTCACCATGAAGTTAGTTTAGCTAAAAATCTATTTGGTTCAACTCCTTAGGTGAAGGAAAGACTACAAATCACAGCACACAGTGGCCAAATCCCTGCTGCTTTACAAGCTGCTGCACTAAAAGTTAGATGGTAAAAACAGAGAGGAATCCCCCAAAACACTCAAGTCCGCTAGTGCTTTAGGTCTCATTTAGCTCAAGCTGAGGAAATGGATCGAATATATTAAGTAAACGGAAACAAAACATTTATGTTTCCAAATCTATCATCCAGATGCCACAAAATATTTAAAGCACCTTGGTGCTAAAATGATTTAAACTAAATGCAATTGTCTTGAAATAAACTCATGTTTTAAGGTTAAAAAAAGAATAAAAGCAGTTTTTTGTTTTTTTTTAAATATACTTGACTTTACTTGAATTCCAGCTGGTAAACAGTGACTGAAGCTAAACCACAACAACATAAAACACAAATCACATTTTAAACCCATTTAGAAACAAATATAGTAGGTCTTTTATATTTTCTAAGTGCCAGAATAATTTCAGATATTATTTTAGAGTTGTTTAAACTATTTTCTAAATTTAGAGGTCTACTTAGTTTATTTTGTGTTTCTTAGGCTAAACATTTTGAGTATGCTTTCATAAGCTCATGATTATAGTTTACTGGTATTTTGGGCATTTCTCCTGAAAGGACTGCTGTGAATGAGTCACGGTTAAAACTTGCTTTTCAGCTTTTTAGCTCTGTTCTCATGACTTATGCCTTTTCTTGGAGATTTTCTTGAAGTATTCTAATTTCCACTACAAAACCTTCACTTGAAGCCACTTTTTAATCAGATTATTGGAATAATTTTAGCCATTATACATTTTGGAGATTCATTTTGGCCGCTTATAGATTCGGATGTGTATGTTGCAGAAAGTTTAGCCTAAACATGGAGATAGGCCGTGTTTTACAACGTGTTTATCTAGGAAAAAGCTGGAAGAGGCCAGTTGTCAGAACAGTATAACCATGGAGTAAACTCCTATACATTTTGGATTGTAAAGTAGCATATGGTGAGAAAACACAATTTCTAGCATTTATTACTGGAAACATTCAGGTAATTGACCTGATAAAAGATCAAATTAACCTGGTCTCAGCATTTTAACATGATTTAAAGGAGAAACCTGAGGCAGAAATTCTTCTGGGAAGTGTAAACTCTCTCTATTCAGTTGACAGTTGGTTACTGGGATACTGGTCTCCCTTGTTCATTTAAAAAGAGACACGAATTAATGTTATTGAACTAGTTACGCAATCTGGGTTCTTTCTTTAGAAGAGTCTGAATTATTTATGAGGTTTAGCTCTTTAATGTTTAAAAAAATAGACCGGTGCAAAGTTGTATTCGGAGAATTTGCCATAGTGGTTGTTTTAAAAACAGAACTTCATATTTATTCAGAGTATTTTTAAGTATCTGATTCAATATCAGTCAGTAAAAACAAGGGTTATGTGCCATCTTATAAAGTGTATGTATTTCTCTGGTCACAGCTGTACTTTACCAGCACTAGAAGCTAACAAATCAGATTATACTCAAACTTTTTAAATAAAGAAAATAAAGAACATTAAGAGTACAAGTTAATTTATAACTGAAAAGTGGTCATTTATCATTTAATCATTGACTAGTTTATCTTAAAACTATGGAAGAGGAAAAAAAAAAAGTTAACTGATTTTTAAATTTTATTTCAGTTTAACATGGGAAAAAAGTCAGAATTCTGACTTTTTTCTCAGAATTCTGACTTTAATCTCAGAATTTTGGATCTCAATGTAGATGGGCACCATGAATGAAGAGATGTGGAGCACTCAGCTTCACTCTCAAAGATGTGAGTTGTTTTAGAGGGCCAGTAACACATTGGATATAAATGAGGGAATTAGGCAACTTTTTACGTGCCCGAGGGGTCCCCTCATTAATAGAGGAGCAGAAGGTCATTAAAACAAGAGAGCTAGTCTCTAAAACAGACATGGCTATGGCTTGATGCTAACATGTTTGTTATCTGTCAGAATTCAGTCTAAATTCTGAGATTAAAGTGAGAATTCTGAGGAAAAAAGTCAGAATTCTGAGAAAAAAGTCAGAATTCTGACTTTTTTCGCATATTAAACTGAAATAAAATGTAAAAATCAGTTAACTTTTTTTTTTCCAGTGGCCCTAATCCTCTTCCATATAAAACAATTTTCTGTCTTATCTGAATTATTTTTTTTTGGACTTTAAAAAACAGACTTTTTAACCCTAACTTTGTAAGAAATAGGGTTAAACACTAAGATGTAGCTCTTTTTATGATAAATATTAAAATGTTGAAGCTAAATGCGTATGTAGAAAAAATCCTGACAGCCTTGTTAAAGATGTGAAAAGACCCTTTTATATCATAAAGTAGTTTATTATCATCCACATTGTCTATAACATAACCACCTCTGGATCTTTCTAAAACATTAATCTCTTATAAAGCTCTTCCATTAATAACCATCTCATGTTGATCACAGCTTCTGGGAACTTCTTATTTGGAATTCAGTTTCCTGTGAGTATAAATATGGTGCGGCACAGATAACCATTGGTAAAGCCACTGGCTGCTAGATTGCACAAAACCCAATATTTATCTCGTCACCGAGAGGAATGAGTTCAGTGAGATGAAAGTAAAATGTTTAAAACATTCTGTTACAAAAGGGAGATTTTCAACCGCAACCACTCTGAGCGGGTTTGATGCCAAACAAAAGGTAAAGATTTAAGAAAGGAACCAATGGTGGATCTGTGGTGATTTTGAACTATTTCTTTTTCAAATTCTCCTTGATTTCTGCTCAGGATTCACAGACTGCTCTAAATACACGCAGATACAAACATCACTACAAAATCTAACAGATGAGAGCAATTTACTGATTTTTGTGTCAGTTATGAACCTTTCTTCTTTTAAGCCAAAATCAAAGCAAGTGCAGAAAATGATTAACTGTAATGTATTTTGTATTAGAAACATCCAGGTCATTATTTGACAGGATTATCCAAACTCTTAGGAACAAAATCAGCCTGAATATGGGGCATATTCTTAATGCGCAGCTGCAGATTGTAAAAAAAAATGACTCATCGCTTTAACTGATTTATTCAAAATATAAAACAGATTTTACTTTGATTATAAGTATTAGATGTGGTTTACCTAAACGGGCCAATTATTATGTGTAGTAAATTGTACTGATAAGATTCCATCTGTATTTTTGAACTTAAAAAAAACATCTTGATTTTTACTGCAGGTCAGGATAAAGTTTCCAAGATGAATTTTAAATATCTCAAAAAGTTTTTCCGGGGGAACAAATCATTTTTAAAAATACATCAGATTGACTAAGTAGGGATTTTATTTCATGTTATCTTCAGCAAAAAATGTTGGTAACCCTTCATAGGACACTTAGAAAATCAATATTCAATAGTGTTATTGGAAGCCAGGTGAAGATCTCATTATCTTTGTTACATCGAAAAAATATGGATATTTTAATGGCAGAACTTAATGTCCATGTAATAACAAGAAACGCCAACTTTCCCGAATATATATAAAAAAACAAAACAAAAGTGCTTCTATAAGAAGCGGGTGCCGTAAGGGGGGGTTCTTATAAAGGGTTAAGTGTTTTTAATTTTATATCTAACAAAAATCTTATCCTTATCTTCTACCAGATGGTACTTCGTCTCACCAAATCAAAACAGCCACAAACAGCTGTGGTCTCTGTTCTGAAGGATTTTTTTATTTCTGGCTTTGATTTACATAAATATGCATAAATTTGAGTCGACTTCACCCAAATACCTTCGTTCTCCTTTAAATGTGGCCTCAACTGTGTGAGGCAGACATTTGCTATTAGCCTGGAGGTGCTATTTCAGGCCCAGGTTTGTCTTTGTGGGAATCAGAAAAACTTTCAAACTGTGGTTTACACATATTTATGAGTCAAAATACACTCAGGAAATCCGTCCAAAGTTTCCCACTTGGATTTTTCTTGGTTGCCAAACTTAAGATCATAGCGTATGTTTGACAAGAGATCCCGTCACTATTTCTGAAACAAGCATTTCCACTATGTGAGAAGCGGTGAATAAACTTGAATAAAATCAGGTTTTATAAATAGATAAACAGAGTGAGCTGTTTAAACAGGGTCACCGTCGCATTTCTTTTCCTAAGTAAAAGCAATGACATCATTTAATTTAGTTTTCAGTTTCAATATTGCGATACTTTCAGACTGTTTGCTATAAGATTCCATGCCCTCAAAATCCAACACCAGACAACGACCACATGACGTTTTTTATTTATATTGGTTTATGTCATGATTACGTAAAAAGGGTAAAGGGAACAGAAATATAGAGCAATATATATAATCAATAAAGATTACAGTATTCAAAGTAAAAATAAACAATGTACCATGCTGAAAAACATTTTTTTTTAATGTTTTATAAAAAGCATAACTTGAAAGAGTCAATTAAAGGCCTTAAGTGGGTCTGATGCAATATAGTCTATATTGCCAAAATGATTTGCTTACCCATCCAGATTATTAGAACCAGATTTTTCTAATCACTTGCAATAATCAATAAATGAAACTAAAATCTAACATCTTTATCATATAAGTTTAAGTTTAATAGAGTGACTCAATAAAATATTTCCACTGAAGTACATTTTTGTACCTCCACTTCTTGTTCACAGTACTGTAGGACAGTGATTCGCAACCGGGGGTACGCGCACCCCTAGTGGTAGGCGAGTGCATTGCAAGGTGTACATGAAAATATCTTATTTCTTTGATGTTAAAATAAAATAGGTCGAACTCAACTTTTTTTTCTTCCTTTGCGTTCTCTAGATAACGACATAACTATCTTGTTAACACAGTTAAAAAATGTATTGTTTTCTTGAGATAACGAGATAATTATAGTAGAAGATAGTAGAAATAAATCTGTCAATGAAAACAAAGTAAAACTAATAATTCAGTTTAACTATAATTTTTGTTTTGTATTTTGTTCTCAATTCATCCAGTGTAATGTGATTATAAGGGAGTGACTCAGAGGAGCTCTGGTTTTATAAATGCAGGTTTATCATACGATTTTATTTCATATATAGTAGCTCCATCTGTGACTCCATCCTGGAGAGAAATATCAGCGATGCTGCTGGCATCAACATCTTTGCTTATAGATGTTGGAGATCAGCCTGTTTTTCAGTGTAGTCCTGTTTCTCTGACTGTGACTAACTGGATGTGCTCTCCTCATCCTGTGACATGGGAGCTGGCTTGGAGCTCGTCCTCCTGGCTGTGTGTTTCCTTGACGGGGGGCCGCCTTTGGAGTTGGTTTAGAGTTGCCTCTTGTATCTCTGCTTCTTTTTGTATCTCTGCTTCTGTCTCCTTGAACCCCAGTCGGCCTCGGTAGATGGCCGCTCACACTGAGCCTGGTTCTGCTGGAAGTTTCTTCCTGTTAAAAGGGAGTTTTTCCTCTCCACTGTCACTACAAGCATGCTTAGTGTGAGGGATTGCCTTTGAGTCAATGGTTCAATCAACTGGTTTTCCTTTGATAGAAAACTTTGTATCAATTTGACTGTATGATCTGGTGAACTGCTAAGTGCCTTGAGATGACGTGTTGTGAATTGGCGCTATACAAATGAAATGAATTGAATTTTATTTAATTTCAATTCCTTACTTTACTTCTCTTCTTTATGTTTTTTTTTAGATGGAAAAAATACAATCCCAAGAATTAAAAACTAATTTTAAAAGATTTAGTAAAATAGTTTTTGTTTTTATAATCTGTTAATGTACATTACACTTTTGGACAATCATCAATACTTTTGACTGAGAGGGGAAGTCATGGTAAGACAAAATGCCCAAAGGGGAACACAAGTCAAAACAGGTTGGGACACACGGCTCTAGGAGACCCAATTGGCCGGTGGGAAATTGAGTTTCCTTCCCTTTTAACCTAAATAACATGAACAGAAAGTAACAACTAAAACATAACCTTTTGGCTTGTCAACCACCATCTACACTCTTCTTCATCCCACAAAGCATCCTTTGCATGAATTTGATGTGCAAAACTGTTAACAGTATATTTAGCAATTCAATTTCATAAAGGTACTTAAGAGAAAAAAAATTTCAAAATGCACACACTACCTGTTCTATTCATCTTTTACTAACTTATATTTCGTCCAATGCGCTAATAACACTAAACAATCTAGAATAAATTATTTTTGCAAAACTAAACTCTTAGTATTTGTTCAAATTTCTTCTTTAAGTTTTCTCCGTCACACTAAAATGATGAAGTGTGTCAACCAAATGTGAATATCATGCTTTAGCTAAGCAAATAAAAAGTTCAGTTTTCAAAGAATCATTTCATTCATTAAAGAAAAATAAATAAATCAAAGCCATCCTGGCTCTGAGCTTAAGTTACAACCTATGATCAAAGCTGAGGAACACCTATAATATGTGCGGTGCAGGGCTGCCAACCCACAGGTGCACAGAAAATCTGCAGACATTCATGCCACAGTTAAGGACCAGATGACAGGAAGGTGCCACCTCATTTCTGGAGCAGTTCCTAATACTGCAGCCAAGTCAGAGAGAGAGAAAAAGGTTCTGAATACATTTTTTTTCTCAACAGGAAACCTTGAATCTTCTAAGAAGCCGATCAACTGAATGAAGAGGGGCTCAAAATGCAAGACAGGGTCTCAACGAAGGCACTGAGCTTAACCAGGCGACAAGGATACCAATGTACAGAACCACTGCATGAAAAAAAAATTTGATTAAATGAGAAGAAATTAGAAGCTGCACCTTTAAAACCTACAGACAGTTTGATTAGTACAATGTTATGATACCCAGATATAGTTATATTGGTGATAAACCTGAGTGAAAAAGTGACATCTCCAGCTATCATGTTATATAGACAGATATTCACACCTCTCCTGGGATAATAATTATGTAAAAGCTATCTGAATCCATGGATGAAATTTGGATTTCAGAGGTGTGTTACAATAGTAACTTCAGCGTGTTTGATCATCCAATCACAGAGCAGATTCAGTGGCACATCAGATGTTTGTAAAGTGAGCTTCTCAGGAGTAACAGCGGTGAGGGCCAATCACACAAAAAAAGACAAAGGGCCAATCAGGAGCTAAACTCAGGGAAGTGGGCTTCAGTTTGAGCTGCAATTTTCCGCTTGGTCCTAGTGCTCGACAAATGTCCGTGTACCGTAGCGTAACACAGTGTTTGGACAGTAAAAAGTGCAGGGGACATGTCCCCACGTCCCCTCCATATTACATCCATGTCTAAACCGATTTATTTAAATGGGAAGGAAACGATCATTATTCAGTAGGTTAATCTTACATGCTATTTTAAAAGCTTGTTATTGTAGTTTAAAGCAAGATCACTTTAATGAGAGCGATAGAAAGTGTTTCTTCAGTTTCTCCACCATACATCTCTCTGCTTTCAGTTTTGTCTCCTCATGCATGATGACTTTAGTCTGAGGCCAGGGTTCTCAATAGGGCTGGGCGAAATGGCCAAAACTTTTATCATGCTGTAGTTCTTAATATCAATCATATGATCTAATTTCCACACCAAAATATCAACATAATAAAAGAAAGACTGCCAAGAAGGCCCACTACAGATGCCTAAGTGGCGTTTGGTGTCTTGTTAAGAAGTGGTAGCCTGGATGGACGGATATTAGCAGGACTCTAATCTGTTGTGGTGAAGAAATAGCTGATCCAAAAATGCAAAGCTTTGGGTGTACCGGTCAGCTGACCTTCCTATCTTCACCTGTGGTCATGAGATGGATTGTGCCAAAGAGAGCATTATCCTGGATGAAAGGAGCTGAAATGTTCTGCCATGATAGAATGGCAGGTCTCAGTTTTAGGGCCGCTTTCCCAATGAAATTAGCGGCTTAATGCACTTTTTTCAGACACAGATCGACCCGCTGCATGGCTAGGCAAGCTGCGTGGCCCCTGCCCCCCCACCGCTGCATGCCTGGTGACGCCATCACGCTGGGTTAGCGTTGATGATGTCACCAGTTTAACAGAATTTAGATAACTAAAAAAATGGAGAGCAAAATGTTTCACTCTATTATCTTTCTGAATCTCTCTCACCAGTGCTAGACCGTGTTTAATGAATGTAAAGTTAGAGTTGTTTCCTCGTTAGATCAGATTCAACTGGCACGGTGTGTTGATGTCCGTACAGCGCGCTCCATGGTGTCAATTAAATTAGCGGGTCGACCCGGGTCTGAGGTTCCCACTGTATGCCGATCATAGCTGAGCAGTTGGAAGGCGATTTTAACCCGACTCAATTACCGAGTCGTTTAACACAGGTCAACGCAGGTCAGTGAGGCGTTCCCACTGCTACTAATAGCCAATAGTAGGGATGAGGTGAGAAGCTGTGTCATCCAAGCGACACTCAAAGTAGAGTTGTGGTTCTTCTGCATCTGCAGTGTTAGAGTGTAAAACTGTGGGCTGCTCTATAAATCCTGGAACTAACCGCTTATCCATACATTTTTTATTGAAAAAGCTTCCTGGATGAGAAGCGAAACGTCTTCAAACTTGGAAAACAAAGTCCAGTGATTTGTTGTTGTTTTTTTTGTTTTGTTTTTTACTTTTTTGGTAAAACTGTTTTCTGTCACACTGTTATATTTTCCATATCTTTAGGGGGCCTAACTAATGTTTTATCTTTCTGCAACAGACAGCAACTGGGTCCTGAAAAATATAAAAGCAAAGGGAAATAATGACCTTATTAACAAGGACTCCCAGTACTATTATCCTTTAAATATCTGCTTTCACCAAGAAAGAAAAATAGTGAAGAAGAAATAAACGCTGCCGTAATTATGAGCTTTTCTATTCTAACCAATGCAAGAAGATGTCCTACTTTGACCACAGATGAACATTGCTATCAATCATCTCTCCCTGAGCTGTTGTCCTGAGCAAAACATGTCCAAGCAGGCGTGGATCTCATAGAAACTTTAGGAGGAGATGCTAGAAAACCCTCCTGGAATAATAGTGGTTCAGTCCAAACCATAAGAGAGAGCCTGTGGAGCAGATACAGCAGCAGCAGCGGCAGCAGGGCCTACAGAGCAGGTCTGAAATGCGAGCGGCCTCGCATGGCATCTGTTAAATCTCTCCTCTGATGGATTTAAACTGGTTTGATGGGTCCTGACTGCTTCTTTCCAAACAGTTTTTGGATGGTATTCAGGGAGGGAAGACCTTGTGAGAGCAGACTGTGTTTTACATGTGGAGTATTACAGCCAGCGCTGGTGAGCCGTCAGCGTTTCACCCGCCGGATCCGTCGGGACAACATCGTGCAATACTTTCCAGCTCTCCTACACATGATATCATAGGAGGCAGTGAAAGATGAACACAAGAAGAGCTCCCTGGAGAGCCTGAAATTTAGAATTTGTTTTCCCTTCGCAACATTAAATTATTTGCATCATAATGAATCTATCTCTGCTGCCTGAATAAACAGCTGAAAGTCATGATGTCACTTTAAGGATAGCCTCTGTCTCTGGCATATTTCACCCTGCAACAAATAATAGACCTTTACTTGGTTCTACCGTGCATATGGGATATTTTGTTAGTAAAGATTATCTTTTTGGATTATGTTATATTGCATTTGAAATAAGGTTTGATTGGATGAATGTATTATATCAAGGTCAGCTGAAGAACAATGCTATTAAAAAGTGATGGACCCCTTAAAGATGCCTTCTTTCTGCTTTTTTGTCAAAAGTTCCAGATCATAAAACATGTTTTAATATAAAACATGTTTTCATATCCATCAAATATCATCTGAGTAATTAAAAGAAAACTGTTGATAATGATAAAAAAAATGCTTTTAAGTAGAACTGCATGTTATGTTAATGCTGAAGTATTTTTAGATCTGGACTTTAAGCCAAGAACAAAACCATTTATTCTTGGATATGCTGGTGGGATTTGGATCATTGTCCTGTTTGAAATCTGAAGGCCAAACATTCTCCTCCAGGATTTTCTTCTGGAAATCAGGGATTATTTTTCCCCTCTGCATCAAAAGAAGTCAGCTACAGTGGTTCAAGCATCTAATCCTGACACCCTCTGAGTGAATCCAACTGATAGAAGATGCTGTGAAGCATCCAGAACGCCTTGGAGGAGATTGCAATTTACCAGCTTGAGATCTCTTGCCATCCTTCATCCCAATCTCAGATTAGATCAGGGGTAACCAATGAAAAATCAGTGGAGTCCGAATAAAGAAAATCTACAACCAGTTAAGGTGAGGAGACATTTTTAATTATAATCCGTTACTTTAAACAGCATTTAACATTGAAATAAACTGCAGGTGTTTATGCATCCATGTTATGCATTGACTTTTTAAATAAAAATGATAAAAAATAGAACATTTTTCCATTTTAAAATCTAAATTGTTTTTATTTTTCATTTTGGTATATAGACAATTTCCTTATTCACTTTTTTTTATAAAACACCTGAACTGATATATCAAGGTGCTCATTCTGAGCCTGGATCCGTATTTATTTTTGATTCTGTTCATGATGGAGAATCCTGCTTCACAGCAGCAGGTTGAGCCAAATGTGCAGAGTCATCTTTGAGCACGCCATTTCACTTTTCTTTCACCAGTTCACCACAGTTCTTCCAGCAGTCCACACTTTCTCTGCTCTCTTTTTCTCATCATCTTCTCCTTCTTTCCCATCGCCCGGCTTGCCACAGGTTTGTCTGCTGTGTCTAAAATAGGCAGCAGATCACTTTGGGCAGTCAGTCTCTCTGAATGCCCCTGAGCCTGTTGGGATCACATTTTAAATGCATGAAGAGGAACAAAGAGAAAAGAAAAAATAAATATCAGAGAAGGTAATCTGTGATTAATGGTTGTGTAAAGGCACACTTTTCAATCAATTCCTGTTCAGCGTCAATCTAATCAGGCGTTTCTGTCCAAATGACACCCGTTGCTGTTTAAACGTAACTTCTGCATTTTACTCTATGATGTAAATCAATAAACCTTTATTGAATGTATGAACGCTGTGTTCCTCTGCTCTGCCGCTTCTGCAACGTGGCGTC
Source organism: Cyprinodon diabolis (assembly GCA_030533445.1). Taxonomy (NCBI): domain Eukaryota; kingdom Metazoa; phylum Chordata; class Actinopteri; order Cyprinodontiformes; family Cyprinodontidae; genus Cyprinodon; species Cyprinodon diabolis. Next base: position 41,921,719 of record CM060067.1, on the reverse strand, counting down.
ATTAATCTTGACAGATTTTTATAATATTTTACCTGCTATGTTTATTATCTTAGTGTGTTAGTCTTAGGTTGCTCCCAGGAAAAATATTTCAGAAAAAATCCATCAACACCAAGTCTGGTCTCCTCATTACTGTATGTATCCCAAAATAAACTAAGACAGAAAAAGAGCACAGTGCTGCTACTGACCATGACATCATACATTTAAAAGATTAATTTGGGCAAATACTTGTCTATCTTTAGGTGGTAAACCTCCTGCTTGCTTTGATTTATTAGATAACATGTTTAATGGGATATATTCTATACCCAGTTTACAAATGAAACTCTTGTAACTGTCATTCTTGCCACAATACCAACCTTCATCTCATAACTTTATGGAAAACTAGAAAAGTTACGCCTACTGTGATGTTTACCCAGATTTTTTCAAAGTTAAAGAAGCAATGTTTCCACTTTAATCAACACAGGTTGATTAAAGTTGACATATAGCTAAATATTTAGGTTTGAAACATTCATGTTAAATATAATTCACAATTATGGAACTTTGCTTCCAGTAGGTAAACATCTGGAGGCTTTGTCCACCTTCTCCACCAGAGGGCGCACGAGATCTCCTGAGGGCATGAGCTGACTGCGACACCTGTCTTCCATCTGCTCATCAAGGAAGCCCTATTTAAGGAGGAGGAGGCTGACACTTCCCTGCCAGAGTGTTTGCCAGTAATGGTAGAGCGAGACCTGAGCCAACCAACCTGATCTGTATCTCTGATTTTTGTGAACCTGCCTGACCCTGTTTCTCTCTGCCTCACAGATCGAGTCCTGTCTGAAAACCTGAAATCCTGGAGATTTATCTCTGTCTGGAATCTGCCTGCCTGCACTCACTTAAGCCTCTGCCTTTGCCCTCAGCCCTCTGCCTGCCGACTAGCCTCTGGACCCTCAAGGTTTCCCCCCCTGCATCTCAATTCCACCTTTGAGCAGGTATTTACCCCGTCATCTGTAAAACTGCAGTTTATCTGGATAAACCCTAACTCCTCTGTCCTCCTCAGTGGTGTTCCTCCCGTGACCTGTCTGCCGAGCCAAGAACCTGTTCACTACAACTGTAAATTTGTAAATAAACCTTTGAACTTTTTCTCTGTTTCACGAGTGTTTCTGCATGTGGGTTAGATGCCTAGAACCCATCATGACAGAACCAGCATTTGTGAAGATGAATATAATCTTGAAAATCTCTAAACAGTTTATACCTGAATAAAGATAAAGAGGAGTTTTGATTCTATGTCTTTGCTTTATCTATCTATCTATCTGTCCGTCCATCTCTATTTCTCCATCTCCATCTGTGAGACACAGGCTCCAACTCTAGGTTGATGGTTCAAGACCTGCCTTTGACTTTTAAAAGTTGCGATTATACTTAAGTATTTTAGCGAATGTGTCTAGTTTGCATTGGTTTGCCCTAGTAAAAATATAGATTGGGTAAAAGCGCTGCCAAATTAGGTCGGTTTAGCCAAAAGATTGGTTGAACACAACTTCATATCCGATTAAAACCAAAAAATGTGGAAAAGCTATTATGTTTGAATAAAAATTACTAACAGCTTTCATTTTGCTCACCATTGCCCAATTGGCAAAAAACACTTTCACTGTCTGCTTGAGTTTATTTAACTAAAATGGCAGAAAAATGGTGCACTTTAAATGATCTAAGAAATTTTACACATAAAAAAAAACCTACAAAAGATTTTATTATACACACCAACCACTAACAATTTCAAAGGAACTTAAAAGGGGTAAAAAAGAAAAACAATTGCAAAAAATCCCAGATTTTATTACTGACTGTAGTTCTGCTGTCCAGCAGTAGGTGGTGACACGTTCACATGAAGCTTCATGAACTGTGGGGATCGTTGAAGCAATTTGGCCAAACGATTCAATGCCTCATGGGCCTCATCTCACCATCACTAATGTTTACACTTTTTTCCACAGGCAGGACGGCCAGTCCTTCTGCTTCATAAGAATGCCCAAAAATGTCCAAACAAAAGAACTCAAACAATCCAACTCTTTGTTCCAACTTAATACTAAATTACACAAAATAAATAATCATATTTCGTGGGTTAATGGGACTCCTGGGCCACATTGCAGTGACAGTACACCAAAGAGCCGCATGTGGCTCTAGAGCTGCAGATTTCAGACCCTTGAATTGAACTGATGTCAGATTAATCGGCATTAGCCTTAGAAAAAAAACTGTATTACTTGTTCTCTAAATATAGTGTGTGCACAATGATGCAATAAGGTGGCTCTGCTCAATGTTTTTTCCTTATTTCCCTTCTTAAACATATGTTTGTGCTTCAGTTGAACTGTTTGGGATCTATGTCACATTATAGTAGAAGGCGGAGGTCTTCAACAGGAGGTACTGCATGGGGTCATGAAAGTGTTGGTTGATTAGACTTTTTTTATATTCCTCCCTGCAATTTTTTTCACTAATTGAAATGTCTTTAAATCCACATGAACATGAATTCAACACACTGTAGTAAACAGATAAATGGAGGCAGAAGATGTCTTTCAGTCATCAATGCAAACATTCAGAGACACACAGGAGCTCTTTGAAGCTGGGCACCGTTTCATTCACAACACCTGTCCCATCAACCAGGAACCAGAATCAGAAATACTTTAATAATGCCAGGGAGAAATTACTTTCCTCACATTACTCCATCTGTGATAGAGTGACTTTAGGACCAGTTTGATAGAACACAATTTCATACTATATATAATTAGGGGGTCCCCGCTCCATCTCTCCATCAGTTTGGGGGTCCTTGGCCTGGAAAAGGTTAAAGACCCCTGATATAAGTGGTAATTGTTTTTAAGCAATTTGTACAACAATAAATTACAATAACACAAGACCCACTGTAAAAGTAACATTAAACTCACTATTGCACTTTCATTAATGGGTTGAATTTAAATCTAAACTCAAGAGAATAGATATGCACACACGAAACGCCTCCATAAATGAGCTCTTTATTCATCACCCAAACTCATCCATTACCACTAATTTACTGCATTGCGCAAAAGAAAACACAAGTTCTTGGACTTTTAGTGATTTACCCTCTAAAAACAATTTATAAAAGTCCTGGCTTTCAGCTATATTGCACCCCAGAAACAATGTTGAAACAGTTACCTCTGACACTGGCAGTGGGTTGTGTTACCCAGCTGTGTCACCCTTGGGTGTTGCAAAAGAGCAGGCACCGCTAGCCAGGAATAATATTACTGCACCAAACCAAAATGAGCTCTGCCGATGGGCAATCACTGTTAATGTCTGTTAAATATGCAAGAGTTGGGCAGCAAAGGAAAACGTGACAAACTGTGTGGTGTGGAAACAGCATAACTGTCATAAAACATCCGTTTGAACGAGGATAACAAAGAATGTGACAAATTCGCTCTCTGGGTGTTTTTTTTTGTCATGGTCACAGATATTTGTATGAGCCAGCAAATCCTTCGTCTTTTTTTTTTTTTGCAGAGCAGTAATGAACACCATATGATCAGAGTTGTTTCTCTGTGGCTTTGAAACCTTAATTAAATGTGTTAGGTCATGCTTAGCTACGTAATGTAAACATATGTATTAAAGGCAGCTTAGTAACAAAAGCTGTGACAATAAATGAATGTTATCCCACCAATGGGAATAACAGTAATGAGTTTTTCCATGTACGTATTTGCTTAGACGTAAAAAAGTGTCCAAAGGAATACAGAGGAAAAAAATGATATGTACATTTCTTTATCAGCTGCCTTGACTAAACTGTCAGAAACTCAATTCATCACATCTGCAGGATCAGAAAAATTTTACTTTCCATAATTGACTTACATCTTTTCGTCATTTTTACTTTCTATGGTTTTACACCACAGCTGGAGATAGGCACCAGGAACCCTTGCGACCCCAAGTGGTATGGATGGATGGATGGATGGATGGATGGATGGATGGATGGATGGATGGATATGGGGTGGATGGATGGATGGATGGATGGATGGATGGATGGATGGATGGATGGATGGATGGATGGATGGATCTGGTGCTTTCTAAAGGAAGGGATGATTGTACTGTATCTAAGGATATTTTGTCCCAGCATTTATGCACTCCAATAGGAAAATAGAGCCTTGATGCTTTTAGATCATAGGGTCTAAAGTTTTATTTCAAATGTAAATTTCTTTATTCCTTCTCTGCATTTTGGCCCATCCCCTTGGGAAGCAGAGGGCTGCCACTGTGGGGTTGAGGGTTTTTCTCAGGGACCCAAAGTGCATCAAACCGGGTACTTGCAACATATTCAGAGCACAAGCGCACCTCTCTAACCCACTGGCGCAATTAAATCATGATTTCCTTTGTTTCGAGTGATGTAATTGAATAGAAATATTATAAAAGAGATAAATTTCAGAACATCTACATTACACATTAATGGTCCCAGATCATATAACTGAGGGGGATCCACTGGTTTCAATAGTGCTGCCTGAGGCACTGCATTTTTTTTGGCACATGGATTTTTTTCTCTGCACATCTCAGGTTGATCCAGACATGTTGCAACCCAATGACACACTTTCTTGCTTACATTTATGAAAACCTTGCATTATAAAAACAATCCACTTCATCTGAGATGTTTTTGTTATTCTCTTTTCCTGGCGTGAAGCTGAAGCGAAACATACAGAACTTCTGCCAATCCAAACAAAATATTTCAGGTCGACACAAATCTTGGCTTGCTGCTGTTTCCCGCTCGCGCCGTGCTCCAGCTGAGCATTTGACTAAACAATATGAGCATCTGGAGAAATAATTGGCCAGTCACTGGTATTGATCAACATCCCAATCAGCCTCTCAAAGGCATATTAGGTAAAAAGAATTGCAAAAACACTGTAAATTTAGTTTGGATTTCTTTTATTGCAGCATATTTGAGATAATATAAAGCATAAAATCAAATGTGATTTACCTCTGGCTGTGCACACCTCTGTGGCACAGCATTGCAATCATAAACCATAATCCCTTTGCAAAAGCTCCATGCCAGTGATATCATGAGACTAATGATTAAAACAATCCCCCTCATCTGTTGGACCTTCAGTAAGCCAGATTTCCACCCCCTGCAGCACTTTTCATTCCAGCTACATTACATAAATCAGAGAACTGCAGAGGAGTGGAAAGGAAGAGTCCCATAAGTAATAAGCAAAGGGGGGGTATCAGAGGACATCATTTGAGGGTGATCTCATCAGAGTGCAGCCTATAGCACCTACTCTATTCATTTCACAAAACTTTGTTGCACAATCAAAACAACTTATTGTGTAAGTCAACATATGGAAGTAAAAACTTATTTTCCTAAATAGTTTTCCTTCATTCCAGGAAGAGTTTTTCCTCATTTGTCAAAAAACAGACATTCCACTATAAATAATTTAACAGAACATCGATTCATCTCTCACCTGGACCCTATTTATAGAACACATATGGGTTTTATTATAGCAGCGGTCTTACTGTCACACATAAAGTTGACTCAAATTATCTCCATTAAAAAATACGACAATTTTTTTTTTTCTGAAATCATAACATATGCAGAGAGAACATTGACCGGTTAAAGTCTGACGCAGCGATAAAATGTTTGTAAAGTAGAAACAACAGTAAAAGACATGAGGAGCGCTCATCTTACCCTGTCACAGCGTCTCTTCCTCGCGCTGGCTTCACGCGGACTGTAGTTTCCTACTGTCACTGCAGCGCGCTCCTCTCGCGTGCTGCATCTGTTTTGTTGCGCGCGCGCACGCACGACCCCCCCTACTCCCCCTCCCAAAAAAAAAGAAAAGAAAACATAATTCCAACCCCCCCCCCCCCCCCCCCCCCCCCCCCCCTCACCTTCCCCCACCCTGACATATTTCATTAATAATAGTGCATCATAAAAGTGTAGCAGCTGTGCGGAGGTATTACAATAAACCTTTATCGTCTTTTATTAAAGGCTCCATTGTTTAAAATTTAAACATCAGCAATGAAAAACAGCAGTTCTGGAAAAGTAAGTTGAATTTTAAAAAAAAAGTCACTATTAGTAGGCACACTCTATAACTGGCTATAAACCCTACATTCATTTATTTCAATTAGGTTTAAAGAAGTAATGTTGTACAAAATCGGAGCAGCCATCTCATATATTTTGTTTTATTTTTTAAGAAACCAAAATTTACTTACCATTGGGATTTTTACAAACATATATAATATATAACTTTATGTCCTTAATATTTAATCTAATTACTTACTAAGGTTATTTATTTTTATTTTTTCTACTATGGTGCTCTGCTTTATCAAGGTGGTTACACTATTTATCTCTATTCTCATAAAATGTGTATTAAAACCTGGATTTGTTTTTACCAAACTATATATCACTGAATTTATTGATGTCAATTACATGTTTACACATAGCTCCTTATCACTACAATAAATACCTTGTAAGCAGTGGCGGTTGGTGAAAAATATTTTTGGTGGGGCTGATATATCCTAGTGTATGTCTCCAACTAATCCGGAATAAGAATTCAAATAAACAATTGCACAATACATACAATTTAACAGTAATGATTTAATTTACTATATAATAACAGTAACAGTGATGATTTGGGTCACTGTGACGGGGTTCTTTGGCCTCCAAGAATCCAGGCTCAGTCGGGTTACCAGTGTTGGTGATTTATTATACTCAAAAACTCAAAGCAGGGTGCAAAAGAAACTAAACATACACAAGATCCTCTGGGCCTCAGCCTCCCTCCAGTTACCAGCAATGTAACAAAGAAACAGAAAACAGAAATGGCCGCTCTTCTTCCCACAGCCCTCATTAAATAGTTTAAGCCCCTACCCTCAGAATCTCTTATTTCTGATTTCTTCTCATAAATCAGTTTTGTCCATATACTACCTCCACAAACAATTGATGTACAAAAACAAACAAATAATTTTTACAACTTAATCCTTTTACACAGATTCATTGACTTATTCAACTGGGTTTGAACCCAGCAAAGACGCCGCCAGACTGAAGATGACAAGTCCCCGTAGCACACACACACACACACACACACACACACGGCTAACCCCACTGAAATATTAAGTGTGCACCCTCAATACACCAGCAGGTAACCAGGAACAGCTTGTGTGTTTTAAGTTAATGGAGCTACTGGGCTCAGCGCGAGTGAATTGGTCCTCACAAGCACAGTATAGCAGGAATGTGTGTGTGGCACGCAAAGTTTTAAGCGACGAGGTGGATTCGTCGCAGTCACAATAACCATGACAGGAAATTTTCATATCCTACAACAGGGATGTTCTTCTGGTAAACGGGTAGATAAATAAGGATCTCACCGAATTTGGTGGAAGCTGCATCTCGCTCGTTACGTTCGCCATCGTCCCTCTAATTGTCTGCACCTGCGCTTGGGTTCAGAAGCCTGTAAAAGCGCAGTATTTTCAGCGCCCCAAGACCATAAAGTTCTGAGACGCTGATTGGCCATTAAATTCACCTAGCAATAGTACATGATTGACAGATTCTCTGCAAATGTGGGGCTGTCTGATCACAGCCCCCAGAACAGAGACGGTAGGAGTCTGTCTGTGGAAATCCACAAATGAATGACAGTAGATAGGGAAATGTAGTTTATATCATTTGTTTTGCTTATAGGTACACAGTCTAGAGAGTAAAATTGACATTTATGAGTTAATTTTTAAAAATATATTTTACGTTTCTCTCTTCTTATCAGGGAGGGCGGTGCCCCAGCGCCCCCTATGGGCCGGCCGCCACTGCTTGTAAGTATAAAACAATATTTAACAATAAAGGTTTTTCTGAATCAGATTAAAATACTGTATGTGCTTCACTTTTTGAAATGCCTTTCCCTCCATTATGTTTATGTGAAAATGTATTATATATTAGTTTTCTCAGTTTAGTAGTACGGACAAAGAAATAAAAAATGTACCCACACTGTTAACCCCAGATGTTTATTTGCTATGATGGATGGATGGATGGATGGATGGATGGATGGATGGATGGATGGATGGATGGATGTCATACTCAAAAAAAGTATAACATTAAGCATAAACAAAGATTGAAAGCCACAATTTTATTTTTATTTTCCATTGTGAAAAAAAATACTTTTTCAGACTTTGTTAGACTGCAGAAATTAAGTCAATTAAAGAAACAGTGATAGCAGACTCAATTGTGTTTTCCTCTCATGCTTGAATTATAAACTCAGTCAGGATTTTTTTCACTAATTGTTTTTATACATCCTTAGGAAAGTAAAACTAGGTTTTACATTCACTATGTCTGAGGTATTCTTCTAATTCTGATTCTTAATTCTAGAAAGAAATGTTTATATGTCCACTCAAGTGTACTTTATGTATGTCATGTTGTGAAAAAAAAAACAATAACCAACAAGGAAGTTGCATATATAAAGTTTTAAATTAGTTTCAAGTTGTAATATGGTTTTCTGTTGGAATAGTGGTTCCTCTACTCCGCTGTAGAAACCAAAATAGCCAAAGTGTTTGGTGTTTTTCCCCTGTGTCAGCCATCTTGTTTTTTTTCCATTGCAATGATCAACAAATGGGATGCAATAGCTTCTGATAGGTTTGCATAAGTGCCCAAAATTGAAGACATGTATATAGAAAACAGCTGTACACTGTAGTGATCACTATGCATGAAAGGGTTAACTTCTGAATGTGTGGTATAAATTTATTCTATTTCTCATTTTGTTCTAGTGTTGAATTAAATGTTCACATATAGATTTTTACTTATATTCATCCTTAAGCTAAAAGCATGGGAAATTTGGTCATTGTTTCTGACTGGTTACCATAGCAACGTCCCTTTAACTTTACCTACTAAGGAGCTGACACTTAACACCCTTCAGTGTGGCTGACAAAGTACGAGGACTGGATTTGGTGTTCTTGATTTTTAAAGAATTTGTGGGACAAAAACCTAAAGACGTATTGGAAATGCAAAGGAGTACTAGCATCCATCATTCAGTACAGCTGTTGGTTGTCATGGATACTTTGTTGAAGACATGGCTGGCCCAGTCCTAATTCAGACTGTTTAGACAAAGCTAGCTTCTGCTAAGCCAGACATGTGATCAGGGCTGCATTTAGCTAACAAATTTAGTTTATATATCTCATTTCAATCTGCCTATAAATCTAAATAGAATCATGAATAAATAACTTAGTTATTTATTAAAGAATATGCATGTAACTTTGCCTTTCATTTAGAATCATACTTCAACTAAGCTAACTGTGTTTTTGTTCAAAGTTGGAAAACCAGTTGGATTAGTTCATTTCATGCTTATGAAGCATGTTAATATGACTACTATTAACAATATACACTAATAAATTATTTCTTTGAATGATTTGGACCTATATATGTGAATTTCTCAGATAACCTAAAGTACTTTTATGTATTTTGTTTTTTTGAAAACAGACAAGATAACCACTAACACTACTGACAAAGACTGTGTCATTTTCTTAGCCATTGATTAATATCAGAGGCAGCATAATGAGAAGGCAGCAAAACACTTTGAGTGTTTGTGGTAAATATAGAGCTGTAGTGAAGATAAAACTGAGCATCAGAATGAGAAATAATATATTAATATATTATGATTGTTGCTGGTGTCAGATGGGTAGAAACTCATGATGAGCTGGAATCTTCATACTAAACATTCTTTAGTGTTTTATAAAATATCCAGTGAAAACAGTGTATGGGCAAAAATGCATTTTTATAACAAAGACAGAGAGGAACATCATATATGTCCTGGATTTGTGACTCATTCCCAGAACAAAAGCTTGAAGCAGTAGCGGAGGTGAAGAGGACAACTGAGAGCCATCAGCCGGTAGGCTTCAGGAATGGGTTGTTACTCAGAGAGAGTTGAGATGACAGAAGGGAAACTGTGGTTAAAATACCAACTCATTTAAACTGATATTTGCACAATCTAAATTTTAAATGCACAACAAATTTTACACTGAATCATATCAGCTACAGCAGCAGAAACCTGCACTAAGATCAACTTCTCTCTAAGAAGAAAGACACAAATAACTACACAAAAACATTAGCTGGTTGGATGAGTCTTGATTTCAGCTCTATAACAATTTTAAACATTGGCAGTGGCAGCTTAATGGTGCACTTTGTATTTTCCTGCCACATTTTGAAAGCCTTTAAACATCAAAGCCTACCTGCTACTGATCAGAGATGGGAAGTAACGAAGTACAAATACTTCGTTACTGTACTCAAGTAGATTTTTCTGATATTTTTGCTTTACTTTACTACTTATTTCTATGGCGACTTTTTACTTCTACTCCTTACATTTTTACAAAAATATCTGTACTTTCTACTCCTTACATTTTAAAAAAATTGGCTCGTTACTTTAGTTTTGAATCATTTCACTGGAGTTACCGTTATTATTTTTCACGTCATCAATACCAAATTCAATCTATGTTGCATTTCACGCAGCACTACAAAATGAATCGACAGATTCGGCGGTATTCATTCGCTGCAAACCATTGCAGCTTGGTGGCGTACTTTGTTACTTTTACTTGAGTAAAGAAGTTTAATCAGTACTTCCACTTTTACCAGAGTATTTTTAACACAAGTATCTGTACTTTTACTCAAGTATGGAAAGTGAGTACTTTTGCCATCTCTGCTACTGACCATGATTAGTTTGTAGTACCCAGGCTCTGACGTCTACCACACCAAAACGTCCATTTTCCGTCCCGCTTATTCCAGCTGTAGTCGCGAGGGGTGCTGGTGCCCATCTCCAGCAGTCTATGGGTGAGCGGCGGGGGTCACCAGTCCATCGCAGGGCAACACACACACACCCACACACACACATCAGGAGAATTTAGAGAGTCATGTTTTTGGAATGTGGGAGGAACCCGGAGTAACCAGAGAGAACCCACGCATGCTCAGGGAGAACATACATCTCAATGGAGAAAGACCAGAGCTGGGAATCAAACCCAGAACCTTCTTGCTGCTTGGCAGCAGTGCTACCCACTGCCCCACTGAGCAGCCTAGTTACACCAAATTAAAAATTGTTAAACTGATTTCCTCAACATTTAACAAGAGTCTTCTGATTCCATGTGTTTTCTGCAGAGACCAGAATGAAATCAGGAGGCCTTTTGGACGCGACCAAATGGGGGATTTACATCCCGGATTTGCTGCAACTGCAAGATGCCTTCATATCAACATGGTCACAAATTTTCAGAGGAATGTTTTTGACAACTTATTCAATATAGACCACAAATAATTAATCCAGTACTAACAAGTCGTACCTCATGAAGCCACTGGTGCTTGTAATTTAAACTTTTGGAATTGTTTTTGGGTAATTTTAGATACACATACATAGCATAAATGGTCAACATTATGATGCTTTGCTATTTTTCCTCTACAGGTTATTGGCATTTCTACATAACTAATCATTTGCATGGATTATGAGTTCACATGATTCCTCTTCACTTTATGGTATTTTTTTTTTCCAGAGGTTTTCCTGCAATTTATCCCAGTATGTTTGAGGTCTGCAGTACTGACCTCGCTCTGACCACTTTCTGGTTTCTGATCTGCACAGTTTCCAGCAGTATATCTCAGCTCTGTATGATTCGCAATGGGCTGAAACTTAATGACACCCTTTACTCTCCCATTACTGCCAGTCTTAAAATGTAGATAGTATGTGGATTTTATTGCTTTAGCATTTGAAGCCATCGCAGTCAGATGTTTGACATGGCATACTACATTCTGCGGCCTTGAAAAATACACAAAGGAGGCGAACGAGCAGAAAACATTTCATCTGGGTACATGACTGTAGAGTGAAACCTGCAAGTCAGAGTTACATTTCTGAGTCCCGGGATGATGCTTGGAGCTGTAAACAAGTCCTCTGGGATGCTGAAGCTCCAAACGAAACCAGATGGGCAAAAACAATTCACAAAAGAACATATTCTCCCAGAAAAATTGGGACATGGGGTTTCTCTGTTAACTAGATACAGAAAACAGCTGGTATCAGTCTGTTTTGTTTGCTGTCCTTTTTTTTTCTAAAGTGGCAAAATGAAAATTTAAGCAAAGGGTCACACGAATATTAAATCCAAAAAAGAGACACCTCCTCCCGAGAGCTGCAGCTTATTTTCATCTGTAATAGACCAAAAGCCAAACTGGACAGGAACTCTTGATGTTGCAATCCGTCATTTTTTTCTTTTAGCATTTATTTGAGTTTTTGGTGTTACATAAAAGCCAGGAAATAAAATATGTTTTTTTTTTGTTATTTAAATTAATGCATAAAAATATTTTTAGGTGATGTTGATTGCCAAAAATTATTTCTCTTAGCAGAGAAAATGCTATAATTATTTCAGCTCCCTATTAAATTCCATCTACATGGATCACCTGAAGTCCTCACATTTATTTATAAACACTTTATAGCACTTTATAACTTACAATGCACCAAACTTTGCTAAACAGAAAATTTGAAAACTGCCTTTAATCTTAAATGATGCATTTGACAAAGAGTTGAAATTATTCCTCACAGAGTTAATCCAGGTTGGTTCTGTCCTTTCCATCCCAGCTTAATTGGTCTTAGATATGGTTACTACAGTAACCACTGGAGTACAGTGCACTCACTGCCAATCTGCAAAAAACAGTTTATATGATTATATGATTTATTTATAATGATTATACGATTATATGACTTTGTCTCATGATGCATTATTCATCTAAAATTTGCTACTCAGATACTCAGGTGCAACAAAGGTGCCATCATCACCACAAGCCTGTTGCTTAGATACAGGGGGGGGGGGGGGGGTATTTAACATGAGCGGATGATGCTGCCATTTAAATGGCTGTGTAAATGGCTGTTATGATACAGATACATCAAATCAAACAACGGTCTTTACAGTTAGTCATTGTTTATTTTTGGTGAACTAAATTTTTCTGTAATCTTGGTTTCCTGTTCTCCTGATTTTCTCCTGTATATATATTTATATATAAATATACACACTCACCGGCCACTTTATTAGGTACCCCATGCTAGTAACGGGTTGGACCTTTTGCCTTCAAAACTGCCTCAATTCTTCGTGGCATAGATTCAACAAGGTGCTGGAAGCATTCCTCAGGGAGTTTGGTCCATATTGACATGAGGGCATCACACAGTTGCTGCAGATTTGTCGGCTGAACATCCATGATGTGAATCTCCCGTTCCACCACATCCCAAAGATGCTCTATTGGATTGAGATCTGGTGACTGTGGAGGCCATTTGAGTACAGTGAACTCATTGTCATGTTCAAGAAACCAGTCTGAGATGATTCCAGCTTTATGACATGGCGCATTATCCTGCTGAAAGTAGCCATCAGAAGTTGGGTACATTGTGGTCATAAAGGGATAGACATGGTCAGCAACAATACTCAGGTAGGCTGTGGCGTTGCAACGGTGTTCAATTGGTACCAAGGGGCCCAAAGAGTGCCAAGAAAATATTCCCCACACCATGACACCACCACCACCAGCCTGAACCGTTGATACAAGGCAGGATGGATCCATGCTTTCATGTTGTAGACGCCAAATTCTGACCCTACCATCCGAAAGTTGCAGCAGAAATCAAGACTCATCAGACCAGGCAATGTTTTTTCAATCTTCTATTGTCCAATTTCGATGAGCTTGTGCAAATTGTAGCCTCAGTTTCCTGTTCTTAGCTGAAAGGATTGGCACCCGGTGTGGTCTTCTGCTGCTGTAGCCCATCTGCCTCAAAGTTCGACGTACTGTGCGTTCAGAGATGCTCTTCTGCCCACCTTGGTTGTAACGGGTGGTTATTTGAGTCACTGTTGCCCTTTTATCAGCTCGAACCAGTCTGGCCATTCTCCTCTGACCTCTGGCATCAACAAGGCATTTCCGCCCACAGAACTGCCGCTCACTGGATGTTTTTTCTTTTTCGGACCATTCTCTGTAAACCCTAGAGATGGTTGTGCGTGAAAATCCCAGTAGATCAGCAGTTTCTGAAATACTCAGACCAGCCCTTCTGGCACCAACAATCATGCCACGTTCAAAGTCACTCAAATCACCTTTCTTCCCCATACTGATGCTCGGTTTGAACTGCAGGAGAATGTCTTGACCATGTCTACATGCCTAAATGCACTGAGTTGCCGCCATGTGATTGGCTGCTTAGAAATTAAGTGTTAATGAGCAGTTGGACAGGTGTACCTAATAAAGTGGCTGGTGAGTGTATATATTTATATATATATATATATATATATACACAAACATATATATATTTCTCCTGTATATATATATATATATATATATATATATATATATATATATATATATATATATATATATTCTCTATCTTTTTCTTAGCCTCGAGCTTCTTCGAGCTTCGGCTTTACGATCAACCGGAAGCAGTTCCACGCAAACACTCAGAATATATCTGATATATCTGACAAAATTGTTTTTATAATATTTTTTTTAAGCAAATTAAATGCTACCGATTATCATTTAATGAATTCTAATGCCAATGAAGGCCCTAATTGAAATAATAATAATTTTATGACTGTTAATTTTTTTTGACCCGTGGAAACCCTGTTTAAGCTTGTGCTGTTGTCTTTGTTCAGAGGCAGAATTCCACATACATCTGTTGTAGCAAATGATTTTCTGAGATGCTGTTTTCTTTATGTTCTTCCATCCTCCTCTGTTTTCTGACACCAACAAGGCGTGTACTTATTAGCCACACAACTGTTGGGAGTACATTCTTATTATTTTCCTATTTTCTGTAAATCTGAATTATTGTTCATGAAGCTCCAGCTTTGTGTGCACAAACAACGAACAGGACTTTGATTTCTCATTGCTTACATCTTAATCAACTATTCAAACAACAGTATGTAGAAAGAATGACTGAAGGGAAAACAAGGACAAGGATGGTACACTCAAGGTCATTTCAAACAAATTTTGTCCCCCTTTTGTTGCTCAGTTTCATATTCAAATAGTCGTATTCACCATCTACATGCAGTATTTTAATACAATGCCACCGGCTCATTCGCTGTTTGCTATTTAACAAGTGAACTCAATAAACTGCTCAGTAAATGTTTAATCAGGTCCAAAAGGTTTGAATAAAATTATGTTTTTTTAAACCACAATAAAATATATATGCATTTTGCTTTACTTTTATGCCTGTATTTAAATGTCATCTGTGTATTTTCTTTAAACATTGATGGATTTGGATAAAATTAAAAACTATTTAAGATTTGTTCTATGACATCAAAGGTATCCTGCCCCAGCAGCATCAAAGGAGGCATCGTTCTTGCATTTATAACATCAAATAATAGAAAATAGTGCTCATAAAAATAATGTTTGCATTTCCTACTGAGTGTTAAACTTCCCTTACGTTAAATCTTTTTTTTTTTTTTTCCTATTGATGGAATGAATTATTTTGAGACAACACTGCCATCTGCTGGCTGTGTGCAACATGGCAAAGATTCTTCAAATAGAAAATATTTATAAATCTGACCTGGTTTATAAGGAGGCTATGTTTTAAGGAGAGTGTGTGTGTGTGTGTGTGTGTGTGTGTGTGTGTGTGTGTGTGTGTGTGTGTGTGTGTGTGTGACATAACATTAAATTTTAAGGACAGATATTACTGATTTGTTTTATCAGAGGTATACCTCATGCTAAGGAAAAATTTATTTAAATTTGGTAATGATCCAGATCATGTGCACGTTTTATCCATAGGTGAAAGTCACTAATATTGGGCAAATTTTTGCTGCTTGCCGCAGGCTGTGCCCTCCTAGAGCTTTTCTAGTTTAATTGCAATTATTTCTATTATACTGAATAATGAAGATTCCTTGCAAGCTAAAAAATTGACTGATGCAGCAACAGCACGCCTCTCCACATTGTTGCAAACAGCATTGTAACATCAACACGGTGTTCAAAGATGCTGGACAAGGAGGTATTTGATATTTTCAGCTCAGTTTGCTCACATGGATAAAAATGTGGTCAGATAAAACCAAGGTTGAGCTGTCATGCATCATTTATGGGGAGGCTTAACAGTAACATATAAACTGTCGGTGGAAGTGTCATGGTCTGAGGTCCTTTTTCAGTCCTACAGGTGCTAAAGCATTGCAAACATTGGATGGAATAATTAAAAGGAGATGTTTCCATGGAAAAAAGCTGCAGCTTCATTGTAAACCAAAATTTATTTCGATTACCAACATTTATTTGGATTAAATTCTAAAAGAGAGATGATCACAAACATGTAGTTAAAAAGTGATTCTGAAATTAACAAAGCAGGTCAAGTTTGACTGATAGTTGCCCTAGTTAGACAAACGTTGACCAAATGATCCGTTTTATAAATGATTATTTTCTTATAATCAGTAATCTAAGCATAACCTACTGTGTTTTGCAAACCTGGTGGTAACGGGTAAAGATACCGCCCCTCCGGGCAGCGCTCTAATACAAAACCAACGTTGCTGCTATCCACTGCGCCACCGCCTGTTGCGTTAGCTCGCTGTTCAAAGGGGGCGAATCGGTTGTGCACCAAAAAAGGACGACCTAAATTGCAATTTGACAGATTTTACGATAAAACAAGACATTTTGCTCGTAAAGGTCGTGGTGAGTATTTTGTCCCCAGACATTTTTTTTTCATTTTTCCCTCCTTTTTCTTTTGTTTTTGGATTTTTCCACGGTGATTTTCCATTTTGCGAGTGGACAGAATGTCCTGGCTAGGAGGGTTAGCTGGCTTAGCTAACGTGGAAGCGCTCGGCCCCCTCAAAGACAAACAAAAATGCAGATTATTTTTTAAAGAACCTCAACGTGTTGGAAGCATTTTAGTTACACTTTGACCTATTTTTTTCCATGTCTGGCTAGATATAAGTTTTATAGCGTTTAAATGGATATTTTTCTTTGATGGGACTGATTTGTTTTTGGCTCGCTTTTCACAGTCGGACAGCTAATGTTAGCTTCAGCTAACAGCGTCAGAGGCAACATCTTTTTAATCCACGAGTCCTTACTGTTGACTTTAAATTCAGTTTTTTTCAGGTTTTTATTTTTTACAAAAGAACTGGTTAGATTGATATTTAATTTTTCGTATATACAATTTTTTTTAGTTGTTAGGCAATGCAACGCAATGGAATGGGAAGGGCTAGCTAGCAGTGCTAGCCTACATGGAGCGCTACAATGATAGCGCAGGCCCTGTCATTCACACTTAAGCCCAGAGGAGGGCGCATTTGGCGCGCAGGAGGGTGTGTTGATGATTCATTTGAGTAATTTTTAACAACTTTCCTCAATCGTGCGTCGGGATGTTTTGTTTTCCTCAATTTTTTTACTTTTTTTTTTCTTTTTTAACGGAGTTTTTCCCTCGCATGATGGTTTTTAAAGCTTTGGATTGCAAGTTTCATCACATAACATGATAAATACACATTTAATTAAACATCTTGTACGCAAAGTGTCTTCTTTTGGCTGTTATTATGCTTCTCTACATTCACCCATGAGCCTCAGGTACATACCCACGCCCACTTTATGGCTATATATATGTATATATAAGTCCCTGATAGATTTCAACCATGTCTCTTACTGCATTTATTATTATTCATATAAATATATGTGTATGTATACAGAAAGCAATTCCCCAATGGAGGGAAATGGTTAAGAGGATCTATGAAATTGGTTCTCAACCTTTGCGCAAAGGCTGAAATTTGACATATTAACCGAGATTCCACTAACATGAATGCTTTGCTGTGTCAAAATTTGTTGCTTTTTTCATATTAGTTAAAAGTAAAATCCCTTTCTACCCCTAACAGCTGATTTAAGTGGTAGTTTACCTGCATATGTTGGGAGGTCATGCTTTAGTGAGCTGTTTCCAAGTTTAACTTTCACTCATGGATTAATTATTGCCACACTTTCCCATTTTTGATATTTAAACTTTGAATTACACTTGATAATCCTGTTTGTGGAGCTTAAACACAGCATTTTTTTATTTATTAAAATGCAAAAATAAAGCTCATAAACGGCTGGTCTGACATAAGTTCAGCTATTCAGGAGTTTGATTTCTTAACCTTTTATGTCAGTAATGCCTAGCTGTAGTTAGTTGATTAGCTCTAGCTTCTGTTTATTTATTTTTTTGGTTGCGGTTCTGGAGCGTTGTTCCTGCACGCACTCCATCCAGCCCAGGTAAGATTTGGTGAACCATAACCCTGCCCAGCTTGACTGAGGATGTGTTTTTTGTCGCCTCAGTAAAAATCTGCAAGGGGGGCGAAGGTGAAGGTCGAGACCCCAGCCCAAACAGCCCAGCCCACAGTGTCAAACATCAGGCAGACAAGAGCCCCGCACACAGACGCTATGGAGTGAGTGATGAATGTTGAATAAAGCCCCCCCCTCCCTTCCTGTCAGCAGGAGGGGGCAGACATACTGTCCATACATTGATGTTTTCATGTGAATATCTCCAGATTCTCCCCTCTTAACAGGAAAAATCTGACTTTAAACAAGACTATGGTTCTGAATAGTTTTTATTAGTCAGGATATAGACTGCAGCTCTCTTTTCAATACTTAGCAGAATTTCCTACACATCATTAAATATATTCATATGAAGTTAAAATGCAGAAATGCATTTCCTTCTTATTAGCCTTTAGCTTGATTATAGAGGATTTTCTGACCTGAAACATTCAAAGTTCCCCAGATGTCTGTGTTTGCGTCTGTGTTACATGTCTGCCGTCTCATTTTACCGGGGAGTGGCTCTTACAGGTGCTGGTCATAAAATTAGAATATCATGAAAAAGTAGATTGATTTCAGTAATTCCATTTAAAAAGTGAAACTTGTATATTATATTCATACATTACATACAAACTCATATATTTCAGATGTTTATTTTGTTTAATTTTGATGATTACAAATGACAACAAATGAAAATCTCAAATTCATCATATCAGAAAATTAGAATATTGTGAAAAGGTTCAAAATTGATGGCCCCTGGTGCCACACTCTAATCAGCTAATTAACTCAAACCACCTGCAAAAGCCTTTAAATGGTCTTTCAGTCTAGTTCTATAGGCTACACAATCATGGGGAAGACTGCTGACTTGACAGTTGTCCAAAAGACGACCATCGACACCTTGCACAAGGAGGGCAAGACACAAAAGGTCATCGCTAAAGAGGCTGGCTGTTCACAGAGCTCAGTGTCCAAGCACATTAATAGAGAGGCGAAGGGAAGGAAAAGATGTGGTCGAAAAAAGTGTACAAGCAAGAGAGATAACCGCACCCTGGAGAGGATTGTGAAACAAAACCCATTCAAAAATGTGGGGGAGATTCACAAAGAGTGGACTGCAGCTGGAGTGAGTGCTTCAAGAACCACCACACATAGACGTATGAAAGACATGGGTTTCTGCTGTCGCATTCCTTGTGTCAAGCCACTCTTGAACCACAGACAGCGTCAGAAGCGTCTTGCCTGGGCTAAAGAGAAACAGGACTGGACTGCTGGTGAGTGGTCCAAAGTCATGTTCTCTGATGAAAGTAAATTTTGCATTTCCTTTGGAAATCAAGGTCCCAGAGTCTGGAGGAAAAGAAGAGAGGCACTTCATCCACGTTGCTTGAAGTCCAGTGTAAAGTTTCCACAGTCAGTGATGGTTTGGGGTGCCATGTCATCTGCTGGTGTTGGTCCATTGTGTTTTCTGAGGTCCAGGGTCCACGCAGCCACATACCAGGAAGTTTTAGAGCACTTCATGCTTCCTGCAGCTGACCAACTTTTTGGAGATGCAGATTTCATTTTCCAACAGGACTTGGCACCTGCACACAGTGCCAAAGCTACCAGTACCTGGTTGAAGGACCATGGTATCCCTGTTCTTAATTGGCCAGCAAACTCTCCTGACCTTAACCCCATAGAAAATCTATGGGGTATTGTGAAGAAGAAGATGCAATACACCAGACCCAACAATTCAGAAGAGCTAAAAGCCACTATTAGAGCAACCTGGGCTATCATAACACCTGAGCAGTGCCACAGACTGATCGACTCCATGCCACGCCGCATTGCTGCAGTAATACAGGCCAAAGGAGGCCCAACTAAATACTGAGTGCTGTACATGCTCATACTTTTCATGTTCATACTTTTCAGTTGGCCAACATTTCTATAAATCCTTTGTTTTTATTGGTCTTCAGTAATATTCTAATTTTCTGATATGATGAATTTGAGATTTTCATTTGTTGTCATTTGTAATCATCAAAATTAAACAAAATAAACATCTGAAATATATGAGTTGGTATGTAATGTATGAATATAATATACAAGTTTCACTTTTTAAATGGAATTACTGAAATCAATCTACTTTTTCATGATATTCTAATTTTATGACCAGCACCTGTAGATTAAAAACTCTGTTTCCCTCAGTGAGGATCTGCACTGTGATGTGTTTGGTTGGGTTAGGGGAACATGAAGCATTTGGATTGTGCATGAGTGAATGTGTGTAGAGGAAGTGTTTATAGTTTCACTCTGTGTCTCACTTTACGGGGTTAAAATGAAACGCTGGCCTAACGTGCTCATTTGTATTAAGCTCAATTCTCTAAAAGTTCTTTATTTCTGGTTACCATTTGCATGCTCTGTTTTATCTCTGGGTTCATCACACACTTTCCCATGGCTTGAATTTCCTTTTCAAAGGCCTGGTTATGTATCTTAATACAACCAGGAAATTTGTTTCATAATATTTACAGGTGGGGTTTTTTTAGCGTGCGAGGAAAATAACTTGTTTTAATAGATTTAGAGCCGCTGCACAGAGATGGACCGGTCATATAGATTTTCTTTTAGCTCTGACCTCCTAAGACCAATTTTTCTAAAATATTTAGGGACCGTATTGCAAGGTTTTCAAAAAATACGCTGCAGCTTCATGCATTGAGGTATCGCTTTGGAGCGATGCATAAAAACATGATTAAAGCACAGCTGCCTAAACCTTATCTAGTTTTAAATATACTTTAAATTGCAGCTATTTATTCATGATGTATTTGATGCATAGTGGAAGAGAAAAATTGACCTTTTCAATGGTAGATAAGAGCCAATTGTTTTAAGATGATCTGACTGATGCATGTTTGTGTCCATAATTAGAACTTGTTTTCATCACTACTTTTATCCCCTTATTGATTCTGAATCTACAGAACAACAGTCTTAATACTCAGAGGGGTAAATGTCTTGCAATCTTCCTTAAAATCTCAAAGCTACGTATTTTTGTGTGTTTGTCTCTCTCGTTTTCTGCCAGACGCTCATCCTCCACTTCCAGCCTAATGGCCAGCAGCAACGTCACCAACAAAACCGACCCGCGCTCCCTCAACTCCCGGGTCTTCATCGGCAACCTCAACACCCTGCTGGTCACCAAGGCGGATGTCGAGGCCATCTTCTCCAAGTACGGGAAGATCGTGGGCTGCTCTGTCCACAAGGGCTACGCCTTCGTCCAGTACTCCAATGAAAGGAACGCTCGGGCTGCCGTCACAGGGGAGGACGGGAGGATGATCGTCGGACAAGTGCTCGGTGAGGACGCCTAAAAACCAATTAAAAGGGAAATCCTTTTCATAGAATAGTTGGTTTATTATGTGCGTTAAAAGCATGAACTTCTCCCTTTGTACTTAAAACTTTAGTCATTTATCAGTTAAGAGGAATCAAGATTAATGAAAATACTGAAATCAAATAGTTTTGGTTTTAAAATGGAAAACTTGATGCCATGCTGAAAATTAGAGCGGGAAAATGAATTGCTTTTGCAAATATCGCAGTTTAACAAAACGCAATTTTCATATCGCAGAAGCGCTCAATTTTGTTCATGTTACATTTAAGATTTTGTATTAAAATGCGTTTGCTGCCATAAAAAAAAAAAAATCCAGAGCTTCCAGCTGACACAGATTTTTGCATCGAAGTAGCAGTAAGCATTTTTTTTTCACTAAAAGGTTACAGTAAAGTCCTGCAGCAATGGACTTTGGACAAGCCAGCTTTGAAGATGATGAAAAAACTGAAACATTCACAAGCTTGTGCTCAATGTAGATCAGGGGTCACCAATTTAAAATCAGCGGGGTCTGAGTAAAGTCAAGTACCAGTAAACGTCCAGAGACATTTTTTGTTATGTGTTAATTAATCCAGAATTTAACACTGAAATAAAATTAAATGTTTATGCCTCCATGCTATACATAAAAAAAAAAAAAAAATTTTTTTCCAAATTTAAAATCTAAAATGTTTTCAAAGTAGAGAACAACAATCGTTCAGTTTGGTATAAAGACAATTTCCTCATTCTCATGTTTTATTTATAAAACACCTGAACTGACCGTTTTCTTCTTTCGCAGTGGGCTTTATGCTGCCCGGTAGGGGTGTAAATAATAATCGCTTTGTATCGATGCATCGATCCAAAAGCCGACGATCCGATGCATCGACCATCCGCAAGATAATCGATTCATGTTTTTTTTTTTTCCTCTGCTCTATTTTTATCCATTTGCTCCTGGGCGTAATTCTCCCTCCCGTGCTGCGGTGGCACTGAACCTATTTTGCCCTCCTACCTCGCTTCCTGGTTATACTCTTACAGCAGTGTGTTGCAGTAAGCTTCACACAGACATTTTTAAATTATGCTCAGTATTGAAGCGTGGTCTGAGCTACACACTGTGGGTCTAGATACGGCCGAGGCGGTGAGGAAGTGGGGGCGAGTTTAGTACGACGACGGAGGGACATGAGTGAAAAAAAGAGCGGAGATTCAGCTGGAAAAAGGGTCCCAGCGTTCTCGCGCACCTCGCTCTTCTAGCGGGTCAAACTTCACGAGTTGTTTTCCGCAATTTCGGTCATAAAAACAAAACAAGCCGGCCTCCTGTCTGGTGCACTGTTTGCAGTCAGCTACAATCTGGGAGAGGTGCAGCGGAGCGTCTCTCAAGGGGGCGGTGACGTCGACACTCTGGAGCCTTCTTCTTCTTCTTTTTTTTAATGGCGGTTGGCAAACAACTTATAGGTGCATTACCCCCACCTTCCAGAATGGAGTATGGACCAGACAAACTATTATATTCTCCCTAAAATACCCGTTCTTCTTAGAAAATTAAAAATACTCCCAAAAACTACATCCCCAGATGACCTTTGAAACAATTCCCTTATATCTAGTTTATTTTTATTCCTGTCTAACTCTCTACACAACATCTCTCTTTCCTGAGTATATTTATTACATTCTAAAAAAATATGTTGGACAGTTTCTCTGGAGCCGAGGTATTGCATTGAACTCATTACACTGATATTGTGCAGTATTTTTGCAGTATTTTTTGATGCAACTTTTCTACTTCTGTTATTTGCTGTTGTTTCTAAAGAAAATGCATAATGATATTACAGCTTTCATTGATTTATTTCAAACTTTAAACTTTGTTTAGCCTGTAAGGTGTAAAAAAAATAATAATAATAAAGGAAAAATTTAACCGATTAATCGAATCGTGGCGTATTCTTGAGAATCGAAAATAATCAAATCGTTGGGTCAGGAAATCGATACTGAATCGAATCGCCATGATGGATGTGATTTACACCCCTACTGCTCGGCAAGGCTTTAAACCTGGGTTTGAATGGAGACTAAGCCATTCTAAAGCACATATCAAGGTGCTCATTTTGAGCCTGGATCCATATTTATTTATGATTCTGTTCATGGTGGAGAATCCTGCTTCACAGCAGCAGGTTGAGCCAAACATCCTCTAAATGTGCAGGGTCATCTTTGAGCACCATTTCACTTTTCTGTCACCAGATCACTGCAGTTCTTCCAGCAGTCCACACTTTCTCTGCTCTCTTTTTCTCATCATCATCTTCTCCTTCTTTCCCATCGCCCAGCTTGCCACAGGTTTGCCTGCTGTGTCTAAAAGTAGCAGCAGCAGCAACCCAGACTGACAGCATGTCATTGGATCATTTGTATCACATGCAGCCTGGTCCCGGACGCTCCGGAGGGCTTTACCGTATTCACAGGAGAAGCAGCGCAAGTGAAATTAAACACTGTTGTCAGACAACATGCGGTTATTTATAAATGTTTTAAATCAGGCTGGGTCGGGTTTGTGACCTCTGGTGTAGAGGATAATCGAAATAAAATCGTAATGTTGGTCAAATAATCACAATTTGGAATTTTGGCGAAATCGTTCAGCCCTTCTGAAAATGTTGGAGGGATTGAGGTTTTCTCTGCTTGTTTGGAGCATAAAGCAGCTCCGTCCTCCTGCCCTGTGCACTGCTGCTCAGGTGGCCAGAAAATGGGGACTCAACAAAAAAATAGAAACAAACTGAGCTCCAGGATTCATCATCTCTCAGTTCTTCTATTGACTAGTTTTTAAAAGTTCTTGTGAAAATTCGGCATCTTTGACGGGGAAGCAGATGCTTGACTTTAATAGTTGGACTTGAATGCAGCATCTGAAAGTGCTGCAAACTGTTTGACCCTTAAAAAAACTGGTTACATCAAGTAACTTCAACCACTAAAAATTACTGATGCCTTTGATTTTAAGTTAAAGCTGTTTATCTTGTTGTCTTATAAAATACCTTTAAAATGAGATTTGTTAAGAACTGGTGATACATAAATAAACTCCGTTGACGTTGGTTTTGAAAGTTAAGATCAGATTTTTAAATTTCCTTCTACAAACATCTGGTGGTAAAAGTCACAGTGAGATATATGGGGGCTGAAACAAATGTTTTTCTGTAGTTTCCTGTCGCATCAAACCCTAAGAGTAAAAGGTGGCAACATCCCAATGATGCTTGTATAGATTAGATGGAGTTTGTTAATGATTTGTGTCTGAAACCTTTGAAGTAAATCTGTAGATCCGTATTAATGCCTACATGCAGGACCATAGATACCATTATAATGTTGCCTTTATCAAGTTTTACCAGGTGCTTTAGAGCAAGTTCGCTGAAATCTAGGAGAACAGGAAAAACTAGTTTGTGTGCAGATGTCCTTCCAGGACATCTAGTCCTCTTATCGTTTTTCCACATATTTAATTGACTCACTTCTCGGAAACTTAGCCGTGCGAATGTTCTCACAGCCTTTGAATATTTTTTGTTTGGTGTTTTGATTATTAACTTCCTCATATTGTAGAAACTTTATGTAACAGCGCAGAGTGATTGCATGGCATGCTTTTCAGCTGTTTATGTTTTGATAACCGTGGATAAATAATAGTGCAAGCAAATGAAGGTCATTTCTCTAAACATATTCCACCTTTGCAGGGATCAGCTGTTCTTTAAAAGCCTCCTAGGTTGGATAGAGAACATCGGTGAACACATGGTATCATGATTCACAACCAACAGGGCAGCCTATCAGAGGTGCTGTCAGGATGAAATGTCATTTTAGGTCCTTTAGTAATGTAGGGAACCTGGCAAACATGTGAGACGTTCTGATCCCATGAGACCAAAGATATTTATGCTCCACTAATCTGGAACAAACGATATATGCTGAAACCCTCAGCTGCTTTATATCCAGATTAAAAACATTTGTTCAGAGCCGCCTTTGACAGCTCTATCCAAACATTAGTTAGGTTTTCAGTTTAAGCAAATGTAATCAAGTAGATTAATCAGCTGATTTTTAATCGATTGATAATCTGATAGAAAAAGGTTCCTTAATCCTTTATAGGGCAAGTTAGCCTTTTTTATCACTTGCATTCCCCTTACAAATGGAGTGCCCACCGTCCCCAGTGACGTCTAGAAGCACAAAATCTATATCCAGCCATTTAGCTAAGATCCTGCTACATGGCTTTACATCTTATTTTGGCATTCAACCAATTAGATGAGCCCTTGGATGATATATTACCTGCTGGAAATTAAGTTGGAAAAAAGGTAAAAAGCTAATTGAAAAGTTAATAAGCCTAGTTAACAATTATATTTAGATTTGTAAACTAGAAAATGTAAGTGCCAGTATCAGCATTAATGCCTCTAAGGTTTTGTTGTACCAAAAAATGTGTTTCTTTCACTCTTCAGTGTTTTTCATGAATTTCTTATTGAAGCACTTTGGTTATTTTCTCAATATTTTCGGGCAAGTTGGCGTTTCTTGTTATTATGTTGACATTCATTTTTGCCATCCAAATATCCGTATTTTTTAAATGTTACAAAGGTAATAAGGTCTTGTCCTGGATTGAAAATGTGGATTTTTAAAGTATTAAACTGAGTGTCCTATAAAGGGTTAAAATAGATTTAACGAACTTAAACGAGGTAAAACTAAAACATTTCCAGTTGAGGAGTTCTGGTAAGAGCAAACTGACAGAGGAAGAGGTTTTTTTTAAATCTTAAATGCAAGATGTTAATGTATTTCTTGTAATTATTAAATTAAAATCTGCCTTTTTTTTAATATTAAAAATGCTCGGTGGGGCAATGGGTAGCACTGCTGACATGCAGCAAGTAGGTGCATGTGATTCCCAGCCCAGGGTCTTTCTGCGTGGAGTTAACATGTTCTCCCTGAGCATGCGTGGGTTCTCTCCGGGTACTCCTGTGTTAAATTAGGAAGTTATGTCCCCTTGAAGGCAGTTGCGCCTCGGGACTTCCCTTCTGGTTCATTCGGTTTATTCTTTATACATAATGTGCATTGTTACTTTGTTAGCCAGATAGAGAGTAGAAGGCCTTCCTTCGACATTGTAGATGTCACTGTGTGTAAGTGGGTCATCTAAATAGGACAGCCTTCTTGTCTTTTAAAGATACACAGGATATGGGCATATCTTGGAGCAGGACTGATAGAGGAGAGCTATCTGTAATCCTGAGGCATAGAAGCAAGACGCATATAGGTCAGAGCATTGATGGCGTGTCAGTTTCTGATACGGACAGCTAAGCATCCACCTGATGCAACACATAGACACATGAGGTATAAGAAGAAGGGGATGATCTTGTTCGGGGCTCAATCTTTGCCGGACGTGATTTTTGAGCCCACAGCTGTGCAAGCTACAAGCATTTTTCTCTGTCCTGTAACGACTTGATCCGGAATAAACTCTGTTACTTTTTTACTCCTGTTTTTATAGTCCTTTTTACATGGTTTTACCCAGTTTGAGTTAAGAGTAGTAAATAACTTGCTCCCAGGAAAAGAACCGGAAGGGAAGCCCCGAGGCGCAACTGCCTTCAAGGGGACATAACTTCCTCATTTAACACCTGCTTCCTCCTACAGTCCAAAAACATGACTGTTAGGTTAATTGACTTGTCTAAATTCTCCTTAGGTGTGTGTGTGTGTGCGTGAAAGGTTGTTTGTCCTGTGTGTCTCTGTGTTGCCCTGCGATGAACTGGCGACCTGTCCTGTAGGGCTAGGTAAAAAAAACGATTTAATCGATTTTGGATTGATTCCTTCACATTTTTGCAAAATCGATGTGTAGGGAATGAGATCGATTAGTTTTATAGTGACGTTCACGTTCAAATGAGCAGGCGTGTGCAAATGTAACACAGCGTTCAGCAAGCTGCCCCAACTGAAGTCTGATGTCTGGAACCATTTTGGATTTAAAACAGCTAAAGATAATTTGCTGGATATGTGACATAAAGGTGACTTCCCACTGCATTGATAATGAGTGGCGCCTCGCATCTCAAGATTACTTCAAGCCTGACAGCTGCAAATATAGCTGACATCAACAAATGGAGACTGACCAGCAAACAACCTGTAGTTGTTACAGACAACGATGCAAATATGGTTTGTGCAGCGGAGATAATGCAGCTCATCCCTGTCTGCTGTGTCACGTCTGCTTGCTCCAGTGAGGCTTCACTTTTTCACTTTTGAGACATTTTTGTTCACATCTCAAGCTTAAACTGTCTGATTTACAGGTTTGCACTTTGTGTTTAATATGACAGGAAAAAATAAAATACATGAGTATTTTGAAACACAGTTGAACCATTTTCATTATTGTAAAAATGGATCGAATCGAAATTAATCGATTTAGAACTGTATGAATCAAAATCGAATCGATTCAGGACTTTGGCCAAAATACCCAGCCCTACTGTCCAGGGTGGACCCCGCCGCTAGCCCGTAGACAGCTGGAGATGAACACCAGCACCCCTCGTGACCCCAGCTGGGATAGCATGACGGAAAATGGATGGATATTTAATTAATGTATAATTGATGCCCTTAAGTTGGTCTCTCTGTCAGCAAAAGGCATGTTTTACAGTCTCTCTACTTTAACTAATAATCAATTACTAAATTAGTTGACGATTATTTCAATAATCGATTAATCACAATCTTATTAATTGTTTCAGCCGTATATATAATCTTAAATAATTTTTATTCTAATTATTTGTTGCCTTTATGCCTCTGTAATTTACAGCACTTTGAACTGTATTGCTATTGAAATGTGTTGTACAAATGCTCCATCCCCATGGTGAAGCATGGTGGTGGCCGCATCATGCTTACAGAGTGTTCTTCTCTAAATCTGTCAGTATAAATGCAAATTAGAAGTAAAAACAGTGCAGATCTTAAGACTAAGACAGCCAAACAACAACTTGAATTAAAAATTGTGTCATCTAAAAGTGCAGCTGTGTTTAACTCGGTGTTCCTGTTTTGTCTGAAACAGTTTATTATCAGGCACTTAACAAGCATGTTGTCTTTGTTCTCATCTCAGACTGCAACCTTGCTGGAGAACCCAAACCACAGAGGTCAAAAACCTCCAAGCGCTCTGCTGGGGACATGTACAGGTAGGCGTTGGCGCGTCGTAAACTGATGCAAAGATAAATAACCGGTTCAGAATGTGTTTTTAGAGAGGCTTACATGCCCTCAGTAAACATTCAGTGAATGTAACACTACTGACTGGATTTCATATTTTCACTGCCTTTGTTTATCTTCTGTTTAGCAGCAGCTCGTCGTTTGACCTCGACTATGATTTTCAAAGAGATTACTATGACAGGTGAGTGAAAGCTGGTTTCTGTCTGTCTGACACCTGTCCTCACTCCTTCCGTTTGTTTACACTACATATTCTCCAGTTTATGAAAAAGAAAACTTTGTGTTCATTAAGCAGCTGGTTGATGGTTCTTTTTTATGTTTTCATTTTATTTCTTTCCAGAATGTACTCGTACCCGTCTCGCGTCCCCGCCCCGCCCCCTCTGTCACGGGCCGTGATCCCGTCCAAACGCCCACGGGTCAGCCTGAGCGGAGGAAGCAGCCGGCGGACCAAGAGCAGCTTCTCCTCCTCATCCAAGAGCGGCCAGAGGGCTTCATCGTCCAGAACCAGTCAGTGT
Source organism: Cyprinodon diabolis (assembly GCA_030533445.1). NCBI lineage: Eukaryota > Metazoa > Chordata > Actinopteri > Cyprinodontiformes > Cyprinodontidae > Cyprinodon > Cyprinodon diabolis. Next base: position 41,892,651 of record CM060067.1, on the reverse strand, counting down.
TCTGCTTATAGGCCACAGCATTGCAATAACAGACGGGCTCACCTTTCTGTTGCATTAGGACCCAACACCTCGATGTGTTTCATCTAAAGCCGGGCATACACTGTGTGATTTTTTATTTTTTATGTCAGTTAGCTGCAGCCCTGGGGACATGAACTATTTCCTCCTAGGCCTCCTTATAGAGCGACGCCAGCCTTGTTCCTTGTTCCAAAATGACAAACAGGCTCATTGTTCAAAGCCATTAGCTTCAAACATTGTGTGACATTCGCATTGTTTACTAGATAAGGGCCTGTCGACAGTTTTCTGTCAAGTTGCCTAAAGCCTTTTCTTCTCATTTCTAACTCGTTTTCATGATAGCAAACCTGGGTAAGTTAAGGTGCAGATCATTTGCAAATTCAGGCTGACAGAAGGAAAATTACATGATCCTAACCTCACTTAATTTTAAAGTGGGGCCTAAATATATTTAATCAGCCACTGATTGGGCAAATTCTCCTACCTAGAATAATGGGAGGGGTCTGTAATTATCATCATAGGTACACTTCAACTGTGAGAGATGAAATGAAGAAAAAAAATTCCAGTAAATCCCATTGTAGGATTTTGAAAGGATTTATTTGTAAATTGTTGTGGAAATTAAGTATTTGGTCAATAAATAAAGTTCAACTAAATACTTTGTAACAGAACAGTTCTTGGCAATGACAGAGGTCAAACGTTTCCTGTAAGTCTTCACAGGGTTTGCACACACTGTAGCTGGTATTTTGGCCCATTCCTCCATGCAGATTTCCTTTAAAGCAGTGACCTTTCTGTGCTGTTGCTGGGTAACACAGACTTTCAACTCCATCCATACATTTTCTATGGGGTTGAGGTCTGGAGACTGGCTAGGCCGCTCCTGGACATTGAAATGCTTTTTATGGAGCCACTCCTTCGTTGCCCGGACGGTGTGTTTGGGATCCCATTATGATGCTGGAAGATCCAGCCACGTTTTGTCTTTAAGGTCAGATCAGTTTCCCTTTCCTCTTTGCAGAAAACAGACCCAAAGCATGATGTTCCTCCCCAATGCTTCACAGTAGCTGTGGTGTGATTTGGGTTTTTACCAAAAAGTTCTGTTTTGGTTTCATCTGACCACATGGTTTTCTGCCAATCCTCTTCTGGATCATCCATATGCTCTCTGGCAAACTTCGGGCGGGCCTGGACATGTTCTGGCATGATCAGGGGGGCATGTCTTGCCCTGCAGGCCCCTCTCAGCGTCGTATGTTACTTATGGTAGCCTTTGTTACTTTGTTCCCAGCTCTCAGCATCTGGTCCCTCCGTGTAGTTCTGGGATTTTTGCTCACCGTTCTCATGATCATTTTGACCCCACGGGATGAGTTCTTGCTTGGAGCCCCAGATGGAGGGATATTATCAGTGGTCTTGTAAGTCTTCCATTTTCTTACAGTTGCTCCCACAGCTGCTTTTTCACACCAAGCTGCTTGCCTTTTGTAGATTCACCTTTCCCAGCCTGGTGCAGCTCTACAATTTTCTCCCAGGTGTCCTTCGCCAGTTCTTCGGCCTTTGGCACGGCTGAGTTTGGAGTGTGACTGTTTGAGGCTGCGGACAGGTGTCTTTTATACAGATAACGGGTTCAAACAGGTGCAAATAATACAGGTAACGAGTGGAGGACAGAAGAGCTTAAAGAAGTTGTTAGAGGTCTTTGAGAGCCAGAAATCTTGCCAACTTGTGGGTGACCAAATACTTATTTTCTACTATAATTTACATATAAATTCTTTAAAAATCCTACAATGTGATTTCCTGGATTTTTCTTTTCTCATTTCGTCTCTCATAGCTGAAGTTTACCTAAGATAAAAATTAGACCTCTCTCATTATTCCAAGTAGGAGAAGTTGCACAATCAGTGGCTGACTGAATACTTTTTGGCCCCAATGCAAAATTGATTGTGTCTGATAAAATGAAAAAGCCTTTTGCTGAGCCTCAGTATCAAATGTTTCCCTGTGTTGAGTTTTATAATGCCCATACCTCCGTTTATACTTCTTCAGAGCATTCTTAGGATAGTGAACACCTGGATTACTGAGAATAGAAACTGTTGCAGTAACAAACATTACCTTTAATGGTTTATTCAAGTAAAAGCTCAGCAATCCTCTGAGGTTAAGCATATTTATGTTTCCAGGATCTTCAGGCTGTCTTTTGTAAACTGTTGCTCATTTCATCTCCCTGATGTTGAAAAAACCTCTTTAAGAATTTAAATTGGTCACATCAGGTGTGTTTTCTAATACAGGGAATTAGTGCTCTTTTCATTTAAGGATGAAAAAAATTTTGTTTGAACCATATCAGAGAAACATGTTCCTGTAAAACTAATGTTAATAATATTCCAGATTCATTCCCCACCCAATCATCAGCATCTGCAGCATATTCTGTTAGTACTTGCATCTTTACCACAAAATATTTTTGTTATTTCCCTGGCCTTCATCCAGCTAACCAAATGTATGCAGAGTGAATTCACGGCACTCAAAAACATATTATCCAACTCTCAGTCATTTGCAATTGCATTTTTGCACACATGAGGATTTCAGACCTATATAATGTACAGCTCACAATGTTATCACCTTGCATTGTAAAAAGGTAACTAGCAGAGTGGAGCTTGCTGAGACGGCAGTGGTATGAAGCAAATCTGGTAGCAAATCCTCAAATCTCTCATGTCTTTCCCTGCAGTGAGAATGGATGAGCTGCAAACCATCAAGCGGGAGCTGTCGCAGATTAAAAGCAAAGTGGACGACCTGCTGGAAAGCCTGGAGCGAATGGAGAAGGACCACAGCAAGAAGTCTGGTACGAGGATCACGCTTCTGATGCTCTATGTTCAATAGTTCTATGATGGGTTTTAACATGGCACTTTTTAATGTCTGTAAATAGCAAAGAGCATAAAGCCAGAGCCAGGAGAGGTGACCTCACCCCCACACTCCAGCAGTAAGAAGAACGATGGAATCAAGAGGGACAGGGAGAGCCACGACATGAACAACTCGGACGAAGAGGAAGACGATGATGACGAGGAGGAGGAAGAAGAGGAGGGAGACCTGCTTGAGGAAGAAGAGGTGAGAGGAATGGACCAATTTCTGCCTGACTTTGTTCAACAGCAGACTGTTCCTTTTTAAAGAGGCTGTGTGCTCTTTCTGGTGCAACAACTGATCTCTATTCCCTGGATTGCTGATTGCCTGTTGGTAGTACAGGGTTGAAGTGAAGCTGCCATATTGGTACTCCCTTGTTAGACCAGTCAAATTGTAAACAATACGTGCGCTACAGCATCAAACGACGATGATTTTCTCATTTTCAGGGGGACTTAAGACTTTTAAAGTAAAGATAAATTCATCACTTTGAGACACACTGGCTGTTCCATACCATAAGTAGTTTACTTATGATTGAACAAATTGGCACATTGCATAGTTATTATGAAATCACTGAAGTCCATAAATCATGTAATATATTATACAAATCAGTCACAATAAAATTAATGTGTTAATGGAGCATAATAATATAAATGTGCCAAAAGTACTAAATTGATGATGTATATGTATTGATGACATTGTCATGGTAATTACATCTTACATGTCTGGTAATGCATGTACTATATATATATATATATATATATATATATATATATATATATATATATATATATATATATATATATATATATATATATATATATATATATAAGGGATGCACGATATTGGGATTTTGGCCGATATCCGATATGCCGATATTTTAAATCTCATGTAGCCGATAACCGATATCGATACCGATGTTAAAGCTGGACAAAAATAAGTAGTCATTGAAAATAGCAGTTTTATCTATTTCTGACACTTTGAACAATAATAAACTCAAATATATTTTCATATGTTGATATCAAATAGATTTTTAAAAACGCGGTATCGATCTATTTTACTTTCAAAATCTCGTGAAATTTCATCGTTCTGTTACAAACTCTCGTGATATTTTGCAAATTCTTGTGAGATTTTGTTAGTAAAATAGATCCATATCGCGTCAATATATCAACATGTAAAAATATGGCAAAATTTCATGAATTTTCGGGGTATTTCTTAGCATAACGATGACATATAGCTATATTTCATTAGTAAAAGAGATTGATATGGTGTTTTTAAATGGCAATATATCAGCATACGAAGATATTGTGATATTTTAATGTATCAATATTTTTTCCCTTGAGTTAAATATCGGTGGGGTGGCCGATGTCCGATATTCAGTATTAAGGCCGATACCGATAGGGGGCCGATTATATCGTGCATCCTTAAAAAATATATATATATATATATATATATATATATATATATATATATATATAACAAAGATTTGAGTTGCTTTTTTCCTCCTAATACAACATGCAATATATTTTAGCACATGACTGTTTCAAATGAACATAAACAGCAAAACAACAGCATCATCCACATAAAATTGAATTACTACATTTCACTGGGAATTACTTTCTATTTACTCTACTTTCTATTTTCTTACGTTAGACACAATTTCAAGCTAGACATCAGTGTGCTGGTTATAATAAAACCTGAGCACAAAATCTGACTAGATTTATAAAATTGAAAATGGCCAACCATAAAGGAAAAACTTTTGAGTTTTTTTACTGTGACTTCTTCATACTGGAGGAAATGAATATCCCGTCTGAGAGGGAGGTCTTGGCTTCCCTGCTGGGTGTGTTGCTTACTGCTGTCCTGGTATGAAGTTTAGCAATCCTAAATGACCTAAAACAGAAAATGTTAAATAAAGGAAGCGGTTCATTTTATTGCTTGTTGTTTAAAATGTGTTTAAAAAGGATACGATTGTCCTTTTTCAGTAGCTTCAACATTGCAGTTCTGCTCATTGCTCTGTTTGACTGTTCAGGTAAAGAGTCAGGAGAGGGAGGAGGAAGAAGAGGAAGAGGAGGAAGGAGAGCACGTGGAAGGAGATGAAGACGACGGCGACAGTGTCAACGGCGACGACGACTCGTAAACCGGAGCCGCACCCTGTTTGCAGAAGGAGCCTGGACTCCTGTTTTAACACTCACCATGTAGATAGAAACACAAACGTGCACACGAAATCACAAGCATGGTGCGCACACCTTACTGTCATGTTGTCCCTGAAGATTTTCTTTGTTTTTTTTTTTTGTTTTTGTTTAGTTGTCCAGTATTACTGTAACAGGAATATCTAGCTGTAGGATGGTGTTTCTGCTCGTCTTCAGAGTGAGACGGGAGCATGGACTAATGTTCTCAGAGACGACAGCTCGACGGACATCTCTTAACGAGGACAGGAACTTATCCACTGATTAGTTTTTAGCTTCTCTGCATTTTCCTTCCTCCTCAGTGAGTTTGTTTGACTTTGTGTGTATGTATGTTCATGTCAGTTTTTTTATATATATATATATAAAATCACTTTTTAGTTTAACTATAAAGAAATAAATTGCAATAAAATATTAAAACAAAGTTTGACCCAACTATTTTATTTTTATTTTTATAAATGCTTCAGTTTGGTTTCCTTTTTCCTATTTAACTTACTTTAGGTGTGACTGTGAAGATACTTAACATTACAACATAAAATTCAATTAAGTTTATTTATATAGCGCCAAATTCACAGCACATGCCATCTCAAGGCACTTTACAGTTCAACTAGATCATACAGTCAAATTAATTCAAAGTTTTTTATCTAAGGAAAACCAGTTGATTGCATCGAATCATTGACTCGAATACAATCCCTCACACTAAACATGCTTGTAGCGACAGTGGAGAGGAAAAACTGCCTTTTAACAGGAAGAAACCTCCAGCAGAACCAGGCTCAGTGTGAGCGGCCATCTTCTGAGGCCTACTGGGGTTCAAGGAGACAGAAGCAAAGATACAAAAAGCAGCTGTAAAAGGCGGCCCCGTCCAGGAAACACACAGCCAGGCAGACGAGCTCCAAGCCAGCTCCCGTGTCAGAGGATGAAGAGAGCACATCCAGCCAGTCACAGTCAGAGAAACGACTACACTGGGGGAAAAAAAAACAGATCTCAAACATGTATAAACAAGGGTGTGGATGGCAGCAGCACAGCTGATATTTCTCTCCAGGATGCTGTCACAACCAAACAGGAACAGACGAGGCCAAGCTACTATGAGAAAAAGAGAGAGCATGACGTTAGAGATTGAACTACGGTAACAGATATTGCAGAGTGGGAGAATAGAGATAGAATAAAGCAAAAATTATGGAAAGGGGTCCCCATGTCCTCCAGCAGTCTAAGCCTATAGCAGCATAACTATAGAGATAGCTCAGGATAACCTGAGCCACCCTAACTATAAGCTTTATCAAAAAGGAAAGTTTTAAGCCTAGCCTTAAAAGTAGACAGGGTGTCTGCCTCCTGAACTAGAACTGGTAGCTGGTTCCACAGGAGAGGAGCCTGATAACTAAAAGATCTGCCTCCCATTCTATTTTAAGAAATTCTAGGAACCACTAGTAAACCTGGAGATTGAGAGTGAAGTGCTCTGTTAGGAACATAAGGAACAATCAGATCTCTGATACAAGATGGAGCTTGGCCATTTAAGGCTTTATATGTGAGAAGGAGGATTTTAAATTCTATTCTGGATTTAACAGGAAGCCAATGAAGAGAAGCCAGGATAGGAGAGATATGATCTCTCTTTTTTATTTTCATCAGAACTCTGGCTGCAGCATTTTGGATCAGCTGAAGGCTTTTAACTACAGTTTGTGGACTTCCTGATAGTAAAGAATTACAATAGTCCAGCCTTGAAGTAACAAATGCATGGACTAGTTTCTCAGCATCACCCCTGGACAGGAGATTTCTAATTTTTGCAATGTTCCTCAGATGAAAGAAGGAAATTCTAGAAACCTCTTTGATCTGTGATTTAAATGACAGGGCCTGATCAAAAATAACACCAAGATTTTTTACTTTATTATCTGAAATCAGTTTAATCCCATCCAAATGAAGTGACTGGCTAATCAGCTTCTTTTTCAGAGACTCTGGTCCAAAGACTATAACTTCTGTTTTGTCTGCATTCAGAAGGAGAAAGTTAAGAGTCATCCAGGTTTTTATGTCTTCCAGACATGCCTGTAATCTAGGTAATGGGTTAGCTTCATCTGGATTTATAGACAGATATTGCTGGGTATCATCAGCATAACAGTGAAAATTAATCCCATGCTGTCTAATAATTCTACCGATTGGGAGCATGTATAAAGTAAAGAGAATTGGTCCTAGCACTGATCCCTGTGGTACTCCACAGGTAACCTTTGAGCATGTTGAAGATCTATCATTAACATAAACAAACTGAATTCGATCAGATAAGATTTAAACCAGTCTAGTGCTGTTCCTTTAATTCCAATAAAATATTCAAGTCTTTCTAAAAGAATATTATGGTCAACTGTATCAAATGCAGCACTGATATCTAACAGGACAAGTACAGATATTAGTCCATTATCTGATGCCATGAAAATATCATTAGTGACTTTCACCAGAGCTGTTTCAGTGCTATGATGAGCTCTAAAGCCAGACTGAAACTCTTCAAAAAGTTCATTATGGTGTAAGTGTTCTCACACTTGTTTGGCAACTACTTTCTCAAGGATTTTAGATAAGAAAGGAAGATTGGATATAGGTCTATAATTGACCAAGTCATCTGGGTCAAGAGACGGTTTCTTAAGGAGAGGTTTAATTACAGCAATGTAAAAGCCTTTGGTACATATCCCTGTAACAGAGATAGATTAATCATATCTAAAGGAGGAGAGGAGATCAAAGGGAATACCTCCTTAAATAATCTGGTTGGAACTGGATCTAACATACAAGTCGAAGGCTTAGATGAAGACAATAGTTTTGCCCTCTCTGAAAGCAGTCTAAACCCAGTTCAAACTGTTGTTTATAAAACAAGTTTGACTTGTTGACTTTAAAATCCCATCTTCTAAAGTTACTGTTAACTTGTTAGAAAAGGAGCATTTTCAATGACCCACACTTCCAGCAGTAGTAGTTCTTACTTTAGTCCCCCAACGTGAGGTGCCATTGGTATCAGAGCTGAGCTGGATGCTGGTCACTTCTGAGCATCCACAACAAACATTCCTAATATATATTCCAGATGTCTACTAGATTAAACCCATTTAACCTTGACTTTATTGACGTCCCATCCGTAGAACGGTGTGGGAACTTCTGAACCAAAGTGCACTGCTTAAAAAATAAAGGGAACACTCAAAACATCCTAGATCTGAATGAATGAAATATTCTCATTGAATATGTACAAAAGTTCAAGTTAAATGTGTATCAAAATCATGATGGAAATCAAATTTCTTGACCAAGGGATGTCTGGATTTGGAGTCGCACACAAAATTAAAGTGGAGAAACAGACTATAGGATGATCCAACTTTGTAAAGTTCTTAAAACAGGTCAAGAGAAGGTTCAGTATTGTATGTGGCCTCCACGTGCCTGTATGTTCTCCTTACATTGCCTACTAATGAGGTGGTGGATGGTCTTGGGGATCTCCTCCCAGACCTGTATTAAAGTATTTGCAAACTCCTGGACTGACTTGTGCAACATGATGTTGGGTTGATGAATCGAGACGATGTCCCAGATGTGCTAAGTCTGATTCAGGTCTAAGGAAGGGTTGGGTCTGTCCACAGCTTCAATGTCTTCATCTTGCAGGAATTGCTGACACACTCCAACTAAGTGAGGTCTAGCATTGTCCTGCTTTAGGAGGAACCCAGGGCCAACTGCACCAAAATATGGTCTCAGAAGGGGTCTGAGGATTTTATCTCTGTACCAGCCTGTTTGTCATCCACCTTTGGAGGGCTGTGCGGCCCACCAAAAAATGCCACCCTGACTGAAGCATTGTCGAACCGGTCATGCTGAAGGATGTTGCAGGCAGTGGAGCGCTTTCCACGGTGTCCCCAGACTCTGTCACGTCTGTCAAATCTGCTCAGTAACCTGTGAAGAACGCAGTAGTGAATTAGCCAATCCTGATGTTCTCTGGAAAATGCCAAGTGTCCTGCACGGTGTTAGGCTGTAAGCACAACCCCCATCTGTGGATGTTGGGTCCTCATACCATCCTCGTGCACACATGCACATCTGTGGCCTGCTGGAGGTCATTTTGCAGGGCTCTGGCAGTGCTCCTCCTGTTCCTCCTTGCACAAGGGTAGAGATAGTCATCCTGCTGTTGGTTGTTGCCCTCCTATAGCCTCCTCCATGTTTCCTGGGGTACTAGCCTGTCTCCTGGTAACCCCTCCAGCCTCTGGACTCAACACTGACAGACACATCAAAACCTCATGCCACAACTTGCACTGAGGTGCCATCCTGGATGAGCTGTACTACCTGAGCCACTTGTGTGGGCTGTAGTCAGTCTAATGCTACCAAGAACATTGAAAAATGAACAAAACATCAGCCACAGAGCATAGGCACCAAGAAATGGAGAACCCTTCCTTTTTTGAGTGCAGTGGCAGTTTCTGATATGTGCAACATGAGCAGCAGCCCAAGGTTTTCCTGGCCATACAGGGTGGCATTTGCGTGAGATCCTCCTTCCTTGTGCTCGCCCTCACGCTCATGCATCTGTAAATGATATGAATACATAGCAGAGACACGATACAAATTAGTGCCCTCACCACACACACACACACTGCTCCTCCTTCCTTAGTCCTCTCAGTGCCTCCAGGTAAAGTCTAAGTACACATACTGTATATATACTCCTTTTTGGTATACTGATCATTTCCTGAAAGTTTCTTTTTATTTTCCAAAGTTGAATTAACATTATAAATAAGTCCAAAAGGAAAACAGCAATGTAGTTTGACATAACTGTAATCAGTTAATGCTTAATGTTATTTAAGCCGGGCATACACTTAGAGTTTTGCCCTTTTCTCCAGACAAGCAAGAACTTTTTGGATCAGGCCGCATTTCAGCCTCACTGTGACTCTCAGGAAAATGGGGACAGCCTCTCATGACCACCTGCTGATCAGGAATCGTAAGATCGGGAGAAAATCAAACGTTTGAAATTCAGTCGGCCCTTGTAATGTGTTTGCCTTTGAAGCAGACTTATGAGCGTCTAGGTTCTATTTATCAGAACCTCACCCACTGCGCTTGTGCAAACAAGGGAGTTCTTCTTCGTCCTGGTTGAAGAATGCAACCTCCGCTATCTCTCTACGCTGGGTTTGATATGTGGTTTTTGGACGTGCAGTGTGAGCCGGTATATCGCATCAGAGCACAGAGCTGTACAGTGTAAGAAAATGCATCGTGAATGGGAACTTTTAGACTCGTGGTTTCGTCGTGAAGCATTCTTCACAAAAAGAGGTGGTCCTGTTTTCAGCTCGACATGCATGTTTTCTAAGCCATAACAAGGCTACCCCATAAAGCCTGAAACTCAACGCCACTCCAGACATTTTGATTTGAGAAAGCTTTCTGGATGGGAAGCGATGGCAACTTGGAAAACAAAGTCCAGTGGTTTGTTTTTAACTTTTTATGGAATGATTATGTCCTGAATGACTGAGAATCATCACCAGCCAAATGCCCTATATGTTCATCAGAAGATAGTGATCAGGTTGTTTGGGGCTTGAGTCAGTACAGTGCTGCGCTGCACAGCAAAAGGGCTCAACAACACTATTTACCTCAGTAGCAAGTAAAAAAAATTTTTTTTTTAAACAATATTATATCGGGCACCTGAAAATCCCCATATATGGCAAAATCATTTTTTTTCCCCACACCCCTACTTCTAGCCCAGAAATCTTTGAGTTAGGTTCAGAAGGAAAAACACTCTTTAAAACTGAAATATTGTAAAAACGTCTTTAAATAAAATAAAAATACTTTAGGTTCAAACTCTTTATTGTCAAAAAGAGTAAAAACAGACGGTAAGTTATCAACATTTTCCCCATATTTTTCCACTTTTCCCAGTTAAATGTTTCATGCCTCTTTATTACATTTTGTTAGGAAGAACAATCTGCATAAGTGTGTGCTGTCTGTTCATTATCTGCTTTATCAAAATGGCCCCTGGCCTTATATTATCAGTGTTTAATAATCTTTCACCTCCTGCCACACACTCAGAAAAACCTGTTGACTTATAAAAAGGAGAGGATAAGCTGACAACGAAATTCAGAAAGTAGATCCACCACAAGCAACACATAAAATCTCTCAGTTTGTATTTTCTGTAAAGTGAGTTCGTCTTGTTATATCACTAACCGACAGATACTTTTAAAAACATGCCAATCCTCGGATGGGCTCCCCTTGAAGAATGCTGGATGACAGATTTAACAAAACAGACAAGACCTGCTCACATTCCACATGGTAATAAAGGCATTTAAAGTTATTTACAGTTTAACCATTTAAAACAACGGTTCTAACAGATATATTCACTCCATAAAATTATGCTTTAAATCATAAAAGGATTTTCAAAACAACATGGGATATATAATGAGAGAAGATGATGCAAATATTTTGAAAACAATAAAACATATGACACTCAGTTTCTGCTGGTTTAAATCAGCTTCCTTCACTGTGTCTTTGTTTATACCAGCTTTGTTTCTGCTCTCTATCAGGCGAACTTCAGGAGGGACAAGGTGAGGAAGCTCAGCAGAGGCAGCAGAGCTGAAAGGGAGAACAGAAAGCAGCAAAAGGTGTTAATTAATGAATGAAATATAATCACAAAAAAACCCAAGACAGTTTGGAAAACGATCAACTAGCAGTTTGATAACAATTTCATCTATTCATTAATTTCATAATTTCTGCATAAAATCCTGACCTTGAGACAGTTTCTAAGTTTCTGGGAAGCGGAGACATCTTTATGTTAATTTAATCTCATTAATCAGATTCTGAGCAGCGTAAATATATTTTTAAGTTATAGTTGAGTAGAAAGTTTAACAATTAAAAAGGTAATCTGTTCAGTAATTTGTTAACTTTTGAAACATATTAAGATCTAGTTAAATCAGTCTGTAGCTGCAACTTATATATATGTAGAAAGTAGATCCAAATAAGTCAGTCTTTATTTACCATTAGAGAAGACAGGACGGTTGGCCCCATTTGGTGCTGCTGTGGAGTTTGTTGGGGAGTTTGTAGGGGAAGTTGTAGAGGAGTTTGTTGGGGAGTTTGTAGGGGAAGTTTTAGAGGAGGTTGTTGGGGAGTTTGTAGGGGAAGTTGTAGAGGAGGTTGTTGGGGACTTTGTAGGGGAAGTTGTAGAGGAGGTTGTTGGGGACTTTGTAGGGGAAGTTGTAGAGGAGGTTGTTGGGGACTTTGTAGGGGAAGTTGTAGAGGAGGTTGTTGGGGACTTTGTAGGGGAAGTTGTAGAGGAGGTTGTTGGGGACTTTGTAGGGGAAGTTGTAGAGGAGGTTGTTGGGGACTTTGTAGGGGAAGTTGTAGAGGAGGTTGTTGGGGAGTTTGTAGGGGAAGTTGTAGAGGAGGTTGTTGGGGATTTTGTAGGGGAAGTTGTAGAGGAGGTTGTTGGGGAGTTTGTTGGGGAGTTTGATAGGAAGGTAGCTAGATCTATGGGCATTGACTGATTACCAGGTGTAAAGCTTGCAAGCTTACCTGAAAAGGAAATCATGGTTATTAATCATGGTTATTAGTCCCTAAAAAGTCGATTGTTTGGATTTATATCCTCCTTTTACCATTTTCTACATTTCCACTCCAAATGATGACAGAATAGGTGATATTGTCTGTAGTCCTGGTTGAGGAAATTTTGCTAGCATTCACTTTGGCAACTGTAAACATACACTTAATATTCACACCATCGATGCTTTTTCCAGTAACTGTTGTTTCCTGTAAAAATTTAAATCACTCATAAATTCCACAGTACTGCTTAAACATGTAGTAAATTAATTTGAAGACATAGTTGAGCTGAATGAACCAGGCTTAGAAATATTATTTTTAATATTTTATATTTGTTGCTAATTTCTTGGGATGATTTGTCAACGTGTGTGTATTTTACTGTTTAATTGTGTGGAATTAAAGCTGGGATTAACACATTTAAAAATGTATTGATTGCTGATTTAACCTGTTGGATTTCCATGGATTGCTCATTGTCAGTTTAAAAACTGCTTAGTATGTGCTGATTCTCCAGATCTTTGGGAATGTGACAGTTAAAGTATGCCAAGTTTCTTACCATCAGTTCTTCTTCCTCTGTTATGGAACTTTGATTAGCAATGTTAGCAATGCTTGATCTGAAGAAAAAAGACCCACTGTCTGAGTTGTTCTTACCACAGGAGAAAAAGAGAACATTGAGAAGCTGTAGAGAGAAGCAAAGGCTAAAGGTTAAAGTCAAAATCAGAGCCATGAAACATGCCAAATGTCCAAGTCTCTCTCTCTATTAAAGCTTGGTATTGGTAAACAAAGCAATTCAGTGCATCTATATAGAGCCAATTCACAACACACATCATATCAAGGCACTTTAAAGAGACAATTCAACCATATCATACAGTCAGATTGGTTAAAACCTCTCTGTCTGAGGAAAACCAGCTGCTGATTCCAGCCATTGACTTGCAGGATTCAATCTTTTTGATGAACATCTGGCGATATTCATAGAGAGAGGTCGCCAGTCTATTGCAGGGCAACACAGAGACAAACAGGGCAAACAACAATTCACGCACACACTCACACCTTTAGAGAAGCCATTTAACCTAACAGTCATGTTTTTAGACTGTGGGAGGAAGCTGGAGTACCCGGAGAGAACCCATGCATGCACAGGGAGATCATGCAAACTCCACGCAAAAATACCCTGGGTGTCAGGACTCCTGTCTTTGTGTTTGTGTTTCTGTGTTTGTCTCCCTACATCCACCAGGAGGCGCCTGGTTCTGGTCCGCCTCCTCACACACCTGCTGATGGTTTCCTCGTTAGATGGAGTGTTCTTAAGCTGCTGACTGCCACTACCTTGACGCCAGAGTGTTTGCCAGTTTAGGGTACTCTAGCCAAGCTGAGTTTTGCTGAGTCAAATTGAGTTTTTGTCAACCTGAGTTAAACTTTGTTTTTGTCTTTGCCTCTTGGCAGGAAGTCATCCTGCAAACTGGTTTTCTTTGACCTTCTCTCCTTGGAAGGATCTACTGAGCTTCAAACTGAGCTGGGGGTTCAAACAGGAGGTTTGGATTCACTTTCCCCAAGAGATCGTTTGAGCTTCTCACTGAGAAAGGAATATTTCTCCACTACGACCCATTCAAGTACCGCAGGAAATCTGAATGGCAGTCAGTTTCTCCGTTCACCAAATAACAACCACATTCTGGGTAAACCCTGTTCCGCCGTCCACCGAATCAGACAAACACTGGAACCACGGCACACAGACAGGAGTCAAGGATTCAACAACTTCTCTGGAAACGTGAGTCGGCAACCAAATCCTTTTCTCCAAGTTCACGAGCCAAATTCCCCACTAAGCCTGAACTAACCGCTGTGTCTTCCCCTCACTTTACAGTTCCGGTTGAGCAGTGTTCAGAGCAACATTTCTCCTTCTGTTTAACCTCTTCAATAAAACACGTTAAACCTTTTCCCTGGTCTCTCTGTTAGGTTTTCTGCATTTGGGTCTGAACTTTGTAACATCATGACACTGGGCTGGGAATAACTAGTAGCAAAAAATAATTCAGAACTATATAATTCTACATATATAGCTATATCTCCAAATGTTAATGATTATACATCATGTAGCCTACTAGTAGTAATTTTAAATCAATTAAGATGTATGACTTTCTTTAATCAGCTGCATAAATCCAGGCTAAAATAATTACAGCTTAGATAATGTGACACCCAATAAACACAGTTAGTAAGAGTTACTTATCTGGCTGTGGTCGCAGCTATTCAGATTACTTGGAGAGAATTGCACAAATGATAAGAGTAACTTTGCAAATCATAGAAGTCATCCACACCTCCAGATGATATCAATATTTAAGAATTTCCTTGAGACATATCCAGATAATTTTAACATTAAGTAAAAGAAAACTTTCTGGCAAGCGGAGGAAGGTTGTGACAGTATTTTATAGGATTGTCAGAAGGATCAGAACATAGGACCCAGAATGTTCTGGCCAGACAGACATTGGTATATTCAAAAAAGAGTTTATTAACATAGCGTGCGGCAGCTCGACTGCAGCAGCGGGCTCACTGGACACTTTGCAGGAATAGAGGCTCAGGTCAGTGACTTCAAAACTCAAACAATAATAAGCATGAAAGCCAACACCCTGGAGAGGTTCAGTCTGTGCCCAGAAGAAGGAGTGTTATCCAGAGGAGCGGAACTCCTTTGCTTTTTACTGAGTCGGCACCAGAGATCCAGGAGAGAAGAGAAGCAGCGTTCTTCAGCATCCTGAGCGCGCACGGGAACCAAAAGATCCAGAAGGGTAATCTAAGCCATGGTCAGAAGACCAAGGTCCAAGGTCAGCACAAGATGGAATCCAGGTAAAAGTCCAGAAAGAACAGAACAGGCAAACAGAGCAAACAGGGGCAATAGAAAACTCAGAAGTCCGTAGGCAGAAAACAGATCAAGAACCAGCAGAACTAAACAAAGGGAGCTGTAGAGTTAGTCTCGCTAGGAAGTTTGAATAATCCTGCAGCAAAGGTCGGGGTCCAGAGGCCTAAATAGCAGCAGGAACAGGTGGATGTGATAAGAGCTAATGAGCAATGCGCAGAGCAAAAAGGCAAAAAGATAATTATATGTAAGAACATAATATGTTTAACTGGTTGATAATAGAAATATACCGACACTGATAATATTTATATATTCCTATTACATTCACAATTCTAAAGAGAAATTGTTGATGATTTAAAATAAATGTGACAAAAACTTTACATGAACTTTTTGTCTGAACACATGACACATTCAGGCCATAAAGGCCTGTGGCTATGCCATATCTAGCTTTAGTTTGCATTTTGTTCCTGTTGATTTGACTGAGAACAATAGAATAAAGATGTCAGAGGAAGGTCTATCACTGTGACTTGGGAAGACATTTGTTCATTGTTTAAGCAACTGTTCAAATTGGGTGACCATTAAACCTTAAACAATTTGTTTCTGAAAGTCATATGTTACAGTGACTGTCTTAATAAAATCTGTCATTTAGGGTGAAAACTATTAAACTATTTTTTTGTGTTCAACATATTAATTAATTACATTAATTATTAATTACAACTTATTTCTTTTCATTTCCCTAACAATCTGAAAGACTTAGTGATTTACCTCAGAATTATTTGGGATGAGACCAATGGCGATGTATCCTGAAGAGTTTCCACTGAGTTCAAAGTCCATGTCAACGCCGTTTGGGATGTTTATAGCAGTGGGCTTCACAGATCCAAACAGACAGGTGCCACTGCCTGCAGGGTCACAGTCGTCAGGTACCGCCAAGCAAAATTTGGTCTTGCCACATCCTGTCCTAGTAATGTCAACCTAATTAAAACAAAAACACATAGCCAAAGTCAATAAACAGTCAGATTATTTAACTGTTAAATGTTGAGGTGGAAATGACGCCTTAAAGGTTTAGTGGGGGATGTTCTTTTTCCGGGTGGATCATCAAAATAAGTGGTCCTCCTAAAATTCAATCATGCTGGTGATATGTTTATGTAAGGCCGTCCTTCGTACTCATTCCCATTTTCAATGGTGAGTCTGACATAGTGGAAAAATTGCTAAAATTGCTAATCTGCTATTGGAAAATAAGCTTGTATGAGCGATGAAAAACTTTTAAACAGAGGATGCACGAGGAGAAATGGGCCCATGCATGCTCTTGCACACTATACCTTTAACTGACCCAGTATCCTTAATGTGAAAATATAACAGCATAGATGAAACTTTGAATTAGTCAAACTTATAAGAAACTATTACAAAGAAGACTAGAAAACTGACCATTGCACTTCACTAAGAGGCACAGAACTGCTGATGTGCTTGAAAGTGTGCATAAGAAAAGGATACATTCACACTAGTAGTTATTGTAGTAAAATAAAGTATTGAATTTTTATTTTTAGATAAACAAATTATTGTAAAAAAAACTATATATATCTATATATATATATATATATATATATATATATATATATATATATAGGGAAGACCGGGTATGGTCGCAACATAGGGAGAGTTGTAACACCACCAGTTCCACGAATCAGGGATAAGATAGGAGTCACATGATCATTTCAGTGTTTACCTCCCCAATCCCATTTTGTGATTGTCAAGGCTGGAAACAGGCACATCCATGACTATATTTTGTTTAGTACTTATACTGTTGCAGATAAAACCATATTACTTACATTAGATGAAAGAGTATTTCTCAAGCAAAATGTGATGCTTTTTCCCGTGCTAATTTCAAACTGCTAAACAGCTTGCTAAACATGGCTGACAGGGTTGGGGTGGGCTGTAACACATCTTTAAAAAGTGTTACAACCATCCCTTTACATACAACTAAGAACATTTTGATTTGAATAATTTTACAAAATGCCTAGGCAGTGGATATGAAAGACTGATAGAGGTGTGCCTGCAGATGTTTTAAAAAAGGCATCTGATGAGTTCACAAAGAAGAGCAAATCAGTCAGATTAGTTGCGAAGGCGCATGGGATCTGCCATGTAACACTGAGCAGATACTGCAAATAACTGCAGAAGCTGGGAGAACAGTGGTCCAGTGATCTTCCCAGTGTAGGTTATTGGAGCAGCAACAAAGTCTTCTCTGAGGTGCAGGAGGAAGTGTTGGCTGACTGTTTGACTTGGGCAGCAGACCTGTATTATGGATTGAGTCCACGTGAGGTAAGCATATGACAGGTTAGTCACTGGAGATAAGAGAAGAATCAAATACCAGCGTAGGTTTTGAAAAACCATTTTGTGTCTATGTACTCAGATTTTCTATTCCTCTTTCTTTCAGGTCAGAAAGTTTGCATATCAACTGGCAGTAACATATAACATCAAACACCCACAAACATGGGATGAGAAGCAGATACACAAACATACAGCAGGATACACACACATAGACACAAACACAAGCACACACACACACATTGACATTGTTTTTTGTTATACCCAAATGTTTGTTCAGTGTTCATTAAGCACACATTATACATGGTAAGGAAGTTTGTGTCATGATCTGGCCTGTTTGCTCCTCCCTAATTAGTAATTCCTCTCACCTGCCGTTTTCCCTCCCTGCCTCAATTACAATTTATTTCCCTCACCTGTTTCCTCTGGTTTAAATGCAGTTCTCCCTGAGCATTCAGTGCCAGATCATTACTTATCTTTTGTTAGTCTATCTGTTCAGTTTTATTTTATGGTTCATGTCCTGGATCCTGGCGGCCAGTGGAAAGAGAGAGGTTTTTGTGTTTGTCTCGTCTCCTGATCGTCCACTGTTCCTCCCCCGCGGAGTCCTCTGGGTTTTTGGCTCAATATGTGGGGAGGTTCAGTTTTTATCCAGTAAGCCTGGCTCCAGAGAGGGGTCCAGTTTAAAGTCCTGCTTCAAGTTCCGGTTCCACGTCCTGTCTCGGCTACCCTCTTCCACTGAGCCTGCCTGTCTGCACCTGATCCTGTCTGCTCCTGTGCGTGACCACCTGGTCATGCTTCTGGTCCCAGTCAGACTCTGAACCCTCCTGGGAGCCTGTGGATGCCTGGATCCTGCCACCTGTTCCTGTTCCTGCCTGATCTTGATCCTGTCTCTGTCTGTTCCTGTCTGTTCTGGATCCATGACCAGGATCAGCTTCCAGCATGTCCTCTGGGACTGCAGCTCTTGGGGATATTCTTGGTCTGGACTGGTAAACCAGGTAAGTGACCAGCTCAGAAAATCTTCTGCCAGATGATCGTGGTCACTTACCTTTGTTTCTCCCACTACAGAGTGTCTGTGATGCCCCGCTCCCCATCCTGCAGTGTCCGCAAGCCACAGCTCTGCTTTTGTTTTGTTTATTTAATAAATGTTTTGAACTTTCCTACTGACTGTCTCTCCTTGAATACTGGGTCCTTCTGTCCGCCCGCATGACAGTTTGTTCTAGTAGAATAATTTACACACATGCACACCCACAAAAGAGTATATTTGAGTTATGGTCTGCAGCTCTTGGGTCACATTGTTCTTGTATTGTTCTTTTAATTGAGTAAACCTATTTTTGAAGCATATCACATGGTGTAGCCTCTGTTTTTGCTTCTTTTGTCTGAGGCCCCGTCCACACGAAGTCAAAACGAACACAAAACGCGAATATTTTCCAGAACGTTTGTCGTAAAGACGGAGACGTAAAATAAATGTGATCGTCCACACGAATGCATGAAAACGCTGCAAAATGTATGCCAGGCCTGTAAGTGGCGCTGTGGTGCCAAAGCAAAAATAGGCAACGAAATGTTGGCCATGCGCACTAATATTTATACATGGTTGCCCTGCGGGTCCATTTTCGTGGTTCAGTCAAATTCAGGTGCTGAACTATGTCGATATTGCTCTGTTCTTCCTGGAGATATTCCAGAAGAAGAAGCCCGACAGCAGGGTGAGTAGCATGAGCAGCACACAGTACGGCGCCATTGTTGTTGTGATACTGTGTCGCGCATGCGTGTTTAGAGGCGACGCTATGACGCATGCGTGTAAAAAAATAAAATGGGGTTAGAGCTTAAAGATGGAAACGCGAAAACGGCGTTTCAAAATCTTCCCACTCTGAAGGCCTGATAAAAAAAAGATCGTTTACAGACCCCTGAAACGCCGGCTTCGTATGGATGAGAGGCTGGTTTGGTGAAAAATTTGTGCGTTTAGGCCAGGGTTCGACTTTGTGTGGACGGGCCTTAATTCTTACAACTTACCCAAGCAGGTGTTACAACCTACCCCGGTAGCGGGATAGGTTGTAATAAAGGACCACTATGTATTTGACATGAACTGATGTCTGTGATATTCTTGCAGAGGTTTGAATTGGTGCCATTTGTAGTAAACAAATGTGGGTATTTAATATAAAAGTTTGAAAACTGTAGCTCAAATATTCTGTGAGGTAAAGGGTAGGTATGTAAGGAGGGTTATTTAATGGGAGGGTATGCAAAAAAGTCATACACAACTGTATGTCAATGAAAAATGTGTCTGTTTTAAAATCACCAAATTCACATGAATTTTTGTTTGTAAAATTGAATAGAGGATATTTTTGAAGGCTGAGATTAAAAGAATAAAAAAATCAAACAATGTTCTCTCTGAAGTACATGTTGCTCATAAAAAGGTGGTTTAAAGCATAAAAGACTTGATGATGATAAATACTAACCTGTGACGACACTGGCTTGAAACTCAGAGTTAGGAAAACCATCATTGTGGCGATAACCTGGATCACTGTTTGCTCCATTGCTGTCAGGAAAATACATCTTATTTACACAATGCTTTATTTTCAGATAGAAAACATTAAAAATGTTACAAAGTCTTTAAAATGTTTTAAGATATATTACTACAATCTCAAATAATTCTGTACTGTATGTGACCACAAAAGAAAAACACATTGAAAATAATTTAGAATTTTATTTTTTTTAAGGTTATTTTTAAAGAAATGTAAAACATTATTTTAATTTAGTCAAAGAAACATCACATCAACCATCTGCTTGTTATTTTTTTTCCAGAATCAAGCAAATCAGACTTTGTTTGAAAATAAGAAAATAAGGAAATATTAACTTACTTGATGTAGAGTTGAAGGTTAAACGCTGGGTTTAAGCAGGGAGAAGTGTTTTCCGCTTTAGGAGCAGATGTCGGTGCTGATGCTGTGGAGTTGTGTTGATGTGGGGAGGCTGGCTGAGCTTTTTAACATCACCTCAGAAAGGGCGTCACTTTTTTAAGAACACTTAATATTTACAAAGATGTAATGGGAGAACATGATGCAAATATTTACTTTATTCTTTCTCTCAACGGAGAACTGTTTCTGTAAAACAAGTTCTTCCTCTAAGAGGAATTTTGTTAAACATGACTGGAATAAATTTTGCTAATATTGAACCATATTTCCTCCTTTGTGTACGCTCTCTGAGAAACAAAAACTCCATCGAATTTGGACCGGGTAAAAAAGGTTCTAAAACAACAAAAATGGTGCCGTTTTTTAGAATTAGAGTCGAATCCTGCCAAAGCTGATAAAACTATATAAAGTTATCTGTTTATTTAGAGCTCAAAATGCAGAGGAACGTCTATCTTTACATGAACGAATAAAAAAGAGAAAGAAATGAAGTGATGAAACAAAGAGAAGTAACAAAAATATTAGATCGATTGGAAGAGCTTTATAAGGTATGTTGAATGACCCATGACACTGATGAGTTCAGTTCTTTTGTCAATATTAAAAGGAAGGCAATGTTACCTTTTAGGCCGAAAAGGGAGGGGGAAGTAACTATCTAGTCTAGCTGGGGGCTGTGAATGAGGATGTGATTCTAGGACTAGATGGTAGCGTTTGCCTCATTAGCAAGTAATGTATGAAAAACTCCTAAAGGTTAAACTTGATCTTTAAAATATACAAAGAGTGTTTTGTGAAGAAGAAATAACATTGTTTGAAAGTATAATTGAGTATTATAATCCTTCAAAAACATGTATACAAGGTGCTAAATCTGTTAAAGTTCCTTTAGCAACATATATTAAAGTATGTAATTTTTTTTCTTCTTTTTTCTAAAAGAATAATCACTTGTGGCAATGAAGAAGTAACTGTTTAGAGGAACAAACAGTGAAGGAGGCAGATGGAGAGTGAAAAAGAGGAAGGAGAAAGAAGCTGGGGGCTGTAGTGTAGGCCGAGAAGCTGCACAGAAGTTTAAGGGTTCCTAATTGCACAAATGTAGATTTACCATCAGTAAACCCCCTGAATAGTGGCGTGATACAAAGAAAGGTTGGGTACTAATGGACACATGGGTTTTACTGCGTGATATAGAATGAGCTGGATGCTGTTTTAGTTTGCTCCGTCTTTGCCTCAGAGATGGAATACCTTAACGTTGGCGGCTGAGAAGACAAAAAAAGCATTCTGAACATTATTTTTGGAGTTTCTACCTGATTGGTGGAGTTGGGGACGGAAGTCACAGTGGATGTGGATTTTATTTTTCCATCTTTTTGGATTCCATTCTAGTTTATCCTTTGTATTTTTGAATAGATATTTATTTTTTTTTTCCTTCTTTTAGAGTTCCGGTTTGGATTACTATTCACCTTTTTGAACTAATTATTTGATACACATGGATGTACCTGACCGATCTTTATAGGTTGAACCCTTGGGGATTGAATTCTTCTAAATGGAACTAATTAAAACCTTTTGCTGAAGTTACAGCTGGATTATTCTGTGCTTTTTTCCACACTTTTACAAGATCTGTGAACTGTGATTTTCCTGCCTATAGTGATAGGCCCTCATCACTAAGAAAAAGGATTATCTCCCTTTTGCTCAGGACGCAGAGACTTTCATCAGCCATCTGGACTAACAGTTGTTTGCTCCCCTACCTAAATTTGTTAAGCCTCTACTTCAGTAGTCAGTTTAGATAGATTAGATAGTTTAGCTTTTAAATTGATTAATTGTCAGGACTCCTGTCTTTGTGTTTATGTTTCTGTGTTTGTCTCCCTTCATCCACCTGGAGGCGCCTGGTTCTGGTCCGCCTCCTCACACACCTGCAGATGGTTTCCTCGTTAAACAAAGTTTTCTTAAGCTCCTGACTGCCACTACCTTGATGCCAGAGTGTATGCCAGTTTTGGGTACTCTAGGCAAGCTGAGATTTGCTGAGTCAAACAGAGTTTTTGTCAACCTGAGTTTAACTTTGTTTTTTGTCTTCGCCTCTCGGCAGGAAGTCATCCTGCAAACTGGTTTTCTCAGACCTTTTCTCCCTGGAAGGATCAACTGAGCTTCAAACTGAGCTGGGGGTTCAAACAGGAGGTTTGGATCCACTTTCCCCAAGAAATCGTTTGAGCTTCTCACTGAGAAAGGGATTATTCTCCACTACGACCCGTTCAAGTACCACAGGAAATCTGAGTGGCAGTCAGTTTCTCCGTTCACCAACTAACAACATTATTCTGGGTAACCCTGTTCCGCCCTCCACCGAATCAGACAAACACTGGAACCACGGCATACAGACAGGAGTCAAGGATTCAACAACTTCTCTGGAAACGTGAGTCTGCAACCAAATCCTCTTCTCCAAGTTCATGAGTCATTTTCCCCACTGAGCTTGAACTAACTGCTGTGTCTTCCCCTCACTTTACAGTTCCAGATGAGCAGTATTCAGAGCAACACTTTTCCCTCTATTTAAATTCTTCAATAAAACCCGTTAAACCTTTTCCGTGGTCTCTCTGTTCGGTTTTCTGCATTTAGGTCTGAACTTTGTAACATCATGACATTAATATTTTTTTCATTTAACATGTACTAATTTCTAAAGCTGCTTATCCCCTGCTAACCGTTTATTAATAAAGCATTTTTAAAATCAGGTTTAATAAGTGGACAGTGGATGTTTGAGTCATATTTTATAAAGAGTTTTTCGAAGGTGTTGAGAAGAGTTGGTGTTGGGTAAAATAATAAGAACTGAAGATCTTATGAGGATTCTTGTGGCCAAGATTTAAAAAAACATCCTTGTAACTTTTCAGTTGCTAGATAATTTATTGAGAAACTTCCAAGTGCGGCTGTATGAGAACAGAAGGCTGTAATGAACCGGAGGGTTGATCAGGTAGGGTTGTGTTCTAACTGCTAATACAACTGACCTGCTCGATGGAAAAGGATGCGGCTTTGGGAAGAAGACAGGTCAGACAAGGTCAGACAAAAAACACTACCTTATGATCCCTGGGGTCATTTTGGCCCGTTACTCGAATTCTGAAATGTACTCTCTGGTGAACAGACCTGTTAACAGGCATTCTGCTGGAAATATATTATTTGTATGTTTTGCGGAGATGTACTATGTAACTACTGTCATGATTTGGTGTTGGATTGAGGACCCAAAAGCAGAGGCAAGTAGGCAGAGGGGAATTTAGGTGGGTTTAATGAGGCTCACAGGTACAGAGGCAGGAATCAAAAAATCCAACAAAAATAACAAACAAACCAGAACCAAGGAGACATCATGGGAAACCAAACTCTAGGAGAGACGAGGTAAGCAGACAGACGTTAGACGAGTATCCAGCAAACAGGAACTGAAGAGGGAGGGCTTTTAAAGGGGACAGAGACAAAGAGAGAGCTAACGAGAGGATTGGAAACAGGTGAGGACAGAGCAGAAGACAGAGCTAGGGATAGAGGACACAAGAGGGCAGCAGAGGACAACAAATGGAAAACCTGGAAGACAGGAACTAACAAGAAAACAACAAAATAATAATTAAATACTAAAACAAGGGGCAAAGTAAAACTGAATACTCTAAATAAACATAACAAAACCAAGACTGTGACAACTACTAGTTGTATTTGCTTACAATAAAATTAATAGACCAATTTGTTCAGCTTCTATCAAACAAAAATACTGGTTAAGTATACGGCAACATTTATATTGTGAAATATACAGCTTGAAGGAGAAGGGATGAAGCTAAGATTTTAATGTGGAAATATTACATTTTTATGCTGTTATTTGAAAAGTTTTGCAAATATAGGAAACTGCATGATAGGACCTTAACAGATTCCATGATTGGATAAACTACTACGCAGTTACAGCTGATTAACTTAATAGGCAAAAGATGCTTGGAAAACACACCTTTTGATCTTAGGATTCCAAATTAATTTAGGACATATTTTATCTATAATTTTAACTGGTTAGACTTGCTCTCTCTCTGTCTCATACTGTAGACCCATATGGAGACTATGGGAATATTTCATCATACATAGATTATTGGGAATTCTTCTTTTGAATAAACATTACATGGCTTCAGCACTGTAATTAAGGAAAATAATATACATAAATATGAAGAAATAAAATGAAAATTAACCCTGATAAGGACCTACCTGTGGGTGTGGCTTTTCACTGTGCTTGAACATTACTTTTAAAGCTTTCACTGCCTTATGTATCGGGGGATGGGGGAAATGGGCTCCACACTCAGCGGAGACTTGAGATGTTCTTTGGAAGGGGAGCAGGTCAGACCCTAACCTGACAATTAAAAAATCCCGGGAACGCCCCCGTTCCTGGGATTACTGGATAACTCAATAGGTGAACCCTAAAACCAGTGTTACCATCACAGTCCAACCCATCTAGTTGCTTCTTCGGACCTGACTCCCCCCATCTCGCATCCAGACCAGATGGCCCCTGGTGCAAGAAACTGAGCTAACATGTCCTACACAGGCCACCCAAACGGAACCCCCCCCACAGGCCCACTCCCTCCCTCCATACCCTAGCCACCCCTCCCTCCATCTATTTTTGGGTAGAGCAGAAATGTCAGCCCCAGTCCCAGAAAGCCACCCAGGCCCTGCAACAACCCCCGCCAAGACCCCGTACCAGGTGACCTGCTCTTCCTCCGGGCCCCAGACTCCGGGAGGCAACAAGGGAACAGGGGTGTCAGGAAGACCCCAATTTTGTGTTGTTGCGTGTTGTTCTCAGGTGTAATTGAAACTGGGAGTAGCAAAGGGGGTGTCCGGCACAGTCCCCCCTTCCGGAAGATAGGTGGCGCCAGCACACCCCCCCCAATCAACCACCCAGCATCCGCAATGTCTAAATACGAAAGAAGCTGGAAGGAGCCATCCGAGGTGAGGCCCACGCAATAAGCCCCCCCAGGTGTCTTTACCCCCCCACCCCCCAAGACAATGCCCTAAATAGGTGTGTGTTGAGAAAATGTTGTGAATTTAAGTCTCTTAAATGCAAAATAAAATTGTGGTGAGGGTTGTCATCAGGAGGTGGGGGGGCCCTCAAGTAACGACCCCCTGCCCAAGGTCCTACATGTGTGGCAGTGTGATTGAGCAGGCAGAGGGATAAATCCTGGGATGGGGAGAAAAGGAGTGGGGGGCCTACTGCACTCTCAGGGAACCAGCTCCCCAGCTGACGCCTAAAGGCACCCCTGAGAGGCGGGCCCCTCTAGTTGCACAACCATAGCCCAGGGGCCAGGGACAGGAGGCATGGCCCGTGAGCCAACCACCCACCAGGGCCGGCACCTCCTACCCCCCCAATGTGTTCACCAAACCTCCTGGCTGTCATGGAAGAAAAAAAGAGAGAAAAAAAAATCATGGTTAGCCAGCCCACACAGACCATGCAGAAGGCCCCACCCCAGGCGAAACCCACACCAGGAGACGGCATGGACCAGGACTAAGCTAGGGGGCCGGACACGAAGCCCGGATTCCCTGCGAGGGGACCCGCCCTGATGGGGGACACAGAACCCAGGGTCAGACCCACCAGGCGCCCCATTAGGATTACCCCACAGAGCCCAAGGCCAAGGAACCCCCTGAACCGTCCCCCTCATCCTGCAGGACCCATCCCACAGCCCCTCAAGCTCTTGTGTCTGCATTTGGGTCCTGTCAAACCTCCACTCCCACTGTGACAGTGAAAACCAGCCAACAATGGACCCAGCAGACTTTGACTCAGTTTTGGGCACCCAGGAGAGGCAGTTAAGCAAACACGAGGAACAACTGGTGTTATTGCAATCTGAAACAGAGCTGAAACAGCTGACTGCACAAAGGGGCAAGTTTATGATCCATTTTTCTGAACAAATTAACTTCCTTGTAAATCATTTGCAGAAATTTCAGATCCCCCCTAGTCAGCCTGCTACTAACTATACTCCTCCTAGCCTCTCTCCACGACCCATTCAGATTAGTTTTCCCTCTCCAGGTTTAATTCCCTCTAGTTTTCCCTCTCTAGGCTCAGCTCCCTTTAGTGTCCCCTGTTTAGAGTCCCTCACTGCATGAAAAGTGAGATTTTCGTCCCCGTAAACTCCCGCAGATCTCCCTGATTTTCGTCAGTTTCCGAAAATTTGCAACCCGCGCTTGTCCGCGTTTGTCGTGCCACAAATTGTCGGAAACGGACTCTGACGTATGTGGAGAGCGATCAGCTGTACTAATGGCCCTAATTAGCATATGAATGCAGCAAACCCGCGCGGCTGTCCAGGTCTGGCTTGAATAACCTACTCAGTATTGGCTGAAACCACTACTCTCAAACAAGTGAAATCGCTCGTGATTGGCAGCAAAACCACACGTGGCCAGGCTTTAATTTTCTTACTGAGTATTGGACGGAACCACTTCTTTTTAAACAAGTAAAGTCGCTTGTGATTGGTTGGCATATATATATATTTACATATAAATTTACATATATATATATTTATTCATTCATATATTTATTCATTTATATGCTGT
Source organism: Cyprinodon diabolis (assembly GCA_030533445.1). Classification (NCBI taxonomy): domain Eukaryota; kingdom Metazoa; phylum Chordata; class Actinopteri; order Cyprinodontiformes; family Cyprinodontidae; genus Cyprinodon; species Cyprinodon diabolis. The sequence continues at coordinate 41,865,553 of CM060067.1, read as the reverse complement.
GTATTTATGTTATCCTACAATACTACACAATTATTAGGCTACCATCAAGGACATGAATGAATTTATACAGGAAATGAACATTTGCCAGGAAGCTGTTTATGCAAAGAAAGAGCTTTATTAAAACACACACAACTATATACAACGCGTATCCAAACACATGCGTATCTAAAAATTACAAGTCCGTGAACGGTCCGTTTGCTTCCTCGGGGTTGGAGGTAACTGGCAGCCTTCCCTCCGAGACAGGTCCGATGTGCAGACGCCTACTGTGCGTGGCCCTGTACTTCGGCATCGCTTCTAACCGGGACTGCAGCTTAACACAGAGTTCAGTGAGATCCGGCCTACGAAATGGCGGCGACTGTACAATCCATCCAGAGAATCCGCCGACGACGCCATCTTCTTCGTCGGACATGAGGTCGACGGTGGCGGACTTCCAGAGTTCCACTTCCTCATCTGCTAGCACACTCTTCCTCGCTTTCAGCAGCTGAAAAAAAAAACAATGAATCAGCGCACTGCGTATGGACACAACACATCTATCAATGCCCCTGAAAAATAGTCACCAAATAAAGTCTTACCCTCTTTCTTCTAGCCCGACTCCGAGCAGATTGCTTGGCAGCCTCCGCACGCAACGTGTTGGCTGGCTGCGTATATCTGAAGCTCCTGCGTACCGTCTCAAAATATGTCTTACAGGCAGCTGGAAAACAATTAAATGAGAGTGGTATGAATAAAAAATCAAACGCAAGTCACAGTAACAAGGAAGGAGAAAACATTAAAACAAGTCACTTACACACAATGTCGTCTTTATCAACATCGTGCAAATCTGGACTTGCTGATATGGCTCCGAGCAAATAGGAGGTCTGTGAAAACAAAATGTACAGCTATGATCGGTATCCATCCGTATCCATTTCCATTTACCGCAGAATGAAAGCATATTCTTTAAATCTTACCCTTGCTCCGGTTCATAGCTCCTGCAATTAGTCTCCGAGTTGTGAAGACGGCGTACTGCTTCCTGTGAATCACAAAAAATACACTTTAATAAAGCTTGTTCTTGCAAGGCTACTATTAGCCGTAGCTTTAGGCTAGGCTGCTATTAGCCGTAGCTTTAGGCTAGGCTGCTATTAGCCGTAGCATAGGCTAGGCTGCTTTTAGCTTAGCAGGCAGTAATCGAACATATATTTACTGCTAGCATCTCTTCTTTGAGTTCGTCTTGTTCGACTGCAGAGTCGCCATCGTTTTACCCCGAAATCCCACATACTCCGCTCCAGACCACCTGCACAAAGCAAAGCATCCATCCGCCGTTGTGGCTCCAGACCGCTCCGCTCTGAGTTTCTTGGAGATCGTAGAGAGCATGCGCGAGATGAACCAGGGTTTCCGCGGATCATTAAAAATAATTACAAGTCATTAATTTTTTTTTTATCAAGGCCTTAATTGGCACTAAAATTATTTAAATATGTTTATCGAAGTATTTATAACTCTGTAATAAAAAATGCTTATAAAAACTATTTCGTCAAATATATCGCTATTAATTTGCGTTGAAATGATCATAAAGCCGTATGTTCGGAAAGGAAGCTCCAGGCGGAGAAAAAGCTAGAGGATATATACACTATATTGCCAAAAGTATTTGCTCACCCATCCAAATTATTGGAATCAGGTGTTCCAATCACTTCCATGGCCACAGGTGTATAAATTCAAGCACCTAGGCATGCAGACTGTTTTTACAAACATTTGTGAAAGAATGGGTCGCTCTCAGGAGCTCAGTGAATTCCAGCGTGGAACTGTGATAGGATGCCACCTGTGCAACAAATCCAGTCGTGAAATTTCCTCGCTCCTAAATATTCCACAGTCAACTGTCAGCTGTATTATAAGAAAATGGAAGTGTTTGGGAACGACAGCAACTCAGCCACGAAGTGGTAGGCCACGTAAACTGACGGAGCGGGGTCAGCGGATGCTGAAGCGCATAGTGCGAAGAGGTCGCCAACTTTCTGCAGAGTCAATCACTACAGACCTCCAAACTTCATGTGGCCTTCAGATTAGCTCAAGAACAGTGCGCAGAGAGCTTCATGGAATGGGTTTCCATGGTCGAGCAGCTGCATCCAAGCCATACATAACCAAGTGCAATGCAAAGCGTCGGATGCGGTGGTGTAAAGCACGCCGCCACTGGACTCTAGAGCAGTGGAGACGCGTTCTCTGGAGTGACGAATCGCGCTTCTCCATCTGGCAATCTGATGGACGGGTCTGGGTTTGGCGGTTGCCAGGAGAACGGTACTTGTCTGACTGCATTGTGCCAAGTGTAAAGTTTGGTGGAGGGGGGATTATGGTGTGGGGTTGTTTTTCAGGAGCTGGGCTTGGCCCCTTAGTTCCAGTGAAAGGAACTCTGAATGCTTCAGCATACCAAGACATTTTGGACAATTCCATGCTCCCAACTTTGTGGGAACAGTTTGGAGCTGGCCCCTTCCTCTTCCAACATGACTGTGCACCAGTGCACAAAGCAAGGTCCATAAAGACATGGATGACAGAGTCTGGTGTGGATGAACTTGACTGGCCTGCACAGAGTCCTGACCTCAACCCGATAGAACACCTTTGGGATGAATTAGAGCGGAGACTGAGAGCCAGGCCTTCTCGTCCAACATCAGTGTGCGACCTCACAAATGCGCTTCTGGAAGAATGGTCAAAAATTCCCATAAACACACTCCTAAACCTTGTGGACAGCCTTCCCAGAAGAGTTGAAGCTGTTCTAGCTGCAAAGGGTGGACCGACGTCATATTGAACCCTATGGATTAGGAACGGGATGTCACTTAAGCTCATATGTGAGTCAAGGCAGGTGAGCAAATACTTTTGGCAATATAGTGTATATATACGTATATATGTGTGTGTGTGTGTGTGTTTACATACACACAGGAGTCATGGAACTGTGCTTACAGCTCCTTCATATTTCATGTACACTAATAACTTGTGTACATGGTTCTTGTTGATGGCATTAAAATCATTTCTAATAGCATTAAAATAGCATTAAATTAGAGTCACTCATTCCTGTATGAACCCTGTGAGCGCTTAATTTAATATGACATATTAAAAAAATCCCACCATCATCCAGTATATGTTCAGTTTCTGCCCAAATATATATATATATTTTTGTAGATTTTTGTAACGGGGATAAGGATAATTCAAAACTGCTTTTCTTGAATTAACTTGTTCTCTACTCCCAAACTCAGCATCTCTTTTCATTCCTGTAATAAGAAGTTTCTTTTGAATGGATTTGATTAAAGTTTAAGTCCCTCGGTATAAAATAAATATTTTGATGGAGATGAGAAATCTGCTTCCTCGTTGGTGAATAACCAATAGTTTGGATCCAATCATTTAAATAAACGGTGTTAGTTTTTTTTTTTAATATATAAGAATTGTGCTATAATTTCTAGTCACCGATCTGTTGCTGCTATATTTTAATTTGACGAACCGGAATTTGTCGATGTTCTTTTTCCTGTTTGGTGCGATTGCAATTGCGGATCTTGACCTGGCCGGACCTTATGACCACAGTGTACCAATCTTCTAATGGCTACTTCCAACAGGATAATGCGCCATGTTATAAAGTGAATCATCTCAGACTCATTTCTTGAAACTTTTCCACTTAAGTAATTGTGAATTGAGCATATTGACAGACAACATTTTATTTTTTCTCTTAAATGCAAATTTTACTGCTCTAAATGTATTGCTCTGTCAGCTAAAGATCTGTTTTGGTCTCTATACTTTAATTAAATAAATCAATTCAAGCTAAAATGTAAGAGGCTATACTGAGCCTGATCTCTTTGTATCAGAGATTTTCTTACCTTTTAGAAAAATGTCACTTGGGGTAAAACTCCCCATGCAACCCTGATTTGCATTTGTATAGCTCACAGCATTTTCATTTACATGTTAAAGCCTCCCCTAGAATTCCATGGGGGGGAGGCATGGGGGGAACACTGCCTAAGAAAGTCCACGTCAATTTCTGACAATTTACGGGAGTTTTCGGTGAAGCCTGCAAATTGCCGTCAACTGCCGCTAACCTGAAGTTCCACGACAATCTACAGTGCCGCATATTGACGAAAATCCCACTTTTCATGCAGTGCCCTGAGCCAACTGATGAACTGGTCCCAGACTTTAAGCTTCGAGGTCTCTTAGTGGGCGCTCCTCACCTCTTCGTCATGGGTCTCCAAGTTTCGTGTGCTGCAGTCGGCGTGCCCTCAAGGTTCAAGTGCTGCAGTCGGTGGCCCCCAAGGTTCGCGTGCCGCAATCAGTGGCCCCCAAGGTTCGTGTTCCACAGTCGGCGACCCCCAAGGTTCGTGTGCCGCAGTTGGCGGCCCCCAAGGTTTGTGTGCCGAAGTGGGGGGCCCCCAAGGGTTCTTTAGCAGGGGCGCCGTCCTCCAAGGGTTCTGCAGCAGGGACGCTGTCCTCACGACCGTCTTTCAGAGGTCCTCCTTCGTCGCCGTCCTCCATGGCCTCCATGGACTCTGCCTCGTCTCCGGCCTCAGGGCCAGCCTCCATGGACTCTGCCTCATCTCTGGCCTAAGGAAGGCCTCCATGGACTCTGCCTGGTCTCCGGCCTCAGGGCCAGCCTCCATGGACTCTGCCTCGTCTCTGGCCTAAGGAAGGCCTACATGAACTCTGCCTCATCTACAGCCTTAGGGCCGGCCTCCAGGGACTATACCTCATCTCCGGCCACACAGCCGGCCTCCAGGGACTCTGCCTCGTCTCCAGCCGATCGGCCGGGCTCCAGAGACTCTACCTCTTCTCCGGCCACATGGCCGGCCTCCAGGGACTCCGCCTTGTCTCCAGCCAATCGGCTGGCCTCCAGAGACGCTGCTTGGACTCCTGCCGCACGGCCGCCCTCCAGAGACTTTGCTTGGCCTAGTCCACCTTTGGAGGGTTGTTTTGTGTTTGAACTCTGTTTTTGGTTTTTGTTTCGTGCCCTCCTTCCTGGTCCCCCCTTCACCGACCCTGAGTGGGTTGTTTTTCTTTTGGGACTTTTTAGGGTGTCTGGAATCCACCCTAAAGTGGGGGGTTCGGTCATGGTTTTGTTCTAGTTTTATCTCTGAGTTTTCATTGGTCTTGTTTCTATTCTTGTGTTCTAGGTATTTTTGACTGTATTTGAGTTCTTAGATATTTCCTGTTTGCCCTCTTATGTCAGTCTCCTTTTCCCTAGCTCCCTTCTTGCCTCTTTTCACACCTGCTCCCAATCTGCTAATTAGCCTGGTCTTTGTTTCTCTCTACCATATAATCTCCTCCTGTTCAGCCACTCTTTGTCGTCATTACTTTGTCCCCTTCTTGTTGTGAGTATTCTTGGTTTTCTTCATTTTTGGATGTCTGTGGATTTATTTCTTTTTGGATTCTTGCTTCTGTTGGACTTTTGGTAAATTAAATATTAAAGTAACCACCTCAAGCTCTTGTGTCTGCATTTGGGTCCTGTCCAACCTCCACCCCCTATGTGACAGTCTCAAGATCCAACAAAAGATCTCAACACTGATTGATACTGAGTTTTTCCTTACTTTTTCACTTCATGAGGACAGTTTTCTTACATAAGGATACATAAGGCAGTAAAAGCCATACATACTATTTTTTCCCCAGCAAGCAAACTGACGGGGAAGGTGAAATTTTTACAACTCAGGCACTTTTATAAGTCCTTACATATCTGTACCCAGAAACTCTGAACAGGTGTGCATAATCATAACGCGAGAATGATAATAAAATAATATCAAGATGATTGCCTTTGCACTGTGTACAGATATTAGATTGTTCAAAACCCATCTTACATAATCTTTGACATGTATACTGCACTCTGTGAAAGATTTTGTATTCTATTAGTTGTAAATTTTGGTTTCTAGTCATTTTGAAAGTTCTTAGACATATCTGAGCCTAGAAATATTTGTTCAAAGCTGACTGATAAATCATCGTCCCATTTCATAATAGGAGGAGATATTACATTATCCAGTTTAGTCAGTGTCCTGTATAATTTAGACAGTAGTTTTGGAGGGTTTAACTCTAGGAACTCTAATATATTAGTTGGAATTTGTAAACCACCATTAATATGTTTAAACTTATTTCTAATTATAGATTTAATTTGTTCATATTCTAAGAATTTATTTTTATCAATGACATATTGCAAATTTAAGTTAGAAAATGTGATAAACTCAAAAAATTATCCAGATGTGTTATACCTTTATTCTTCCAATACAGAAAGGTTATCTTATTATTATTTTTTAGGATGTCAGGATTATTTCAGATGGGTGTACGACTGCACGGAATAAGTGATGACTTTGTCATTATAAGAAATTCCCACCATGCTGTCAGGGAAGAGCTGATGTTAATATTTTTAAAACATGAATGCCGCTTGATATTAAACTGAAATTATGATATTACTACATATTTCCAGTTCTGTGTCTATCCAGGGCTCGTCTAAGGGATTATGTTTTATCTATTTAGAGATGTATTGTAATCTATTTGCTAAGTAGTAGTTTTGTAAGTTAGGTAAATCTAGTCTCCCTCTGTCTTTAGTTTTCTGTAGTATCTTTAAGTTGTTACAAGGGGGTTCATCCTTCCAAACAAATTTAGAGATGGAAGAGTCAAGAGATTTAAACCAGTCAGATGGTGGTTTAGATTGGGGATAATTGAAAATAAGACATTAATTCTAGGTAAGACCATCATTTTAATTATTCTACCTTATGAATAAGTGAAATTGGAAGCGATTTCCATCTTTCAAGGTCCTCTTCTATCTTTTTTAAAAGCGGGATGTGGTTAAGTTTCTAATTTAGATGACACAGTAATTCCCAAATATTTAATATTTCCTGATTGCAGTTGTAAATCTAGGGGGTTCTGTAGAGAGCAGTTACTTGGCAGTACTGTAGATTTAGACCAATTTATAGAGTACGTAATCTGAGATTTTTGAGAAGGTTTCTAGTAATCTACATACTTGAGACAGGGAAGTGTTTAAGTGCTGGAGATAAAGTAATACATCATCTGTGTAAAGACTAATATTATGCTCTATTTTCCTGCATTTTATACCTTTAACAACTTTAGTTTGTCTAATTGTTGCTGCTAGAGGTTCAATAAAAATGTTGAAAAGTGAGGGGGAGAGCTGGCATCCCTGCCTGGTTCCCCTCTGGAGACAAAAGCTGGAAAATAATTATTGATTTGATTATTTGTCCTGAAACAGGCTGTCGGGAAGCTGTATTAGATTTTTAGCCAATTTATTAAAAAAAATGAAAAAAACTTATTTGTGCACAGTTGCCAGTGTTTTTTTAAATTGATTTATTTTTCATGACTTTTAATAATCTATCCAAGTGACATGTGGTAAATCATTTTGTGTATAGAACAGAGACGGAAATGAAAAAAAATTCTGTACAAATCTGCCTACCCTGAGAGCCTCTCTATATGCAATAGGCGTAACATGGAAAAATATTGGATCGGACATCAAAAAAGTCATACGCAACGGGTGTGTTCAAGTCCATGAGGCAGAAACCCTATCTACTTTTAAGGCTTGGCTTTAAACTTTCCTTAGCAATCTCTACAGTTATGCTGCTAAATGTTTAGGCTGCTGGAGGACATAGTGTCAGGATTTGGTTATTGAGTGTTGACCCCAAAGCAGAGGCAGAGGTGAATCTGTTGTGGATTTAATTATGACTTAACAGAAAACAGAGGCTGGTTATCCAAAAATCCAAAAGGAAAACAAAGTCCAAACAAACAAGAAAACAGAAGTCCAAAAATCCCAAAATCAAAAACATGAAAACAAGTCTAACGTACCAGAAACCATGGGGACATCAGGGGAATCACAAACATAACGAGGAAGGCACAGAGAGAAGGAGTTGGAGCATGCAGGCGATGTTTGACGAGGACCCAGCAAAGGGGAATTGAACAGAGAGGGCTTTTTAAAGGAGACTGAGACAAAGAGGGGGCTAATGAGGAAACTGGGAGCAGGTGTGCAAAGAACAAGAGAGGGAAAGAGCTAGGGAAGAGCAACAAATAGAAACCTGGAAGACTGGAAATAACAACAAAACGATAATCAAATAACTAGGACTATAAAACATGGTGAAAAGAAAACTAAACACTAGAAATCAATGAGTAAAGTAAGACTGAATACTCAAAAGAAAAACATAACAGAAACAGAAACCTAACACATAGCCCACAAACCTTTCAGAAAATGTCATAAAGGAAAAAGCTTTTGAAACATATTGAAAGAAACTCACAAAAAATTATTTCGATTCAAACTCTTTATTGTCAAAAAGAAATTACAGTTAGCACAGACAGGGATGTGGTTATCAATATATTCTGCATATTTTTTCTCTCTTTTTTGTAAATGTTTCATGCCTTCCCAAAACACCTTGGTGGGAAGAATTATCTGCACATATATGTGCTGTCTGTCCATTATCTGCTGTCAAAATGGCCCTTATTAGTGTGTAATAATTTTTCACCTCCTCCCACACACTTGAAAAACCTGTTGACTTGTAAAAATATCAGTTGGCTTGTTTCTCTTCAATCTTACCAGAACGAGAGGATCAGCTGAAAATGAAATTCAGAAAGTAGATCGACCACAAGCAACACATAAAATCTTTCTTTCAGTTTGTATTTTCTGTAAAGTGAGTTATTCTTGTTATATCACTAACCGACAGATACTTTATAAAAACATGCCAATCCTGAGCTGGGATGGGCTCCCCTTGAAGAATGCTGGATGACAGATATGATAAAACAGACGAGACCTGCTCACATTTCACATGGTAATAAGAGCGTTTAAAGTTATTTACAGTTGAACGATTTAAAACAACTGTTTTAATAGATATATTTACAACATAAAAATATACTTTAAATCAAAAACTGCTTTTCAGAACCTAGATCATTAGTTTCTTCATCTCTTATTTAAAACAAAGTGCAAAATATTAAAAATAAATCTGAAGTGTCTTCGTAAAAACAATAAAAAAAAATATGACACTCAGTTTCTGCTGTTTTTAATCAGCTTCCTTCACTGTGTCTTTGTTTATACCAGCTTTGTTTCTGCTCTCTATCAGGCGAACTGCAGGAGGGACAAGGTGAGGAAGCTCAGCAGAGGCAGCACAGCTGGAGGCAGAACAGAAAGCAGCAAAAGGTGTTAGTGACTGAAATAAAATCACAAAAAAACAGGACAGATTGGAAAACGATCAACTAGCAGTTTGATAATAATTTCATGTATTAATGTATATGTTGGTATCTGCATAAAATCTGACCTTTAGACAGTTTCTAAGCTTCTGGGAAGCAGAGACATCTTTATGCTAATTGAATCTAATTAACCAGATTCTGAGCAGCGTAAAAAGTCATTTGTTTTAGATTTATTTTAGTTTTTATTTATAGATTTATTCATTTGGTATTTATTTATAGATTTTATTTTTTTTTTTGTTTTTTAAGGCTGCTCTTAAAGACATGAAATTGTCCAGAGAGCTGTTCTTAACAAAATTTCTTTTTGTTTACACTTGTGTATACAAAATGACAAAATAAATCTAAGTCTATGTCTATTGAATTTACAGCCAAGCAAAAACTTTAACAATTTAAATGGAAATCTGTGCAGTAATTTGTTCGCTTTTGCAACATATTAAGATCCAGTTAAATCAGCCTGTAGCACAAAAACATTATTTTGAATGTAGAAAACTTAAATACGTGTAGAAAGTAGGTCAGTCTTTATTTACCATTAGAGGAGACAGGATGGTTGGCCCCATTTGGTGCTGCTGTGGAGTTTGTTGTGGAGTTTGATAGGAAGGTGGCTAGATTTACACTTTCATTCTTAGCAGACACAAAGGGTGAAAGTACCCCTGAAAAGGAAATTGAAAATTAAAAAATGAGCAGAATTTCTTCAACATTTCAAAAAGCTAAAAACAGATAGGATGTCCTATGTACATAGAAAAGCGTTCATAGTCATGCTCTTACCTCCATTGATCGAGCCACTCCCGATGACCACAGTAAAGGTGGTATCCTCAGCGGCCCTGGCTGAGGACCCGACGGTGGTCACATTCAGTCCACCAACCGTAAACACACACTTGATGTTGTCCATACTGACGTTTTGTGCAGTAACTGAAATATTCTGTGAATTTGAAATCTGCCATCAGTACCACAGTATTGCATAAACACTTTGTGGATAAATTTGAAGACAAAAGTTTATTCACATTTTGTAGTTGCTAATTTTTAGGTATGATTTGTCAAAATGGATCTGTTTGTATTGAATTCATATATTTTAGTATTATAAAAGCACATTGTGAGATTACAGTTCAAATGAATACATTTACAGATTATTTGTTTCATCACTGCTTTGTAGTGTACGATTCTCATGATTTGCAAGGCAGTTATTACTGTTATAACCCCTAATTCAGAAATGCAATGGTAAAAATGAAGTCAAAGTCTTACCACTGCTGTTTCTGTGAGGTTGTTTGTGCTTTCATTGAATATCCTTGATGTGGAGAAAAAGCTCATGTTTGCTGAGCTGTTCTGACCACAGATGAAAAGCAGGATACCGGTACGCTGTAGAGAGATGCAAAGGCTAAAGGTTACAGACAAGTCAAATCAGAGCCATGAAACAATAGAGGGCATATGTCAGAGTCTCTCTATTAAAGGAAGGCATTAGTAAATAAAAGGATGGAGCCCATCATTTTATATAAGTCCATATTTAATGCAGTTAATGTTTTAGAGTCAGTTCACAAAAAAAGTCATCTACAGGAACTTCATATGAACTACAATTCATATTTAAACATCAATCTTTGAACTAAAATATTCTTTCCGTTTATTATTTGTGGACATTAAGATCTAAAGAGAAGCATGATATCCTGTAATTCAGTTAAAGGGTGGAGTCAGAGTTAAAGAAATAAGCATGCCCAGGAGAAGTCAGAGGTTGTCAATCAAAAAAGAAAAACCTAGTTCTAAATATTATTTCAAGTTACATAACCCTAAAAAAAACAGTTATATTAAATAATAAAAAAGGAACAACATGTAAAAACAAACAGAAAGGCATTCTGATAAGCATTTTTATTGTTGCGGTAAAACGTTGTGAAGAGACTTTTGAAATAATATTTAAATTTGAAAGTTTTTTTATTGTATTTTAATAAAATGTATAATAAAAAAATAAAAACATTGGTGTTAATTTTATTTTGCTAATATATCAACAAAACCTGACAAATCCTTTGTTGATTGTTTTTTTAAAATTCTTTAATGTTCTTAGATTTTTACATGACACATTCAGGCCATAAAGGCCTGTCACTATGCCAAATCCAGCTGTTGTTTGCAGTGGATTCCTGTTGCTATTGACTCAGACCATTAGGATATAGGGGTTGGAGGAAGGTCCGTCTCTGGGACTTGGGAAAACATTTGTTCAGTGTTTCAGCAACTCTAAAATTTGATAACCATTAAACCTTAAATATTGACCTTGTTTCTGTAAGTCACATGTTACAGTGATCATTTGTCTTTGTAAAATCTCTCACTGTTGATCCAAACTATTAAACTACTGTAGTTTAATTTACTTTTAACCATCTAAAAGAATTTGTGATTTACCTCAGAATTACGTGGACTGAGACCAATGGCGATGTATCCTGAAGAGTTTCCACTGAGTTCAAAGGCCAGGTCAATGCCGTTTGGGATTTTTATAGCAGTGGTATCCACAGATCCAAAAAGACAGGTCATATTGCCTGCAGGGTCACATTTGGTAGGTTCCTCCAAACAAAATTTTGCAGAGCCACATCCTGTCCTGGTAATGCCAACCTAATTAAGACAAAAAACACATAGTCAAAGTCAATAAACAGTCAAAGGATAATTTATGTTGAAGTTAAGTACACCTTAACTGACCCAGTATCTTTAATGTGAAAATATAACAGAATATATGACACATTAAATGACTCAACACAAAATATTGTCTTATTTATATTTCTTAAAATCTGATAGAAAACTGACCACCGAAGGTCTCCAGTAAGGCCCAAAGAATTATGGCTAATGGTTAACTTCTGTCGCTGTGTTGGTAATGTTAAGCTCTATGTAAACCATCAGTTACTCTTTAACATCACTAAATCAAAAGATTTTATCCTTTCTTTGTTGCCCTATTTTTTTTTTCATGAATCTTGGTCTAATAAAGTTTTTTTTTAGAAGTAAACATTTGAAAAATCTCTGTCAAAATCTTCAGTTTGTAAAACTGAGAGGAAGATATTGAAGGGTCAGATCTTTAGCATTAAAAATCTAATGATTTTTTTCTGCTTTGAAGAACAAGCTGGTTATAAAAAGGTGGTTTAAAGCATAAAAGGCTTGATGATGATAAATACTAACCTGTGACGACACTGGCTTGAAACTCAGAGTCAGGAAAACCATCATTGTGGCGATAACCTGGATCCCTGTATGCTCCATTGCTGTCAGGAAAATACATCTTATTTACACAAAGCTTTATTTTTAGATAGAAAACATTAAAAATGTTACAAAGTCTTAAAAATATTTTAAGTTGCATTATTACTTATAATTATTCTGTATTTTTATCTGAGCGCAAAACACCCCCAAAATGAAATAAACAAGTTAGAATTTTATTTTTTTAAGGTTTATGTTTAATGAAACTGAATCACAATGTATTGAGTTTAATGAAAAAAAACGTCACATTTAACCATCTGCTTAATATTCATTTAATTTCAAAACTCAAGCGAAACAAACTTTGTTAAAGAAATAATGAAATCTTGACTTACTTAATGTAGAGTTGAAGGTTAAACGCTGGGTTGAAGCAGGGAGAAGTGTTTTCCGCTTTAGGAGCAGATGTCAGTGCTGATGCTGTGGAGTTGTGTTGATGAGGGGAGGCTGGCTGAGCTTTTTAACATCACCTCGGAAGGGGCGGGGCTTTGTAAGAACACCTGTGTCACCAGCAGGGTATGATGAGAGTTATGTCTTTTGTCTTTCTCTCAGCGGAAAACGGTTTCTGTAAAACAAGTTCTTCCACTGACGGGAATTTATTCTCTAATAGAGCAGAATATAAAACTCCTCAAGGGCTTCTTTTAAAGATTTACTTTACTCGTCTGTTTGGATTGTCATACATCACTCATCATCATTTTGTCCTCGATATTTTTAAATAATAATAGAGAGAAGACACCTATTAATTAACCAAAGCCAAGGTTATATAGAAGTACCCAGTATTTTAAATGTGTTTCAGAGTATTATGAATCCAATACAGCAATAAGATAGTAATGGTTAGTTTTGGTTATATTTTGCAGAGCTTCTAGATTTTTGGATTTAATATGGTAGACAAGTATAAGTCTTGGTTTCAGTCTATTCTTTGATAAATGACTGCTTTCTAGAGTCGGCTGGAGAAATGTCTCAGAGCCTTTTTAAACAACCTGGTGAGGGTTATGCCCTGGCTTCTTAATCAGACTTTGACTAGGCCACTTCAAAACCGTCATTCTGGTTTGATTAACATTCACATGCGTACTTGTACTTTGGATGGTGGTTCTGCTGCGTAACCCCAGTGCTGATCAAATGACATTTCTTGCTACAGAGCAGGATTCGTGGTTCCATTGGATACAGGAGATCCTTCAGATCAGGTCCAGCAGCTCAACACAAAATGTAACTACTATGGTGTTTGATTGTCAGAATGATCGTATCCAGGATGTTCATTATCCTAAAATTCATCCTTATTGGTCTATAGAATATTTCCCCAAATGTTGCCAGTGAACCCCTCACATGGAGGCTGTTTCTGCCTCCGTCTCTTTGTTATTCTTGAATTAACGCTAATGTTAAGGAAGAATTGATGCCTTAAGTGTTTCAAATGTTGTTCTGGGGTTTTTCTGATCTTCGGAATAAAACATTGAAGCCCTCCTCTAATAATTCTAGTTGGCTGGCCCTGACCTCCATTAGGTAATATCTGATTTAAAATTTGTGTAATTTGTTTAAAGAGGTGTAATTTATAATTAAAAATGGGTTTTGATAAAGAGTCGGAATAGCTTTGATAGTCTAATATATTAAATAAATATTGAAATACTGCATTTTATATTTCTTGTGTTTTCTTATGCCAGTTATGTTAAACTGGCAAACAGATTCGGGTTCTGTAATCCATGTATTCTTTGTTAAATTTTTAAACTCAATAATCTACTTAATGACCTTTCATCACATTTCTTTCATGTTGTAGTTTTCATAAATGAATAACCTATAAATTGTTTAAAAATGGAATTAGCAGGTAGGACCTAAATTAAAGTACATGTGATAACATGACATGAGGGACAACAATCGGAGTCATTTTTAATTTTGATAAACCACATTAGAAGATAAGCTACATTTTTTCCAAGTGATTGAACCACATGACGATTAGTTCATAACATTTGGAATGCGACACCTGAATCATCCCGCAAAAACATTGACGTCATTGTGGAAAGAAAACCTGCTGGTTTGGTGCCATGATGCCAGAGGGGGAGGGGCTGCATTCCTTATTGACTGTTTTATTGTTTTACCTATGAGAAAACTTCTGTCTTAGTCATGCTGGTGGATTTTTTTTACATAGTTTTAGTGATAATTTGATTAAACTTCAACAATCCAAACATAGATGTTTCTCCTGGAATCTCATTTTAAACAGATAATCCCTGTCCTTACAGTCTAACTGGATCAGGTTTTTCATCCTGACAACCACAGCAACTCAGGAAAGAAATAGATTGAAAAAAAAAATGTTGGATATAATAATATAATCACAAGAAAATAGCAAAAAAGAGTCCTAACTTTACATAGTTAAAGGCAGTCTTATATCAGTGGGGAAGTTACATTTACTTTTGTCCCTCTTTTTTCCCTCATAGTTGTCTGTAAATATCAGCTTTGTTACAGGAAGAAACCAATGAACATGTGATGAGCTGCCTTTCAACAGGAACTTCTAACATAAAAGAATGAATTTCCCTGTTTGAAGGCCTTTTATTTATTTAAAGAGAATGATAAAATGCGTGTTTTTTAGGGGAGAAGAGGGCCTTACAAATCAGTGACACATAAGGAAAACACTTAAAATTTGAATCAAGGTTTGGAAGTAAATCAGGTTTCATTGGACTCAGTTATTGAACTGAATGGAAATTTAGTCTTTTTAATTAAGGTCTTTGGATTTTTCTAGCTGATATATTTTTATGGTATTGACTTATTAGGTTGACTACTTCAACTAACTTCCAACCAACTTTTTAAAAGATGCCATTTGTTTCCTAAGTGTGTTAATTTAAGAGCTTTGGGAGACAAATGCAGGATTATAGAAGGCGTTTACATGTTATTATTATCTAGAACAATCCTGGTTGTAGGTAAAACTAAACAAACAATTTAAAAAAAACCCATCAGTAATAGGATACAAAAAAATGAGCAATATTAAAGGAATTATAGAGAAAAAACAAGATTAGAGCATTAGAAACATTTGTTGAAACATTGTTTTTTCTTTGGGGTATGAATGATGACTCTGGTTGAAAGTGAACAAGAAATGCAAACTATAGTTGTTGCATTAAAGTAAAGACAATGTAAAAATAGAAACATGAAAAATCCTACAAAAATACTCATTTATCTTTGCAATAAAACAAAAAAATAAAAAATAAAAAAAATAAATCGTTAAATGAACTATTTGAAATCTTTCCAAGTAAGTTTGAGTTGCCCATTATTGCTTCAGTAATTACTGGGAAAAATAATAAACTAATACATATAAACCATTAAAGTCAGCTACTTCATTAAATAAAGGTCTGGTTATTCATTGGTATTCCGTTGACTTCAGTATTTTGATTATGTTTCTTAAGCCAACAGGCCGTCTCCAGTTTTTGTTTGCTCTATTTTCACCCTGAAGTCCTTGTGGCACAGTTTAAACAGACCGAGCCCTGCTCAGTTAAGCTTGTTTAAAGAGCTGTAGATCACAGACAGACCATGAATCGCCAATAAACAACAATGAGGCTTTTCATTGCAAGAACTTCCATGTGATCACTGGTCCGAGCTGCGCTGCCATTCAACTAGACGTTATTTAAATAGGTTCCCATTGTTAACGAGAAGTCAGTCTGCTATTTAACCTGCAGAGTTTGTGTTTAAAAAATCAGGCTAACTCTTTATGGAAAAGGCATGCTACTAATTAGAAGTACTTATTGGGGTGTGAACAACTATTTGGCTCTGAATCCGGTTGATTTGGAGTCAAAAGTAAGAATGTTTGTACAACAAGGAGGAGCTGGATGTCAAGGTCACCTCAGAGGTCAACACTGCTGTTTAATGTTCTATCATTATAACACGGAGACGGTGTCCTGTCGCTTTCCTCTGCAGCCTTTTAACCACGCACTTTTACAACCATTTACACCCTCTGTGTCGTATAAAGATGTTTGCTTGGTGGTGGATGAGTTTATCATAGACAATAACCCTAATGGATCATTAGAGGGATAGGTGGGTCAGTTACCTATTTGTGGTGCAAATGTCACAACAATCTGATCTTTCCTTCCCAACACACCCTGGGGAAAATGAAAAACAAAAAAACCAAACAGAAGTTCTTTTACCCTGAGCCATTTTCTTCTACTAATCTCCTTTAGGGCATTATTTGAAATTACCTTTTTAACGCATTTCTGTTATCAGTGAGAATCTCTCTCCTTGGTAGATCCACTGAAAGGGCGACTGCTGCGGTTTACTCTGTGTTTAATGTCTTTGTTCCCATAGAAAAGGTTCCTGGCTCAGTGCTTCTATGTTTACTTGCATTTCTCTTTTTTCAATGGAGTCACTTTTCTCAAAACTTTCCTATACAGAAACCAGCACCAGTTGCTGAGTAATCCCGTGTTTAGCAAAGTCTCTTTTGTGAATTAATAGGAGGAACCATTGCTGCAGTAACTATGTGCTGTGTTACCATAGAAACTGCTCCAGGTTCCATGCTTCTGTGTTTCTCTTTTCATCATTCATGTACAAAGTACATAAATGTGCTTTAATGTACAAATCCAAATGTGAATAAGTCAACTTAAATCTCTGGCTTATTTCTTTTTTTTTTACTCGACCCACTGAATACATGAGGACGCAGTGTATATACCCCATGGACCTTTTCCTCCTTTTGCCACCTTCTTTTGACTACTGAGCCAATGTGACAAATGAATTTCTCCACTGTGAGATCAATAAATCTAATCTTATCTAATAGATCTTTTGGCATCATTGTTTTTGTGAGCCTTGTTCTCTTTCCTCATAGAAAGCATCCATTTGTTTGAGTCAGGGGCAGAGTTATCGTTACCATTAACTCTGTAGGCTCATTGTTATTCTGTCCCATAGGAAGTGTCCCTTGTTCAGTGCTTCTGTCATTAGCTGAACTTCTCTCTTTAGATCCATTAGAATCAGCAACTAGTTTGACCTCTCGGTCTTATAAGAGACATCAAAGTACCTTTATTGTAAATTTATATTGTCAAATTTGAATCCCCTTTTGCTTCGCTGATCTCTGCCTCTACCTCGGTTTATTATCATGGGTTGAGCTCTTTCACTATTTGGGTCACTGCTTTAACAACCACACATAGCTGGAATATTCAGATTTCTTTTCATTTTATGACTCAAAGACGTTCCAGTCCTCTGAGTTACCAACTCTTTAGGGTTACAGATTAATAACAGACTTATTTATTTTTAACTTCCCAATAAGAAAGAAGGAAAAGCATAAAACGTTTATCTCATGTCCCCCGAAAGGGTGACAGGAGAGCTGCAAGCAGACTGTATGTCATCTAACTTTCTATGTTGATGTAAAACTGAGATTTACTTGAGTCTAAGCGTGAAGAATTGTAGCACATTTCTGTTCAATTCTGTCATGCCAAGCCTATGAAATGTTTATTGTGGTATTTGTGCAATGCTTTGCTAGCTGAAACCTCAAATATATAGGTCAAGGTTTGGTGCCTTTTTGAGCATCTGCTGGTCGACTTAAGCAGCTTTGAAGGAAATGTTTTTACCTGTCCTAGAAGGATGCATCAGATACAAATTGCTGGCAACACAACAGTGATGAAAATTAATGACAAAGAATAATTGCCACAAAGAAAAAAAAAATATATATATATTGCAATGGTAGCCCATTAAAAAGAAAAAAAAAAAAACAAGGTAAGGATGCTAACCCTGAAGCTTCTAGGCTTTTTGCTTTTTTGCCTTTTAAACAATTCAAAGTAACAACAAAAGAAGACTAACTGACAAATAAAAAAAAACATAGAACACAGGAACTTAATTTAATATTTTAATATAATTTTTTGGCTATGGACTAAGTCAAGCGTGGGGGTTTAAAAACAAAAAGAAGGAACATCCACATTATCATAAAATCATAGAATAGTATCTCATACTTTGAACATCTAATGGGACACTTTTAGTCCAACTGGGAAACAAAACCAGTGAGTGAGATTAAAGAGTAAATATAAATATACAAAAATGATGTTTGTAATGTGAGAATGTATAGAAAGATTCATCAAATACAAATAGTGTATCAGATATAGCTTGGTGATTATGTTTTCTTGGAAGCTCCTATGATGACTTCATGCCACATTTATAAAAACAATTTTTTCAAAACACATTATTCTGATTTCTGAAAAGAGTTTCTTCGCAGCAGAAAATAAAATGTGTTTGTAGAACACTGTAAAGTGATCATCTTTCTTAGGTGTTTAAGGAATGCATTTTGGGGTCACAGGACAGAACATGACGTTCTTTTTTCCATTAGTCACAAATTCCTTTCCACAGATTTGTTTGTGATCTGAGGACATTTCTTCCAGTGATGGCATTTGACTGTGTCAGATACGGGTAAATAACAATAACAAAATGTTTTCAAAGATACTCTGCCCCTAGCTCAGCGGCCGAGGATGATGTGTGTGATCAAACTAAAGCCTTGAGCCATTTTCCCTGCTGGTAAACAATCAAATAGTTTTGTAGATGCTGCTTTCCTGGAAGGAATGCATTTTTCTGTAAAAGAGACAGAGCAAAAATGTGTTCTAGTAAACTTCCTTCTCAAAAGGCCTATTTTATGAAGGAACATAGAGCTTTACTATGTATACACACTGTAAGTACAGTCTTCTAAGTACAGTCTTCTCTTAAAGCTGATAAGAAAGTAAGGGACTGTATGATTAAAAGAACACCTTTGGTAAATATGCCACAACCTAATTGTGAAGAAAGTTTTCCTCATTCATGTGTTTCTTCATGTTCCTGTGTCACCACTTAGGAATGTCAAGATTTAGATTCTGATTTAAAGCTCATATTAGTTTTAGGGGACAGAAGATTAGAAATCTGATAAGGTTTCATTCAAATAATGTTAACAAAAGGTGGGTAAGTTGACATTTCCATAGTGAACTTACATGATGATGTTCTCTCACTTGACAGCTGGAGATAGGCACCAGCAACCCTCGCGACCCCACCTGGGATTAAGCGAAAATGGATGGATGGATGTATATATATATATATATATATATATATATATATATATATATATATATATATATATATATATATATATATATATATATATATTCAGAATAATAAATGTGATTTATTGAATGTTATTTAAATCATGTTTTAAGTACCTAGGTGGTTATAAAAGCTTGGATATGACCAAATACTGTGGTGCTGAAAGGAACGGCTTTAGCACCATCTGGTGGTGCCAAAAAGAAACAACAATTATGGAATTATGGAAAACTGTGCAGAAAATAAATACATACATTTGGTCAAATAACAACAAATAACAGTGCAAATGTGGAAAAACATGAATATTCCAAAGACAGAGATTGATCTACGAAGCATATAATCTTTTTAATTGACACTTGAAATATAGCTTTGAGGATAAAACATATGCAAGAGATACATCTAGTGCTCATAGGATGATGATCAATGCTTCTTTGTCAGCCACTCACATTTAGTAGGATGCTGTCATTATGACTGGAATCACTGCAGGATGGCAGCTCAGAGAAATAGCTGATTATGAGAAAACAGATGTAAGGTTAAAATTATGAGGAAAGTATCTGAAATGCCCCAAAAGAGGAGCTCTATCGATTTTCAACAGAAAATGATACATTAATCAAATAAAAATAATTTAACATACACTACAAATACATTTATTTTAGAGGGATCAGCATTGTAAGCAAAATAGAAAACAGCTAATGAAAAAAATTAATAGCAGTAAACTCTGAGTTATGTCTGACACGACACCAACTAAACGGTTTTATGATAAAGTTAGGCAAATTGTTATAATTTTAAAATATTCCTAAAACTTTTTCTTGTTGTGATATACGACATACATATGTTTAGAAAGGGATTCCTCCATGTTGCTCTCCTCTCAGAACTGCAGTGGCCGTTTTATGGCCCTCTCATCCACACACAAGCAGAAACACTCAAACTCACATAACACTATTATAACACAGTAAAAATACAGAACTATCTGTCTTTTCCTTTCTCTCCTCTTCTTCCTCCCTTGTCCATGATTTGAGCTGCAGTTTTTGCGGTTTTGGTGAAAATTACCGTAATATACCCATAAGTCATATGCTGACAAAAAGATGGAATCTTCCCCAAAAAAAAGAGTAAAAAAACAAACCACTGGACTTTGTTTTCCAAGTTTGAAGAAGCTTCATTTCCCACCCAAGAAAGGTAGGTAAAGGCTTATGTCTGTAAGTAATCTTGTTGGCAAATAAATATTTTCGTCACAAGAATTTATAGGGTAAATGTTTTAATATGAAACAGAGAAGTTGTTGGGATCCTGAGGCTTGCCCACCAGAGGGCGCCGAGGATCCCTTCCTAGGGGTTTTGTGTTACTGTTGGGATCTGGGGTTCTGTCTACCTTTCTCCACCAGAGGGCGTTTGGATCTCCTGAAGCTGGAGCTGACTTCTCCAGCTGTTCCTTATCTGCTCATTAGGAGACCAGCACTTAAGTGGGCTGAGAACCACACTCCAGTGCCAGAGTATTAGTTAGTCACGGTACAGCAAACCCTGAGCCAACCTGCCTGTCTAGTCTCTTGACTACCTAAACCTGAACCTGAAACTGATCCATTTTTGTCTTCTCTGCTTCCCAGGTTGAACCTGCCTGAAACCAGAAACCCCCTGAAGAGTTTTCTATGTTGGAAATCTGTCTGCCTGATCTCAGTAGAACCCTGGAGAACCAAACCTGTCAAGGATCTGTCAGCCAGCCCCCAGGAGAATCTGGAAGGGAAACTGAAACTGAAACCAGGTGATCTACAAGCCCTACCAAACTCAGCTCCAACCTCAGCCCTCTGCCTGCCATCAGCCTCTGAACCCTCCTGGTTCCCTCCTTCTGCCTGCTCAGCTCAAACCTCTGAACATTGTACCCAGTCGTGACCAGCCCCTGGACCTGATTACCCACCTGATCTGTTTTTTGTATGCTACCTTCATTAAACCTTCAAACGTTTTCCCTGACTCTGGTTGTGTTTTGCATATGGGCTAGAATCCTGATACCCATTATGACAGAACACTCTGGCCAACAATCTAACCCAGCAGACACACTCCGGAGGAAATTGGAGCAACAAGGAGCTCTACTCCGTGACCACTACATCGCCCTCCGTGAGTATCTCACACGCTTAAAGCAATCCAACCAGACTTTACCGGAGTTAGCCGGCTATCTCCAAGATGCAACTCCTAGATTGGAGCCAGCTCAACTTCAGTCGATCCTACCTCCACCACCTGCAGCTGCTGGTCCGTCCCTGCCTTCTGCCTCCTCCGGGCATAGAAATCGCCGCCGGGGCAAGAGGGCCACTTCTTCTCCGGCGGTTCTGCCTGACACCTCCACTCCTTCTCCGGTGGGTCAGCTTGACGTCTCCACCCTCCCTGTAGTCCAGCCAGCAGCAGGTATCAGTCCATCAGCTCCCAGCCAGTCAGATCCCGGTACACTATATTGCCAAAAGTATTTGCTCACCTGCCTTGACTCACATATGAGCTTAAGTGACATCCCGTTCCTAATCCATAGGGTTCAATATGACGTCGGTCCACCCTTTGCAGCTAGAACAGCTTCAACTCTTCTGGGAAGGCTGTCCACAAGGTTTAGGAGTGTGTTTATGGGAATTTTTGACCATTCTTCCAGAAGCGCATTTGTGAGGTCGCACACTGATGTTGGACGAGAAGGCCTGGCTCTCAGTCTCCGCTCTAATTCATCCCAAAGGTGTTCTATCGGGTTGAGGTCAGGACTCTGTGCAGGCCAGTCAAGTTCATCCACACCAGACTCTGTCATCCATGTCTTTATGGACCTTGCTTTGTGCACTGGTGCACAGTCATGTTGGAAGAGGAAGGGGCCAGCTCCAAACTGTTCCCACAAAGTTGGGAGCATGGAATTGTCCAAAATGTCTTGGTATGCTGAAGCATTCAGAGTTCCTTTCACTGGAACTAAGGGCCAAGCCCAGCTCCTGAAAAACAACCCCACACCATAATCCCCCCTCCACCAAACTTTACACTTGGCACAATGCAGTCAGACAAGTACCGTTCTCCTGGCAACCGCCAAACCCAGACCCGTCCATCAGATTGCCAGATGGAGAAGCGCGATTCGTCACTCCAGAGAACGCGTCTCCACTGCTCTAGAGTCCAGTGGCGGCGTGCTTTACACCACCGCATCCGACGCTTTGCATTGCACTTGGTTATGTATGGCTTGGATGCAGCTGCTCGACCATGGAAACCCATTCCATGAAGCTCTCTGCGCACTGTTCTTGAGCTAATCTGAAGGCCACATGAAGTTTGGAGGTCTGTAGTGATTGACTCTGCAGAAAGTTGGCGACCTCTTCGCACTATGCGCTTCAGCATCCGCTGACCCCGCTCCGTCAGTTTACGTGGCCTACCACTTCGTGGCTGAGTTGCTGTCGTTCCCAAACACTTCCATTTTCTTATAATACAGCTGACAGTTGACTGTGGAATATTTAGGAGCGAGGAAATTTCACGACTGGATTTGTTGCACAGGTGGCATCCTATCACAGTTCCACGCTGGAATTCACTGAGCTCCTGAGAGCGACCCATTCTTTCACAAATGTTTGTAAAAACAGTCTGCATGCCTAGGTGCTTGAATTTATACACCTGTGGCCATGGAAGTGATTGGAACACCTGATTCCAATAATTTGGATGGGTGAGCAAATACTTTTGGCAATATAGTGTATCTTATCTGTTTCTTTAGCCTCTGAATCTGCCAGCGTTCCTTTTTCCCCAGCTCCAGCAGTCGTTAGCCATCCAGTTTCCCTAGCCTCAGGACCCGGAAGTGATCCGGTTTCATTAGCCTCAGAGCCAGTTAGCATACCTGTTCCCTTATCTTCAGAGTCTGTCAGTCATCCTGTTTCTTCAGTTTTTGTTAACTCCTCTTTTCCTTTAGTTCCAGAGCCCGGTAGTGTTTTTGTTTCTCTAGCTTCAGAACCTGTCACCATTCATGTATCTCCGACTTTTAAGCCCATTAGCATTCCTGAATCGTTAGCGTCAGAACCCGGAAGTAATTCTGAATCTCCAGTTAGCGTTGCTGCTTCTCTAGCCATAGAACCCCAGACAGTCAGAGCTCCCCACATTCAGGAATCAGACCTCTGGAATTTCTTTTATGGGGATAGAGATGATCTCTTCCCTTTCATGCCACCTCATTCATCTCCCTACCAACCTGTTAGCCTAGCATCCGAACTATGTAGCATTCCTGAGTCCTTAGCCTCTAAGCCTGACTCCACGCCCGTTTCCCTAGCATCAGAACCCATTTATAAACCAGTTAGCTTAGCGCCTGAACCCTTTAGCACACCAGTTAGCTTTTTGCAACAATCAGTCAGCGAACCTGTTAGTTTAGCTCCAAAAAACCCTCGCCGTGAGCCAGCTCTGAGGCGTCTAGAGACCCCTGAACCAGTTCTGAACTGTCTAGAGACCCCTGAGCCCCTTCTGAGCCGTCTAAAGACCCCTGAGCCAGCCCTGAGCCACCTTGATTTAGCTTCGTGCCGTCTAGAGACCCCTGAGTTAGCTTCGTGCCGTCTAGAGACCCCTGAGTTAGCTTCGTGCCGTCCAGAGTCCCCTGAATTAGCTTTGTGCCGCCCAGAGACCCCTGAGCATTTATTTAAAAGGACTTCAGAGTTTGGAGTTGGTGGGAAAACGCCTCCAAGAGCCTCTCAGCAGGCGCTCCAAGCCGCCAACAGCCTTCTGCGGGCGCTTCAAGCTACCTCAGGGGCTGAACCTATGCCGCCGTGGGCGGTTTCCTCCATGCTGGGATCGGAGCCGCAGTCAGCGGCCTTATCTGTTCCTGATTTGGAGCCGCAGTCGGCGGGCTCCTCTGTTCCTGATTCGGAGCCGCAATCGGCGGGATCCTCTGTTTCTGATCCGGAGCCGCAATCGGCTGGCTCCTCTGTTCCTGATCCAGAGCCGCAATCGGTGGGCTCCTCTGTTCCTGATCCGGAGCCGCAATCGGCGGGCTCCTCTGTTCCTGATCCGGAGCCGCAATCGGCGGGCTCCTCTGTTCCTGATTCGGAGCCGCAATCGGCGGGCTCCTCTGTTCCTGACCCGGAGCCGCAATCGGCGGGCTCCTCTGTTCCTGACCTGGAGCCGCAATCGGCGGGCTCCTCTGTTCCTGATCTGGAACCGCAGTCAGCAGGCTACTTTGTTCCTGATCCGGAGCTACAGTCGGCGGGCTCTTCTGTTCCTGATCCGGAGCCAAAGTCGGTGGTCTCCTCTGTTCCTGATTTGGAGCCACAGTTGGTGGTCTCCTCTGGTCCTGATCCGGAGCCGCAATCGGCGGTCACCGCAGAGTCTGCTCCTGAACCGCAGTCGGCGGTCACCTCTGAGCCTGCTCCTGAACCGCAGTCGGCGGTCACCTCTGAGCCTACTCCTGAACCGCAGTCAGCGGTCACCTCTGAGCCTGCTCCTGAACCGCAGTCGGCGGTCACCTCTGAGCCTGCTCCTGAGCCGCAGTCGGCGATCCCTTCTGCTCCAGTTCCTGAGTCGCAGTCGGCGATCCCTTCTGCTCCAGTTCCTGAGTCGCAGTTGGCGATCCCTTCTGCTCCAGTTCCGAAGCCGCAGTCCGCGGTCCCCTCTGAGACTGTTGCTGAGCCGCTGAAGAGGGGACGCCGTTCTCCTAAGGGCCTGCGACGGCGGCTGAGACATCGTCCTCCCCCAAGGAGTCAGCAGCGACAGAGAGTCGTCCACCCATAACCCTCCTACGTCACTTGACCCACGGCCGGCCTCCAGAACCTCTGCCATGCCTCCGGCCCAGCGGCGGGCCTTCTGAGCATCTGCCTCGCCTCCGGCCCAACGGTAGGCCTCCTGAGCATCTGTCTCGTCTCCGGCCCAACTGCAGGCCTCCTACACTTCTGCCACGTCGACCTCCAGTGAATCGGCCTCGCCTCTGGCCCAACGGCCGACCTCGGCCATGCCTTCGACGTTTCCAAGCCCTGCAGCGGGCCCCCGGAACGTAATGTCTGGATATCACTGCTACCTGGCTAACCAAACAAATACCTCTCTGCAGATTACTCTGTGAAACCAGTCCCGGACCAGTACCAGAACCAGTGCAATCTTTACTCTGTGTGTGTTTACCTAAATAAACTATTGAACTTTTACCCCTGACTCCGTGGTTTGTTCTGCATATGGGTTTAATCTGAAAGCCTTCATGACAAGAGTAGTCCAGCAAAGCCTTGTTTTGGCTTAGAAAACATCAAATTGAACTAGAAGAACAGGTCCACCCCTTAGTAATAGGGAGTCGTTGCGGTTTCTGTTAGTCTGGAATACCCGATACCTGGTAGGGGCATTGTTGGCCTGGCTGACCAAACATTGTCTTGCTCCCCTGCATGGCAATGAGGATTATGATAGCAGGAAGGAATCAACTCTGTTGCTGCGTTGTAGTTTTTTTAAGTGCTGAATCCTGAGTCCACCCCCTCGGTTAAATTTGGTTTTTCTCTCTTAACATAAATGGCTTCCTTCACACCCTTTGAAACCACATGTCTTCTTTTCCTAAAAACCATGTCCTTTGTCCATAAGGGTTAGTTGTACAGCCGAGTCCTATCCAGAGGAGGTAGCTCTCCTGTGTTGAGCCATGCGTCTATGGAAAGGTTGTTTGGTTTTTCCAATCTGAACATTCCTCACTGCATTGAACTGCAAACACCACTCCGCCCATCTTAGGTCTTAAGGTTGATTTATATTCAGAAACCTGGTCGCCTGAGTGTGTGTCACCGTGAACGCAAATGTGCCCCCGCCCCTTCCACAGGCACTGTGCTGCACCTCTCCAAAATTGTAGGTGAATGCAGATAGTGCCACAGATCTGATCAAATCTACATCATCTCTACGCTATGCCTATTTCCTGTTTGGTACCTTACCTGCTTGTTTTGTTTGTATGAACGCCATTCTGGAAAACGACTCGTGAAGATGGACCAGCTAGAAGAGCTAGGTGCGCGAGAACGCTGGGACTCTTTTTCCACCTGGATCCCCGCTCTTTTTCGCCCTCATGTCCCTCCGTTGTTGCACAAACTCGCCCCCACTTCCTCACCGCCTCTGCCATATCTAGACCCACAGCAAGTTCGTGATTGTACCTCTTACGTTGAAGCGTGGAATAACAAAGCGCAGACGATGCCTCAATATTGGGACTCCAGCAACACATGCAATGTTTTTGTGTTTAATATTCTCACCGTTATGTTGTTTTGGATTTCCTTGCTGGTCTGACAAACGCCTGGCTGTGTGTTTTCCGAGTGAGGCTTCCTCTGGAGCTGGATGATAGTCACTTTTTGTATCTCTACTTCTTTCTGTAAGACTGTTTCTGTCTCCTTGAACCGCAGACGGCTTTGGCAGATTTGACAAACGCCCAATTTGGGTATCCACAGGTTTGAAGAGCATCTTTGATGTGGCTCTGTTCTTTGTGCTTCCCTTCTGTTTTAGTAGGGACATGCTTGGCCCTGTGCATCTTCTTTCTAAAACAGAAGGGAAGCACAAGGTCAAATTAATTAATCAATGGCTTTTATCGTGAAATGCAGAGAATGAGACCTTGACAGGAAATGACATGGGGTTACCAGAGGTAACGAAGGTCCAAACAGGGGGACTAGGAGGCTTGTGATTTACTAAATATAAAAAAAATCCTCTTACATTTGTTTTAATCTGTATTATTTTTATGTCAGAGATCTGACTTTTTTATGCTCCAAACAGAGAACTTTGTTCTAAATCTGCAGATTTACTAGTGGTTCCTAGAATTGCTAAATGTAGAATGGGAGGCATTTGTTTAGTTATCAGGCTCCTCTCCTGTGGTACCATCTACCAGTTTTAATCCGCAAGCCAGACACCCTGTCTACTTTTAAGGCAAGGCTTAATTCTTTCCTTTTAGATAAAGCTTATAGTTAGAGTGGCTCAAGTTATCCTGAGCTATATCTATACTTTTGCTGCTATACTGCTGAAGGACATAGGGACCCCTTTTCATCATTCTATTTTTTTATAGTTCCATCCTACTGTAATTGTTTGTTCGACCTCTAACTTTATGCTCTCTCTGCTTTTTCTTATCATAGCTTTCACTGGTCTGTTCCCATTTGGCTGTGACACCATCCTTGAGAGAAATGATCAGTTGTGCTGCTGCCATCAACACCTTTGTTTATAGATGTTGGAGCTTAGCCTATTTTTCAGTGTGGTCCTGTTTCTGTGACTTTGACTAACTATATGTGCTCTATTTCATCCTCTAACATTGGAGCTGGCACAGAGTACCTCTACCTGGCTGTGTGTTTTCCGAGCGAGGCTTCCTCTGGAGCTGGATGATAGTCACTTTTTGTATCTCTACCTCTTTCTGTAAGACTATTTCTGTCTCCTTGAACCCCAGACGGCTTCGGCAGATTGCCACTTATACTGAGCCTGTTAAAAGCTAGTTTTCATCTCCACTGTCGTTACATCTATGCTTGGTGTGCAAGGGTTGCTGCCAAGTTATTGAGTTGATGCAATCAGCTGGCTTTTCTTTGATAGGAAATTTTTATCCAAGCTGACTGTGTGATCTGGTTGAATTGTCTCTTTAAAGTGCCTTGAGATGACATGTGTTGTAAATTACTATATAAGTAAAATGCTTTGAACTGAATTGAAATGCTTCACTCCTACATTTGATGTAGTTTATTTAACAGGTTCTCTGTACAAAATACTGCTGTTCTCCCTTGGTTCAAAAAAGGGTAACAATTTCAGTGTTCAATTTAGTTTTTTTAGATCTTATTTGGACACGCACCATTGGCAGCAATCATTCTTGTTCTCTAGCCCCTGTAAGACCAATTAAAACCAGCTTGTTGATACGGGTGGCCTGTTTAGTCCCTTGGCTGAGATCATTTGTTTTGTATGAGGAATGTATGTGCAGGTAACTGTATATGTGTGTGTGGCTTCTGGGTGTCAGCATGGCTCTATGTCTTAGGTTGGGTGTGGTGTGACATCTGCCTTGGCCAAGGTGTAGGTCTCACTGTGGTCAAGTCCTTATCTGGCTATGGAGGGTCCTGGGTTGGGGGCTGCCCCTGCTTGGCGCCTTGCTCCTGGTGGAAGGTGGAGAACAGGTGCCTTATGGGGTCAGTAGGGGAGCTGGCTTCCTGGGAGAACCCAATTTCCCAGTTCTGATCCCCATCTCTGATGCTTCCCCTCAGCTGCTGTATTACACTACCACATACTTAGGATCTTGGGGAGGAGATCATCACCAGGTTGGGACCTTCCATGCTGGTGGTGGCCTATGCCAATTTGAATCAACACCTCAGTCAACATAATTTATAACATTTCCAAGAAATACATATATGAAGGGCACCAGGGTGGGTATATTTGGGGCAATGGAGGTGGGTCAGTCTATCTCTCTGTGCAAGGGTGGGATTGCGTGAATGTGACGGGAAGGTTTTTTTCTGTCTACTTGTCAGGTTGGGTGTTTGGCTCCCCCGTAGCACCCACTGAAACTCCTAAACCCCCGCCTAAACCCCCCGTAACACTTTTATGCTCCCCGCCACGGACAAGTTGCAGCGTCTGTTGGCATAGTGAAGGTTCTATAGGTGCGGGGTTGGGTACTTCCTACTTAACAAGCTTTATGAATTCTTTTACAAACGCATGTTCATGCGTTTCTTTCCAGGTGTTCAGGGATAAAAACTTATATTTAATACTAAGCTGCAGCTACAGATACAGTATATACCATCCTAATTAAGATTGCAGTGTTGGGAAAGTTCTCTTTGTACGTGAACTAGTTCAAAGTTCAGTTCACACATTTTAAAATGAACTAGTTCAGTTCATAGTTCATAATTCAAAATTTTGAACTAAGTTCACAGTTCAAAAAATGAACTAGTTCATAGTTCTTTTTTTTTATATATATATATATTGCTCAATTACACCATAGCCTACTGTAGAACCACAGACAGCAGTTTCAGTGTTGTAACACTGAAACTGTGCGTCAGATTTCATCTTCATATCCAGTTTTGAATCCTTATCCAACCAGGGTTTACATTAGCATTGAGGGGACAGCATTTCCCCATTGTTGCTTTAATGCTTTGTTGCTGTCCATTCACTTCACACTAGTAGCAGCTGCAGATTTCACCCCTACAGTATATTCTCAAAAACCTCAGGAAAAATGTGCTGCTTGAATGGTCTTTTTTATGAGGAATTATTAAAAGAAAAACAGGAAAGTAGTCTTTAAGGTGCAATTTTTTTTTTTATTTTAATAATTTTTTCAATTTGAAATTCCATTTCAGTACATACTAAAAAGGAATCCTGGAAAATTATACCAGGCAGGTTTAACAAACAAGTTACATGAATAGTAAAACCCTTAAGAACATTTTACTAACAGAAATTTCAATTCAATCAATTTGACTGTATGATCTGGTTGAACTGTAAAGTGCCTTGAGATGACATGTGTTGTGAATTTGGCGCTATATAAATAAACTGAATTGAAATTGAATTGAGAAACTGAGGGACCAGGCTGAGGCAGGAATTTAAGGTTACTGAAGTGCGGATTTTTTTTTACTGAAAGCCGGCGGGCAAAGTTTGCAGAGAAATGTAAGATTGTTGCCATCATCCTCACCAACCACCTGGTCATAAAACTGTTTTAAGTGATCATACTGCTGCTTTGTCGCATCCACGGTCGTCTCCGTGCTGCTGTGGCTTCCACGCTGCATTTTGTTTTGATGACGCACGTGGCTGTAGGCTACGACGCTGGTAGCTGGTGTTGCCAGATTGGGTGTTTTTCCCGTCACATATTAAGGCCTGTTTACAGTGTGATTTAGCCGGGGTTTCGCCTGGAGGGCTCTATAGAAATCTGGCAACCTATTGAACGAAGTTGAACTGAGAGAGCGTGCCGTTCACAGACACCAGAATGAACGAGTTCACAATAACGTTCATCAGGCAGTAATACAGTACGTTCAGTTCACGCTCGCCCAAAATATGAACGAGTTCATGAACTTTCGTTCAATGAACGCGTTCAGGCACAACACTGTAAGATTCTGTGTCACCATAGGTTCTTACTCAAACACACATGGGAAGGCTATCCGGTGCTCTTGAAGCTTTTTCTTTTTAAGTTTTCTTTGGTTGTAAATTAGCTGTTTTTATTCATTTTCTCTCTTTTCATGAACTCTTTCATACTTCTATATCCTTCGCTCTCCCTTAAGTTCTTATCCCCTCTTTCTCTCTCACCTCCCTTTCCGTGCCCGTTGTTTATGATTTTACTCCCCAAAGAATGTTCAAAAAAGTTTGATATGCAAATATAACTTTGCTTTCAAGAATACCAATATGACTGTTGCCATAAGGGTTGCTTGAAGGCAAAGTTGCTGGGCTATCAGCTATAGCCTGACGTAGTCCTAGTCTGATACTGCTCCATAGAACTGTGATTATGGGGCGTGTTTCGAACGAACCAGGAAAAAAAATGCCTCTGCACTCAATTGGGTAGACCTACAACCAATGAGAGCAACGGAGTGCGTGACGTATGTTAAGCGACGCATAGTTGTTGTCAACAAAAATCAAAGCGTGCAGTTGCACACCTAGAAAAAGATGAGCCTTGATCGCGTTTCTCTGTTCCTCTTTTAAAATTAATTTGCTGTCGATATCTTCTAGAACAGACCTAATAGCAGAATCTATACACCTCCCACACCGGCCTGTTGGGGCTGCGCTGATTGGGTATTCGGGTGGGTTTTCCCGCTTGGAGGCATGGCGGAGCTGCTTTGTTCCCGCTGATCGCGGCGGGTGAGGCTGCGGGGCGGGTGGGGGTTGGAGTGGCTCTGGCCGGCGCGCTTTGGGGGGCCGGGGCGGCGGAGCTGCTCTGGCCGCGTGTCGGGGCCTGGTGCGGGCGGCGGGGGATGGGGGTGGGGGGTTCGGAAGTGGCTGTGCTGCTTTGGCTTCGTCCGGTGGGGGAGCGGCGTGGTTAGCTCCGCTCTGGCTTAGTGCTGCCCCTCGGGCTGCTGGGGGGGAGGGGGTGATTGCGCCGGCTGCGGTCTGCTCTTCTTGCGGTTTTGCGGCGGGTGGCTTTTCTGCTCTTGGGTTGATTCTGTGCGCGGTGTGTTGCGTTGCGTGCTGTTGGCGTCGGTCTTGATGGGGTGGGGCTGCGCTTTTGGCCGGGGGGGGCGTTTTGGGGGGGTCCCGCGGCGCTCGCGGCGGATGCGCATGGGCCCCGGCCGAGGGCGGGGCCGCCTGTGTGTTTTTCCTGGGTGGTGCGGTCGCGGTGGGTGTTGCGGCCGGTCGCCGCTGTTCTATGGTTAAAACTTTACATGCACAAGTTCACCCTCACAAACAACTACAGGTGCTAGGCTCCAGGTACTTAGAGATTCACTTCCCAACAGAAACCCCACATTCATATCTTCAGGTAACACAGAGTACATGTCAGACTTAATAATATCACTTTAGCGATAGTTTCAAGGTGTTGCTTTATTGTATATCTCGTACCGTGTCTTTTGGTTGTGCTGTTCTTTTTTTCATCTCGTTACAGGTGATGAAGCAGACTGAAAATGTTTTGTCATTGTCTCCTTCCTATCTCCTCTTTCTTTCATCTTTTGTCCTTTTTTTTTCTTTTTCCTTTTTCTTCTTCTGTTTTTCTGCTCTACTTACATTGCAGTGTCCATATGAACTGTAAAACCCCCTGCATAATTATAATAAAGCAATTTATATGCATGAAACAAGTGGAGCAGTATGGCAATTGCCATACCGCTACACTTGTGAAAGTAAAATCTGTTGGGCTCCTTTTGGCATCAAGACAATTATTCTTATTGCCACCTTGCCAGACAGACAGACAGATATTGTGCGAGCATACTCGCGCTACTATTGAGCAATGCCAGACTGAACTTCCCGACCTCAAACGTTGTGGGCGGAAACTAAGTTCATAATGGCACCCAGGCTATATCAGCTTAGCCTGAGAGCCATTCCGTTGCTCTTATTGGTTGTAGGTCTATCCAATTGAGTGCAGAAGCATTTTTTTTCCTGGTTCGTTCGAAACACGCCCCATAATCACAGCTCTATGGAGCATTATCAGACTCATATTCTGACTAGAATTGAGTAGGACTACGTCAGGCTAATATCAGCTAGCTGTGGGACATCAATTCCCAGAGCTATATTTGCTTATCTGGACACACTTAAAAAAAGGCATTAATATGCAGAGAGAGTTGAATGGAAGAAAGGATATTTAAATGCTGTACTTTATCATTTTATTAAATGTGTTTATTCAAAGTAATTTTCAATTGGGTGAAAGAAATTAAGCAATCATAATCCATCAGTAAATAGTAACATTATATTTACATTAAAATATCGTAACATTATAACATAATATTATATAAAAACACTCTAACTGGCAGTTTGCTTAATATTCTAATGTAAATCAATGAATCATTTGTTCAAAAGATGAAAAAATTAACAATGTCTCTAATCAGTAACAATAATCAGAAAGAGAAAAATCGAACTTTGATACTTATTATAGATATAATTACAATTTATATATCAGCCCCTTTTTCTTTATCATCTGTTATCTGTTCATTAACCCTTGCATTTCCAAGTTTTTTTTAATGTAAGGTTGATATCATGTTCAGAATTTATGTTGTTTTCAGGTAAATGGTAACATGGTGTTAACTGTGATCCTTTTGATCAACCAAAGGCAGAAACAACCTTTAAATCATATCAGAGTATTATGGATTAAAATAAAAACACCTTCACCTTATTTTTATGTGTGTTTGATATCTTGACAATCAGTCTATTTGAAGGTTTAGAGGCATAAAGCAAAGAGAAGAAGATGGCCTAAAAGGGAAAATGGAGAGTAGGAAACTGAAACCCCACTGGTTGTCATGCTGGAGGGGGTTGTGGTGGAGTTTGTGGTATTGGTGCTGCTGTTATTGACAGTCACAGCAGGAGACAAGAATTGTCCCAGTGTACGAGTCAGGAAGGACTTAAAGCGGTCCAGTTTTTCAAAGACCATCATAGGCTCGGCTCGTTTACTTCTGTTGGAAGAGCTTGGAGATGTTAGCACAGCTGCCTGGAACCAGGAGCCATCCTGCTTACACATGAGCGGACCACCAGAGTCAGTCTGAAACAGAGAAAAGCTTATTATCTGCTACAGATTCAGACATTAAGACAGACTGAGCAAGGAGGAATGAATCATATAAGAAAATGCAGTAAGTCTCAGTTACCAAGTTTGATGACTAACAGAAAAAAAACAAATTTTTATTCTCACAATCATAAACTTTAGAAAAATCAACAGTAAAACCTGTACGCCAACATAAAGGGTTTTGGAATCTAATTTTCATATTTCAGATTTATTTTCAACCAGATATGGGTTATGATCATCGGATGTCTGGTTTAGATTGGTTTGCATCTCACCCCTTTTTTCTTTTTGATATTCTTGCCTTATAAGTTTGCATCATCATAGTTTCTTTGCTGACTCCTGCAATTAACTGTCATGGTGTCTGTGTGTGGCTGAGACTACAGGTTTCCAATCAGATCTCCAAATGGAGGGCGTGCCAACCCGACAGGTGATCCACCTGTTTCTCATCTGGTGCAGCTCTTATAAGGAGCAGCTGGACTACCCTTCACCGCCTGATTGTCCGACTAAGTTGGTAATTTCAAGCCTCTCTCCCTGAGTAAACTCTCCCAGAGATCTGTATCAGAACCGTCAGGTTGTTGCTGACTCACCTGTGCTCCAGCTCATCCAGCTGTCTTTTTCCTCCAGGCTCCGCTGTTACTCCGTCTGCCTGCCCGCTCTCCACCGTTTGGTCTCCAGCCCACCTTTGCAATCCACAAGCCCCCTCCGGGATCGGCTCTTCTTCTGGAACAGTAAGCTTCCTCACGTTCTTTTCCCCACTTGGACAGATTCCCTTCCCGAACCCCCAATAACATCTCCTCTCCGTTTTCAGAAGCAGCTGAAGCAGCTGATCAGTCTGAACCCATCTTGGATTCTGTTTTCTGTTCAATAAAGAGATTGATCCTTTGAATCCTGCTTGTGGTTTCCTGCATGTGGGTCAGAAAAATCCCCTCGATCATGACAGAACAATCAGGCAAGTTTGACCCAGCAGAACCACGAGCGCGCTCCTCCCCCGAGCAAAAGAGCGTGCTAACACAACACCAGGAGATGTTGCGTTCGTTGTTTGAACAGCAGGGGTTTGCTGCTCAACGCATGGATCAGCTGACCGCGTCGATCCAGGAACTGACAAACAAACTCCATTACGCCCCCTTCTCCGGCTGGCGCAGCGGCCGCATCCCTCCCGTTACCGGCCCCAGGTGGTCAATTCCGGGATGTCACCTCGCCAGTTCCCGAACATTATTCTGGGGAGGTTGGTGGAGGCTTTTTGTTGCAATGTTCCCTTGTTTTTTGTAGGTCACTCCATTCTTTCTCCAATGATGCCTCTAAGATTTCTTATTTAGTGGGACTCCTCCAGGGGAGAGCACTTCAATAGGGGGAAGCTAAGAATAACTCTAATTCTCTGTTTAACCAATTCTTTGATGATTTTGTTTCTGAATTCAAACAGACTTTTGGACATGCTGAAACCCAAACAGAGGTAACTAGGAGACTCTGGACCCAGAAACAGGGCCAGATATCCGTTGCAGATTTTGCTATTGATTTCCGAACT
The DNA here is from genome assembly GCA_030533445.1 of Cyprinodon diabolis. NCBI lineage: Eukaryota > Metazoa > Chordata > Actinopteri > Cyprinodontiformes > Cyprinodontidae > Cyprinodon > Cyprinodon diabolis. The sequence continues at coordinate 41,830,652 of CM060067.1, read as the reverse complement.
ATTGCAGCCACTTCAGGTTGGAATCCCCAGGCTCTCAAGGGGGCATTCATTAACTCACTAAACGAGCATGTTAAGGATGAGTTAGCCTATCGGGATGATCCCCCAGACCTCAAAGAGCTAATTGCATTAGCTATAAGGATTGACAACCGGTTACGTGAAAGGACAAGAGAAAGAAGGCGTAGGCCAGCTTCCCCTGTTGCAACTCCACCTAGAGGCCCCCAAAGGGCTAGCCCCCAGCCAGATCTACCCATGGAGGAACCCATGCAGGTGTGACATGCCAGGCTCTCACCGGAGGAGCGCCAGCGTCGCTTTGAAGCCCGGGCGTGCCTGTACTGTGGCCGGGCTGGACATTACATTTCAGTTTGTCCCCTTCGGCCAAAAGAGAGAGCCCACCAGTAGCTACGGGAATACTGGTGGGTAGTCTCAGTAACTCTGTTTCCCGTTTAGCCTTACCAGCTTCCCTTATCATTGAGCAGGAGTCAGTTCAGCTCCATGCTCTGATTGATTCTGGGTGTGAGCAGAATCTGATTGACAGTGAGTTGGTACAACAGCTAAAGATTCCTACCATTCCCCTGGTTGCTTCCCTCTGTGTATCTGCCCTGAATGGTAAGGCCCTACCTGTGATTTCACACCAGACCGAACCTATAGAAGTCGTTGTGTCTGGCAACCATAGAGAGAAACTTAGTTTCTATGTTTTTTCTTCTCCTCAGTCTCCCCTAGTTCTGGGTTACCCGTGGCTTTCACTCCACAATCCCCACCTGGATTGGAGCAATGGTCGAGTGGAGTCCTGGAGTCCATATTGTTTATCCACTTGCTTGCAGTCAGCTGTTCCACCAACCTCATCCAGTGCCATGAAAGAGGTAAAAGTACCTGACATATCCAACGTACCCCCCGAATATCATGACTTAAAGGAGGTTTTCAGTAAGTCCAGAGCCTCGTCCTTACCACCACACAGACCATATGACTGTGCTATAGATCTGTTTCCTGAGGCTACACTGCCATCCAGCCGGCTCTATAACCTATCAAACCGTGAGAGAGAGAGTATGGAGAACTATGTGAATGAGTCATTGGCCACAGGCATAATCCGCCCCTCCTCGTCCCCATTAGGCACAGGTTTCTTTTTTGTAGCAAAGAAGGACGGTTCACTCAGACCCTGTATTGATTACAGGGGTCTGAATCAGATTACTTTAAAGAACAAGTACCCTCTTCCGCTCTTAACTTCTGCCTTTGAACCTGTTAGAGATTCCACAATTTTCAGTAAACTGGATCTAAGAACTGCCTACCACTTGGTCAGAATTAGGGAGGGGGATGAGTGGAAAACTGCTTTTAAAACCCCCCTAGGACACTTTGAGTACCTAGTCATGCCTTTCGGGCTCACCAATGCTCCTGCGGCTTTTCAATCACTAATCAATGACGTCCTGCGTGATTTCCTGAATGACTTTGTTTTTGTCTACCTGGATGATATCCTGATTTTTTCTCGCACACTAGAGGAACCCAGAGTACATGTAAGATGAGTCCTCCAACGACTTATGGAGAATCGACTCTTTGTTAAAGCTGAGAAATGTGAATTCCATGTTTCCTCAATAACATTTCTCGGATTCATCCTTGAGAGTGGGCAGGTGAAGTCAGACCCCGAAAAGGTCAGGGCGGTTTTGGAGGGGCCAACTCCTACAACAAGAAAACAGCTGCAGCGCTTTCTAGGCTTTGCCAACTTTTACAGACGCTTCATTAAAAAACTACAGCCAGACCGTTGCACCTCTGACCAAACTCACCTCCACTAAGAGACAATTTTCGTGGACGTCTGAGGCTGAGCAGGCCTTTTCAGAGTTGAAACAGAAATTTTCGTCCGCTCCTGTTCTGACTCAACCAGATCCTACTAGACAGTTTGTCCTGGAGGTTGATGCTTCGGATGTGGGAGTTGGGGCAGTCCTGTCTCAAAATTCTGAGGACAATAAACTCCATCCTTGTGCCTTTTTCTCTCATGCCCTCACCTCAGCTGAGAGAAACTATGATGTGGGTGACAGAGAGCTATTGGCCATTAAGTTGGCTTTTGAGTAGTGGCGCCACTGGCTAGAAGGGGTTTCTCATCCTATTGTGGTATGGACGGACCACAAAAACCTTTTATACCTTCAGGAAGCTAAACGGTTAAACCCTAGACAGTCTCGATGGTCCTTGTTCTTCACTAGATTCAACTTCCTAATAACTTATCGACCTGGTTCTAAAAATACCAAACCTGATGCACTTTCTAGACAGTTCTCCTCAAATGACGAGACCCCTGTTGACACTATTGTTCCTCCTTCCTGCATCATTGGTTCCCTAACCTGGGACATAAGAGACAAAGTACTTGAGGCTCAAAGATCTGACCCTGGTCCAGGGAATGGCCCCCTCAATCGCCTCTTTGTGCCCAGTGCTGTTCGCTCTCGTCTTATACATTGGGCTCATACAGCTCGCTTCTCCTGCCACCCAGGGGTAGGCAGGACCATAGCCCTGATCAGACGTCACTTTTGGTGGCCCTCCTTGTACAAAGACGTCAGGGAATATGTCCTTGCCTGTGTTGTTTGTGCCAGTAACAAGTCTCATAACCAGCCTCCCAGTGGTTATCTGCAACCCTTGTCGGTTCCCAAGCGTCCATGGTCTAGTATAGCTTTATACTTTGTGACTGGTTTACCCTGTTCCAAGGGCTTTAATACCATTCTTACAATAGTGGATCGATTCTCGAAGGCCTGTCATTTGGTTCCGCTAAAGAAACTCCCCTCCTCTTTAGAGACTGCTAATCTTCTAGTGAAACATGTGTTTCGTCTTCATGGGATTCCCCTTGAGATCCTTTCAGACCGTGGGCCACAGTTTTGTTCGGCACTTGGTGCCAAAGCAGCGCTTAGTTCAGGTTTCCACCCTAAAACCAATGGCCAGACTGAGCGCATGAACCAAGAGCTTGAGGCCACCTTGCGATGTCTTTGTTCTTCCCGTCCCTCGACGTGGAGCTCAAGACTGGTGTGGGTGGAATATGCTCATAACTACCATGTCTCGGCTGCCTCTGGTTACTCTCCATTTGAGGCATCTCTGGGTTATCAGCCCTCTCTATTCCCCCTGGAGGAGAGGGATCTGTCTGTGAACTCAGTTCAACAATATGTCCGTCGGTGCAAAGAACCTGGAGGGCTGTCACAAAGGCTCTGAACCGTACTGCCGAGCGTAACCGCCGCATTGCTGACAAGAGACGTTCCCCTGCACCCCTGTACTCACCTGGTCAGGAGGTTTGGCTCTCTACCAGAGACATCAGGCTGAAAGCCTTAAATAAGAAGCTGTCTCCTCGGTTCATTGGTCCGTACAGGATAAGTTCAGTTCTTAGTCCTGTCTCTGTGCGCCTTGATCTGCCTCCAAGCCTGAAGATCCACCCAGTCTTCCATGTTTCTTTACTCAAGCCTGTTCTGTCTAGCCCCTTGTGTCCTCCTCCCAGGTCCCCTCCACCCCCTCTGGATGTCGATGGTCACCCAGCCTACTTGGTCAGGAGTATCTTGGACATTCGTCGACGGGGCAGGGGTTTCCAGTACCTCGTAGACTGGGAGGGATGGGGTCCAGAGAACCGTTCCTGGGTTCCCCGTTCATTCATCTTAGATAAGTCCCCTATGAGAGATTTTCTGGCCTCTAGGTCCTCTGGATCTGGGAGGCCGCCAGGTGGCGGCCCTTGAGGGGGGGGGCAGTGTCATGGTGTCTGTGTGTGGCTGAGACTACAGGTTTCCAATCAGGTCTCCAATTGGAGGGCGTGCCAACCCGACAGGTGATCCACCTGTTTCTCATCTGGTGCAGCTCTTATAAGGAGCAGCTGGTCTACCCTTCACCGCCTGATTGTCCGACTAAGTTGGTAATTTCAAGCCTCTCTCCCTGAGTAAACTCTCCCAGAGATCTATATCAGAACCGTCAGGTTGTTGCTGACTCACCTGTGCTCCAGCTCATCCAGCTGTCTTTTTCCTCCAGGCTCCGCTGTTACTCCGTCTGCCTGCCCGCTCTCCACCGTTTGGTCTCCAGCCCACCTTTGCAATCCACAAGCCCCCTCCGGGATCGGCTCTTCTTCTGGAACAGTAAGCTTCCTCATGTTCTTTTCCCCACTTGGACAGATTCCCTTCCCGAACCCCCAATAACATCTCCTCTCCGTTTTCAGAAGCAGCTGAAGCAGCTGATCAGTCTGAACCCATCTTGGATTCTGTTTTCAGTTCAATAAAGAGATTGATCCTTTCAATTCAATTCAGTTTATTTATATAGCGCCAAATTCACAACACATGTCATCTCAAGGCACTTTACAGTTCAACCTTTGAATCCTGCTTGTGGTTTCCTGCATGTGGGTCAGAAAAATCCCCTCGATCATGACATTAACCCCCTTCATATTCTTTTTTCTTTTACTTAAGTTAATATTTTCCTGGATTTATTTCTTTATTTTGTTCATTTTCTACTGTACTAATTAGCCACCCCTCCTTAGTCTCCCTGCTTGCCTTTTGCCATCATCTAATTTTCACATACGCAGCAAGTCAGTCTCCATAGTGTCTTCAGTACTCAAGTTATCTTTGTTGTGGTTCTCTGCAGGATTCTCCTCTTTCTCTCCCCATTATTGTTTCTGTGACTCTACTGTGTTCCTTGTCCTCATTGACCTCCACCCTTTGTCTAATAAAACATTAATTATTTTCTTTCCAAGCTTCTGTCAGCTTCCAGGTCCGACTTCGCACTTACACACGTTGAAAACATGTCACTTATCTAACTAAAGTGAATAAGTGTCTCATGCCTGGACCTAGGCAAGGTTGAGCTAAAGGGGGATTTTCAGAGTGACTAGCCCTATGTAATCAATGATAAGTAAAAAAGAAATTTAAATGTAAAATGTATTACTGCAGTAAATTTAAGTTGAAATGAAGTTTTTAATAAAATTTGTGTTCACAAAAATGTCCCAATTAAATCATTCAAATTATGTTCTGTCTTTTATTTTTTATTTTATTTTAGTGAAGTCATGCTAAGTTTGACTATAAAACCCTAATTCAGCAATATACATAACCAAAAAGTGGGTGAGAAATATTGTCATGTGTACCTTCTCCATGGTGAATGATTGTGTGCAGATGCTGTCAGATGATGATGAATCCCCACAATCAAGTACTGTTGTCTCGAACTGCTGCAGAGCTTGTTCGTCTGATGGTCAGGAAATAAATAAACCTTCATTACTGGTACACTGTCCTAAGTTGCAATATTCCTGATTGATCATGGTGTAAATATTAACAATGCTCTCAGCCTTTGTGTATTAGTCTCACCTCCTCCTCTTTCAGAGCTCCAGCCAGCAGCCCAACAAGCTGACCCTACTGGGAAAGTTCTTCCATTGTCCAAGCAGATTGGTTGGATGTAGTCGTTCAGGGGGGGTGGGGATGACAGCTTTAGCACTGCGATGTTGCTTCCTGTCAGGTTGCTCATAGTGATATTTATCACATTCAGTGACACCTCAAATTTGTTAGATCCGTTCTGCTTCAGACGACCCAACATGACTGTCCACTCAGACGCCTCATTCGAGCTGGTGAATAGAACAAGGAATAAATAAGGGCTAAAAGTGTATTTTAGCATCTTACCAGGTTAAATTGCTATTGAGTTAGAGGCATACAGTGTAATGTTTGGCCACTAGGGGCACTTGACCTGTTAATGCCCATATTTTGCTCTACTAAACGTCTGTCATGGCCCTTTGTTTTCTGACCCACATGCAGAACACAGCGATAAGACAGGTAGGGCAGATTTAAGATCGTTTATTTGAAAAAAAAACAAACAAACAAAAAAACCAAACAGGTGGAGTTTCTTTAGGGCGTCTGGAAAAGAAGGAATGTGAGGCACACTGCAACAGAGAGCGAGAGTTAATGGGAGTATGTGTACAATGAGAACAACAGCACTAAAAGGCTGATCCCTCTTACATTTCTCTCTTAAGCCTCCTCAGAAGGTTTAAACTTTTTTTCTTATCTTAAGCCATAACCAGTTTTAGAGCAGGCAGAAAAATAGTAGAGCAAAAGCCTTAGCTCCATGACCACGTAAGAGCCTGCAGCCATAAAGCCATACGTTCTTCCAGGTTACATGACCTGGCCAAAGAAGGTCCGTCATCTCCCAACTTACATAGTCGGTATTTCAAAAGGGGAGCCCCGCTTGTAGCATTGATAGCATCAAGCGCTGTATAGTGGCCTGAGGAATCATTTAAAATAAGTCATATGCATCAACTCTTTAGGTCACAAAGTCTGTGATGTGCCTTAAGTTAATATTATTTCTGGAAACCTGTCATCCTCAGCTTCAACTTACTCTGAGAAGCAGTCAGCATTGGTCAGCACAGAGTTCTCAGACACTAGCGTCCCTCCACAGACATGCTGGCCATTTCTCTGCAAGCTCGCCATCCATGGCCAATTGCCAGCTGACGTCACTGAAACACCTCCCAAAATACGAGAACCCAGTGGGGCTTGTCCACAGACTACAGCTGAAAAAAATAGAAAGGGAGGGGGACATTTTTGACTAATAATTTACAGAGACGCATTTCAGTAAAACACATTAACTTTACAATGCAGAGCGATAATTTATGCGTACAAATTTTCACGAGTGACCATAAAATACCTCCTTGCTTTCTGTTTTCTATGGCTACAGTAGTCTTTATTTGATAGTAAACAGGATATAAAACATTAAGAGATGGAGAAGATACACATTTTAAAGCTGCCGTTATTGCAAAAAGGACCCCATATATGGATTGTGTATTCTAACTTCTTTTACTCAAATCCAAAATTTTAATAATAATAATCTCTTTACTTTTGATATGCTAACCTGGAAGACATTTACACCAAAGCCAACCACCCAATGAATTGGAAAAACTATGTAGACACCAGTAGTTGTAATTATAATTAGTAGTTGTATTTATTAGATCCAAATTGGAATCACACCAGTACGGTCTCCTTTAGACACCAGACTAACGGTTTGGTGAGAAGACAGTGTAAATTTACCCCAGCATTTAACCCATCCCCAGGGAGTTATCTGGGGTTAAAGGTCTCGCTCAGAGTGGCAGTCCGTGGGAGTGGGGCTCTAACTCAGAACCTCAGAGACCTAATCGCAATGCTCTAATACCAGGCCTCTACTCCCATATGTTGCAAACATAGATTTTTTATTTTTACACAATTTTTGGAAATAGGTACCTACGTTTAGGTTTAGTTGGTGTTGTTGTTGGGGTTGTGCAGGAAATGCCAAGGTCACTGTCAGTCCCTTCAGATGTGAAAGTAATGAAGCCTGGCTGGTTGATGCTGATCAAACTGTTAATCCAGCTCTCATACTGGGATACTCTTGCATAGACTGCTGGGAATTTGGGCTCAGCACAACCAACACTGAGACTCAATGAAACAACTCCAGCCTGAATCCAGCGATCACCCTGCTTACTAACCAGTGGACCTCCAGAATCTCGCTTTAAGAGAAGAAACAAATTGTTTATAGCAGGTCAGAAGAAGGAATAAGAGCAGAAAAAAAAAAAAATACAAATAGTTAAGACTTACAAAACAGGGTCCCTTCCCTCCTTCTTGAAACCCAGCACATATCATGTTGTCTGTAATACTTATATCACCCAGGTCACTATAGTCACATCTGCATTGGCCATTTCCCACAATCTGAGCCTCCACTTCCAAAAGGTTTCCAGGTGATGGAAGGGGATCTAGAAGAATCACAAATTCAGTTTTTAAACCAAAAACAGACAAGAAAACAATTGTGCCACAATATCATGGAAGTGTCAGTAGTTTTGAAATGACAAGAGATTATTCAGTTTTGTGATGATTTAAATCAAGGACACTAATATCAGCACTGTGTTGATGCCTTTCTGATTTTAAAATAAAGTTAGTTGTGTTTTAATTACCAAAAATTCCAATGTTTCCCCAGCCGGTTACCCAGGACTCAACCCCGCTGTAGAAGGTGCTGTCTGAGGCAGCTAGACAGACTGGTGAGATGTAATTGGTGAAATTCACTGGTCCAGAAAGCCTTATAAGAGCAATGTCATTGTCTACAGTAGAATAATTGAAGCCAGGATGAATAGTGATCTGTGTTGCTTTCCGAACGACTTCGTTTGGGTTGGATTCCTCCTGACGCTGGCGACCAAGGTACACTGTTACAGGAGACGGATCCGTAACCCACCTGACAAAAGAATGAAGAAACAAAATCATGATTATTTCATATTCCAACCAGTGCGATGATAGAGACCTGTATTGTAGCATATTATTACTGTTTGCATCTTTGTTTCTGCTATAGAACAGTTGTTTTGATAACTTTCTGCTCCATTATTGCTAAACATGATATGCATCTGTCTAAAAAGATTAGGGCACAGTTCATCTCTTTTACATCAACATCTATTCTCAGCTCCAGAGCCGTTTCTAAACTCAGCTTGTATGTTTGGCTGTTTGTTTTCTTCACCATTGCTATTTCACATAGTTTTGGTTTGTTGTTAAAATGGAGCAGGTCTACTACCAAATTTTAAGGCTTTATTTTTGTTGAACGTGTTTACCAGATGCAACTATAGTATTATAAGGCAGTTCTTTATCTTTCCTATAGTTTTCATCAATGCTCAAAATAAATTTATTTATCTTACATTTATGTTTATTTTTCAAGATAAATGTGAAATGGTGATATTTTTCACAGGGTAAGATTCTCCATCAAACAAATCTCCTACTTTACTACTACATTTCAAACCCATAAGCAACCTGGCTCTTGAGTGAGGTGTTGACTCTTGTGCTTTTGCTTACCCTTGGACACAATGAGCAGCAGTCAGCACCCACTGGTCGCTAATCAGAGATCCTCCACAGAAGTGGTCGTAGATGTGCAGACTGACCTGCCAAGGCCAGTTGCCTGGAGGAGCTGCCTGTCCTCCAACAATCCTGGTGTTGAGTGATGGTTGACCACACACTGAGAAAAAATAGATTAAACAACTGATTATAAATCAGTAAAACTGATCAAAGACCAGTATGCTATACTGGAATCCTTCATTATCATTAATACTAACTGCTTGTTTGAATAATAAATAAACAACGATAAAGTTGTTAACAATTGCCCCTTTTCTACTAACTCCTTTTAGCCTGGTCAAACCCATCAAATGACTAAATGTTTTAGTAATTATTTCTTTTTCTGATCGTACCTACTTATGAGCAGGGCCAAATAAAGCCATCAGTGGTACGGAAAAAGCAGCAATAGACATTTAATAATTGCTGGAGTTGATTAAGGCCAAGTGAAGCCAGTGGAAAGGGGGCTTATGAGATTGTGTTTTGTCGTACCTTCAGATATGTTTACTATCACTGGGTCAAAGGTTGGTTTTGTACAGGAAACATTGAAATCACTTTCACTCCCGTTGGATTTAAAGGTGATAAAGCCCGGCTGGTTTCTGGTGATGTGGCTGTTTATCCACTCATTGTACTGGGACACTCTTGCATAGACTGCTGGGAAATATGGCTTAGCACAACCAACACCGAAACTCACAACTCCAGCCTGAATCCAGCGATCACCCTGCTTACTAATCAGTGGACCTCCAGAATCTCCCTTTAAGAGCACAAACAGTTTACAGCAGGTCAGAAGAAGGAATAAGAGCAGAAAATAAAAAATAATAGAAAATAGTTAAGACTTACAAAACAGGGTCCCTTCCCTCCTTCTTGAAACCCAGCACATATCATGTTGTCTGTAATACTTATATCACCCAGGTCACTATAGTCACACCTGCATTGGCCATTTCCCACAATCTGAGCCTCCACTTCCAAAAGGTTTCCAGGTGATGGAAGGGGATCTAGAAAAATCACAAATTCAGTTGGTTAACTTAGGATGAAATTCTAAAGAAATTAAGAGAATAAAATTATTGTGCCACAATATCATGGAAGTGTCAGTAGTTTTTAAATGACAAGAGATTATTCAGTTTTGTGATTATTTAAATCAAGGACACTAATATCAGCACTGTGTTGATGCCTTTCTGGTTTTAAAATAAAGTTAGTTGTGTTTTAATTACCAAAAATTCCAATGTTTCCCCAGCCGGTTACCCAGGACTCAACCCCGCTGTAGAAGGTGCTGTCTGAGGCAGCTAGACAGACTGGTGAGATGTAGCTGGTGAAACTCACTGGTCCAGAAAGCCTTATAAGAGCAATGTCATTGTCTAGAGTAGAATAATTGACGTCAGGATGAATAGTGATCTGTGTTGCTTTCCGAACGACTTCGTTTTGGGTTGGATTCCTCCTGACGCTGGCGACCAAGGTAAACTGTTACAAGAGACGGCGTCGTATCCCACCTGATAAAAGAATGAAAAACCAAAATCATGATTATTTCATATTCCAACCAGTGCGATGATAGAGACTAAGGGTGTGCAAAATAATCGTCATATCGATGCATCGCGATTCTGATTTTTGTGATCTACTGCATCGATTCTTGAAGGCAAGAATCGATTATTTAAAAAAAAAAATGAACAAATAAAATACATGAATGGTTGGCGCACATCAGCCAAATCAAGTGGAATACAACTTCCAGTCCAGCAGATGTCGCTGCGGATGTGTTGACGCCCGCTGCCTTGTGTCACAAGCATGTCCGGCCGCGGGATACTGAGACGAGTCATATGAAATAAAACATGGAGGACACTATGAAAATTCGCCCGGCTCCATCACATTTCAAGTCAGATGCTTGGATGCATTTTGGCTTTAAAAACAAAGTAGGTAAAAAACGTAATTTATATGATGCACGTAATTTGCAAAAGGAGAAATATACATTTGAATGTTTTCATTTCATTGGTTTAAAGGACCACTGAGGCCATGTAAACGGCACTGATTATCCATATTTTTTTATTTTAAGTTTTATGAATCCTAAGATCTTTTTGTCAGTGTGTCCACGCCAGTAATAGTAATATTTGTGTCCAGTATTTGTTTTCATGGCAACATCTCCAAAAGTCATTTCAATAAATACAGAAATGTATGAATGCATTTACTTTCAGTTATGTATCAATTGAAGACACTATCCAGATCACACACAGCCAGTCAGCCACTGGTAAGGGCTGTATCTTTTTCCTACAGTGTTCAGTGAAAATATCGGAATGCATCGCAATATTTCAAGTATCGTGATGCACCGTGATAGAATCGCATCGTGGCATGTGAATCGTGATTCGAATCGAATCATGACTTCTTTGCCAATACCCACCCCTAATAGAGACCCGTATTGTAGCATATTATTACTGTTTGCATCTTTGTTTCTGCTATAGAACAGTTGTTTTGATAACTTTCTGCTCCATTATTGCTAAACATGATATGCATCTGTCTTAAAAGATTAGGGCACAGTTCATCTCTTTTACATCAACATCTATTCTCAGCTCCAGAGCCGTTTCTAAACTCAGCTTGTATGTTTGGCTGTTTGTTTTCTTCACCATTGCTATTTCACATAGTTTTGGTTTGTTGTTAAAATGGAGCAGGTCTACTACCAAATTTTAAGGCTTTATTTTTGTTGAACGTGTTTACCAGATGCAACTATAGTATTATAAGGCAGTTCTTTATCTTTCCTATAGTTTTCATCAATGCTCAAAATAAATGTATTTATCTTACATTTATGTTTATTTTTCAAGATAAATGTGAAATGGTGATATTTTTCACAGGGTAAGATCTCCATCAAACAAATCTCCTACTTTACTACTACATTTCAAACCCATAAGCAACCTGGCTCTTGAGTGAGGTGTTGACTCTTGTGCTTTTGCTTACCCTTGGACACAATGAGCAGCAGTCAGCACCCACTGGTCGCTAATCAGAGATCCTCCACAGAAGTGGTCGTAGAAGTGCAGACTGACCTGCCAAGGCCAGCTGCCTGGAGGAGCTGCCTGTCCTCCAACAATCCTGGTGTTGAGTGATGGTTGACCACACACTGAGAAAAAATAGATTAAACAACTGATTATAAATCAGTAAAACTGATCAAAGACCAGTATGCTATACTGGAATCCTTCATTATCATTAATACTATCTGCTTGTTTGAATAATAAATAAACAACGATAAAGTTGTTAACAATTGCCCCTTTTCTACTAACTCCTTTTAGCCTGGTCAAACCCATCAAATGACTAAATGTTTTAGTAATTATTTCTTTTTCTGATCGTAACTACTTATGAGCAGGGCCAAATAAAGCCATCAGTGGTACGGAAAAAGCAGCAATAGACATTTAATAATTGCTGGAGTTAGATTAAGGCCAAGTGAAGCCAGTGGAAAGGGGGCTTATGAGATTGTGTTTTGTCGTACCTTCAGATATGTTTACTATCACTGTGTCAAAGGTTGGTTTTGTACAGGAAACATTGAAATCACTTTCACTCCCGTTGGATTTAAAGGTGATAAAGCCCGGCTGGTTTCTGGTGATGTGGCTGTTTATCCACTCATTGTACTGGGACACTCTTGCATAGACTGCTGGGAAATATGGCTTAGCACAACCAACACCGAAACTCACAACTCCAGCCTGAATCCAGCGATCACCCTGCTTACTAACCAGTGGACCTCCAGAATCTCCCTTTAAGAGCACAAACAGTTTACAGCAGGTCAGAAGAAGGAATAAGAGCAGAAAATAAAAAATAATAGAAAATAGTTAAGACTTACAAAACAGGGTCCCTTCCCTCCTTCTTGAAACCCAGCACATATCATGTTGTCTGTAATACTTATATCACCCAGGTCACTATAGTCACACCTGCATTGGCCATTTCCCACAATCTGAGCCTCCACTTCCAAAAGGTTTCCAGGTGATGGAAGGGGATCTAGAAAAATCACAAATTCAGTTGGTTAACTTAGGATGAAATTCTAAAGAAATTAAGAGAATAAAATTATTGTGCCACAATATCATGGAAGTGTCAGTAGTTTTTAAATGACAAGAGATTATTCAGTTTTGTGATTATTTAAATCAAGGACACTAATATCAGCACTGTGTTGATGCCTTTCTGGTTTTAAAATAAAGTTAGTTGTGTTTTAATTACCAAAAATTCCAATGTTTCCCCAGCCGGTTACCCAGGACTCAACCCCGCTGTAGAAGGTGCTGTCTGAGGCAGCTAGACAGACTGGTGAGATGTAGCTGGTGAAACTCACTGGTCCAGAAAGCCTTATAAGAGCAATGTCATTGTCTAGAGTAGAATAATTGACGTCAGGATGAATAGTGATCTGTGTTGCTTTCCGAACGACTTCGTTTGGGTTGGATTCCTCCTGACGCTGGCGACCAAGGTAAACTGTTACAAGAGACGGCGTCGTATCCCACCTGATAAAAGAATGAAAAACCAAAATCATGATTATTTCATATTCCAACCAGTGCGATGATAGAGACTAAGGGTGTGCAAAATAATCGTCATATCGATGCATCGCGATTCTAATTTTTGTGATCTACTGCATCGATTCTTGAAGGCAAGAATCGATTATAAAAAAAAAAAAATGAACAAATAAAATACATGAATGGTTGGCGCACATCAGCCAAATCAAGTGGAATACAACTTCCAGTCCAGCAGATGTCGCTGCGGATGTGTTGACGCCCGCTGCCTTGTGTCACAAGCATGTCCGGCCGCGGGATACTGAGACGAGTCATATGAAATAAAACATGGAGGACACTATGAAAATTCGCCCGGCTCCATCACATTTCAAGTCAGATGCTTGGATGCATTTTGGCTTTTAAAACAAAGAAGGTAAAAAACGAAATTTATATGATGCACGTAATTTGCAAAAGGAGAAATATACATTTGAATGTTTTCATTTCATTGGTTTAAAGGACCACTGAGGCCATGTAAACGGCACTGATTATCCCTATTTTTTTATTTTAAGTTTTATGAATCCTAAGATCTTTTTGTCAGTGTGTCCACGCCAGTAATAGTAATATTTGTGTCCAGTATTTGTTTTCATGGCAACATCTCCAAAAGTCATTTCAATAAATACAGAAATGTATGAATGCATTTACTTTCAGTTATGTATCAATTGAAGACACTATCCAGATCACACACAGCCAGTCAGCCACTGGTAAGGGCTGTATCTTTTTCCTACAGTGTTCAGTGAAAATATCGGAATGCATTGCAATATTTCAAGTATCGTGATGCACCGTGATAGAATCGCATCGTGGCATGTGAATCGTGATTCGAATCGAATCATGACTTCTTTGTCAATACCCACCCCTAATAGAGACCCGTATTGTAGCATATTATTACTGTTTGCATCTTTGTTTCTGCTATAGAACAGTTGTTTTGATAACTTTCTGCTCCATTATTGCTAAACATGATATGCATCTGTCTAAAAAGATTAGGGCACAGTTCATCTCTTTTACATCAACATCTATTCTCAGCTCCAGAGCCGTTTCTAAACTCAGCTTGTATGTTTGGCTGTTTGTTTTCTTCACCACTGCTATTTTACATAGTTTTGGTTTGTTGTTAAAATGGAGCAGGTCTACTACCAAATTTTAAGGCTTTATTTTTGTTGAACGTGTTTACCAGATGCAACTATAGTATTATAAGGCAGTTCTTTATCTTTCCTATAGTTTTCATCAATGCTCAAAATAAATGTATTTATCTTTCATTTATGTTTATTTTTCAAGATAAATGTGAAATGGTGATATTTTTCACAGGGTAAGATTCTCCATCAAACAAATCTCCTACTTTACTACTACATTTCAAACCCATAAGCAACCTGGCTCTTGAGTGAGGTGTTGACTCTTGTGCTTTTGCTTACCCTTGGACACAATGAGCAGCAGTCAGAACCCACTGGTCGCTAATCAGAGATCCTCCACAGAAGTGGTCGTAGATGTGCAGACTGACCTGCCAAGGCCAGCTGCCTGGAGGAGCTGCCTGTCCTCCAACAATCCTGGTGTTGAGTGATGGTTGACCACACACTGAGAAAAAATAGATTAAACAACTGATTATAAATCAGTAAAACTGATCAAAGACCAGTATGCTATACTGGAATCCTTCATTATCATTAATACTAACTGCTTGTTTTAATAATAAATAAACAACGATAAAGTTGTTAACAATTGCCCCTTTTCTACTAACTCCTTTTAGCCTGGTCAAACCCATCAAATGACTAAATGTTTTAGTAATTATTTCTTTTTCTGATCGTACCTACTTATGAGCAGGGCCAAATAAAGCCATCAGTGGTACGGAAAAAGCAGCAATAGACATTTAATAATTGCTGGAGTTGATTAAGACCAAGTGAAGCCAGTGGAAAGGGGGCTTATGAGATTGTGTTTTTTCGTACCTTCAGATATGTTTACTATCACTGGGTCAAAGGTTGGTTTTGTACAGGAAACATTGAAATCACTTTCACTCCCGTTGGATTTAAAGGTGATAAAGCCCGGCTGGTTTCTGGTGATGTGGCTGTTTATCCACTCATTGTACTGGGACACTCTTGCATAGACTGCTGGGAAATATGGCTTAGCACAACCAACACTGAAACTCACAACTCCAGCCTGAATCCAGCGATCACCCTGCTTACTAACCAGTGGACCTCCAGAATCTCCCTTTAAGAGCACAAACAAATTGTTTACAGCAGGTCAGAAGAAGGAATAAGAGCAGAAAATAAAAAATAATAGAAAATAGTTATGACTTACAAAACAGGGTCCCTTCCCTCCTTCTTGAAACCCAGCACATATCATGTTGTCTGTAATACTTATATCACCCAGGTCACTATAGTCACACCTGCATTGACCATTTCCCACAATCTGAGCCTCAACTTCCAAAAGGTTTCCAGGTGATGGAAGGGGATCTAGAAAAATCACAAATTCAGTTGGTTAACTTAGAATGAAATTCTAAAGAAATTAAGAGAATAAAATTATTGTGCCACAATATCATGGAAGTGTCAGTAGTTTTTAAATGACAAGAGATTATTCAGTTTTGTGATTATTTAAATCAAGGACCCTAATATCAGCACTGTGTTGATGCCTTTCTGATTTTAAAATAAAGTTAGTTGTGTTTTAATTACGAAAAATTCCAATGTTTCCCCAGCCAGTTACTCAGGACTCAACCCCGCTGTAGAAGGTGCTGTCTGAGGCAGCTAGACAGACTGGTGAGATGTAGCTGGTGAAACTTACTGGTAAAGACAATTTCAGAAGAGCAATGTCTGAAAGGTCGGACACAGGTGAGAGCGTATTGGCAGATGGAGACCAACAAGACCTCCCCCATCCTTGGCCCTATTTCAAAGAATTTTTCGAAATAGTGGAAAAATCGAGCTTTGGGGCTGGCTTGGAGCTCGTCTGCCTAGCTGTGTGTTTCCTGTGGAGCTGATTGACAGTTGCCTTTTGTATCTCTGCTTCTTACTGTAAGTCTGCTTCTGTCTCCTTGAACCCCAGTCGGCCTCAGCAGATGGCTGCTCACATTGAGCTGGTTCTGCTGGAGGTTTCTTCCTGTTCAAAGGGAGTTTTTCCTCTCCACCGTCGCTACAAGCATGCTTAGTGTGAAGGATTGCCCTTGAGTCAAAAAGTCGATGCAATCAACTGGTTTTCCTTAGATAGAAAACTTTGAAGCAATTTGAGTGTACAATCCGGTTGAATTGTAAAGTTCCTTGAGATGACGTGTTGTGAATTTTCGTTATATAAATAAACTGAATTGCATTGAATTGAAAAATTCCAGATGGTTAAGTATCAAATAATTTTAAAAACATTACTTCACAAAATGATTTCTTATCAACCGCTGGATATTGTGAATTGGTTTGAAATATTCTAATTGCATTAAATTAGAAAAGACCTAATATCCAAACTCTTCTATGTAAACAATGGTTCTCAAACATAAAAATCCTTCTGATAAAGTTACATTTTTTCATTGAATATGGATTTAACCATTTTCTTTACTTTGCTATGTGTAAATAGTCACATAGTGTAGTCAATATTTTTTAAATGACATACATTTGACTCAAGTTGAATGATTTCTGCTAATGAACTCCTATATTTTGAATGCAAATTTATTCCATATGTGTGTATAGTTAACAATTTGACTTTGATTTGAGCTTGAATCGATATTTGTTGTTTGTTGTCATAATACACAGACATGGTCTGTGTTCGCAGACAACATATGACAGTCAGAAAATCACTTGATTAAATAAAATAAGTTGCAACATATTTTCATTGCATAATGGCCATTAATTGTAAGTTAATGCTGAATATACTGTAACTCTCTATGTTTTATGCTCCAAGCAGGAATAATGTATTAAAATGAAACTTAAATGAAACTAACTTTAATTTAAAATCATTCTGGGTTAAAGATGTATATAAATGGACTCTTTATCAGACCATATTGTCCCAAAAGTTAGAAAATTTCAATTAAAAAAAATCCTGTCTTAAAATCTGGTATTTTCTGTTATCTTATGCAGGCCGGTTAGTTATACATCAGCTTGAACACCTAAATTCAGCCAATCATATATTAACGGTCATCTGTCAATCTAATTTTTTCGGTCATAGCATCTTGATTCATGTCGCAGCTAATATACACAACGGTTGAAATAAGAAATACGAATCATTTCCTTTCCCATTGAGTTCCGTCCCAGTGTTCACAGGGATGGACGTCTGTGTCTTCAGCAGGCGTAGAGCTAAGAGAACTGGCAGCGTTGCGAGGCAAGGGCTCAAACATGTACGGCTGTAAGCCTTCTACACCAAACCAAGCTTCTGCCGTCCTGGCGTCCTCTTCCACAACATCTTCATCCCCACTTCCCTCCTCTAAATAAAAGATATATCATGGAGGAGACTCATCCACGACCTCCGACACTAAACTCTCCTCCTCTTGCATGTTTCCTCTGTCCATAGCGTTCCTTGACAGTGTCGTTTCTAAGTCACCAATTTAGTGTTACTTGGTCCCAATGGAATTTCCAATTGGGAACCTACTAGCACTATGTTGCTAACTGGTTAGCAAGATGCTTCCGACAAACCAGCCACAACCAAAAAGCTTGCTAACCTTCCGCCGCAACATGAATGTGATTGATAAACGACCCATCACAATCACTTTATTTACTCGTGTAAAGTCGGGCACCACTCAGGATAATTCAGAAATGCAACCGTAGGAACAGCCGCTTCCCTACGGCTTTTACTACCTTACTAAGACCAGCCCATCTCTGTTAATGAGCTTACATTGAAGTCAGCTGGGTCGAAGCAGAGACACATCTAAAAGCTGTGCTGTAGGACCAGTGTTGTATAGTAACGAAGTAAAAATACTTCGCTACTGTACTTAAGTATATTTTGGAGTACTTTATACTTTCCAAGAGTATACATTTTTTTGAGAACTTTCACTTTTACTTCACTACATTTACGAACTTTATTGCATACTTTTACTCCGATACATGTTCAATGTTTGGTTTAGTTATTAAGTAAAAAAAAAAAAAAACAGCGAGAGAAACGCCCCCAGTTTAGACCCCAGTCTAGAAATGGCGAACACAGAGGGTGCAGCACGTTCTGTATCAGTTCTTCTTAGGGAAGCTGCCGATCGAATAGATGAACTAGAACGCTGTAAGTTTAATATCCGACGTGTTTTATGGTAGACTGCTTTTCAGAGGGAAAGTCCACAGGAACTGAGCGCTGCAGTTGCATCTAACCAACCAATAGGCTGCCATTGTAGCCTGAAGACACCGCCCCTCATTATCATATTAAAGCAGAAGCGAAGAGGGGAAAATAGAATGTGATAAATTAAAAAATAAGGAAATACTTAATGAATAAGGGAAATTTGAAAATGGGAAAATTAAAAATTTTTCAAACAAATGGTAAATGAAAAATAGATAAAAGAAAAATTGGTAAATAAAAAAGGGATATATGAGAAATTGATTAATGAAACCGGGAAATAGGAAATTGGGTTAATGGAAAAAGGAAATTGAACAGTGGTTAAATTAAAAGATAGATTAATGAAAAATGGGTAAATAGATAAAGAGATTAATGAAAAATGGGTAAATGAAAAATAGATAAAAGAAAATGGGTAAGTAAAAAAAGGGATATATGAGAAATTGATTAATGAAACTGGGAAATAGAAAATCGGGTTAATGGAAAAAGGAAATTGAAAAATGGTTTAATAAAAAAATAGATCAATGAAAAATGGGTAAATAAATGAAGGGATAAATAAAAAATGGACAAATGAAAAATAGATAAAACAGAAATTGAGAAAGATAATCTGAAAAATAAATAAATAAAAAAAATTGGCTTAATGAAAAAGGGAAATTGAAAAGTGGTTAAATGAAAATTAGATTAATGAAAAATGGGTAAATGGATAAAGGGATAAATGACAAATAGATAAATGAAAAAGAGAAATTGGGAAATTGATAATATGAAAAATAAATAAATTAAAAATTGGTTTATTGAAAAAGCTAAATTATTTATTTAACACATTTTTTATTTATTTCGCTCATTTTCTTCATTTTTTGATTTATTTTACTCATTTTTTATTTATTTCACCCATTTATTTATTTATTTAATTTTGGCTGAAATGGCTCTCCATACCTACTGACTACAAAGTCTGGTCTTGCCTGGGCTTGTTTATCAACACCAATAGGATATGCCTGTTTCGCAAAGCCGGTCTAAATTTATCCTACACTTGGTTTATATTATTTTAAGTGATTTTAACCTTCAAAGTTTACCAAAATGTAAAAAAATGTCATTCAAACTGCACTACTTTTTACTTATACTTATCACTACATTACTTGAGTACATCTATTTTTACAATAATTCTTATACTTAAGTACAAGTCATTTCTGATACTTTAAGACTTTTACTCAAGTAACATTTCAGTCAGTGACTTGGACTTTTACCAAAGTCATATTTTGGACAGGTACTTATACTTTTACTTGACTCAGAGATTTCAGTACTTTATACAACACTGTGTAGGACATCGGTCCTCAAAGATTTGACTTTCAAATTCTGATTTTGACAGTTTTCATTGGTAGGTTAGCATTAGCACTATGATGAAGTCTTTAAGTGTGTAAACAAACAAGCAGACTTGCTAGATGCTACATAGGCTAAAAGGCAACTTTGCTGTATATATGATATAGTGCTATATCTAGTTTTTTGCAGTTGATACAGATTAACAGCAACTCAACTCAGTTTTAGCTGCAGAGAGGAGCAGTTAGTTGCATCATTGCTTTGTAGCAGTTTTATGGTCTGGGCATTATTTTTACTTCACATACTCTGCTTCCTGCAACAGCCCCAGAAACATACCTGTTTGGTCTATTTCTAAATCACTCATAGGGAAGAGGTGCTGCCTATATTGCTATAGTTTGCCACATTGCTAAAGATATTTGGATGAAGTATGCGGGGGAGTATGAGTTTCTGTACATTGGTTCAGTGTATTCTCATTATGCGTTTGCATGTAATCGTACAAAAAGTTATGCACCATAATTTCGTACGTTTTGGATGTTTCTTTCGTCGTATGCGCATCTGACGCACCATTCACGAATATAGAATATAAATTACAATTAGCCCTGACCCTAACCCTAACCCTAAGATATAAAACAGCAAGCAACGTAGTTAGAGACATGAATAAGTGATTATTGCACTGTTTTTCCCTGTTTTACGTCCGTCCGCGGATCTGCTTTTTTTTTCTGTCTGCCAGCGCATGCGCACTGATGTGTTTTTTTTTAGGAAAAACGTCCAAAATGTACAAAATAGTGTGCATAACTTTTCGTACGATTTCATACGAACTCATAATGAGAATATGTTGAATGGTTCTATATCTTTGACTTTTCATAACCTACTGTGCACAGGCATGGACTGGTAATCGGGCGTACCGGGCATTTGCCCGGTGGGCCGACGTGTTGTTTGAGCCGGCAGACCCGACATGTATATTAATAAAATGTATTATTATAATATTATTATTATTATTATTATATCGGCCTCGTTATATTTGCATAATGCATGAAGAAAAATAAAATCAGCAGCGCAAGAGTCTGTTCCGATCATCCGGCCCTTGCCACAGGCTACTGCAGCCCATTGGTTATCATCCCTGACAGTCTAAAGGGCTAGGCCAATTAGAAAGTAGAAAAACACCTTCACTCTCCATTGGAACTTTGTGCAGCGGTGTCACAGTAGTAATGGATAAGAAACGCAAGGGAGGCGCAGAGAAACTGCGCGAAAAAAGAAACGAGTTCTTAAAACGGACGCTGCGAAATGTGTCAAACTGACTGACATGTTCCTAACAGCAGGCCCGTCATCTGTTTCGGTGTCTTATGTATAATATGATGGTGGTGGTGGTTGTAGTGGAGGCGACGGCGAACCGAGCAGTGAACATGTCAGTGCGGCTGCTGCAGTAGTAGAACCTGCGGTAAGCTGGACAGTTTTTAAAGGCCCAAACTATGTAATGCAGACATCCCAAGTCTCCCGGAAGTTCCCGGGAGTCTCCCTGATATCGATAGTTGTTCAAGGATGCCCGCGAGTCAGATAAATTATCCCGGATTTTAGACTATGGGAGGTGGAGTTTTTTAATGCCAGTGAGAGCGAGCAGGCAATACAATAATTAATCCATCATGTGCGAATAATATGTGTGATTAACTGTGACCTCTCTCTCTCGTCTAAGAATTGTTGCTGTGGTGGAGTTTACATTTTACAGTGTTAATAAATTAAGATTTTGGAAGTATTTTAAGTGTCCACTCTCACTAATTTCCATTAACTGGCCTCAAGGTGTTGCACAGTTGGTATACACATTCAGTACACCAAAAAAAAAAAAAAAATGTGGTGGGCCAGTCTAGCCAAAATGCCAGGGCCAATTTTTTGTCCCAGTCCACCCCTGGCTGTGCAATAACTATGTGATTCATGCCCTATGAACAGCAGGTCTGTTTACGACCAACTGCAAACCCAGACAAACCACTGCAACATTAGAGAAAAAAGTATTTATTTAATGTTAAGGTTTTATTGTAGATCTTTTTTCATAGTCTGAAAAAAAGACAGAAAGACTTCTGCCCCTTTCCCATCTAAAATAAAAATGTTGGTATTGTATAAATTAATGCTTTCTTTGCATATAAATGGTTTTAAAACTCACCATTATATCCAATGTTGCCCCAGCCAGTAACCCAGGTGTCTTCCCCAATGTTAAAGGTGCTGTTGAAGGCTGCCAGGCAGACGGGTGAGATGTAATTGCTGAAAACCACTGGTTCAGACATCTTCAGAAGCGCAATGTCATTGTTAAAACTTGGTTTGTTGTATCCAGGATGAATAATGATCCTTGTTACTGTCCGAGAGACTTCATTTGGGTTAGATTCACTCTGATTCTGACGACCCAGATACACTGTTAGACCAGCAATGCTGCTAAACCTTTATTGTAGGGCAGAAAAGAGATCACTAAATTACTTGCTTCTTAACTGAAGGTAACACATTACTTCTAGTGCACTTTGATTCAGTTGTTATTGAGATCTGAACACATTTCAGTTAATTTTATGTCATTTCTGGGGAGAAATTTTGATGATATTTATTTCATCCTGTTATTAAATTACAGCATATGCTTTTCTACTTGCATTTTATCATATTTCCATAAAAGAAAAAGACATTTTTCAAATGTTGATGTGGCTGGGAAGTGAAGAGCTCAATATGTCCTTGTGTCTTACTGTGAGACGCAATGAGCAGCAGTCAGCACCCACTGGTCGTTGATCAGAGATCCTCCACAGATGTGTGTGAATGTGTGCAGACTGACCTGCCAGGGCCAGCTGCCTGGAGGAGCTGCTTCTCCTCCAACTATCCTGTTGTTGAGTGGAGCCAGACCGCACTCTGACAAAAGATGCAAATAAAACCCTGAGTTATATGTGGATTCCAGGTGCTCTCAGGAAAACAAACCTTGATAGGAATAACAGCAGTACAATGATTTGATTTCCCAATTTATTTGTAGAAAGAACAGTTTTGTTCCCCATTCATACAATGAATTTATGAAATTATCAATGGAATAGCACACAAATTGAAAAAAGTGGAGGTGTGTGTGTGTTGGGATCTGGTGGCCTGTCCACCTTTCTCCAGCAGAGGGCGTTCTAGGTCTCCTGGAGCTGGAGCTGACTACCACACCTGTGGCTCGTGAGTTCATCAGGAGACCGGCATTTAAGGAGGGGCAGAGCAACACTCCGACGCCAGAGTGTTAAGCCAGTTATGGTTAGCAAATCTTAGCCGACCAGCCTGTCTGAATCTCTGACTCCCCTGAAGCCTGAACCTAATCTGTTTTTGTCCTCTCTGCCTCTCAGGAAGAACCTGCCTGGAAACCTGAAACCTGGAAGAGTTTCTCAAGCGAGAAACTAAGCAGTCTGTTCTCAGGAGAACCCTGGAAATCCAACTCAGTCTGAAAACTGCCTGCCCACTCTCAGTAAGAGCTGAGAGAGAAGCTCTGAACCTGCTCAGTAAGAGTAACTGCTCTACCCTGCCTCTGCCTGCCTTCAGCCTCTGGACCCTCCTGGTTCCCCTCCTCTGCCGCTCAGCCTGAATCTCTGAACAGAGAAACCAGTCGTGACCAGTCCTGAATCTGATAACCCCTGACCTGTTTATTCAATAAACCTTTGAACTTTTTCTCCTGTTTCCGAGTGTTTCTGCATATGGGCTAGGAACCAAACCCATCATGACAGAGTGATATTCTTTGATAAAATAAATGTGGAAACATTTAATAACAGGTGTATAAACAATTGATCAGCAATGTTAAATGTCCTTTACCATTACCAGGGGGAGAGTGCCATTAGGCAATACTGGGCAATTGCCTAGGGCCCCAAGATCCCGGGGGCCCCATAAAACTTTGTTTATTTGTAGTTAATACAACTATTCCTTATTTGTGCACAATAATTACGTTTTTGATAAAAATCCTTTTGCTAAAATGTCATTAGAACGCTTATAGTATTATGTGTGTTTCAGCCACCCCCACCACCTTTGGATGAAAGGTCCAAACAGACAGCAGCCAACCATTTGAAAACGGTGCCAAGAGCAGTGTTGCCAACTTAACGCTTCTCCAGGCCCCTCTAGTGCTTTTATTTAAAAAAAAAAAAAAAAAGTGTCTAGCACCAAATCTAGCAACTTTTTCCTGCTACTGAGACTTTGGCAACAACATATAAAAGCAGCGAACTCTGCTCTCCAGAGCAAGTAGATTGATAACCCCGCCTCCTGCTCTCCCCTATCTTATCTGCTGTCATGATTCATGCAGCTATTATTATATAGAAATAAGAAATGGAGAACAGATAAGCAGATCATGGCTTGTCTACAGTGAAAAGAAAGACTGTTATTTACGTTTGCCGTTGCCTTTTTGGAAACAGGAAGGAGCAATCAGCCAAGTGAGCTTAGTGCATGGAAAAAATCTTTCATTCCTTTTGAGACAGCATGAAAAGTCAGCTGAGTACAAAACATAGAGAGGAAAACAACAAGAAAAGGGACAAGAAGAGAGAGAGAAAAAATAGAACAAATCATGTCTGTCTATTCTATTAAATTTCTGTAGCTGTATAACGGGTCTGTTTTATGTGTTCTCATTTCAGAGAAGACAAACTGTTTTTGCCTAGGAACGCAAATTTCCTAAGTCCACCTTTGACCATCAAAAATAAATCATTAAACTAAAAATGAAAATAATACCCCGTAATATATAATATGCATGCTTTTTGTGCTGCCAGAACAACAAACATCTGAAATGTTTAAAATGTCCTGATTTTAAAAATATGATACTGGTATTTAAGAAAAGGCAGATATGCTTTAACTTACCAGACAGGTATGTCACATTTTCTGAAAAATGAATTACGAAGAAAAATGTTAAGAAGTGTAAATTTAGTAATATTCTCAATATTAGTTTTTAGACAGTTTGTGTTTAGACAGTGTTTAGACAGTCGACTTAGTATGTATTAAGATAACATAAAACTCAGTAAGCTCAAAGTAGTAAGCTGTGTCAAATATCAAAGGTCTGAAATGAAAGAAGGCAAACACAATCCATTTCTATACTGAAAGACTTTCGTATCATAGTCAATGATAAATAATCTTATTATTTGGGCTGCATCTTTAAAGCGTGTCAGTAATTAGCATTATGGGATACATCATTTTGTTGTTCCATAGCCTTTACTGTAACCAGAACTTGACAGGATATACTGTCAGAGAAAGAGTTTGATATGCAGTTATTTGAAAAGGGAAATAATGTGGTCAGAAATGGATTATCATTAATCTACAACAATGCAACAAATCTCCAGCATTCTTAAATCATTTATTTTACATCTACCAGGACATTACTTGCAGTGGCTCGCCTACGGCACACACAGTTTGGCATGAAGACTCAAAATGCAAGTATATCTTGGCCTTTACTGCCTTGTTTAAAGATATATAGATACATAGTTTTTAACAGATTTTTAATGCAGTGTGACCTCAAGTCCTTTGATGATTGGTAAATACGGCCTCCTATCAACTCCTCCTCCTGAAGCATCTAATGACAGGACAGGAACTAAATGAAACAAAACAATTAACACACCTGGAACCTTTGCTTAACTGGAATAGATCCAAACAGTATCACAGAGATTTGGTTGGGATTTACACTATTAGTTGCAGACAGAAGACATAGGCTGTATGTCTTTTCTGTTTTGGTTATAAATATATGGGGAAGTGGTACAATTTAGTTTGTTTTTACTGTTCTGGAATTTTCATTAAACATGTATCCTTTGTTTTTTTTTTATTTGTGTTTTTTGTTGATTATTCTTCTTTTATATTAGAACAGGTACTCACCATTAGGTTCAGGTGTTGTCTGTGTTGTACAGGAAACACTTAGGTCACTGTCAGTCCCTTTAGATATAAAGGTAAGGAACCCTGGCTGATTGGTGCTGATGACACTGTTGATCCAGCTCTCATACTGGGATACTCTGGTGTAGACTCCTGGGAAATCTGGCTCAGCGCATCCTTCTCCAAAACTTACTATTCCTGCTTGAATCCAGCGGTCACCCTGTTTGCTCACCATCGGACCTCCTGAATCCCCCTTAAAGTTTGAAAATGTTCTATTAGTCAAAAGGAAAATTACTGTCTGCAGACAATAATAAAGTGATGTAAACAGAAGATCACCTGACAGGAATCCTTGCCTCCCTCTTGTAACCCAGCACATATCATGTTTTCAGTGATCGTCCTCTCCCCATAGTTACACTTGCACTGTCTGTTCCCAACAACCGGCACTGTCACCTCCATCAGATTTTGAGGAGATGGTAGAGGAACTGTAGAGAAAAATACAGATTTGATAATACAAAGATTTATTCAACTGTTAGAGTTAAACCTTGGCAGGTTCTTTCTTCAGTTCGCTTTATATTGTTGGTTTTCTACCCACCTCCACTTCCGATGTTTCCCCAGCCTGTGATCCAGGATTTGACTCCGCTGTAGAAGGTGCTGTTCAGGGCAGCTAGGCAGACTGGTGAGATGTAACTGGTGAAATTTACTGGTTCAGAGAGTCTTAGTAGTGCAATGTCATTGTTCCATAAAGTTCCATAATTGTACTCAGGGTGAATAGTGATCTGTGACAATGTTCGGCTGACTTCATGTGGGTTGGATCCCTCCTGACTCTGTCGACCCAGATATGCTGTTATACCAGTTGGTGACCTGAGAAGAGAGTCAGTAAACAAAAACATTTTATGTTGAAAATAACAAAAAATTGCTGTTGTTACAGAGATATCTGCTATAGACTAAATTTATAATAAACAAAATATTTCTGAACTATGCTCTTATGTAGTTTGGCTGGTGTCTTTTGGTTAATTTGGATTGTTGCTGAAATGGAGCAACTCTAGTGACAAATAGTGCACGTCTTTATGTTAAGTTTAGTTTTTAATGAATTCTTTATTGCATACATACACAGCTTCCATGCAGCTCATTATGACCACTCTTTGCTTCAAATATCTTCAGCTATGGCTTGATTAAAAAATGCTTGTCCATTAGTCACTTAGCGTAGAATGACCAAACCCTCTACCAGATTAGTTGATTTCTTCTTAGTCTTTGCAATAAAACGAGTAGTTTTAAAGGAAGGCAAATGTTCATCAAACAATTGATCTAGCTGGGAAGTGAGGAACTGTGCATACCCTAGTGGCTTACCCTGAGACGCAATGAGCAGCAGTCAGCACCCACTGGTCGTTGATCAGAGATCCTCCACAGAAGTGAGTAGATGTGTGCAGACTGACCTGCCAGGGCCAGCTGCCTGGAGGAGCTGCCTCTCCTCCAACTATCCTGGTGTTAAGTGATGGTTTACCACATACTAAGAAAAAACAGAGCATTCCTCCAATTATCTGACTGCTCTATAAGCCACTAGTTACAACAGTAACAACAGGTTTGACTTACCTGAGAGCTGTGAGTCACTCTCTGAAAAATAAAAAATAAATAAATTAACATTATTTTCCTTGTGCTACAGGCATTTAAAAAACTATGGGTTGGGTATGGGTTGATGGATGGATGGATGGATGGATGGATGGATGGATGGATGGATGGATGGATGGATGGATGGATGGATGGATATAGGGGTGGATGGATGGATGGATGGATGGATGGATGGATGGATGGATGGATGGATGGATGGATGGATGGATGGATGTAGGTGTGGATGGATGGATGAAGGATTGGGGAAAGGATGGATGGATGGATGGATGGATGGATGGATGCAGTGTTGGATGGATGGTTGGATGTAGGGATGGATGGATGGATAAATGGATGGATGTAGATGTGGATGGATGGATGGATGGATGGATGGATGGATGGATGAAGGATTGGGGAAAGGATGGTTGGATGGATGTACGGGTGGATAGATGGATGGATAGATGGGTGGGTGGTTGGATGTAGGGGTGGATGGTTTGATGAAGGGGTGTGTGGATGGATGGATGGATGGATGGAGGGAGAGATGTAGGGTTGGATGGATGGATGGTTGGATGTAGGGATGGATGGATGGGTAAATGGATGGATGTAGGTGTGGATGGTTGGATAGATGGATGGTTGGATGGATGTAGGGGTGGATGGATGGATGGATGGATGGATGGATGGATGTAGGGGTGGATGGGTTGATTTTGGGGTGTGTGGATGGATGGATGGATGGATGGATGTAGGGGTGGATGGATGTAGGGATGGATGGATGGATGTAGGGATGGATGGATGGATGGATGTAGGGGTGGATGGATGGATGTAGGGGTGGATGGATGGATGGATGGATGTAGGGGTGGATGGATGGACGGTTGGATGTAGGGATGGATGGATGGATGTAGGGGTGGATGGATGGATGGATGGATGGATGTAGGGGTGGATGGATGGATGGTTGAATGTAGGGTTGGATGGATGGGTGGATGGATGTATGGTTGGATGGATGGATGGATGGATGGATTGTTAGATGTAGGGATGGATGTATGGGTGGATGGATGGATGGATTGTTGGATGTAGGGATGGATGGTTTGATGTAGGGGTGTGTGGATGGATGGATGGATGGATGGATGGATGGATGGGTAAATGGATGGATGTAGGTGTGGATGGATGGATGGATGGATGGATGGATGGATGAAAGATTGGGGAAAGGATGGTTGGATGGATGTAGGGGTGGATGGATGGATGGATGTAGGGGTGGATGGTTTGATGATGGGGTGTGTGGATGGATGGATGGATGGATGTAGGGGTGGATGGATGGATGTAGGGGTGGATGGATGGACGGTTGGATGTAGGGATGGATGGATGGATGGATGGATGGATGGATGGATGTAGGGGTGGATGGATGGATGGATGTAGGGGTGGATGGTTTGATGATGGGGTGTGTGGATGGATGGATGGATGTAGGGGTGGATGGATGGATGTAGGGGTGGATGGATGGATGGTTGGATGTAGGGATGGATGGATGTAGGGATGGATGGATGGATGTAGGGGTGGATGGATGGATGGTTGAATGTAGGGTTGGATGTATGGGTGGATGGATGTATGGTTGGATGGATGGATGGATGGATTGTTAGATGTAGGGATGGATGTATGGGTTGATGGATGGATGGATGGATGGATGGATTGTTGGATTTAGGGATGGATGTATGGGTGGATGGATGGATGGATGAAGGATTGGGGAAAGGATGGTTGGATGGATGGAGGGATGCAGGGTTGGATGGATGGATGGTTAGATGTAGGGATGGATGGATGGATGGATAAATGGATGGATGGATGGATGAAGGATTGGGGAAAGGATGGTTGGATGGATGTAGGGGTGGATGGATGGGTGGTTGGATGTAGGGGTGGATGGTTTGATGTAGGGGTGTGTGGATGGATGGATGGATGGATGGATGAGTAAATGGATGGATGTAGGTGTGGATGGATGGATGGATGGATGGATGAAAGATTGGGGAAAGGATGGTTGGATGGATGTAGGGGTGGATGGATGGATGGATGTAGGGGTGGATGGTTTGATGATGGGGTGTGTGGATGGATGGATGGATGGATGTAGGGGTGGATGGATGGATTTAGGGGTGGATGGATGGATGATTGGATGGATGGATGGATGGATGGATGGATGGATGGAGGGATGCAGAGTTGGATGGATGGTTGGACGTAGGGATGGATGGATGGATAAATGGATGGATGAAGGATTGGGGAAAGGATGGTTGGATGGATGGAGGGATGGATGGATGGAGGGATGCAGGGTTGGATGGATGGATGGATGGATAAATGGATGGATGTAGATGTGGATGGATGAATGGATGGATGGATGGATGGATGAAGGATTGGGGAAAGGATGGTTGGATGGATGTAGGGGTGGATGGATGGATGGATGGATAGATGGGTGGGTGGTTGGATGTAGGGGTGGATGGTTTGATGTAGGGGTGTGTGGATGGATGGATGGATGGAGGGAGAGATGTAGGGTTGGATGGATGGATGGTTGGATGTAGGGATGGATGGATGGGTAAATGGATGGATGTAGGTGTGGATGGATGGATTGATGTAGGTATGGATGGATGGATGGATGGATGAAAGATTGGGGAAAGGATGGTTGGATGGATGTAGGGGTGGATGGATGGATGGATGTAGGGGTGGATGGATGGATGTAGGGGTGGATGGATGGATGGATGGATGGATGGATGTAGGGGTGGATGGATGGATGGATGGATGGATGTAGGGGTGGATGGTTTGATGATGGGGTGTGTGGATGGATGGATGGACGGTTGGATGTAGGGATGGATGGATGTAGGGATGGATGGATGGTTGGATGGATGTAGGGATGGATGGATGTAGGGGTGGATGGATGGATGGTTGAATGTAGGGTTGGATGGATGGGTGGATGGATGTATGGTTGGATGGATGGATGGATGGATGGATGGATGGATGGATGGATTGTTAGATGTAGGGATGGATGTATGGGTGGATGGATGGATGGATGAAGGATTGAGGAAAGGATGGTTGGATGGATGGAGGGATGCAGGGTTGGATGGATGGATGGTTAGATGTAGGGATGGATGGATGGATGGATAAATGGATGGATGGTTGGATGGATGAAGGATTGGGGAAAGGATGGTTGGATGGATGTAGGGGTGGATGGATGGGTGGTTGGATGTAGGGGTGGATGTTTGATGTAGGGGTGTGTGGATGGATGGATGGATGGGTAAATGGATGGATGTAGGTGTGGATGGATGGATGGATGGATGGATGGATGGATGGATGGATGGATGGATGGATGAAAGATTGGGGAAAGGATGGTTGGATGGATGTAGGGGTGGATGGATGGATGGATGGATGTAGGGGTGGATGGATGGGTGGTTGGATGTAGGGGTGGATGTTTGATGTAGGGGTGTGTGGATGAATGGATGGATGGATGGATGGGTAAATGGATGGATGTAGGTGTGGATGGATGGATGGATGGATGGATGGATGGATGGATGGATGGATGAAAGATTGGGGAAAGGATGGTTGGATGGATGTAGGGGTGGATGGATGGATGGATGGATGGATGGATGTAGGGGTGGATGGTTTGATGATGGGGTGTGTGGATGGATGGATGGATGGATGGATGGATGGATGGATGGATGGATGGATGGGTGGATGGATGGATGTAGGGGTGGATGGATGGATGTAGGGGTGGATGGATGGATGTAGGGGTGGATGGATGGATGGTTGGATGTAGGGATGGATGGATGTAGGGATGGATGGATGGATGGATGGATGGATTGATCGATGGATGTAGGGGTGGATGGATGGATGTAGGGATGGATGGATGGATTGTTGAATGTAGGGTTGGATGGATGGGTGGTTGGATGTATGGTTGGATGGATGGATTGTTGGATGTAGGGATGGATGTATGGGTGGATGGATGGATCGATAGATGGTTGGATGGATGGATGAAGGATTGGGGAAAGGATGGTTGGATGGATGGAGGGATGCAGGGTTGGATGGATGGATGGTTAGATGGATGGATAGATGGATGGATGGATGGATGGATGGATGGATGGATGGATGGATGGATGGATGGATGGATGGATGGATGGATGGACGTACGGGTGGGTGGTTTGATGGATGGGTGATTGGATGTAGGGGTGGATGGATGATGGATGGATGGATGGATGGATGGATGGATGTAGGGGTGGATGGTTTGATGTAGGGGTGTGTGGATGGATGGATGGATGGATGGATGGATGGATGGATGGATGGATGGATGGATGGATGGATGGATAAATGGTTTGATGTACGGGTGGGTGGTTTGATGGATGGGTGACTGGATGTAGGGGTGGATGGATGGATGGATATAGGGGTGGATGGATGGCTGGATGGATGGATAAATTGATGGAGGTAGGTGTGAATGGATGGATGAAGGATTGGGGAAAGGATGGATGGATGGATGGATGGATGGATGGATGGATGGATGGATGGATGGATGGATGGATGGAGGGAGAGATGTAGGGTTGAATGGATGGATGGTTGGATGTAGGGATGGATGGATGGATAAATGGATGGATGTAGGTGTGGATGGATGGATGGATGGATGGATGGATGGATGGATGGATGGATGGATGGATGGATGGATGGATAAATGGATGGATGTAGGTGTGGATGGATGGATGGATGGATGGATGGAGAGCTCTTCAAATAGTAATATTAGCAATTCTACTGTCATTTAAAATTATTTTCATTTCTCTGTCAGTTTTAATTGGCCTTGTTAAACTGGATTTCTTACTTGTCAAGCATTCTAAAGCGTTTCCCATAAACAAACAGAAGCTCCCTGTTATACCGGTTCATTTCTACAGAAACACTGGTACCTAAAGGGAACAAAAAAGACCTGCAGCTGTTTTAAAGAAAAGCTTATAGAAGGAAATTGAGCCAAACCTATTTTTAATTATCATTATTTTTTTTTTTTTTTTGCAAAAATATACCTAGAAACAACATCTATTATAAGGACATGATTGGTTCTTACAATTGAGTAGAAGCTCATGATGAGGAGATTTGTGGTAGGTAAGGTACAACTAGGGTTTATTTAAATCATAAATGTAAAATATCAAAAATGTATAGTTTCTTACTTTAAATGCATTAACCCCTGATGTTTACATTTATAAAAATGGAAATTTGTGTTCAAGGAAGGGATGCTGGCTGTTTTGTTTGTGTGCATTATAAACATAGTGAATATTTATCAGACCAGTGATAAGTTTCAGATATAACTTTAGCCTTAACAAATCCTTTACTACCAATACATTTATGAAAAGATGCTTTACCATATTTTTAAGTCTTGAAGAGTTTTATATTCTTCACAATCAGAAGAAATGTAAAAGGAAAAAATTAAGTTAACATCACACTGATTTCAAATCAACCAATCAGAAAGTAAGCCTGAACAGTCCGGTACTGTGTACCAGTAAAATATTTAGGGTTGGCACACAGTTCAAGGAAGGGATGCTGGCTGTTTTGTTTCAACAAGCACAGTTACCAACTGTTTGCTTGTTGACACAAATTAGCACCCATTTACCAACTTGATGAGACGAATGTGCCATTGGTAAATCACATACATTAACTCAATATGTGACTGAAGCACACTCAGCTCTGGTAAACTCTGCTCCGCCAGCTATTCTCAGTAATCCATCTTTGCGCTCCGCATGCTCAATTCAATTCAATTCAATTCAGTTTATTTATATAGCGCCAAATTCACATCACATGTCATTTCAAGGCACTTTACAGTTCAACCAGTTCATACAGTCAAATTGATACAAGGTTTTCTATCTAAGGAAAACCAGCTGATTGCTTTGACTCATTAACTCAAATACAATCCCTCACACTAAGCATGCTTGTAGCGACAGTGGAGAGGAAAAACTCCCTTTTAACAGGAAGAAACCTCCAGCAGAACCAGGCTCAGTGTGAGCGGCCATCTGCCGAGGCCGACTGGGGTTCAAGGAGACGGAAGCAGACCCTTATCTGCACCCGAGCCCCACCCTGATCCGCTCAGCAGCTAATTGCACGGCCGACTCTGTTCTTACTACTATATTTAGTTGATAAACACCATCTGCTTAGAGCAAAAAAGGTTGTTTTTTTTAGCCCTGGGAATTTTATTACTTCCAGATCACAAGATGTGATGCAAAACCTTCTTTTATTTCTACCATATAACCAGAGCAAATATTTTGTTGGTTAGTCGTTACAATTTTTTGATAAAGCCCCCGATGAAAAGACACATAGATGTTCTTTGACTATGTCTCTCTTATAGTTCCTGCTTATTTCTATTCAAATACGATGTAAATGAGAGAGAGAGAGGCCAATAAACATTTCCTATAGAATACTGGTAAGAATTTACTTTCATTCCTGCTTTCTAATGATTAAGGTTCTAATTAGTGTTGAGCCGATGCCATTTTTTGGCCTTGATACCGATACACAATACCTGGCTGTGCAGCACTGGCCGATAAAATACCAATATCATCTGTTTGAAATTGATGTGTGTGTGTATATATGAAGAACTGCAAACTACTTGGATGTAAAATAATTGCCATCATGGCTTGTCAAGCTGCTGCCTACCTTTGTGAAGCAGGAAAAAGACTAATACAAAGTGGATCCAGTAGAACTTTTTATTGCCTACCTGGAATGGGCAACAATTGTTGAATAAACTTTTGGCTCACAAAACGGTGCCCTATTTGTTGGTACTCGCCAATACCGATACCACCATTTTAATGCTGTATCAGGGCCCCGCCCAATACTGGTATTGTTATCGTGCAACAATAGCTCTAATCCCATTTTGGACAAATGAACTCTTATGAAATTAGATAATGATCCTTAATTCAATAAATTTTTGGTCTCCTGCAGGTGTATTGAATGAGAATATATCATTTTTTAGATCATGTGTAAAGTGGGTAGATTATCGCCTATAAATTTATGCAAGTTTAGTATCAAAATTCCTTTTTCAGATTTAGGTACAAAGCGACCAACACGTCATAAGGAAGACCCGACGAAGAGTGGAAATAACCCACCCCCAGCATCAGCATGGTAACTGACGTAGTTGGTAGTTAAATTGTTAAAAAAGAAAAACAACCAGCTACACAGTAAAAAAAAAAAAAAAAAACCTACTTTGGTTGATTCTGTTTAATACAGATAAGAATGAACTACACCTAAGGCAGAAGACAGCTTCACTTATTTTTCTTTATCTGCAGGTATTCTTACCTTTCATCAGCAGAGCCAGTACAGCCGCCACACGTATCAGATGTTTGAAGGCCATCACTGTTAGTTTCTTCCAGCTCTAAGGCGCGGGTTTATATAGCCTGCATACAGCTTGTTATTACGTCCACAGAGCATCCTGCTCTACTACATTCCAACTCCTAAACTAGTATACTGTACTCTACTGTTTATGAACTGGTTTGTATTTTAAGACAGTTTGTTAAACTAATCACATATATCAGGGGAAATAAGGATCTTTTTATGTGTGGATTGCATGTATTGTTACCGATATCTGGTTAAAATGTGTCAGTAGCAACTCTAAAAATATCTTTGCTGAGAGAAGAGATTGTGGTGTGTTTAATAATTATTTTACCCGCTGTATTAAAAAAGTTACTGTATAACATGAAGTTATTGAGTAACTTTGTTATGAGAGTTTTCTTTCTGCAACACTTCTTTTTCTCCTACAATATATGTAGATATTTTTAACTTTGACCCTAAAAATTCTCCTTATTTAATACAAACGAATCAAATTGCATTTAAATCCACTGATTGATTCTAATAAGATACATTTTTATGTCATCAAATTGTATTTCAGGAGGTCGTTAATCATTTCAAAAACTTCTACTTGCCACAACAGACAATGACATTAAAATGTTCTTAGCTTGGTTCAGCAGTATCAGTTTTATTTGAATAGTTATCTTTCATTTTAATCATACTCTGCCTTTGGACAGTTTTTATTTCTGCGTTCTCATTTCTCTCTGAGGTTTGCTATAGCCCCCTGGCTAAAGTGTAGTTTGCCTCAATCAGAATGTGAGTGTGTGTGAATGGATGACTCAGTGCTGTGTAGAGAACTTAGGAGCCCACTGACTTGAAAAGGTGCTATATAAGTGCTGCTCATTTACCTATAGATGCATAGAAATAATAAAGGCTTGGGATGTTCATCATCTCTGAAAACAATGAGCTACTCCTGTAAGAGATAATACAGTTCATGACTACCCACTTTTAAACAATGTTTATATCTTCATATAAAGCATGGTGTCAGCAGTATTAATTTTAATTGAATAGTTATTTTTCATTTAACCTCTTTGACACTAGGCCTGTTTTCGAGAAATATGCTTGAAAATAACATGCCCAAAATGAATTGAATATATCTCAAGAACTACAGAGTTTATTTTAATTGTTTTGGTATAAAAATAAAGGCAAGACCCCAGAGAATATGTTACAGGTCTAAAAACCATCTTGGGGCGAGTGCTGAGGACCCAAATTTAGGTCCTCGTGTTATGAAAAGGTTAATACATAGTGTATCGTTGGACAGGATCCAGCAGCACCCTCACATTTCTTCATATTCCTTGAATGCTTGCGATGTTCATCTTCTTTGAAAACAATGAGCTATTCCTGTAAGACATGCTATGGTTTCAGGTACAGAATGCTTATGTGTGGGAAGGAACTACGTGCAAAAAAACACTGACACACATATACCAGTGAGGGAATTATACTAGTTGGAAAACATCCAGAGGGACATTTTGAGAGTCACTATCAAATAACAGCAGGAAAACAGGTTTCACTGTTTACCAAGAACAATAAATATAAAACAAATATGAAAAATGGAAGTGGTAGAAAAACATATGGGTTTCTTTTACCCCCACCTTAAACAGTAAAACATTAAACCAACAACCCCTCTCTTCAAATCAGGTTCCTCATGAATCTTTCAACATTAAGTATTTTTCGGAGCACATACTTTTTCACTTTTACTTGAGTAAAGAGGTCATGTATATACAACAGCTTCTGCTTGGGCCTAGCTGAATATTAACTGTGCAGCATTAGATTGGGACGTTTAAGTGGAAAAAACATGTTGGAAAGCTAAATGTAGACAGACTCACAAAGGTTGAGTGGTTTGACACTGGAATAAAATTTCTTTTTTGAAGCAGCCAGGGCCGGATTAAGAGTAAAGTGTCCAGGGGACCCATAGAACTGGTCCTGGCCCCTGTTATTGCCCCTGGACTAAAGACCAAATACTTAAAAATACTTAAAAAATTTAATGATGATATGTGCTGGAACAGTCATAGTGACTGATAGGTCCCTTGGACCCGTTTATGTTTTTTCGTTCCAGGTCTGTTTTAATAGGATTTGAAAATCAAGGTAATAGCTTCAGTGTTATGGAGATAGGATCACATTTTTCATCTGCTGAATCGTATTATTATTATTATTTTCATTAAAAATATAAATAGGTAATGACCCTGACTTATGAATATAAATTGACCTAATATTCCAAAGAATAGCTTGTTTGTTGCTTTCTTTGATGGTAAGTCATTTCTTTTACTTTTAAGTAAATATATATATTTTTTTACGTTTTTATTAGATCTAATTTTCATACCAAAAATAACCCATCTATTTTCAGGTGGAACAGCATAAAATTTAAATAAAACAGGTAATGTGGACATTTCAATTCATTCAGGTTCTGCAAGGCTTTCTCAATATAAATTTATAAACTATTAGTATGTTTTTGTTACATGCTCCCCAGTGCCACTATGAAACCCCACTGCCCCTCTGGCAATGTAGTCTAGAACCACGGCTGGTTTCTAGGACCCGCCTCCCTTCAAGTGCTTCCTCTCTTGTTTAAGTAGATCTCATTTGCTCTAGTTTTTTTCTACCATCTCTTACAAGAGAGGACAAAAGACAACAGGTGTGTGACACAACTGATAAATCCATTGTGAGGTTGTCGCTGCTGCAGCCAGCTGGGGTCCTTCCTGTTTTGGGCAAAAGGTAGCCTCCTCCAGATCTGTACCCAGCTTAGTTTTCACGTCACCTTCTGGATCATCATCTGCCTCTTTTTCCTCCTTCTATTTTGGGACATAAATACCCTGACACCAAAGTTCCCTCCAAGCTGCACACTTGCTCACTGCTGACATTTTGAGCACACAAGAAAATACACTCCTGTGTGAACTGCAGTCATACAACACAAGTGTCCCGCATGCGCAGTAGAGGACGGAATGTTGTCACAAACCAGCGTGCTCCATGTTTACGGAATTGTAGTGCCGGCGTGCATCTAGCGGTCTAAATAATGCTCTCGGCTTCATCAGCTGCCATGGTTGTTGTTTTTCTTGCCGCTTCTGCGTAGCAAGACGCAGAATAGTGACTTTTGTCGGGTATTAATGATGTTCAGGTTGGATGAATCCGACCTGGCACACACAGGTCGCATTTGAAAAGATCTGATTCGTATTGGATTCAGGACCACATAGCCAAGTGGCTAAAAAATATCGGATCTGTGTTGTTCAGACAACCATGAAAAGATCAGATCCAGGTCGAAATATGGGCCAAAAAAAATCGGATTTGGGTCACTTCAGGCTACAGTGTGAACGTAGCCTATGTCACTCTTGGCTAGTTTGTCATCATTACTTTGTTCCCTACTTATTGTGAGTGTTCCTGGTTTTCAGCTATTTTTTAGATTTTTTGTGGATTTATGTTTTGGATTTTTGCTTTTGTTGAACTTTTGGTTAATTAAACCTTCAAGTAACAACCTCAAGCTTTTGTGTCTGCATTTGGCTCCTTTCAAACCTCCTCTGTCACAATAAGAATTCTGCGCATCACGATACAACAGGGTCATAAAACACCTAGATGTCAAGCAGACCTCTGAGATGTTAACGTCTAAGATTTCAGCTGACTTTGGATTTCATCCAAGCCCTCATTCTTTACATTACTTAGCTAATGCTTGTCAACAAAGAATGTTTTTAATAAACTAGCACATTGTTTATGACCTGTTGGTTTCAGTCAAAGAACAATCTCATTTCGCAACCTGAAAGTCTCTAAACATATTTTTATTATGAACAAACTGATTCGTTTCAAAGGCTGAGAATTTCAAAACAGTGTAAACATTTTCCTATTTTTGATTGGTTACGGTAAAGTTACCCTTTGCAATTATTCAAAGGGTCAGTGACAAATGTGTTGCTCTCGGAAGCGGCCTGTGGGGCAGTTACAAGGTCGTATTCTTTAGATTGGATGACTCATGCATACACTAAAGCAAGGGGAAAGGTGGCCTAATTTTGAATGATTACATGTTTATGTGGTGTTTATTACGAGTTATCCAGCCATGCAGTCAGAATGTGCTGTGACAATGTCTTTGTTTTATTTAACCACCACCCATGTTTTCAAAATCCTAATTAGACCACTGAGAATGACCCATTAGGTAGAAACTAGTGTTTTCCAGTTTAGTATTTAATTTATATTAATTTTATTTTTACAATTTAGTATTTACAATTACCAAGGTAGCTGTAGCCTAATGCCAGTGGTGCATTCATGTAATGTCATAATAGTGATGAAACAGCAACGTAAAGAGTACATCACATTTATTCACCCATGCAAAAATAAAAAGGCAGTCATTCAGTGCTGCTTTGGATCCGAAATTGCTGATCCAACCACACACAAAGGAGTTATACGCCTCCAGACTCCTCTACACCTTCATTTTGTTAGCGGAATATTTGCAGGTGTGGTGGAGGTGGTCATTTGTAATGTCGACGGCCTCATACCAGGAAAGTCCCACAACAATTATTGAAACATGTTTCCTTAGTGTGTATGGATCATATTCAATATTTTTTATCCAATTTATCATCCTGAGACATTATTTTCTCAGTGTTGCCAAAGCAGTAGTTAGTAGCATTAAGAGATTAAAAACTGGTTCTGTATGTTCTGCCGTTGTTGGGGGTGATGCCGGTTTCATTACTGAAACAGGTGCGAATGGTCTTGAATGTGTACATGTAATTGCTCTAGGGGATGCATGTGTTCCTTTTAGTATGAGACATAGAGAGCATAAAGGGTCAGCAAGACAGTATTGATTTAATGTTGTGGAACTTTGATTAGCATGTACCTGATACAGACAAACTGTGCAGCTCTGTTCCAGATGTGGTGATCTGCATCAGATTCCAATCTCTATCGAGGTCAATACACTGTGTAAACAACTTTGTCAGAGCTGAAAAAGAAGGTACCTGAGCAAGATGTGTTTTAGGGAGTATTACTGCAAGTGAACACAGACTTCATTGAAACTTGCTTATTCACAAAACTATGATTGCTTATTACTCATGATATATATACTGTTATGGGGTTAAGTAAGCATTCAACACGGTAAATGAATAATTAAATGTTCTGTATATCTCTCCAGTACGAAAACTGAAATTTTGCTCACATCGATGCCCAGCGTTGCAGCATTGCAACATTTCCCTAAAAATTTATTAAAATGCAAACATTTGAAAAGTCTTTAATTTCCACATCAAAGGCTGACTAAAATATTCTTTTTTCAATATTTGAGTCTTACAGGGTTGCTGGGCAGGCTATACAGCATTCATGGAGCTGCATTTTCGCAGCTGGGAGACCAAATGGCCCAATAAGTGCAAATAAAAGGTTGAGCAATTAGAATGCTAATCGAGGTGTTTATACGGACTAGCTGACCTAAATTCAATTCAATTCAATTTATTGATGTACCGTAAATTCACAACGCATGTAAGCTCAAGGCACTTTACAGTTCACCAGATCATACAGTCAAATTGATTCAAAGTTTTCTATCTAAAGAAAACCAGTTGATTGCATCGACTCATTGACTCTTCAGCAATTCCTCACACTATGAATGCTTGTAGCAACAGTGGAGAGGAAAAACTCCCTTTTAACAGGAAAAAACCTCCAGCAAAACCAGGCTCTGTCATGTTGGCTTTCAGCGATCTAACCCACATGCAGAACACTCAGAGGCAGGGAAAAAGTTCACAAGTTTATTGAAGATAAATCACAATAAAGAACAATGATTTCTGGGGATAACTGGGTCCGGGTCTGGTCACGACTGGTTTTCACTGCAGAGAGGGACAGATTGGTTAGCAGTCTTTCAGTGAACTTGCAGGTTGGGTGTTTGCAGGTCTATACCTGATCAGAGATGAGCAGAGCGGTAGAAGGGAGGAACCAGGAGGGTCCAGAGGCCGAAGGCAGGCAGAGGGCTAGGCAGAGGCAGGGCAGAGCAGCTAATCTTACTGAGCAGGTTCAGAGCTTCTCCCTCAGCTCTTGCTGAGAGCGGGCAGGCAGGTTTCAGACTGAGTTGGATTTCCAGGGCTCTACTGAGAACAGACAGCTTGGTTTCACGCTTGAGAAACCCTTCCAGGTCTTCAGGTTTCCAGGCAGGTTCTTCCTGAGAAGCAGAGAGGACAAAAAGCAGATTAGGTTGAGGTTCAGGCTTCAGGGGAGTCAGAGATTCAGACAGGCAGGTTGGCTCAGGCTTGCTAACCATAACTGGCAAACACTCTGGCGTCGGATTGTTGCTCTGCCCCTCCTTAAATGCTGGTCTCCAGATGAGCTCATGAGCCGCAGGTGTGGTGGTCAGCTTCAGCTCCAGGAGACCTAGAACGCCCTCTGCTGGAGAAAGGTGGACAGACCTCCAGATCCCAACAGGCTCAGTGTCAGCAGCCATCTGCTAAGGGCCGACTGAAGTTCAAGGAGACAGAAGCAGAGATACAAAAGGCAACTGTAAAAGGCGGCCCCGTCCAGGAAACACACAGCCAGGCAGACGAGCTCCAAACCCCGGTAAACTACCATGTCAGACGATGAAGAGAGTACATTCAGCCAGTCAGTTGGAGAAACAGGACTACACTAGAAAACAGGCCGATCTCCAACATCTATGAGCAAAGGTGTTGATGGCAGCAGAGCTGATATTTCTCTCCAGGATGGAGTCACAGCCAAACAGGAACAGACGAGGCGAAGCTACTATGAGAAAAAGCAGAGAGAGCAGAACGTTAGAGATTGAAGTAACAGATTCTGCGGAGTGGTAGAATAGAGATAGAATGAAGCAGAATGATGAAAAGGAAAGCTTTTTTAAAGCAGCACTGAATACCTGCAATAATCTTTTCAAAGGGTGATGGCATCAAGATTATACATATTGTGTATTATGTGAGAGAAGCGCCATCACCTGGTCAGACCCTGTAATTCAGTGAAAGGGGGGAGTCAGAGTAAACCGATATGCATGCCCAGGAGAAGGAGGGGGTCACTCCAGTGGCTGGAAGTTGGAGGGGATTTTGCTGGGAGTTGCAGGGAAGTCTGCTGCTATTCGGCTGGTGTTGGACTGGGAAGGGCCATTTTGAATGGCTGCTACTGTACGCCTGTAGCTGGCATGTCAGTTCCCAGGGGACACTGGTTATTTATTCTTATTTCATCAAAAGAAAGAACAATCAGAGAGCTCTATGTGAGATCCAGCTAGTATTGAAATAAACTAAAAAAAAACTGTGGATAGAAAGTTCAGAAAGGAGCTTCAGCACTGTGTTCCTGCTTAGACCTCTTCCAATCGTAAGGGTAAGACATGCATTCAGATGACACCTTGACTTGGTTATTCTTTGTCACTACACAAAATGTGGAGTGTTTGGGTCTGTCTGAATTCCTCAAATTAGAGTTTCGCCAGAAACATTTTATACATTTATAGGTTATATCAGAGAGATGGAAAGTATTAAACTAAGATTTTTTCAAAATGCCGTGTCATGTTGGTGAACTCATGATAACCATCTACTTCAAATGGTTTTCAGATCAAATTATTTTTATTTTTACTTCTGTAATAATGCAATCAGCAGGTGACACAGCATTTAGAGCGCTTGTGATTTATCTGCCAGGTCTTGGCTTTAACTGGTCCTTTAATTCTGCTGCTCAGCTCTCAGTCAGCAGAACCTTGATTTCATCATTCATTGTTCAGTTTTGTCATTTCATCAGAGAGAAAGATGTGCACAGAGAGAAAGATATACACAAAAATAGCCATTTTTAACCAAATGTTTTATTTTTCTGCAAAAAATAATTTCATCACCGCAACAGTGATGCAAATTTCAAAGTAAATTTTGATTGTGATTTTTATATATATATATATATATATATATATATATATATATATATATATATATATATATATATATATATATATATATATATATAAAATATAAACCTGGGCCTAAATACAGCTGATGTCTTTTTTTGGTATGATATTTTTTATCATTGGATTTTCATTCCTAACTACACATTTCTAATCGTTAGGAGCCTCATTAGAAACATGGTATAATCCAAGGCTGACAGTTAAGCACAGAGAATTAGATCACTTTTAAAGAATATAAAGGAGCTTTTATTAAATTTGTAGACCTGCCTGCAACCCAAGATTGTTCCAGATGACACTGATAGTTTTGTTTCCAATGACACTGTTAGATCTGTTTCGTTTCTGATGCCTCTGCTGTCAGTTATCTTCCCAGTAGACACACCTGACAGACTAGTAATTCATTTGTACCATTCTTAATCAGATGTAATTATCCAGGTTTAGACCGGTTTCGCAGAGAAGAACACTTGGTTTTAATGGATAACAGGTACTGAAAGAAGCAAAAACCACACAGACTTGCATGTTCCACCGGTTGTACAAAGCTTTTAACCAGCTCTGCACCTCTGTTGTATAACACAGACTGTATAGAATTTGCAAAGAGCTTTCTCTCTTGAAATGCTTTTTGCCTCCAGCAACACCAGCACTCCCCCTTTCTACTCTACTTCCAGGTACAGTAATAAAACTTGTCTGACAGCTTTTCATAATCAGAAGTAGGTTTGTGATTACAAGGAATTTGACTTGGTGTTGATGGTGCAGACAATGTTACATTCTGGGATAATGTCAGCTCGCCTCTCTATGCTCAACCTGATCTATTCTGGTACTGTAGTACAAAAATACTTAATAATTCTGCCTGCCACCACACTGGTCAGGTACTTGTATACTGGTAAGACTTGGTAAGACTGGTAAGACTTGCACCCCCTCCTCAGTAGCCATTACAGGGGGGCTGCTGATTACCAATTTATTCAAATAAGGGATGTGAAGGTAAGAAATTACAGTATACCTAAAACAAGGAGAGT
Source organism: Cyprinodon diabolis (assembly GCA_030533445.1). Taxonomy (NCBI): domain Eukaryota; kingdom Metazoa; phylum Chordata; class Actinopteri; order Cyprinodontiformes; family Cyprinodontidae; genus Cyprinodon; species Cyprinodon diabolis. Next base: position 41,787,265 of record CM060067.1, on the reverse strand, counting down.
GGGTCCTGAGGGCAGAGTTTCAGAACAAGCACTATAGGGGTTCCTCAGGGAGTTTCAAATAGCTGACAGTTTCAATAAAATTTTCCTCACTCCTAATGAAAATGTTGACCACATAATTTAAGTACATTTTACATACCCTCGAAAGCTTGACGAGAAATGCAGGAGATGAATTCGCTCTCAATCTGCAGGTTTACTAGTGGTTCCTAGAATTTCTAAAAGTAGAATGGGAGGCAGATCTTTTAGTTATCAGGCTCCTCTCCTGTGGAACCAACTACCAGTTTTAGTCCATGAGGCAGACATCCTGTCTACTTTTAAGACTAGGCTTAAAACTTTCCTTTTTGATAAAGCTTATAGTTAGGGTGGCTCAGGTTATCCTGATCTATCTCTATAGTTATGCTGCTATAGACTTAGACTACTGGAGGACATAGGGACCCTATTTCATCATTCTGCTTCATTCTATCTCTATTCTCCCACTCTGCAGAATCTGTTTGTTCAACCTCTGACGTTCTGCTCTCTCTGCTTTTCCTCAGAGTAGCTTTTCGTCGTCTGTTCCTGTTTGGCTGTGACTCCATCCTGGAGAGTAACATCAGCTGTGCTGCTTCCATCAACACCCTTGTTTATAGATGTTGGAGATTGGCCTGTTTTCCATTGTAGTCCTTTTTCTCTGACTGGGTGGATGTGCTCTCTTCGTCCTCTGGCATGGGAGCTGGCTCGGAGCTTGTCTGCCTGGCTGTGTGTTTCCTGGACGGGGCCTCCTTTTACAGCTGCTTTTTGTATCTCTGCTTCTGTCTCCTTGAACCCCAGTCGGCCTCAGCAGATGGCCGCTCACACTGAGCCTGGTTCTGCTGGAGGTTTCTTCCTGTTAAAAGGGAGTTTTTTCCTCTCCACTGTCGCTACAAGCATGCTTAGTGTGAGGGATTATATTTGAGTCAATGAGTCAATGCAATCAACTGGTTTTCCTTAGATAGAAAACTTTGTATCAATTTGACTGTATGATCTGGTTGAACTGTAAAGTGCCTTGAGATGACATGTGTTGTAAATTTGGCGCTATATAAATAAACTGAATTGAAATTGAATTCAATTGTTTTGTGCAGGTGTTTGTTAACAGCACTAATAAAAGACTAGATGATGTCATTAGAAATGTTCAAGGATTAAAATTAAGCCTGGAATTCACCCAAGATAAAGTTGACACAGAAATGACAAAGCAAAAGGAAGTGGACGCAAAAATAAAGACACTTGAAATGGAAATACTGAAATCAAGGGAGGAGCTGGACAAGATGGGAACAAAGCTGGACTTTATTGAGAACCAGTCAACGAGGAATACCCTTGTTGTTGACAGCATTGCTGAAGAAAGAGGTGAAAGCTGGGACTCAACTGAGATGAAGATCCGAGATATGATTGAGAGTAAAATGGGATTGGATGGCCAAAAGATGGAAATTGAACATGCTCACAGAGTGGGTCAATATCAAGAAGGGGGGAAACCTAGGCAGATAATTGTCAGACTCCAGCGCAAATATGTACATAAATGAAGACTTTTCTGAGGCCGTGCTGAAAAGGAGAAAGAAACTTCTGCCTAAGCTGAAAGCTGCATGTGAAAGAGGAGACCACACCATCCTAAGATTTGACAAACTGATCATAAAGCCCAACACTGGAAAAGTTCAAATGCCAAGCTAAACGTATGTACAGATAACATCCAGCTGTGAGTGAGACTACATGTTCAATCAAATTTTTCGACTTAAAGGTCTTACTTTAGCTTATTTAAACATCTGCAGCTTAAGGAACAAAACTGACGACATAACTCGCATTTTGCAGGTAAATAATGTTCAAATTCTAACCTTGTCTGAAACACATCTTCATTCGTCATTTACAGACACAGAATTAATGGTTTTTGGTTACATATTATTTAGAAGAGATAGAAACAAATATGGAGGTGGCGTAGCATTTTATTTCATAGATGACATTCCAGTGAAAGTGAGAAATGATTTCATGTTGTACAGTATAGAAGCAATATGGGTACAAGTTCATTTACCACACTTAAAAACTTTACTAGCAGGTTGCTTATACAGGCCTCCGAATGCCAATTCTCAATATCTTGATGAGATTTATAATATGTTAGATGCAGCCTGCCACGAAAACAAAGAAATATTTATTTTAGGGGACTTAAATATAGATTGGTATTCACCAAATTGCCCAATGCAAAAAAAAACTTAGCTCTATGTCCACATTATGTGGCCCTAAACAGATCATAACTCAGCCAACTAGAGTCTGCACGACTACACTTGGTAAATCTTCTACTTGCATAGACCATATATTCACAATTTATGGAAATATTAATGAAAATTGGTGATAAACATGACCCGTTGAGGAAAAGTACAGTTAGGAATATAAGTGCACCATGGCTGGATGATGAATTGAAGGAATTGATGCGTATTAGGGATAGTTCAGGTGAATCAGTAGATAAAGAACACTACAAAGGTTTAAGAATTAATGTAGTTAAGCAAATAAAAAAAATGAAAGAAGAATACTTTAAAAACAAGATTAAGGAAGCAAAAAACTCAAGTAATAGGTTATGGAGCACTTGAAATTGTGAGTGAAATTATGGGTAAAAGCCTACATTCAGTTAAATCATATGTAGAACATAATGGGCTTTTTATTACCAAACCACAAAAAAACGCAAATTATTTTAATAATTATTTTACCAGCAAAGTTGAGAATTTAAGAGCTACTATGACTCCTGTTGATAGTGGGTCTGTGTTATATAATGTAATCTTAAACAAAATTGTGAACAAAAATAATTGTTCTTTTACATTCCATCAAGTGGATACAGTTTCTGTTGAAAATATTCTAAAATCTTTACCAGATAGAAAATCATCAGGCATTGATTATTTAGATTTAAGATTGTTCAGATTACCTGCTAAAACTGTGTCCCGTCCAATTTCTCATATATTCAACCAGAGCTTTACACACTCCATATTTCCAGGTAAATGGAAGGAGTTCAAAATTACACCATAACCTAAAAATAAAAAAGCTGCTTTTACAGGACCAAACTGTCGACCTATTAGTGTACTTCCTCTAATGAGCAAGATTATGGAAAAAATTGCATTCCAACAGATGCAAAAATATTTCACCACCAATGGGCTCATTACTAATTTTAGAGAGGGTTATTCCACATGCACTGCTTTAACTCACATGACAGACTGGAAGAAATAGACACGAACAGGTTAGTAGGGGCAGTAATGTTAGATTTCAGTGCTGCTTTCGATCTGATTGACCATGCAATATTGTTGAAAAAACTAGAATGCTATGGATTTTCTCCCTCTGCTCTGTCATGGATGGGCAGCTACCTCTCAGAGAGGACGCAGAGAGTATTTTTCAATGATGAATACTTGTCCAGTAAAACACTTCATTGCGGATTACCACAAGGAACCTGCCTTTCTCCCCTCTTGTACTCTGTTTTTACAAATGATCTGCCCTGCACACTGGAGAATACAACTATAGTTATGTATGTAGATGACTCCACATTGTATTGTGCAGCACAAACATCTGACCATGTGTCAAATTTACTTAATTATGATTTAGAAAAAGTGAACAGGTTGGTTAAAGAAAATAAATTGGAATTAAATATAGAAAAGAAAAACACTTTTAGAAGTAATCATAAATTAAAAAATGAAACCTCACTATGTTTGTTAGTCAACGGGCTAAAACTGAAGCAAGTAAAGGAAACTAAATTATTGGGAGTCATCTCACACCTGTCTTGGGCTGCTCATATAGATGATATTGTGACTAAAATGGGTAAAGGCATTATGATGGTGAAGAAATGTGTTTCATTCATACCCGCTGCTATTGCTAAACAGGTTGTACAGTCTCTTGTCCTGAGTTATCTGGAGTATTGCTCGGTGATATGATCATCTGTTTCACGGAGTGAGCTTCACAAGCTTCAACTGGCACAAAACAGGGCGGCTAGAGTGGTCCCTCAGTGCTCACAAAGAACAAATGTGGCTTCAATGCATATGTGGCGAGATTAGATTGAAATCGGGAAATTATAAATTTCTAAACCCAAATAAAATTGCTCTGCAACGCCACCTTGGGAATTTCACCCAAAGAATATTACTCCCCTTTTTGATAGGACACACAAGTTCGCTCATGCATAGATCAAGACATCTGAGACAATTTTAAAATGTACAAACAACTTTTTTTATTGGAGGCTTCTTAAAATATTCTTCTTAAAACCAATTCGTTATAACACTAAAGAGAAAAAAAAAGAAAAGTAACTACAGTAGCTGAGGTTACCGGCGGAAGGGGGCCGCCATAGGACGGGATCCACCTAAACACAGCAAACCAAACCCCTGTAAAGCACCAGACGCAGTGAGAAGACCCAAACTCAGGAATCACGGCACACAAAAAAAAGAAGACACCGTCACCACATCAACACCGCCGCCGGGCCTCAGCACTGTCAGCAGAGAGAGAGAGAGAGAGAGAGAGAGAGAGAGAGAGAGAAAAACAATACAATACAGACAACAAGCCAAAATGAACAAAAAGAAAACAGTATCAGCCTAAATATATAAATAGTTACACTACACCAAAAGGCTGGGGCAAAAAGAAAAACAAATTAAAATATCCGAATCCGGTGCGACCCTCTGGCCACGCAACAATAGGAGGTGAATGGAGCGCGCCGGTGCCGCACGCCACCGCCGCACGCCAAGCACCACTTCAACTAGGGCGTGTAGCCGCCACCACAATCCGAGGTGGATGATGCGCAGAATCCGGAATATCAACAGAGCAGCAATGGTAATATGGGGAGACCTGTGAAAGTTTATTAGTCACTATTTAACAAAACTGCAACAAATTGGCGCTAACAATGAGCGTTACTTCTTACCTCCCAATCCAGACAAACTCATGTATGCGCACACACACACCAGCCGACGACGACGAGGAGAGCCGCACAATAGCGTTTTGCCTATGATCACACCTGATTTAGATCTTCTGTTAACAAGCAGCAATAGTGCAAAGAGAGGGGAGACCTACCAGCAAGATCAGAGCAGCATGCACCTAATGCTATGCCCTTCGACTGTCAGTCCCTGAGACGCGAGTCACAGCCAAAGCTTGAGGAGGACGTGTCTCCGATTGGGCGCAGCGGCTTCTTATATACCACGCCCACTCTGCCCAACCTGAACCTCACACCTGAAAGCTATTTGTATAGCAATACATATATTTCTATACCACTACATTCTACCCCCCCTTCTTGCATCGTCGACCCGACGATGGCTGATTCGAAACTACTAAAATCAGTTCCAAGGTCTAAACAACGCTGACTGAGTTGACAAAGATGCAGAAGAGCCCCCAGGATGAACGTCCCCTGCTGGCCGTGGGAGACGGTGCATATTAGTATGTTGACCAGCAGTTGGACGTCTGGAGCGACGTAGGGCCACTGGGTCAGCATAGCTGGTAGATGGAACAGCCAAAGATGTAGAGGGTTCAATAGATGCAGCAGGTTCAGAAGGTGGCCCAAGGTCCTGAGGTGGAGTTTGAGGCAGCAACCCACCAGAAGGTAAGGCAGAAGCAACCACTAGGGGTTGCTGTTCACAAACAAACAGATCATAATCAAAGGGGCCACTATCTTCAGACAGTCCCTTTTCCACCGGAGGCGTGTTATGGGGAGAAATGCGATCAGGAGGGACAACACCAACCACAGGTTTTAACATGGTACGGTGCACCTGTCTTACTTTAGTTTGGTCATCCAGAGGCACAATGGTGTAAACAGAGCCGCCCTCCTTTGGTGCCCTCAATACCTTGTACTTCACAGAGCTCCATCGGTCCCTTGTCTTATAAGGCCCCCCAGCAGTGAAGTCACGCAAAAACACGAGTTGCCCTTCCTTTAGTGGCTGATGTTTCACCTGAGTATCATGAGTCTGCCTTCGACGATCTGCAGCATGTTTCAGGTGCTCCCTAGCCCCATCAAAGGCTACCTGCAACCAAGCTTGATGTTCTTGAACCCACTCATGGACAGAACCACCAACTGGACTCTCGACTCTACCCAAAAGAAAATCCAGGGGCAATCTAGGTTCCTGCCCAAACATTAAGAGAAAGGGTGACTCTCCAGTAGACTGGTGAGGAGTTGTATTATAACAATAGAGAACCTGGGGCAAACAGGCATGCCAATCCCTTTTTCGGGACACAGGCAGTGTTCTTAACAGATTGTGCAGCGTCCGATTGAAGCGCTCACATTGGCCATTTCCTTCTGGATGGTAAGGAGTGGTGCGTGATTTTGCTATGCCGTACAAAGCTGCTGGATAAGCAAGCTCTCAAAGTTACGACCCTGATCGGAGTGCAACCGAGCAGGAACACCAAACTTGTAAAACCATTCAGACACCAAAACCTTAGCCACAGTGGCCGCTCGCTGATCCCGTGTAGGGACAGCCACAGTATACTTACTAAAAACATCCGTCAAGACCAAAACATTTTCCAACCCATTATGGGTGGGCTCTAAGGTGGTATAATCAATGGCCAAAATTTCATTAGGACGTGATGCCAGTAAATGTCCCATATAGCCATAAGCTTTAGGGTGAACATCCTTTGCCACTTGGCATCTCTCACAAGCCCGGCACCACTGAGCCACATCAGAGGCCATATGAGGCCAATAACACCAGGACCGTAAGAGCGCCAACGTTCGCTCCACTCCCTGGTGGCCATGCTCTTCATGGACTTTAGTCAGAACATCCTTAATTAGCACACTTGGCAGCACCAACTGAAACACAGCATCACCACCATCTGACCTAAATACCTTTCGATAGAGAACTCCATCTCTCGACAAACCGGTCCCACTGTCGCAGCAGAACCAAAGTGGATGGGGACAGCTGGGCTCGCTCCTCTCGATTGGGGTGCTGTCCTTTCCTCCAGAACACCAGCAAGTCCTGTAAAAATGGATCAGCATGCTGCAAAGCACAAAGTTCAGCCGTAGTATGCTGTGGCAAAACTACAACTGCCGCCTGGGTTGCCTCAACCCTTTCAAACCCCAAAGCATCCTGCAATGCTTTAGGCAGAGCTGTACCTAGGAGCATTGCTTTCACATCTGGCGGATCAGGTGAGTGCTGACGAGAAAGTGCATCAGCATTGGTATTGCACCGCCCTGACCGATACTTTATCTCAAAATCAAAAGAGGCTAGCTGGGCAGCCCACCGCTGTTCAGTGGCAGCCAATTTAGCAGTGGACAAATGGCTGAGAGGGTTGTTATCAGTATATACAATACATTTGTTTCCCAACAGATACTCTCTAAACTTGTCAGTCATGGCCCACTTGAGGGCCAGAAACTCAAGCTTCATGGAGCTGTAATTTGCCATATTTCGCTCTGTGGGTCTCAAGCCTCGACTAGCATAAGCAATCGGTCTCACTTTGCCGACCTGCATTTGTGAGAGGACTGCTCCTAGGCCACCATGGCTGGCACCAACCTCCAAGATAAAGGGTTGAGTGAAATCTGCATAGGCTAGCACTGGCGTTGTTGTTAGCTTAGCCTTCAAGGTTTCAAAACTCTTTTGACATTCATCAGTCCAGCATGCAACAAGTCCACGATCAGGTTTCTTACCGGTACCACCACACTGAGCCACCGCTTTATGCAATGGAGCTGCCAATTTTGCGAAACCTTCCACAAAACGACGGTAATAACTGGCAAAACCAAGGAATGACCGAAGTTCTGAGGCCTTAGTGGGAGTTGGCCAATTGGCTACAACTTCAGTTTTACTAGGATCTGTAGCAACCCCCTCACCAGAGATCACATGTCCCAAATAACGTACCTCTTTTTGAAAGAAGGAACATTTACTGAGCTTTGCTTTAAGCCCCTGTTGTTGAAGTCGGCCCAGCACCACTTTCAAGCGCTCCAGATGTTGATCCACACTTGAAGAGAAAACAACAATGTCATCAAGATATAACAGGACAGACTGGTAATGTTGGTCCCCAAAAATCCGCTGCATTAGCCGTTGGAAAGTGCTAGGCGCATTACAAAGCCCGAAAGGCATTCGGTTCCATTCAAACAGCCCAAAGGGAGTACAGCAGGCAGTTTTTGGACGGTCTGCCTCCGCAACTGGAACCTGATTATTTCCGCTAGCGAGATCGAGGGTAGAAAACCAGCATGCACCAGACAAGGCATCCAACGATTCTTCTATTCGTGGAAGGGGGAAAGAGTCTTTCCGGGTCTTACTATTTAGTCTCCTATAGTCAACACACATACGAAAACTCCCATCTTTCTTCCTCACTAAGACTATGGGAGATGCATATGGGCTGCTACTTTCTCTAATGATCTGTGAAGCAAGCAACTGATTTATATGGTCCTTCACCACCTCATAATCTGAAGGCGGAATACGCCGATAGCGTTGTTTAACTGGAACATCGTCGACCAGAGGAATGTCATGGGCTATCACATTGGTACAGCCCAGGTCACCATCATGAGAGGAGAAAACTGTCATATACTGATTGAGCAATGACCTTAACTGACCCTGTCCTTCCACAGACAAAGAGGACAAATCCAGGTCCTCCACCTGCTGTTGCACATTAACTGAGGCCGTCTGGCACCCCATCGTTGCTACCTTTGCTGGGACTTCAGTAATTCCTGCAGGGAGACTAACAACATTGACAACATTTAAGGTGCCAACAACGGTGCGGGGGTATACCACCACTTCTGTCGTACCAACATTGATAATGGGCACATAAGCTGTACCCCTGATTACCTGAACCAAGGCAGGGGAAGCAAGCAAACCAGAAGGCAATCCAGACTCTAAAGGCTCAAACAAAACAGTAGAACCTGAGTACACATCCGAACATGTGGTAGCCACAATTTTCATGACTCCACCAGGAATCCGACAGCCCTTTTTACCCCTGACCTTAACCCTTCCAGGACTACCTCGAGGCTCTCGTGAGTTGGCAGACTGGCACTGCTGCAGGGCCTGCATGACTGACTGAGGGGCCCCGGAAACACCAGCCACAGAAGACCAAGCCACACCATGTCGCCCAAACAGTTCGCGGTAACACCTCCTGATCACATTCATCCCCAAAACACCTGGGACCCTAGCTGGGACCTCACCCCCAGGGTCCTGCACAACCAAAACACCACAGTGGGGAATCAATTTACCACAGAGGTGTACATCAAGTTCCAAATAGCCAATATAAGGAATCTTAAGACCATTGGCAGCTCTAAGCTCCAACCAATGACACGACTGGAGCTGCTCAGAACCCCAAGACTCCATATGCTGACGAAAAAAGCTTTCAGAAACCGTGGACACCATCGAACCAGTATCCACCAAACATGGGACTGTCACCCCACCCATGACTACATCTGCATGAGGGCAATCTGAAATCAACTTAGAAGCGCCCGAACTCCCAATAGTGGCTAGTGAGCCAATAGCATCCCCACCCAAACTGTGGCTCAGCAGTTCGGTGGGAACTAGTTTTCCGCCGCAGAAACAGGACGGGACTGGGCAGCTGAATTTGGCGGACATAGGGTTCGACGGGGGACACGCACCCCATCACACTCTCGTGCGAAATGACCTGGCTGGTTACACCGCCTGCAGATTACTGGACCATTGGTGCGTGGATGATTAGGGCGGTGGAAATTCTGCAACTGAGAAATGCCCTCACTAAGCTGCTGGAGCTGCTTTTGCTGACACTTTAGCATTTCTCTTATTTGACTCATCTCCGTTGCTGATGTTACAGAAGCTACCTGAGGACCACCATGTACCCCATACTGGACGCCATAAACTGAAGGAAGCGACTGGCTACGGTTCCTCCCACCATGAGGTACCCCTTCGCGTTCCCACTGGATTGCTGCGGCCCTAACCTCAAGTAAGGTGCTGTCAGGCCTTGTGCGTACCAGCTGCTTCAACTCGCGTCTCAGGGAACTGTCCAACACCTGTTCAACAAACTGATCTCTTAACAGTGTCTCAAAATTCAACATACCAGCAGGTGCACGCTGTTTTACCCGCTCCATAAGGCCCATTAATGCGAGGGAGAACTCCTGAAGACTCTCTCCCTCTTGTTGTCTTCTAGAAAAGAAGGCCTCTTGAAGAGCAACATAGGACTCAGAACAACCATACAACTCTTGTAGGATCTCCAATATTCTAGCAGGGTCCTCTCTCTCTGCACTAGAGCGATATTTTATTTCATTTCTAGCTTCTCCCTCCAGGTGATCAAACAGGAAAAACGCTTGGTCAGCTACAGACAGATGCCGGGCTCTCATACACAATCTTGCTTCCTCAGTCCACTCACTCAACCCTATACCTGTCCCTCCTCTAAAGATAGGACATTTCCTATCTCTAGGCACAAAAATCAGTCTCTCTGCTACAGGGAGACTAGGTGTAGGAGGGGCATTAGGCAATGCTGAAGAAGTGGATGGCTGAGCACTTAAGCTAGCCTGTCCTCGTCGCAACTGCTCATTGTCAGCTCTTAAGCTTGCTACCAGCTCTTTAAGTTCCTGAATTTCTTCTTCCATAATTATCACGAGCTTATTCTGCTTCTTGTGATTACTACAGTGCAGAATTACAACCCAAGGTTAACTGTTAACACCTCACCCACCGCTTTGATGCTCTGCACGAAACCACTGCTGCTCTGTTGACAGATTAGCCAATCTGCACAAACAAAAAAAAGAAAAACACAAATATTTAAAAACTACTTGTCCCAGATGTTCATAAAGAGCATGAGTCCTATCAGCAACGCCAAGAATGTGGCGTGATTAGATTGAAATCGGGAAATTATAAATTTCTAAACCCAAATAAAATTGCTCTGCAACGCCACCTTGGGAATTTCACCCAAAGAATATTACTCCCCTTTTTGATAGGACACACAAGTTCGCTCATGCATAGATCAAGACATCTGAGACAATTTTAAAATGTACAAACAACTTTTTTTATTGGAGGCTTCTTAAAATATTCTTCTTAAAACCAATTCGTTATAACACTAAAGAGAAAAAAAAAGAAAAGTAACTACAGTAGCTGAGGTTACCGGCGGAAGGGGGCCGCCATAGGACGGGATCCACCTAAACACAGCAAACCAAACCCCTGTAAAGCACCAGACGCAGTGAGAAGACCCAAACTCAGGAATCACGGCACACAAAAAAAAGAAGACACCGTCACCACATCAACACCGCCGCCGGGCCTCAGCACTGTCAGTAGAGAGAGAGAGAGAGAGAGAAAAACAATACAATACAGACAACAAGCCAAAATGAACAAAAAGAAAACAGTATCAGCCTAAATATATAAATAGTTACACTACACCAAAAGGCTGGGGCAAAAAGAAAAACAAATTAAAATATCCGAATCCGGTGCGACCCTCTGGCCACGCAACAATAGGAGGTGAATGGAGCGCGCCGGTGCCGCCCGCCACCGCCGCACGCCAAGCACCACTTCAACTAGGGCGTGTAGCCGCCACCACAATCCGAGGTGGATGATGCGCAGAATCCGGAATATCAACAGAGCAGCAATGGTAATATGGGGAGACCTGTGAAAGTTTATTAGTCACTATTTAACAAAACTGCAACAAATTGGCGCTAACAATGAGCGTTACTTCTTACCTCCCAATCCAGACAAACTCATGTATGCGCACACACACACCAGCCGACGACGACGAGGAGAGCCGCACAATAGCGTTTTGCCTATGATCACACCTGATTTAGATCTTCTGTTAACAAGCAGCAATAGTGCAAAGAGAGGGGAGACCTACCAGCAAGATCAGAGCAGCATGCACCTAATGCTATGCCCTTCGACTGTCAGTCCCTGAGACGCGAGTCACAGCCAAAGCTTGAGGAGGACGTGTCTCCGATTGGGCGCAGCGGCTTCTTATATACCACGCCCACTCTGCCCAACCTGAACCTCACACCTGAAAGCTATTTGTATAGCAATACATATATTTCTATACCACTACACATAGATGGCTTTCATGTTTAACAGTTACTTATAAACTTAAATTAAGACTTCTCCTATTTATATGGAATGTTTTCTTTAAAAAAACAGCCTTCACTTTTTGTTGAACATTTAGTCCTTCTTGAAAAAAGTCATAATTATTTAACAAGGCGGGCACTAGGTGGAGACATTAAACTCCCTCGACCCAGAACAAATTATCTAAAATCCACAGTGTATTATAGAGCCATATGTCACTGGAACCAACTGCCAATAACCATGCGAAGAGTCCAGAACAGAACAAGCTTCAAAAAGATACTCTCTTCAGAACTTCTGCAGATGAAATGATGAACTGACCTGTGTATATATGTTGTATATTTCTACTCTTTTTCATGTTACTATTATTTCCTAATGTGATTTTTTAAAGGTTTGTTTATAATTTAATGTAATTTCTTTATGTGAGGACCCCAGGAAAATTAGTGGCCATTTATTTGGCAGCTAATGGGATCCTAATAAAACTAAACTAAACTATCACTTTCCTTGGTGTGTTTGGGGTCATTGTCCAGTTGAAATATAAATGATGGTCCAACTAAAGGCAAACCGGATGGAATAGCATGCAGCTTCAAGATTCTGTGGTAGACATGCTGATTCAGTATGCCTTCAATTTTTAATAAATCCTCAACAGTGTCACCAGCAAACCCCCTTCCGCACCATCACACCTCCTCCTCTATGCTTCACGATGGGAACCAGGCATGTGTCCATCCGTTCACCTTTTCTGCATTACACAAAGAAACGATAGTTGGAACCAAAGATCTCAAATTTTGTCTCATCAGACCAAAGCACAGATTTCCACTGGTTTAATGTTCATTCCTTGTGTTCTTTAGTCTCTTCTGCTTGTTGCCTGTCCTTAGCAGTGGTTTCCTAGCAGCTATTTTACCATGAAGGCCTGATTCACACAGTAACCTCCTAAAAGTTGTTCTAGAGATGTCTCTGCTGCTAGAACTCTGAGTGGCATTGACCTGGTCTCTAATCTGAGCTGCTGTTAACCTGCGATTTCTGAGGCTGGTGACTCAGATTAACTTATCATCCGCCGCAGGCAGGACTCTTGGTCTTCCTTTCCTGGGGCGGTCCTCATGTGAGCCAGTTTCTTTGAGGTGCTTGATGGTTTTTGCGACTGCACTTGGAAACACTTTCAAAGTTCTCCAATTTTTCGTACTGACTGACCTTCATTTCTTAAAGTAATGATGGCTGCTCGTTTTTCATCACTTAGCTGCTTTTTTCTTGCTATAATACAAATTCTAACAGTCTATTCAGTAGAACTATCAGCTGTGTATCCACCTGACTTCTGCACAACACAACTGATGGTCCCAACATCATTTATAAGTCAAGAAATCACACTTATTGAACCTGACAGGGGACACCTGTGACATGAAAACCATTTTAGGGCACTAGCTCTGGAAGCTCATCAAGAGAATGCCAAGAGTGTGTGAAGCAGTAATCAAAGCAAAAGGTGGCTACTTTGAAGAACCTAGAATATAATAGACATTTTCAATTGTTTCACACTTTTTTGTTAAGTATATAATTCCACACATGTTAATTCATAGTTTTTAAGCCTTCAGTGTGAAACTACAAATTTCATAGACATGAAAATAAAGAAAATTCTTTGAATGAGAAGGTGTGTCCATACTTTTGTAATATATATATATATATATATATATATATATATATATATATATATATATATATATATATATATATATATATATATAATTATTAAATTTTTATTTTTTTACTTATTAACCATGCTTTAACAGAGTGATTAAAAAATAAACTAATAAAACAGGCTAGGATAACTGGATAAAAATGCTATAATCTGCTATAAAAGACTGGAAATAATGTGACCAAAGGGACATATATTAAATCAAGGCTCGTCCACTAAGTACCATTTCAGGTGTCGACAATCTTGTAATCAGTCAGTGGGCCTATATATAAAGCAACTGGTGCTAATAGTAAAGGCCTGTGAACTACTGAACCAATTTGACATAAGAGGCCAAAACTAGACAGCATGCTAGAATTATTTAATACAGTTTAGAGTTGTGACATCTGCTGGATTGCTGTGAGAACTACATCTGAACAGGTATCCTAATGTCCACATTAATTCATGCCAGAAGTAGTTTAATCCATAATAAGGGTGTTGCTAAAGATAATATGAAGAACTTAAATAAATCTGACTTGTTATATTGTAATATGAAGTGTAGAATTAATTTAGAGGAAAAGACAGAGTCAAATATTGGGCACCCGCCTTTCTGGAGACCGAAAAACATTTTTGCTGCCCGAAAACTTAAACATACCTCATTGTATTAAAACTAATAGCCAGTACTTGTTACCTAGAACATGCTGGTGCAGGCGCGGCGGTCGAGCGTCCAGCAGAGCATATATTTGAATTGCTCAGGTTTTGCCTTAATACAGCGTGTGTGCTCGATTTCAGAGGCTGCATCCTCCAAGCACCTGTTCTGAATCCTTTGTGGTCTGTGAGAATAAGGAGACCGGAAGAGTTTTGGCTGTGGATTCAAACAGTTCCAGCCTTCCCCATCTTTCACTGACTGTATGCTCTGTTGCCTAGCAAACGTGATAGTTGAAATAAAAAGCAGGAAAAGAATTAATACCAAATTTCTCACTTCTGTTTCTTTTTATTTATTTTCTTTATTCATTGTAGAGTGAACACAACTGCACTCATGATAATATGGAGTGCAATAAAGGTGATAACCACCAGGAGCATGAAATAATAAAGCAAATGTAATAATATAAAAGGGGTAAAAAGATATACGTAAATCTAAACAATGTATGTATAAAAATACATCTGCAAAATCTATTATATTCAACAACAAAAAATAGTTAAGCAATTAAAAACCTAAAAGAATTAATAAAAAGAAAAGAAAATCTATTTCATTGTGAATTAGATCATCAAATAAAGATATAAATATTGACAAGGAACAATCACTGAAAAAGAAAAAGAATATAAGATGTAAGGGGTGATTAAGAATGACATTTGGACAGGAAAGCATAGTCTGGTGATAGACATTTTCTTTAAGGACAAAGTGAGCATATATTTATTTCATTTTTAAATGCCATGATTGTAGGGAGAGTTCATGTAAGATGAATTTTGAAAAATTTTGACCATTTTTATTTTATTATTAATTATAAAATCTATTTATTTATCTTGTTCATTAATATCAAATGTCATTGCAGAGAAGGAGAGAAAACGTATGTTTAAGGATTAACAAATTAAACCAGTTAGGAAATGAGAATAAAAATGTTTGGGTTTTATTACAATAACAAAAAAAGATGTTTACTTCATTCCTCTTCTTGCTCACATAGATGACATTTGTCGACAGTGAATTTAAACCTGGAGCATATTAATTGGTTGGAAGGATAACTGTGCTCCAGTGCAACCATAAAAGAATACATTTGCTGTGATTTTACAGTCTTTACCCCTTACTCACCCCAAAAAATGTAATATCAGTTTTAGTCAATTGCATATTTATTAAGAAACACATTTTTTTAAACATACAGTAAATGTTAAGAACTTTACTAACAATCAAAAATTACTTTTTAGTCATAAACACATATAAAAAATGCAGAGGAATTGTGAAGAAACTAACAATTCAACCAGCTGTGTCATTCATATATCACGAGGATTCTACCAAAAGTGCATAAAATACAATAAATACTCCTACAAGCAGCATTATTTCATACAACCGTAAACTACTCCTCACGTATGCATTTAATGTTTTACATGCCCAAATAGATTACCAAGGGGCCCCAACGTATCACTCACATTAGCGCTTCTTCTTTCCCTAATTTTGATTTCAGCGCCCCCACAACCTCCCTCCTCTTCATGTGTGGACCTGTTTCTGCGCACACCTCTCAACTCTTGTCACTTTGGCCTTAGGTCGATCTCTTAAAGATGAGTAAAGAACTGGCTGACTGATCCATTTAAAAAAGCATTATGTCATGCATGAGAGGGATCACTTCCGCTTGCCTCAAAATCAGTTGTTCTGTAGTAAACTTTTCTTGAGCAGCTTTTTTACACAGGCTTTTTAGTTCTTCCACTATCTTATTCTCTGTTATTAAACCCCTTGATTTCAAATTGTTGTAAATATGCAAGAAACACTTTTTATTACATACACAGCCTATACAATGTGCAATCCCTTGCTCATGTAAAATTACATTAAAATACCGTATATCTATCTAGATATATCACAAGTATATCTATCTATCTATCTATCTATCTATCTATCTATCTATCTATCTATCTATCTATCTATCTATCTATCTATCTAGATAGATAGATAGATAGATAGATAGATAGATAGATAGATAGATAGATAGATAGATAGATAGATAGATAGATAGATAGATAGATAGATAGATAGATAGATAGATAGATAGATAGATAGATAGATAGATATACTCCTACCTGCATATTTCATTTAAATTACACAGTCCAAATGCAAAAATAATCAAAATATTGTTTCATAATTAAGTGATCCACTGACAGGACAATTCTCATGGTTAGTAATATACATTCCCCTCTGATCATGCTCTTTGTGGATTATTCAGTAATATTCATTTCAATCGAGATTTTAAATCAAAATTAGGATGGCTTTCTTGTCTTTTGTTTTCTTAAGTTGTTTAATGTTTCAAAACTCCCTTGTTCATCAGCAGACTTGTAGATGTCATTGTCTCCAAGGCAGAGAATAACTTCTTCATATTTTTCATCTCCATCTTCCAAAACATTTCACTGATGCTTATATCCTCATATTCAGCAGATTCCTCATCCATAGCATTGTGCTCTTGGCATTTATTATGTGCAAACAGTGCAGAGTTGTTGAACTTGAAATGAATCGGAAATCCAAAGTCATCTTTGGGAAATGGAACATCAAATGCCATTAGTGGTTGAAGAACTTGTGGTTTTGTTCCATCTGAAAAAGTGACCAGCATGATAGGGTTCTCTGCTATGTCTTTACCAAAAATGGATAGGACTGAGTTAAACACATATTTATGTGTTGCTGTTAGACATGTCAGACAGGCCTCAGTAACAAAGCCAATGGCATTAATCTGTGTGACTCCATCAGCTGAGCTAAAGATCCTTTGGATCTTTTTTGTGATCTCCTGGTCTGTTGATTTACCACTGGTATTTCCAAAGCCTGGCGTATCTATAACGGTAAGAGAGTAAGGGACTTTAAAGCCATCCTGGTGGTAGATTCGATACACAGTGACGTCTTGGGTCTGTGTGTAGGCTTGGCACCTTGAGGAATACTCATTAATTAATTTAAATCTGAAACTGTCCTTCCAATCTACACCAACAATGTAGTTGATCATCCCATTGATGAGGGCAGATTTCCCTGATCCGGTTGCTCCTAGGAGCATAATGGTGCGATTGGGTTTTGGACTTTCTTTACCAAACGTATACCTAGTACATCCATCTATGTCTACGTCTTCATGTTTCAGGGGGAGTTGATAAACTGATGGGAGACTTGAGACTTGAGACTTTTTTTTGCTAATATTTTTCAGATAGTCAACAAGCAGTACACATTTCGACTTTGTGGTACAAGCTTTAACAATCTTGCTTTCTTTACTTCTGCCAGCTCCACCGCAGTCACATCTGACCCTGACTGCATATTCTGTTTCATGGTCAAGTCCTGAAATTATGGCATTTTCACTTCTTGACCTTGTTTGGTTCCAAAGGAGATCTTCTACATTTGAACTATTAGTTGTGTTTGCATATTCCACGATGTAGCTCAGTATCTGAACATCTGGCCCCAGCTTTGCAGGTTTCTCCCAAATTACTGAAATCTCAGATGATTGTGGTTCAACTTGACATTTTTCAGGAGGACTGCAGGGTAGAGTCTTAATTGGATTAGAGATTAAATTGGCTGGTCCTACACCTGCGAAGGTCACTGCACTGCATCTGAACAGGTACTCAGTGTTTGGCTTCAGGTGGCTCACTGTGATTTCTGCAGTTATTGATTCTATTTTTTGTTTCCATTCATTTTCTCCACTGACACAGTACTCAACAGAGTAGGAGGTGGTGTGCTTTGCTCCAAATAAGGGTGGAGAAATGTTCAGGGTCACACTGGCATGGTTTATGTCAACTGCTGTCACACTTTCAGGCTTTGAAGGAGGCTCAAAATTCTCACTGATAGGGAAACAGTCTTTGTAAAGGTAAATGGTTGAGCCTTCATGTTTATTATCTGTTAAACCTACAGCCAGGAACTTTATGTTTGTGTTCTCTTGGTTTGCTTCTGCAAAATCCGTAAAGATTTTTACTTTTGTTCTTATCTTATCTGTCAAGCTCCTTGAGAGATACCACTGTTCCTTTTCCACATCATAAGTATGGGACTCATCTGTCTCAGTTCTTCCTTTGAGGTAATTGAACATAGCAGAGAGGTATGGTTCATATCTCTCCAGTAAAGTGAAGACAAAACACAAAGCATGGTCTGCACTAAGAAGCTCCTCATGAAGGCTACTTTGTGTTGGGATGATTTTGGTGTTTTTCATTTTCCTGGTAAAAGATTTAAGGATGTAAATTTCTCTGTCTTTACAGTCCATCCACTGATTGAGGTTTTTGCCATTGAAAGGTGAAGAAATCTTCATCTTCAAAACTTCTATAAGCTCAGATTCCTCCTCCCCTCCTCCTCGGATAGATGGAAGTTTCTTTGCTAATGTTTGTTGAAATCCAAGCCTGAACTCAGAGCACATATTTTTAAAATGTTTAAGTTTTTTACCTATCTGTGGAAACTGCTGTGTGGTGATGTTCCTTATTGCATCATTGCACCTTATTTCCAGCTCACTTAACTCCTCCAGGACACCTTGTACTTCTTGAATTAAACCTACGCTTATCTCACGAACAAGTTTAGCAGCAGAAGAATCTAAAATTGTAAGAGGCAACAGCCAGACCTTGATTGGTACAGCATTTTCTCCACTGGCACCAAGCAACTTGGGCAGGCTTTGGTAGACTTCTACTGCATCCTGAAAGGTCGTTGGAGTTTTCTCCAGTAGAAAATCTCCATGGAATTTGCAAGAGAACTTTCGTATTTTTTCAATGTCCTTATCTTCCAGATTTAAAGAACCTTTACCTTCAATAGAAAGACATGGAATCTTCTCAATCATAACTTTTAAGTTGCCCTGGATGTCTTGATGACTTTCTGTATCCGATTTTTCTTGTTCAAAGACAAAAAATGCTTGAGCTCCATATAGAATGCCCGTGACCACATGTGTTGCTATTTTTTGGTCAAAAACATATGGATGCTTAACGTTGCCTCTTCCAAGATGATTCATTGACAGTGCTTGAAATTTTGTTGTGGTTTTGTATTTTAGGGTTACTCTGGCTTGATTTTTGGATGTTCTCTGATCATTGAGGTATTTTGCTGATCCTTCAACTTTAACCAGTCCACCCAAAAAACTTGCCTTTAATGAGGCTTCAACATTCAGGGCGGAAATTTTGTCCTCAATGGATTCTGAAGCAACTATCTCAAACTCACTGTTTGGTTGTGAATTTTCTGTTTTGTCCTTTTCCAAGCCATCACAGTCCCACAGTGTTAATCCTGTGGAAAATAAAAAATAAAAAAGAACTGAGAATGAATTAAAATAAAGAATGAATTGAGTTTGAATTTCAGAATCCCCAAGTTACACATTAAAGCAAATTTGTAGTTAAATTGTGTTGCATAGTAACCTTTTCATATTGCTAAACCAATCAATAGGGGTGTCAGAGTAGTGAATTATATTGGTGTATTTCAGTAGCTATCAACTTTAGATATCAAGCACATTGCTTTGAAGAAAATAATGATGTGACCAAACCAATCCCTCACCAATTTTCTCAAAGATAAACTATATATACCATCGGTCTGAATGCTACGTGAAGGACAGGGACTATGCCAGAAACCAAGAGCACACATTTTCAATTTGAGAGTAGGATTTCCTCTACTTGCACTAAAAAACTTGTAATGCTTGCCTTTAAAACTTCTGATTTTTATTCTTAATAAAATCTTTGTTTCTGTTCTCAGATCTAATACTTCTTGCACAGATATTTTCTCCTCTCGCTTACTTCCTTCTCCTTGTGTGCAAACCAGGCTCTGCTTGAGTCAGAGATATTTTTGCAAACCCACTGGCTCTGCTTGTGGATTCTCTCTCAAACTTTAGTTGGATCGTCGCTTTGCAGCCTTTCCAGCCAATAAAAGGAAAGCCTCAGAAATAGTGTTCTTATTTTCTGCTACTGAGTTTGTGTGTTACTCCTCACTGATAATAAAACAGTAAGGAGTAACAGCCATCCCTCACACCAAGCATGCTTGTAACAACAGTGGAGGAAAACTTCCTTTTAACAGGGAGAAACCTCAAGCAAAACCAGGCTCAGTATCAGAGGCCATCTGCCGAGGCAGGCTGGGGTTCAAGCTGACAGAAGAAGACATACAGAAAGCAGCAAAAATACACAACGTAAAAGACCAAATACAATAAATGTTTTGTCTGCATTCAAAAGCAGACGGTTAAGAGATATCTGGGTTTGTAGGTCTTCAAGACATGTCTCTAGTCTATGTAAGGACTTAGTTTAATCAGGATCTATAGACAGATATAGAAAGAGTATCATTAGCTCAACAGTGGAGATTAATCCCACGCTGTCTTGGTCCTAGCACTGATCCCTGTTGAACTCCACATAAGGAAGATTTATTATTAAGCTGATGCGACATGCGCCAAAGTTAAAAAGAAAGATCATATTTCTCCTCCTTTCTCCTCCGTTCAGCCTCTCTTCATTGGCCTCCTGTTAAAATTTAGAACTTAAGATCCTTCTTACATATGAAATCTCAAATAACAAAGGTCCATCTTAAATCAGAGACCTGATCATTCCATATGTTCCTAACAGAGCACTTCGCTCTCAATCTGCAGGTTTACTACTGGTTCCTAGAAATCCTAAAAATAGAATGGGAGGCAGATCTTTTAGTTAGCAGGCTCCTCTCCTGTGGAACCAACTACCAGTTTTAGTCCATGAGGCAGACAATCTGTCTACTTTTAAAGCTAGGCTTAAAACTTAATTTCCGGTAGAGTGGCTCAGGTTATCCTGTGCTATCTCTATAGTTATGTTGCTATAGGCTTAGGCTGCAGGAGGACATTTGGAAAACATTTTTTATCAGTCTTCTCTACCCTCCAATTCTTCAGTACCTGTGAGTTAGACTCCCAACATAATGTTCTTTATAAATTTTCTCATAAATGTAGCATTATCTGGTGTGGTCCTATTCGACTGTGAAACCATTTTGGACGGAAATATCAGCTGTGCGGCTACCTTCAACCCCTTTGATCATAGATCAAAGGGCCTGTTTTTTATTGCTTAGTCCTGTTCTTCTCATTGACTTAAGACTGATTTATACTTTGAAACTAGGTCATCTGTGTAGGTCATCCCCGCCCCCTCCGCAGACACTCTGCTGCACCTCTCCCAAATTGTAGATGATCGCAGACAGGAGGCCTCTGATTCGTCAAATCTACATACGCACTACATTATGCGTCTCCTGTTTGCTACCTTGTTTGCTACCTCACCGGCTTGTTTTGTTTGTATGTCCGTCATTGCAGAAAACGACTCGTGAAGATGGACCAGCTAAAAGAGCGAGGTGTGCGAGAACGCTAGGACCCTTTTTTCACCTGGAACCCCGCTCTTTTTCACCCTCATGTCCCTCCATTGTCATACAAACTTGCTCCCACTTCCTCACCGCTTCGGCCGTATCTAGACCAACAGCTAGTTTGTGATTGTCCCTCTTGCATTGTGGCGTGGAATAAGATCAAAATTGAGCATAAATCAAAAATGTCTTTGTCATACCTGTGATAAGCTGCGACCCAATGCTGTGGGAGCATAACCAGCCCTTTAAGTCTGAGCTTGGATCAGTTAACCATGCTGAGCTCGGTTCCTTAGGACCATTTACACGCTAGCATGGTTCCTAGCCTTCTAATGGCAATACACGGTCCTACTGCTCTCTAGAGTAAACAAGCAAACCTCATCATTATCATCGTGATATTTCATTGTTTGCGCAGAGTGAAGCGAAAAATTGGTTCTTCGGAACTACAGAACCATCTCAAACTTCCCCTTTATCAGTAAGAGTATTGAAAAAGTTGTGTTTCATAAATGCCTTCTTAACAATGACAAACTGCTTTGATGGCTTCCAGTCAAGTTTCCATGCCAACCACTGTTCAGAGACTGTCCTGATTAAGGTGTTCAATGATATCTGTATAAATTCAGATGGTGGACAAACCACTGTGTTGATCTCAGTGCAGCGTTTGATGATGTTGATCACTCGATTTTATTGAACATCTGGAAACCTTTCCTCTGAAGGCGATCTAGAAAGCAGAAACTCCAACCCTCCTGTAATATTGTGCTGACCATTTTGGACCATGTCCTCTTGGCAAATCTTTTGTAAAATGGTAGATGTATCTTCTTAGCTTTATCTGTTCTCGTACAATGATTGTGCATGTGGGTTAGGAAATTATCAACCAACATGACATTATCACACTTTTTCACTAAAGCCTTACATATGGCCTATTTAAAAGAAATGCACAATTCACACTCTATGTATAGAAAACAGAAAATGGACCAGGAATAACAGTAAATGTGTCAAGATCTCAGCACTGATGCTGGTCAGTTTCCTCACAAAACACACATGCTCAGCTCCGCCCCATTCTCATTTCTATTCATCTAATCCACCTACACCTATCAGTATATAACCGACCTTCAGACATCCGTGCCAGATTATTTTGAGCCACTGGTGAGATCTATTCCAGCATTTTGATTCCTGACTTTCTGTCTGCTTGCCTGACCTGACCTGTCCCTGTTTCTGAGTCTGCCTGATCCCTGTCTAATGTGACTGTCTGCCTGTTCTGCCTGACCCTAATCTGTTTGTCTGCCTGCCCATTGCCTAACCTTGAACTGTTTCTTGACCTAATCCTGGATTTCCCTCTGGTGCTTCATTAGACTTCTAACCACCTGGCTCTGAACCCGGACTTTGCTCCTAATTACGGATTCTGGTTTGTCCTCCTGTTCCTCCTGCCTAGTATTGCCTGTGAGGTTCTGATCCTCTGCCTGACAGCAGAGTTATTCTCTGGAACTTCCTAACCAGTGATACCAACTTCAGCGCTACTGTCAACCGGCTGAAACTTAACTTAGTGGTTCTTCCCAAGACTGGAAATTAGAGAAAGTTAAGGACTGCTACATTTGTGATTGATGCACATCGTAAAGCTAACTTGGTCACTAATCTTCTGTCTCCATATCCAGAGATTCCTGCCCTAGTCGCTGACAATGTTTTAAGCTTTTACACTGGTTGTTTGGTTTGAACACTGGGTCGATCTGGTCTTATCAATACAAAATACACAGTAAAGTGCCCAAATCATGTCTGAATATGTAAGACCAAGACTATGTTAACACAGCAAGCAAATGCAAAGCAAATCTATACCCATATACCCATATGCAACTCATGTGTTTTTATTTTTTATTTTAAGCAAGCAAGTCTGACTCATCCAATTTATGGGCAATTGGGACTTCAGCTACTTTCACATGTTTCATAATAAATCAGAAACGTATCCAATACTTTAGCAATCATAACAGGCATGAGGTCTACTCACTTCCATGCAGGATGGGCAGTCAATAACTGCTCCAATAAAAGGAATATTTGTGTACATTTTTCTTACCTGCCCCCATTGTGTGTTTATAATGTAGTCATGATAGCCCCCACTGCTAAACATTTCAATAATAACACAGATGCTGGCACCAACTATTACATTTATTTTTCAGCTTCTTAAAGAATAACTTGTCCCACTTGGATGTTTTGTAAAAGATAGGGATTTGTGTTACTTTTCAAACTTCATGGAAACAAAATAATGTTATTCTTTACCAGGAATAAGTATGTCTTGGCGGCGGTCATACAGCATCCCAAGGCTAAACGGTCTGCCAAGTGTGGCCATCTCTAACATCTTCTCAGAGCCCATCTTGTTATCTGGATCAAAAAAGGTTCAGAGAAGAGTCAGAAAAAATCTGGAAACTACAAACTTTTAGGAATATCAAACAAAATAGTATTACCATCACTACTACTACTACTACTACTAATAATAATAATAATAATAATAATAATAATAAAGATAACATTAAAAACACCGTTAAGGAAGCGAGAAAAGAAGAAAAGAAATTATGAGGGTGAAAAGAAGCAATGACATCAAAATAAGGTTGTCACTGTAAAAATCTATAAGAAAGAAAAATATTTGTTATTACTGAACATATTTTTTTTATAATTTTTTGGCAACAATATGTACATGACATTGAAAGAAATATAAATATGTGTTGTTGTTTTTTTACAATTTTAAATGTAAATTTAATATTCAAACTACAAATCTGTCATTCCTCTCAAGAAGAATAATAATAACTCCCAGCTGTATTTTTCTTCTGTAGGAAAAAAATACAGAGTAAAAAAGTTTAGGTATACTTACTGCAGAAATGTTTCTGAGGTCTAAAAGAGCAGTTTCATTCTCATACTTATATTCTCAGTGAGGGAGACACACCTCCTCATGTTTATTCAGTTCTTGAAGGCAGATCTGAAGAAGAGACAGACCATTTCCCAGAAATGGTGTGACCATCAGGAGGATCTGCACAACAACCTACCAGTAATCTTTCATTATTGTTACAATAATGATGGATGTCTGTTATAAACTTAGTAAAATATGGACCAAAATGATGGTCTGGATAAATTTAAAATGTACTAACTAACACTAAGAGACAAAATACTTTTTCTTTGTAAATTCTGCCTTCGCACAGATGGATTTGGCCAAAACGCTTTCCTTAAATATAAATATCACAAAAGTCTTTTGTCTAGCAGGGGATATATGGCAGATTTCATTGAGTAGGCAGCATAAAACTAATGAAAAATCAGCATAACATAATGTAGCAAAGAGCAAAGCATATAAAAAAGTAAAAAACAGCAAAGACATACTGAGATAAAAAGAATCAGTGAAAATAAAGTAAACTTTTCGGGTCACAGATATCAGTTTGAAGATATTTTTATAGCATCATTGCGGTGGTTTTATAATATGTGAATCAGACGATCCCATGTTGAACTATAACATAATGCTTAACTTGCAGAATGAGGTTTACTTTAAAGGCTTTACAATCACTGCTGATTACAGATAAGGCACCCACTCAGCACTTAGTAATCACACTCTGATTCATTTAAACATTTATGTTGTTCTGATAGTTTCTGTTTTAGTAGATTAATCAAAGTACAGAGATCTTAGAAATGTCATTCATTGTGCCATGGTGGGGAAATTCAGAAAAACTATACAATCTTTTAAAATTGCAAAAACCGGAGCATCTTAAGGTAGCAGGAAGTGAAAAATTGGTGTCTTGGCCAAACTACACAGCTATCAGAGAAAAACTAAAACTTGTCCACACCTGTTTGTGTTTGCAATAAATTTCACCAGTTTGTTTTTGGCTGCAGGTGGAAAAGAACATGTGCTGGCTAATGAAGTGAAGCAGCCATCAACTCTTTAGGGACACTAGGTTTGCATACCTCAGGGAAGAGGCCAGCAGTGCTAAAATACCTCTCTGAGAGCATGAAAGCATCCCTGGGATGAGGGAACAAACAGGCTGCCACAGAGAGCAGCTTGCATTTCCTCCATGATAGTTGCTGTAATGTGGATTCTCAGAAAAAGATCCTGCTTGTTTGGCTGTACATCCTGCTCTGTGGCCTCTGCATGGGAAGTTAGCTAAATGTACGGTACCAGCTCCTTATTGTCCCCAATCTCACCTTGGATGTCAGACAGGGGTCATCTCAGTTTAAGACTCTTCTTAAAAACACCTTTCCTGAGGCATTTTGTACATCCTGAGAGCTTCACCCTATTCCTATGTTTTCATTTTCTTTTCTGATTACTTTTAATCCTAATTACTTTAAAGGGAACGTTCGGTCAGCAAGGAATAATCAATGGGTCATTATCCATACCTAAAACTAATATATACCCAGTGATTTAATAAATTCAGCTTTAATTATTAAAAAGAAATAAAGACAATAATTTTCGTTGCAATCATATTTTGCCCAAATATAGTGACATCTCACTCCTGACATCTTCCGGCAGTGACGTCACGGTGCGGTAAGCCTTACTTTACTAGCAAAATCAATGGGAGCTACTAGATACATCTGCAATCAACAACAATTATTTTAGATTTCCAAGAGAAATATCAGCTGTGCAGCTGCCATCAGCACCCCTTGTTTATAGATGTAGGAGATCGGCCTGTTTTCCAGTGTAGTCCTGTTTCTCTGACTGTGACTAACTGGATGTGCTTTCTTCATCCTCTGGCATGGGAGCTGGCTCAGAGCTCGTCTGCCTGGCTGTGTGTTTCCTGGACGGGGCCGCCTTTTACAGCTGCTTTTTGTGTCTCTGCTTCTGTCTCCTTGAACCCGAGTGGGCCTCAGCAGATGGCCGCTCACACTGAGCCTGGTTCTGCTGGAGGTTTCTTACTGTTAAAAGGGAGTTTTTCCTCTCCACTGTCACTACATGCATGCTTAGTGTGAGAGATTGCTTTGGAATCAATGAGTCAATGCAATCAACTGGTTTTCCTTAGATAGAAAACTTTGAATATATTTGACTGTATGATCTGGTTGAAGTAAAGTGCCTTGAGATAACATGTGCTGTGAATTGGCGCTATATAAATAAACGGAATTTAATTGAATTTCCCTGTTTAATTATAATTTTATAAAATTTCTACAAAAGTCAAGAACTTCCGGTCTGAATCAATGTTGTTTGTATTCACAGGCTGAACCTTTGCCTGAGCAGATAATGCAAGCATGCTGTAAATTTAAAGCAGAGCATTTTCATAGATATAAAAAAATAGCTGAATGTGTATTAGAGTAGCAGTTTTTATTAATTAATGTAAGACACCAATGAATCAATGTTCTAAAAAGTAATTTCAATGAAAATCCTTCTATAGATTTCATGAGTTCTTAGTACTGCTACAGGTTTTTTATGCCTTTTTAACATAATTACTACTAGCTTACAGTTCATGTGGTAATAAAACATGCAAAAAGCCCTTACTGTACAAGTTGATTGTTCACTAATTGTGGGCAATCTCAATGTTGTATGATATTCCAGAGTCCATGGACCCAGTTAAATTGCCCCATAGTGAAAGTTTTAATCTGGTGCAATCTCCAACTTGGTCTCATTATTATTTAACCCTTCTTCCATATATGGACCCTTCTCCATATATGTATGTATATAAAATGAAGGCATGTTCTGCAAGCTCTATTTGAACTCCTCACTTTCTGTTGCACAGCAATCTGAGTGGTAGGTATCTTTACTGTGATGAACATATTTGATTTATTTCTCTTGTTGAATCATGTCTCCTCTGATGTTTTTAGAGAACTTATCCAGAGCCAAAAAAGAGAAATTAAACTACTGGACTAAGCTGCGCCAGGAAAAGGTTTGTACCAGTTTATCTTCATTTTCCCTTTATCAGGATTGTGAAAACATGTGTACAGTTGTCAATTTTCTTCCCTAAATATGTCCTGTGTAATGCCACTCAACCAGCCTTGATACTCTTATTTAAACTCTAAGTTAAAACAAAGCTGCTAACAAGCTGCTGAGATTTTTTTCCCTGTCCTTTACAATGAGACAGTCGCTGAATCATTTGGAAAGGTTTAAACCATGCTTGAATAGTATTTTATTTTCAGTTAATTGCTAGGTCCAACAGCTCAAATTTATAATTATATCTACTATTTTGTTTCATAAAACGTCCCAAAATACAGATTGAGGTATTTGAAGAGTAACTCTTATGTGATCTCAACTGTGAATTAAGACTGTAACTGGTCATTTGTTTTAGCAGATTTGAATGCTTTAATGCTATATTTCTCCACCATGAAAATACCTTACCAGGTGTCTTGATAAGTCTAGACAATATTTGTTTTGACTATCCTGAAAAAATACAGAAAACTGAGTGCATTGACATAAGAAACTAAAGGGTTTGCCCTTACCTGGAAGTCTTAACTGTTTTTATTTGAAACTGTTCATATTATGTCATTCAAAAGATTCTTGTCCCAATAAAAACTGGAGGAATAACCAGAATACCTCTTAAAGTCTTAGGGAAGTCATATTTAAATGTCATATCATTCTGGCTTAAAGATGTATATCAATGTACTCTTTATCAGATTTTTTTTTTGTCCGAAAAGTTATAAAATTTAAATAAAAAAAAAAACCCTGTCTTAACATCTGTGGGGTTTTTTTTGTTATCTTATGCAGGCCAGTTAGTTATACATCAGCCTGTACACCTAAATTCGGCCAATCATATATCAACGGTCATCTGTCAATCAATTGGTCATAGCTCTTAATTCATATGTGGCAGATAATATACGCAACGGTTGAAATAAGAAATAAGAATAATTTCCTTTACCATTGAGTTCCGTCCCAGGGTTCACAAGTATGGACGTCTGTGTCAGGTATAGAGCTAACAGAACTGGCAGCATTGCGAGGCAAGGGCTCAAACATGTATAGCTGTAAGCAATGGCCTAACGACACAACAATAGGTCCGTAAGCAAAATTATCTGGGTGGGACCCATATGAAGTACAACACTCCCTGCCGCCACTGTCGCCGCCGCCGCTGCCATAGACAGCCGACCCGAAATGTGCCCCATACATACACACTTCATCATTTCATCATTCTTCACCTTAACTAGACATGGATATACTTTAGTATATTCTGCTGTAAAATTAATCTTATCAGGCTACCTTGAGTTTCACAGCTCACCTCCTCACCTACACCCTCTCCATTCATCACCTGGTCACAATTTTTACTCACTACAGCAGCAGCAACGTCCACCTCTCTCTCTCTTTGGTTCTTTGAAAGAACGTCTCTATTTTGGGAATTATTTTCCGTTCTTCCAGCAGCTCTTCTATCCTTTTTCTTTTCCGGAATCCGCTTAAGTACCTCATTTTGGTATCCATTGTCGCTAACACATTGTACATAATGGTTATGGTTTTAATCTACGCTCTGGATTACCCATAATTCCAAGTAGTATTGTAAAAATAAAATACTCAAATACATCGCTCTTTTAAGATCTTTATTGCAGTTTGAAACATATTATATGAGTGTATTTTTTACCAACCGTCTAATGAACTATCCACAGTTATTAACATAGTAATTAAAAATACCACTGTCTGCTTTGCTATTGGTGCCGTGTCTAAACGGCTCACCATCATGTTGAAACCTGCCATGTGTTGGGGTATAAATAAGGTCCGGTGTGGTCAGTCACTTCAGTTTCAGGTGGGTGTAAGAGGAATTTTTTGCACCATTACATCTGCAAAGATACTGTACGTCATAGTCGACAATTGTGTAGGGGGCAAACCAGGTTTCAGTGACGGGGCCCCTAAGCAACTGCAGTCTCTGCTTACCGATAGCTACGCCATTGGCAATAAGCCTTGTACACCAAACAAAGCTTCCTCCTCTTCCACAACATCTTCGTCCCCACTTTCCACCTCTAAATAAAAAATGTATGACAGAGGAGACTCATCCAGGACCTCCGACACAAAACTCTCCTCCTCTTGCATGTTTCCTCTGTCCATAGCGTTCCTTGACAGTGTCGTTTCTAAGTCACCAATTTAGTGCTACTTGGTCCCAATGGAATTTCCCATTGGGAATCTACTAGCACTAAGTTGCTAACTGGTTAGCATGATGCTTCCGAGATACCAGCCAAAACCTAACATGCTTGCAAACCTTCCACCACAACAATCCCACCCCCTTCATAAATGACCAATCTCATTCACTTTCACAAAACAGCGACTTTCCTACGACTTTAAAAATTATTATGCCATGTTAGAAAAAGTAGCATTTTTTGAAACTGTCTACTTTAAGAATGTTTGTAGCACTACATTTATATGCATATATGTATTGCGCTGTAAGAATTTTAATTGTCTATATCTCTGGTTCTTCTTGCAGTATTGGCTGTCTTCTTCTTGAAACTTTATCTGCAGCCCACCATGAGCAGCATTTTTTCTGGAAAGCCCGAGAGCCCAAAAAGGCTTTCTGATGAACTAAAATCTGAGAGCAAATTAATAGAACATGCTGGACAAATGCAAGTTTATAGCATTCCTCTGAAGGAGCAGGAAGTCAAAATAAATGGGTGCAAGTTTTTCAGTTTTGGAGAACTCAGCAAAGTTGGTGGCAAAAAGCAAAGTCGTACCATCCTGGTCCTTGGAGCCACAGGTGCTGGGAAGTCCACTCTCATCAATGGGATGATCAATCACATTCTAGGTGTGAAATGGGAAGACTCATATCGGTTTAAGTTGGTGGATGAAGATGACACGAAATCCCAAGCTCACAGTCAGACATCTGAGGTGGTTGTGTACAAACTAAACCACAGGGAGGGATTTGAGGTTCCCTTCTCTCTGACCATTATAGACACACCGGGCTTTGGAGACACCAGAGGCATAGACAGAGACAGGGAGATCACAGAGCAGCTGCATAACCTCTTTTCTGATAAGGATGGCGTCAGTGAAATTAATGCTGTGTGTTTTGTAGCTCAGGCAGCTTTAGCCCGTCTCACATCAACACAGAAATACGTCTTTGACTCCATCCTGTCAATCTTTGGTAAAGATGTAGCAGAAAACATCAGGGTCCTAGTGACGTTTGCAGATGGTCAGAAGCCACCAGTTCTATCTGGTATAACAGAATCAGGCGTCCCGTGTCCCAAAAGTAAAGATGGTCTGCCTGTTCACTTCAAGTTCAACAACTCTGCTCTGTTTGCTGACAATACAACCTCTGAAGCAGATGCTCAAAGTGAGGATGATGAAGAAAACTTTAATCAGATGTTTTGGAACATGGGAACGAAAAGCATGAAAAGGTTTTTTGCTGCTCTGAATCAGATAGAAACCAAAAGTTTGATTCTGACAAATGAGGTCCTGATAGAAAGAAAAGAGCTGGAGATTTCAGTTGAGAATCTACAGGTTCAGGTTAACCTTGGTTTGGCCAAAATGGAGATGATCAGGGAGACAAGACACAAAATTAAAGACCACGAAGCAGACATAAGTAGAAATCAAAACTTTGAGGTACCCATACCTGTGAAAAGATTTAAAAAGGTTGATATCTCTGGTTCTGGGAACTGCAGCACCAACTGTGAGAAATGTAATGTCACCTGTCATTCTCCTTGTACGATGAGTTCTGACAGAAAACGATGTTTTGTGATGGACAGGAGTGGATATTGTACCAAGTGTCCAATGAAATGTCACTTTACACAACATTTGTATGAAAAGTACATCTGGAAATTAGTTGATGATTTCGAAACACAGACAGTAAAAGAGATGTTGGATAACTACAACAAAGCCAATGGAGAGAAGATGACTGTTGAGGGTCTGCTGAGGGAACTAAAGGCTGAATACAATCTCATGCAGAAAGAAGTAGAAAAATTGATTGAAAAGTCAGCAACGTGTCTGAACAGACTGAAAGAGATAGCCCTGAAGCCCAATCCTCTCTCCACTCCAGAGTACATTGAGATGCTCATTGAAGGAGAGAAACAGGAGGCCAAACCAGGCTGGAAGCAACGGGTCGATTCACTGATGAAAATGAAGGATAAAGCAGAGTTCATGGCTAAAGTGGAGAAAGGAGAAAAACGTCTTCTTCAACAAGAGTCGCTTGACGTGACGTCTTAATTTAACAAACACGGCAGTACAGCCAGTACAGTCCAACTACAGCTTGGATAACTTTGTTAATTATTCTGTCTGAAAACAGCATTGAAATCCTGTATTTAATCTTCCAACCTCAGTGTTGTATAACCACATTTTATGAAGCCATAAATAACTTCAACAAAGAAATTTGTTTTAAATAAAAATATGCAAAATGTCTCAGACTGAATGCCTAATTCTTATCTTTGCATTAAACTATTTTTAGTAGCACAGGAGCATCACAGGGGACGGTACTCTCTCCATTCCTTTTTACTCTGTACTCTCTGACTTCCAGTACCAGACAGATTCCTGTCATCTGCAGAAATACTCAGATGACTCTGTAGTCATTGTGGGATTTAAAGATGGACAAGAAGCTGAGAAATAGGGACAGAGCAGACTAGACTGTACCTTCTAAGGAAGCTTAGGTCCTTCAACATTTGCAGTAAGATGCTGCATATCTATAGGTCTGTTCTGGAGAGTTTGATCTCTTCTTCCATCCAACAGTATTAGAGCTAATGACAGGAACCTGGACCAGGAACAAGAAACTAAATAACTTACTTTTTGAATACCCCTGCTTGCTCTACTTGTAGTCATTGGCTTTTAGACATTCTGTCATCTTTCTGTTTCTCTGTTCAATATGAAACTCATAAATTTAATCCTAACTGTCTTCTTCTTATTCGGTACAATTGTTTGCATAGATCACTTTTTTATAATTCCATTTCTTTTTTCTAGCTACCCTTTCATTTACACTGTTATGATGTTCTATCGATACATGGCCCCATTCATTTATTCATCCACCCATCCATCCATCCAGACATTTGTGGGGGGAAAAACAGAAAAGGGAAAAAAAGAAATGACAAAGCTTCAAAGTAAACCTTTGTTAATAATTTCTAAAACTGTACAGATATAACCAGGAACCTTAGTAGGCCGCTTGAAATTGTTCTGTTGCAGGTCAGCCAGAGGCAGTTAAGTAAACTGTATTTACAGTGGGGCAAAAAAGTATTTAGTCAGCCACCAATAGTGCAAGTTCTCCCACTCAAAAAGATGAGAGAGGCCGGTAATTTTCATCATAGATATACTTCAACTATGAGAGACAAAATGAGAAAAAAAAATCCAGAAAATCACATTGTCTGATTTTTAAAGTATTTATTTGCAAAATATGGTGGAAAATAAGTATTTGGTCAGTTACAAACAAGCAAGATTTCTGGCTCTCACAGACCTGTAACTTCTTCTGTAAGAGGCTCCTCTGTCCTCCACTCGTTACCTTCATTAATGGCACCTGTTTGAACCCGTTATCAGTATAAAAGACACCTGTCCACAACCTCAAACAGTCACACTCTAAACTCCACCATGGCCAAAACTAGAGAGCTGTCAAAGGACACCCGAAACAAAATTATAGACCTGCACCAGGCTGGGAAGTCTGAATCTGCAATAGGTAAACAGCTTGGTGTGAAGAAATCAACTGTGGGATCAATTATTAGAAAATGGAAAACATACAAGACCACTGATAATCTTCCTCGATCTGGGGCTCCACGCAAGATCTCACCCCGTGGGGTCAAAATGATCACAAGAACGGTGAGTAAAAATCCCAGAACCACACGGGGGGACCTAGTGAATGACCTGCAGAGAGCTGGGACCAAAGTAACAAAGGCTGCCATCAGTAACACACTATGCCGCCAGGGACTCAAATCCTGCAGTGCCAGACGTGTCCCCCTGCTTAAGCCAGTACATGTCAAGGCCCGTCTCAAGTTTGCTAGAGAGCATTTGGATGATCCAGACGATGACTGGGAGAATATCATATGGTCAGATGAAACCAAAATAGAACTTTTTGGTAAAAACTTTACTCGTCGTGTTTGGAGGAGAGAGAATGCTGAGTTGCATCCAAAGAACACCATACCTACAGTGAAGCATGGGGGTGGAAACATCATGCTTTGGGGCTGTTTTTCTGCTAAGGGACCAGGACGACTGATCCGTGTGAAGGAAAGAATGAATGGGGCCATGTATCGTCAAATTTTGAGTGAAAACCTCCTTCCATCAGCAAGGGCATTGAAGATGAAACGTGGCTGGGTCTTTCAGCATGACAATGATCCCAAACACACCGCCCGGGTAACGAAGGAGTGGCTTCGTAAGAAGCATTTCAAGGTCCTGGAGTGGCCTAGCCAGTCTCCAGATCTCAACCCCATAGAAAATCTTTGGAGGGAGTTGAAAGTCCGTGTTGCCCAGCGACAGCCCCAGAACATCACTGCTCTAGAGGAGATCTGCATGGAGGAATGGGCCAAAATAGCATTATTGACCAAATACTTATTTTCCACCATATTTTGCAAATAAATTCTTTAAAAATCAGACAATGTGATTTTCTGGATTTTTTTTCTCATTTTGTCTCTCATAGTTGAGGTATATCTATGATGAAAATTACCGGCCTCTCTCATCTTTTTGAGTGGGAGAACTTGCACTATTGGTGGCTGACTAAATACTTTTTTGCCCCACTGTATATCGCTCCAATTCACAACACATTTCATCTCAAGCACTTTAGAGACAATTCAATGAGATCATAAAGTCAGATTGGTTCAAAGTTTCTATAAAACCATCTGATTGCATCGATTTAGTGCCTTAACAGAAATCCCTAATACTGAACATGCATGCAGCGACAGTGGAGAGGAAATACTCTTTTAACATTATGTTCAACGGTGCAGTCCATCCATCCATCCATCCATCCATCCATCCATCCATCTTTTTTCCTTCATGCTTATCCCTGATTTAGAGAAGCCAATTAACCTAACAGTCATGTTTTTGGACTGTGGGAGAAAGCAGTACTAGGAGCTAATCCACACATGCACACAGAGAACATGAGAAAAAAACCTTCTTCCTGCAAGGCAGTAGTGGTACCCACTGCTCCACTGTGCACGTGCCAGTAAGGGCATAATCCTGCAAGGCCTTAAAATGAGTACCACAATGATTCATTTAAATCTATCCTGAATAAGAAATTAATCAGACAACAAATCAGATAAAATAATATATGTACAAATTCACAACTCATAGTGACTCTCTCTATCTATCTATCTATCTCTCTCTCTCTATCTATCTATCTCTCTATCTATCTATCTATCTCTCTATCTATCTATCTATCTATCTATCTATCTATCTATCTATCTATCTATCTATCTATCTATCTATCTATCTATCTACCTACCTATCTATCTATCTATCTATCTATCTATCTATCTATCTATCTATCTATCTATCTATCTATCTCTCTCTCTCTCTCTCTCTCTCTCTCTATCATTTTCTGTTAACGGACGACAGCAGTTAAGCAGTGATACCCGGGTGATTGAGCTTCTCACCCTTTTTTAAAGGGAGACTCTTCAGAAAGACACTGATCATGACCCGAAGCTCCTCACCATATCTTTGATAACTCAAGAAAAAAAAAGCTTTGAAACTGAATAAATCACGGCATTGATTCAGCACAAGACAAGATTTCTGTCAGAATGATCACCTCTATTTGATATATTGTCCAAATCCTAATGTGAAAACACATTGAGAAGATTTTCTGTTTTTTCGTCTATTTCAGTCAAGGTTTTTCATTTGTTTGGGATAGATTCCCTGGAATCCAATTTTATGCTTAATTCTGCGGCGTAGGACTGCTGGTCTCTTTGCACAGCTGTATGTTGATGACAGCTACCAGTGTTTTAGGTCAGAATTATCTTCACCTGTATGGAGTTTGGCCATAGCACACCTTACTGCAGTGGCACCAGATTTATTTTAGAGATAGTCAGTGCACTCTCTATTTTACAATCAGTACCAGTTTTATGGCCTTGAAAACCTCGTCTTCTTTTGTTCCCTTTTGAAGGATTTCCCTCTCATGCATTACAGACATTTTGCATTACTTAGTGGGCCTCATTCAGCAGCACTCTTATTTCCAACTAACTCAAGTTGTTCCACTGGGAATCTCAGGGAATAAGCCATAAAATACCTCTGTTCATCTACAAATCATAACTTTGCTCCAAAATGCCTACCAGACTCACTGTTAGTGTATCTATCATCCAGACTTCTCAGGTTCTCTGGCTCAAATATACTCTGCATACGTAAAACCAGAACTAAACATGGAGAGGTAACTTTTAGTTCTAATGCCCCACAAATCTGGAATATACTCCCACAAAACTTTTTAAGCAGATAAACTTTGCTTGGAATCAAGATTAAAAATGTATTGTGATCTTTATTTCATGAATGATTTAATGTTTTTAATATGTGTAGCAATTGAATTATCATGCAAGAGAAATATGCCTTATATATATCAAATTACCTTGCCTTGCCTTTAAGTAGTCTAATAGTTTCTCGTGAGCAAACAAGAAAACTAAATTCACATAAATTAATACACACAAAATAACAGACAAATAAAACCAACTCAAATAGACATAGTGTATATTGATAAAATTATGAGAGTTGAACCTCTGGTCCTGCCTCTGAGGGGGAGTTCCTGATTCCAAGGGGCTGGCCATCCTGTTAACAGATAGCTTCAGTCCTGTATTGTCGGCAGAGCTCTTTAGGAAGCTGAAGTTGGACCCCCCTCATGTTCCTAATGCCAATTTCTCCAAAAAATTGAGATCAGTCAGATCTTCAGGCAGTTGAACAAGATAATCTTCTGCATCCCAAAGGTGAGAAGCGTGACATCTGGTGTCCCACTGGGCACATTGGTGTTCTTGGAGAGCCTTATACTGTGAGATTTCCAAACATCATGGATGTCATTTAATACGTACCTCCTGATGAAGAAACAAAAACATGAACAAACAATTCATATGCTTGTGATAAATATAGTTAAACATTGTGATGTTTATTCACAGTGTTTGCATATAACAATGTAATAAAAGTACAAGAGCATTCAGTTCCTAGAATCTAGATCTGTTGTTACTCCCAGTATCTCAAAAAACAGGTGGGGAGGTAGAGCCTTCAGTTACTGGGCTTCATAACTGTGGATCCAACTCTTTCTTTGGGTCACAGAGCCAGATATTTCATCACGTCCAGGCTTAAAACATTTTTGTATGACAGAGCCTATTTAATTGAGACGGTTCAATTAGCTCAGGACTATTTTATTATAGCAATGCAGCCACCCACTCTGTTGCTCCCCTGGATGTTTCTGCTATTTTGTTTGCTGGTAAATTGTAAGAATAAATAAATACCGTACATAAGAAAGACATTAAATAAAAAAAGAAACTCACTGTTACTCAATTATCTATGATTCGGCCAACATGAAGGTGAAATTGTGCAGTTTCTGGGTTTTGTGCTACAATCAGAACAGAACTGCGACAGAGCTTTGTCATTGAAATCCCAGAGAAGAAACCTTCATCCTTCAATTCTCCTACAGCAGTGATCCACTGTTCGATTCCGTCGTTTCTCATCACTCCCCACCAGCCCCTCTGACATAGCTTCTCTTGCTGCGCTGTCATCTCTACTTAGATACCATTGAATGTCTCTAACCCCCAGATTCTCAGTGCCCATGTCGGTCTGTACAAGCCTGGGCCAGCCCCCACAGCACTCCGATACCACTACTAAGAACTGATGACTTTTAGGTGGCTATCAGTGAGGGGTGACAACCCGTCAATGCACCCATCAATACATATCCCACATGGCTTCAGTTTGTCATATGAGTCTATGTGCCACACAAAGTTAGGTCCTTCAGCAAAATATAGCTTGGTGAACTTGAGAACCGATTGGCTCCAGCAAGGAGGGGAGGATCATGACATCCTGTTTTCAGACACAAATACCATGTTTTACGCACTTAGCATCCATCCACTGTTAACCGTGGTTCTTTCAGTGCAGTTGATCAACAATAAAGTCAATCCAAGCATCCAAGTTGTACGTCCTACAGTGAAGTGACCTGGCTCTTAAAATTCGATACAAATGCTTTCAAATTCTGTTTTTTTTTCTTTTATTAGATTATGTCTCACAGCGGACATGCACATACACTGACAATTTCAGACGCCTCCATGATTTGTAAGTGGGAGAACTTGCAAAATAGCAGGGGATTGAAATACTTATTTTCTTCACTCTATGTGTATATATATACACTCACCGGCCACTTTATTAGGTACACCTGTCAAACTGCTCGTTAACACTTAATTTCTAAGCAGTCAATCACATGGCGGCAACTCAGTGCATTTAGGCATGTAGACATGGTCAAGACAATCTCCTGCAGTTCAAACCGAGCATCAGTATGGGGAAGAAAGGTGATTTGAGTGACTTTGAACGTGGCATGATTGTTGGTGCCAGAAGGGCTGGTCTGAGTATTTCAGAAACTGCTGATCTACTGGGATTTTCACGCACAACCATCTCTAGGTAGGGATAATGGTCCGAAAAAGAAAAAACATCCAGTGAGCGGCAGTTCTGTGGGCGGAAATGCCTTGTTGATGCCAGAGGTCAGAGGAGAATGGCCAGACTGGTTCGAGCTGATAGAAGGGCAACAGTGACTCAAATAACCACCCGTTACAACCAAGGTGCGCAGAAGAAC
Source organism: Cyprinodon diabolis (assembly GCA_030533445.1). Lineage (NCBI taxonomy): Eukaryota > Metazoa > Chordata > Actinopteri > Cyprinodontiformes > Cyprinodontidae > Cyprinodon > Cyprinodon diabolis. The sequence goes on along the minus strand of CM060067.1, from coordinate 41,749,162 downwards.
ATCTCTGAACGCACAGTACGTCGAACTTTGAAGCAGATGGGCTACAGCAGCAGAAGACCACACCGGGTGCCACTCCTTTCAGCTAAGAACAGGAAACTGAGGCTACAATTTGCACAAGCTCATCAAAATTGGACAATAGAAGATTGGAAAAACGTTGCCTGGTCTGATGAGTCTCGATTTCTGCTGCGACATTCGGATGGTAGGGTCAGAATTTGGCGTCTACAACATGAAAGCATGGATCCATCCTGCCTTGTATCAACGGTTCAGGCTGGTGGTGGTGGTGTCATGGTGTCGGGAATATTTTCTTGGCACTCTTTGAGCCCCTTGGTACCAATTGAGCATCGTTGCAACGCCACAGCCTACCTGAGTATTGTTGCTGACCATGTCCATCCCTTTATGACCACAATGTACCCAACTTCTGATGGCTACTTTCAGCAGGATAATGCGCCATGTCATAAAGCTGGAATCATCTCAGACTGGTTTCTTGAACATGACAATGAGTTTACTGTACTCAAATGGCCTCCACAGTCACCAGATCTCAATCCAATAGAGCATCTTTGGGATGTGGTGGAACGGGAGATTCGCATCATGGATGTGCAGCGGACAAATCTGCGGCAACTGTGTGATGCCATCATGTCAATATGGACCAAACTCCCTGAGGAATGCTTCCAGCACCTTGTTGAATCTATGCCACGAAGAATTGAGGCAGTTCTGAAGGCAAAAGGGGGTCCAACCCGTTACTAGCATGGGGTACCTAATAAAGTGGCCGGTGAGTGTATATGGGTATATAATAATGAACACTGTTAGGGACCAGTTGTAACAGACACAATAGTTTGCCAAAGGTTCCTGTTCATTGAATGTATTCACAGAGGGAATGCACATGCTAGATTGGTAATGCAAAGGGTTTCTTGCATAAGGGGTTAATATCCCCACTTTCCCATTTTAATAAAAGAAACTACCAACGGTATTCAAATATGAAATGTAACAAGCGCAGGTATAACTGAGATGAAGATTAGTGTGAGTGTGAATATAGAGGCAAGTAGCCCAGTTAAGACAATCCACCCCAATCCTCTGCTCTATAACCCCAGCTCCAACACAAATACAACACCAGGGGCCATTCAGATTCAATATGCATCTAATTACCAGATAAAAAAAAACACACAAAGCATGAAAATACAATATGTCACACTCCCCAGAGATGCTGATTATTATTATTTATTTTTAATCCATCCTTGTGCAGGAAGTCTTATTATCTCCTTTTAGTATCAGCCACTGAGGCCAGAAAACTTTTAACAAAAGCAAATTTAAAATGCAGATTGTTGCTCACTTAACTTTAAACTGTAAACATTTTGCTCTAACTGACCAATCAGAGGACAGAAAAGGCTGAGGTTAGGTTGGGCCTGCTAGCTGGCCCTGTGGGGTAAATCTGAAATCTGATTGGTTGAAGAAAACATTCCTCACTAATATTGTTAAGGTAACATCAGCCAGCACTGCTGCTTCTGAAGGCTCTGGGCAGATTGGATTGACATAGTAACACACTGGTCTCAGGGCAAAAGATGTCTGACAAAACGTGTGAGGAACCAATCGTGTCAACGAAGAGTGAAACACCAACAACGCAGCAACGAACCCAAGATTATGATGACACAAAAATGTTCTTTTTCATCAGAACCTGTCCCTTTTGATAAAAAAAATACATAAAGAAGATAATAAAAAAATAATAAAAATATATAAAAACAAGTAAAAAAATTAAATAAATAATAAAAATACAAAAAACAATAAAAAAAAAAAACATTAAAAAAGGTTTTTAAAAAATCTAATAGAAATGTTATAATAGATTAATTAATCAAAATTGGTAGTTCATTTAAAAAAGCGTGTGCATAGTTGGTAGCATGCTGGCATCACTGCAGTCTAGTGTTCAAAACTCACCAGCTTCATTTCTATGTGGTGTTGGTATGCTATAACTGTGCATATGTGGGTTCTCTCCAGGTGCTCTGGCTTCCCCACAAAATTTTAAAACCTCCATGATAGGGTAGGATAGGTAAAGTTCCTTTTATAAATTTCCCTATGGTGCTAATGTCTTACTCTGAACCAATAACTTACAATAACTGCACAATCTAAAACACGGCTCTATTAGAAGAGGGTGTCCATGGATTAGTCTTTTCTTGTGTTATATTGTCAGGCATTACCTGGGAACATGTGGGTTCTCTCCGGGTGCTCCGGCTTACCCTTAAAGCAAAAACCTCTTTAAACTCCAAATGTTAATGATAGTATGATTTGGGAAAGGTAAGACAAGACAAGTAAGGCAAGGCTGTCATGAACTTGGCGCTGATCGCTGGACTAATTACTAATTTCCCACACTTGCTTGTCTCCGCTCAGTTCTCATTACCGCTTATCTGATCCTCCTGTTCAGTCTCTACCTGACCAGCCTTCAGACCAATCATCGGTGCCATATTATTTGAGCCTATGGCGATAGTTCTCTTGCGTACCTTTGTTTTCTGATTGTCTAATCCTTCCCTCCTACCACTGGACCTCTGAGTCTACCTGTCCCTGTTCTCAACTGTTTGCCCTAACTGTTTGCCCTAACCCTAACCCTGCCTGTTTGCAGGATCTCTGCCTGTCTGAACCGAACGTGAAATTTTTCTCAGACTCGTTCGTTCTGGATTTCCCTTTCGCACCTCTTCGGAACTCTGACCGATGGACTATTGTAATTCTCTACTATCAGGAAGTTCACAAACTGTAGTTAAAAGCCTTCAGCTGATCCAAAATGCTGCAGCCAGAGTTCTGATGAAAATTAAAAAGAGAGATCATATCTCTCCTATCCTGGCTTCTCTTCATTGGCTTCCTGTTAAATCCAGAATAGAATTTAAAATCCTCCTTCTCACATATAAAGCCTTAAATGGCCAAGCTCCATCTTATATCACAGATCTGATTGTTCCTTATGTTCCTAACAGAGCACTTCGCTCTCAGTCTGCAGGTTTACTAGTAGTTCCTAGAATTTCTAAAAGTAGAATGGGAGGCAGATGTTTTAGTTATCAGGCTCCTGTCCTGTGGAACCAACTACCAGTTTTAGTCAGTGAGGCAGACACCCTGTCTACTTTTAAGACTAGGCTGAAAACTTTCCTTTTTGATAAAGCTTATAGTTAGAGTGGCTCAGGTTATCCTGAGCTATCTCTATAGTTATGCTGCTATAGGCTTAGACTGTTGGAGGACATAGGGACCCATTTTTTAACATTCTGCTTCATTCTATCTCTATTCTCCCACTCTGCAGAATCTGTTAGTTCAATCTCTAACCTTATGCTCTATCTGCTTTTCCTCAGAATAGCTTTGCCTCGTCTGTTCCTGTTTGGCTGTGACGCCATCCTGGAGAGTAACATCAGCTGTGCTGCTTCCATCTACACCCTTGTTTATAGATGCTGGAGATCAGCCTGTTTTCCAGTGTGGTCCTGTTTCTCTGGCCGTGACTGGGTGGATGTGCTCTCTTCGTCCTCTGGCATGGGAGCTGGCTCGGAGCTCGTCTGCCTGGCTGTGTGTTTCCTGGACGGGCTGCCTTTTACAGCTGCTTTTTGTGTCTCTGCTTCTGTCTCCTTGAACCCCAGTCGGTCTCAGCAGATGGCCGCTCACATTGAGCCTGGTTCTGCTGGACGTTTCTTCCTGTTAAAAGGGAGTTTTTCCTCTCCACTGTCGCTACAAGCATGCTTAGTGTGAGGGATTGCATTTGAGTCAATGAGTCGATGCAATCAACTGGTTTTCCTTAGATAGAAAACTTTGTATCAATTTGACTGGATGATCTGGTTGAACTGTAAAGTGCCTTGAGATGACATGTGTTGTGAATTTGAGCTATATAAATAAACTGAATTGAATTGAACTTTGGCACACACTTGCTGTTTCATAGGATCAGTAGCTTACTATGATTTCTAATAGATTACTGTCATTTATGGTAAAAAATAGGAACATCACATTGCATAGTCAGTGTGACGTCCATGAAGTCTATAATAATGTAACATATTATACAAATCCATCAAAATAAAATTTTTGTTAATCTGAGGATGTGTTAAAAGTGTTAAATTCATGATGTACATGTAATATACAAGTATTGATTACATTGTTATGTAATTACATAACAAGTTCATGCTGCTACTCCATAAAAGTGGGGAGTACCAAGATGGCGACAGGTGACAGTTTCTGTGTTTTTGGTCTATCAGCAATCCAGTGAATAAAAAGAGATAAGTGGGTGTATCCATAGACGTTACATACTTAGACGCCTTATAAGACGCTGTCAGCAGCAAGGCTGACGTGCCCAAAGGGCGGCCATCTTGGATCGTATTCTTGGATATGTATTCCTTATTTAATATATATATATATATACACACTTACCGGCCACTTTATTAGGTACCCCATGCTAGTAACGGATTGGACCCCCTTTTGCCTTCAGAACTGCCTCAATTCTTCGTGGCATAGATTCAACAAGGTGCTGGAAGCATTCCTCAGGGAGTTTGGTCCATATTGACATGATGGCATCACACAGTTGCCGCAGATTTGTCGGCTGCACATCCATGATTCGAATCTCCCGTTCCACCACATCCCAAAGATGCTCTATTGGATTGAGATCTGTTGACTGTGGAGGCCATTTGAGTACAGTGAACTCATTGTCATGTTCAAGAAACCAGTCTGAGATGATTCCAGCTTTATGACATGGCGCATTATCCTGCTGAAAGTAGCCATCAGAAGTTGGGTACATTGTGGTCATAAAGGGATGGACATGGTCAGCAACAATACTCAGGTAGGCTGTGGCGTTGCAACGATGCTCAATTGGTACCAAGGGGCCCAAAGAGTGCCAAGAAAATATTCCCCACACCATGACACCACCACCACCAGCCTGAACCGTTGATACAAGGCAGGATGGATCCATGCTTTCATGTTGTAGACGCCAAATTCTGACCCTACCATCCGAATGTCGCAGCAGAAATCGAGACTCATCAGACCAGGCAACGTTTTTCCAATCTTCTATTGTCCAATTTCGATGAGCTTGTGCAAATTGTAGCCTCAGTTTCCTGTTCTTAGCTGAAAGGAGTGGCACCCGGTGTGGTCTTCTGCTGCTGTAGCCCATCTGCCTCAAAGTTCGACGTACTGTGCGTTCGGAGATGCTCTTCTGCCCACCTTGGTTGTAACGGGTGGTTATTTGAGTCACTGTTGCCCTTCTATCAGCTCGAACCAGTCTGGCCATTCTCCTCTGACCTCTGGCATCAACAAGGCATTTCCGCCCACAGAACTGCCGCTCACTGGATGTTTTTTCTTTTTCTGACCATTCTCTGTAAACCCTAGAGATGGTTGTGCGTGAAAATCCCAGTAGATCAGCAGTTTCTGAAATACTCAGACCAGCCCTTCTGGCACCAACAATCATGCCACGTTCAAAGTCACTCAAATCACCTTTCTTCCCCATACTGATGCTCGGTTTGAACTGCAGGAGATTGTCTTGACCATGTCTACATGCCTAAATGCACTGAGTTGCCGCCATGTGATTGGCTGCTTAGAAATTAAGTGTTAACGAGCAGTTTGACAGGTGTACCTAATAAAGTGGCCGGTGAGTGTATATATATACATACATATATATATATATATATATTTACATATATATGTACATACATATATATATGTACTTATATATGTACATACATATATATATGTATATATGTACATACATACATACATATATACATATATATATATGAATGACACACATTAACTAATTAAAGAACAAGTAATAATAAAAACAAAACATTGTTTGGAAAATTGTCTTGGAAGAAGATAGGACAAAAAGCCTTTAGTTAGAGACAATTGTAACAAATGTTCCACTATAGATCATAATACTCATTATCAAAGAGCAATCCCTTAAAATACAGAATAATAATAATATACTATACAAATATATATTAGTGAAACAATTGTATAATATATTGTGTTTATCATATTAATATTGATTGCAAAATACATTAGTTCATATTTCTCATCCAGTTTGACTCGTTTATATAGTAATTTAATCTGAATACATCTGTGTAATCTACCTGAAAGGTAATTTTAGAATTTGTTTTGGTCTTTCAACTAGTTGTGACATATAAGAGATTATTTTAATATTATCTGACTGGTCTTTCATGTTATTAAAATGAGACCTAAGGTGCCTCCCATTCATTCTGACAGCAACTGTTTGAACTGTGGTCCGATCCAAGATGGCCGCCCTCTAGGCACGTCGGACAGCGCCAAATGAGACGTCTACGTATATTCTGTCTCTGGGTGTATCTATAATATCAGCTATCAGAACCAGCAGTGAAGCCACTTTCTTCAAGCCTATGCTAATCATTCTGCCCCCCCAGTGGTGGCTAGGTGTCACAACAAGACAAAAAGTACGAAAAATATCTATTTTTTTTAATATTTTATTTGTTCAATAAGAAACCAGCTTCATAGAAAACCAAAACATTAAATACACAATCAACATAAAAAAGAAGAGATTGGCCATATGCATGCATGGAGGAAACGATGCCTTGTTAAAGTGCACTGAGTGAAGAAAATTTGTAACATGGTTTTATCCACATGGTAGCTTTTTGTAGTACCTGGAAATAAAACAGCCGACAGTGAAATTATACATATATACATTAAAAAAAAAACTTCTAAGCATTATTTTTCAAACAAAAAGGCACTTAAATATTTCTGCCAGCTTTACCCCTATAGCAGCACCGAAGTCAAACAGTATTAGACACCATATTTTCCCCACAAATGTAAAAAGTTCTAAACATGGAATAATTAAAGAAATTATTATTTTTAGATTTGAAGCAGATTCTGTAACAGAACAATAAAATTACAATCTCTCTATATTATGAATTATGTATAAAAAAGTTTGGATATGAATAGTAGTTAAAATATAAACTCCAGTTACTTCATTGTTTATAAAGGTCTATTTGCCTCTTTTGTGTCTAAAGAGAGAAAACAGGGAGAAAGTCTTTAGTTTTTGCCAAAAACTTCCATAGAAAATGATCTTAATTAGTATAAGTTGTATTCCTTATACTCGGTCAGCACAGTATTAACGGTAGTTTCTGTTTGGCAGTTTGGAGCTTTAGATTTTACACTTTGGACGAAGGACGTCTTTAGAACCTTTTCTTGGTCTTTGAGGCTGATTTTAAAACATATTTGGTCCCAAAGGTAGATTGTTTTTGCTCTTCCCCTCCAGGCGACACTGTTTGCAGGATTTAACAGAGTGAAGCGGGTTGTTTGATCATAACTGAGGAGAACTCTGAAGATAAACTGGTCAGTCTCAGATATTCAGCCCGTTGTGCTTTAGAGCATCGTATTTGGAGCGGGATCCTCTCCGGCTCTGGCCCTGCTCCCTTCCACTTGCCCTCCTCCTCTGACTCCCTCTCTCTTCTTGCTGCTCTCCTGCTGCGCTCTCAAACATTTTCCTGGCGCTCTCCACCCGGCTGCTGCTTTTCTCCTCTCCTCTCTCCCTGCGCTCATCGTTTTCTCCTCTGCAGTGGCTCTTCTTGTCCTCCCCCACTGACTCCCCCTTGTGGCTCCGATGGGAGCCTTTCCTCTGGGAATGATCCCCTCCTTCCCCCTCATATTTCTCCTCTCCTCTCCTGCTCTTTTCCATCTCTGCTCTCCAGTCTTTCACTCCTCTCTCCTCCTCCCCTCTCCTCCTCCAGCTCTCCTTGTCTCCGTGGTGACTTCCTGTCTCCTCCTTCCTTTCTCCTTTCTCGCTCCTGTTGCTGTGCCTCCTTCCAGGCTCAGACTTCCTCTCTCCCTCCTCCTCGCTATTCTTTCTCCTCTCAGTTTTCTTCTGGGATGTCTCCCGCTCTGCATGTGGAGTTTGGGAAGTTCTCTTTTTCTGAATTACTTGCTTTGATCTTTGCTTCTTTCTCCTTTTCAGGCCGTTTCTTGTTTTCTGGCATCTCGTTTGTTTCTTTAGACTTTTTCTCTGCTTTTTTTTCTTTCCCAGCTGTTGTCTGATTCTCTGCCTCTTTCTCTTTCTTGCTTCCTTTCTCAAATTGTTCTTTTATAGCTTCTTTCACCGTTTTCAAACCGGACTCATTACCATTTTTCTTCTCTGATTTGGACTCTGACATTTTCTCATCTTTTTCCTTTTCCTCCACTTCTCCTGTTTCCTTCATGTTCTTCTCCTCCTTTTTCTCCTTCTTTATTTTAAAGATGTCCAACGCCGTTTCTTTGCTCTTCTTCGGCTCCACCTCCTCCTTCTTGTCCTCCTTCTTGTTCAGCTTCTCCTCCAGGAAGTCGATCTCCTGCTCCAGCTCTGCCAGCTTCTTCGGGTCAGACTCCAACTCGTCCTCCACCTCTACCTCCACCTCCTCGATCTCCTCGTACTCCTCCACTTCGATGCCGTCCATGGTCTTCTGCAGCTGCGTCTTCACCTTGTTCAGCTCCAGCAGGCCGTCCTGAAGGTCCTTGCACACCTGCCTGATCTTACCGGCGAACTTTGTTTTGGCGCCCTTGCGGAGCTCGTGGGAGTCTTTGGCGAGGAAGAAAACGTCCAGAGCCAGGAAGAGGGCGGACATGACCCCCGTGGTGACACTGATGGCCTGGGCGGCTTTAGCGGCACCACCGGCGGCGCCTAGAACCTGCACAGTGCTGATGAGCTTATCGGTGTTGATCATCAGGGCTTTTCCGGCTCGGCCTCCCTCTTTCATCACGTGCTTAATGTTGTGGTTCAGGGCCTTTTTGGCGGCACTTTCAGAGTATTTCTCAAAATCCCACTCCTCCAGGGTGTTCATCCCTTCCTGTAATTAATGGGAACAAAACCAGACTATCAGTGATGGAAAGTTTTACTCAACTTTTACTGCTGAATGTTTGAGTTGGAGCTGCAGAAACTCTTATGAGCACAGATTTGCAGAAACACTCAATAAATATGTTTAAAAAATTACTGATACTCCACTTTAGACACAGTTTAGGTCGACTGTAGGAGAAAAATATTCAAAACTTTTAGTCACAACAAAGACATCCCTTCAGTAATAGTGATTCTATGTATAAACACATGGTAGATCATGCGCTATTCTGTATTCAGTGTATATTTTATGAACGTTTTAGTTACAATAGAGTTTAATCCTATTTAAAAGGATGTTAAAAACTGGAAGCAGAAAGGTCATCTCTCCACATGATCCGTTTTTAGGACGCCGAGTCGCGTAACCATCAGCCATCATGACCATAATTTGATCAATCCAATTTTTTCTGCCTCGAGTTTCATGATAAAAATGACAAATGAGAGACAGCAGTTTTAAAAACTAGCTTTGTCTTCAACCCTCTGCTCTAGGAGATGACCTTAATTTAAAGGAAAATGAAATTCAAGTGATGAGAAATAAAGAAATATAACCACCTTTCACAAGAAAACAAAAAGGTTAACAAACAAAATGTTTTCAGCTGGTGGCATCCAGGGGGGATTTACCATTAGGCAGTTGCCTAGGGCCCCATAAGACTCTGTTTAAATGTATAGTAAATAAAACTATTCCTTATTTGTGCACATTAATTATGTTTTTGATAAAAATCCTTTTGCTAAAATGCCATCAGAACGCTTATAATATTAAGTGTGTCTCAGCCCTCCCCCTTCAGTGTCCACCATATTGGATCAGTCCATTTGCTGCACATGTTCAGAAAGGTCCAAACAGACAGCAGCAAACCATTTGAAAACAAATGGGGCGAAGTCAGTGTTGACAATTTAGCGGTTTAGTCGCTCTCTTTAGTAACTTTTCAGACCCCTCTAGCACTTTTATTTTTAAAAAGTGCCTTGCGCCAAATCTAGCAACTTTTTTCTGCTGCTGGAGACTTTGGCAACAACATATAAAAGCAGCGAACCCTGCTCTCCAGAGCAAGTAGATCGGTAACTCCCCCTCCCGTCAGCTATTAGACATCTAAAAAGCAAAAAGGGATGAAATGATGTTAGTCTGAGCAGTGGAAGGAAAAAGAGAACATTGATGGAAAAATCCAGTATTTATAAAAAATGAAATCTTCATAAAGACAAAATCCTATGAATCAATAAAAAAAATTGACGAATGGCCCTGGGCTGTGGGATAAAGGGTAGATGGGGTTTTTCATTTTCAGAGGTTGTTGCTCCTAAAGGCAGCTATTCCTACACTCAGACTTTTTACTCTGCTTCTTTACTGTCGGGTAATTGTAAATAACATTATTTTTTTATAAAAAGACAGCTCAAAATGAGAGGATTCAATAAAGTGATCAGTTTGGTAACCATGGAGAGCTGTTGTATATGCTGGTTCATAGCAACGACTGCTGTGATCCAACTTCCCTTTAAATCAGATGGATTTCCTGGTGAACATCTAAAATGTTCTGGATCTTTTCTCTGAACGTCTTTTAACAGCTTTCAGAACAGAACCCGTTCTTCCGTATAGAAATAGTTTCTGTTGCTCCTGGTGTTACTTCCTCACCTGAACAAACTCCATGCACTTCCTGATGTCCTGTATCTCCTCCTGGTAGCCCTGGATCATCTTCTCCACCTTCTTACGGTCCATGTTGGAATGCACCGTGTCGGTGATGTTGGCGGTGGCCGACGTGATGCTTCCGGCCGTCGCCACGCCGATCCCCACGGCTGTGACGATGATGGAGGCCCCGAACGTGAACGGCGCCAGAATGAGCCCGGTAATGGTGGCCACGCTGCCCGCCACGCTGGCCACGCCTCCACCCACGGCTGCCGACACCGTCTTCTTGTGGAACTCGTCTGCAGCATCGGCAACAGCGAGTAGTTCCAGGATGCGCTGCTGCAAGGACGCCCCCCGCTGGTTGAACAGATATACGAAGACCCGAGCTGCCATGTAGACTCGGTCCGCTGCCTGCTCCATCGCCCTGCAGAGAAACACAGAAGACAGTTAAAAGAGATTTATGGCTAACGGAGTTTAGACATCAAGCCTGCTAAATAAAAAACTAAAAGATGGATGAGACAACAAATAACTCACAAAACAACTGAAAGGAACTAGAACTCTCAGGAGAATAAACCATCTACCAGTTCCTGCTATGAGTTCCCTTTGGGAAAGTCCTTTAAATTAAGTCCTTACATTTGTTCATCCTCCTCCTGGAAGTTTGACGTCTCGTTCCATTCAGTCCAACCTGGAAAAACCAGCAGCAAAAAATTAAACGTCAGAAAGTATGTTTCTATTTAGTTAAAGATTTGAATCAATAACTGTTTGAAGAGCGACCTTTCACTGAGTTCCACCACTCCATCAACTCGTTGTTCTCCTGAAAACACATCATTCAGTTAATCAAGAGACAAACGCAGATTAAACTTTCCTTTTTTTAAAGTCGTAGGGAAGTCATATTTAAATGTCAAATCATTCTGGCTTAAACATGTTATATAAATGTACTGTTTATCAGACTATATTGTACCAAACGTGAGAAAATTTCTATGTAAAGGGGTCATAGAATGCAAAACCGAGTTTACATTGTTGTAGATAATTAACGATAGTCGACCAAAATCCTGGACGGTCTTGAAATTCCCCAAGGATATTTTTTTTAGGTATGAAAAGTAGGACACGTCCGGGAAAAAGAGGACGTCTGGTCACCCTACCATATCAACAATACGATGTTTCAGTGACTGAGTGCTTGTTGCTATGATGCGTCTTTGTTCAGCAGCTTCGCTCGTTGTAAACCAACAATCAGCGCACAGCTCATTTAATATTCATGATCATACCTTAAAAGGAAGAAAAACCTGTCGTTTCATTCTGGGGCTTTTAACCAGGCTGCATTAGAGCTCATAGAACAGCAAATATGCCATTTTCAGCCCAACCAATGTTATACACCCTGTTGAGAGACCTTAAGGACCAAATACCCTATAGAATCATTCTATGACCCCTTTAAAGAAAAAATCCTGTCGTAAAATCTTACGACAGCTTATGCAGGCCAGTTAGTTATACGTCAGCTTGAACACCTAAATTCGGCCAATCATATATCAACGGTCATCTGTCAATCTAATTTTTTCAGTCATAGCATCTTGATTCATATGTCGCAGCTAATATACGCAACGGTTGAAATAAGAAATCAGAATCATTTCCTTTCCCATTGAGTTCCGTCCCAGTGTTCACGGGGATGGACGTCTGTGTCTTCGGCAGGCGTAGAGCTAACAGAACTGGCAGCGTTGTGAGGCAAGGGCTCAAACATGTACGGCTGTAAGCCTTCTACACCAAACCAAGCTTCTGCCGCCCTGGCGTCCTCTTCCACAACATCTTCATCCCCGCTTTCCTCCTCTAAATAAAAATTGTATGACGGAGGAGACTCATCCACAACCTCCGACACTAAACTCTCTTCCTCTTGCATGTTTCCTCTGTCCATAGCGTTCCTTGACAGTGTTGTTTCTAAGTCACCAATTTAGTGCTACTTGGTCCCAATGGAATTTCCCATTGGGAACCTACTACCACTAAGTTGCTAACTGGTTAGCAACTTAGTGCTAATAGATGGTTCCAACAAACCAGCTACAATCATACTTGCTTGCGAACCTTCCACCACAACAGTCCCGCCCCCTTGATAAATGACCAATTACATTCATTTTATTCACTCGTGTAAAGTGGGGCACCACTCGAGAGAATTCGGATCTGCAAAGGTTGGAACAGCCGCCTCCCTATGACTTTAACACTCTTATTTCAAACCCACCTGCTCCTCCTGGGCTTGAGTTTCTTCAGCTGGATAAGCGGCCATCTCCACAGGCTCCATCAACACCGTGCTCTCCTGAAACCAAACAGATAAAGCAGCTGTTTGATTCTCTTTTCTCTATCAGAAACAAACATTAACAATTTATTTTTAAAGGTATTGCACTGAAAGGCATGAGGTTATAAAACCAAAAGAGTTTTTATTTTCAAATTAATAATAAAACTTTTATTATTTGATTGTATTATTCTTAGTTCTAAAGCTTTGTTAATTTTCAGTGCTTAAAATTAGAGAATTTTAGAAACAAATGGTGTGATAATATGATTTTATTGTTGTAAAGCTGACATAATTTACAGATGACTGCAGGGCTGATCAGCTCCTTACTGGATTCATTCAGATTACTTACTTTGAAACTGAGATAGACTAAAGCTTCTGTAGCTTCTGGCAAAAACAAAATGCTGCTGTTAATGTTAATGTTAAAGGTTTTCAGTCCTCTAACCTGCATTTTGAAGCCAGAACATTTCTAATGAAATCTCTATGGAAAAGCCGCCTCTTTAAAGGAAAAGTCTGGTCAGCTCAGAATACAAACTTCTGAATCACATTATTACATACTGTTCAATAAATGATAAGTGTTTTTGATCAAGAGTAATTTAATACGACTGTGCTTTTAGTGAAAGCATCCATGTTTGTCAAAGAACACTACTGCCACCTTGTGACGTCACGGTGCGGTATCGGCCGTATCTGGTGTTTGTCACAACGCGCTATTATCAAAATCATCTTGAAAACATTCTTCTTTGAAATATTGGCTACATATTATGTGTTTTTTCTCTGGCCAGAAGTTTGAAGGAAAATCCTGCCTCTTCAAGTCGGCAACTTGAGGAGGATCAGGAATCGGGAAGGTTGTTTTTTTTCCACTTTTACACGATTTATTCCAACATCTAACTGCCATAAATGTGGGCATTGTCAGTTTCACTATAGCTCTGGTGAATTTCAGTGGTGAAGTCCTCTGGAAATCTTCAATAATTGTTGTTGATTGCCCATTGATTTTGCTTGTAAAGCGGGTAGAATGGCGCTAGGCTTACCGCACCGTGATGTCACTGCTGGAAGATGTCAGGAGTGAGGTGTACTTTTTTTCATTTATTAATGGCATAATAACTAACACAGTCAGATAAACACAAATCAAAAGAACATTTTACCAAATAAAACAAAAAAAAAAATCGCCATCAGAGCCAGCGGTTCTTCACGCACAGCTATGCAGAGAGAGGGCTGTTGCAGACGGGTTAACGTTAGACCTGGTTACCGTTAGCCTCGGAAGTCCTCTGGAATTTTTTTGTTTAATTACGCATTAAATTGGTAAATGGGCCATATAGTGATGCTTAAAAGTATAATGTTCTCACCTCAAATGATCTTAAAACATACTTTTATTGAATAACGGCAACAGAGGAGAGAACTTTAAAATTAATACTCTGTGGGCGCTCCATTGAAAGTTGCCGCAGTGCATGCTGGGTCAGCTGTCAATCTCAATAACGGACAAGTCTGCTCTGATGCATGTTGGGTAAAGAGGGAGGGGCGAGAACAACGTCCGGGGAATTTGTCCGTTCTCGGTCTGCTGTTCTTGTGAATTGGAACGATAGTAGGGCTCAGGCTGATTGATGACGTTTCACGAGCACACGAGAATGCACAGGTACAGAGATTGAGAAACGGCCATTGAATGCGCCCAATTCTCTTTTTTTTACTGATTAACGCAAAATTCATTAAATCACTGCGAACATATTAGTTTTAGGTATAGATAATGATCCATTGATTATTCCTTGCTGACGGGACTTTTCCTTTAAAATAACTGTAACTCCTTTTACATCAGAAGGAAGCTTATTAAAACCATAACAAATATCAAGGAGTCTATATACCAGTTTAAACACTTCTTAATTTTAATTCCTAGAATCATTTTAAAATGTTGTTCATTTAACATTTTATTAAAAGAAGGTTTAGAGATTCTGAATCCAGGTTTAATCCTCAGAAAAATAACAAGATAAATGATTTATTAGTAAATGTAGAACCTCCTTCTAACCTGCGAGGTGTTCAGCTCCTCCAACTCAACGCTCTCCTCAATCAAAGGCATCTTATTGGAGTTCTGTACAGTTAGAAATGCGACATGTTAAACAGTCATGCAGTCAGTTGTTCTGTGTTTCTGTTTGTTTCTTATGAGAACTCTCATATATCAACGGCATAAATATCCCACAAAGCAGCAAATACCTCTTTGGACATTTTGGGAAGAGTTTTCTTGATTCGAAAAGACACAACCTGACAAACGTAAAGAAGAAAACAGAGATTACACGATACACCCTGAAGCAAAGCATGCTAAGGATGAACTTTTAACGCGGTTTGTAATCGTTATATTAATGTTTGCAGAACTTGCCCTTCTTTTGCGACTCAGCCCACATCCTGTAGGTGGCGCAGTGTCTTCGCCATCCTGCAAAACAAGATATTTAAAAAAGCTTCATTAGGAAATGTTTAGCAACTTCCTCACATTACTGTTCCTTTTTGATTAATTAAATGTCTTTATTTATGTAGTTCAAACTAGTTTTTAATCACTAAAATAATTCTCATAATGATTGTATGTTTAGAAATAAACCATCTTTACAGTTGAAGGTAAAGAACCATTTTGTTCTGGCTCCAGCTTAAAAGAACTCTTTGGTTTCATTTCTAACATGAAATCCCAAGCTAGGTTTCTACTGACCATCAAATGGTGGAAATGGCAATTATGAAAAATAAACTTGCGTCATGGAAACCCGGCAATTAAAACAAACCCAAAAACTCAAAAACAATTTGAGACTCCAAAACTCTTTTGTGCCAAGGTGAGGCTTTTTTTGTTTTGTCTTTTCAGCTAAATTGAACTTGTTGGGTTTTTTTCCGCTTTGCTTCTTTTTCCGAATAAGATCACATAATCAACAACCAGATGTCACTATCGCCAAAAAAGATGAAGATGACAGGTTATATCAATGGGAGAATGATGCCAGCATGTTTTATTTTGTTGTTTTATTTACACCATGTCCACAACTTTCGTCTGGAAAAGAAAACTTGGAGCCTGATTTCAAAGAAAGGACCAACAGAGTCAGTGAAAACAGTTTAGAACCAATCAGATAAATACACAATATGTCCAAATTTTATTTATTTATTATTTTTTTCAAGCAAAGCTGTCACAGCAGAGCATCAATAAACCATTATTATTCTGTTGCAGATGCAAACTTGTCTGTTATAGTTATAGTCTGTTATAATCATAGGAAAGCACTGCTCCATTATGGCTCCGCCTACTACTCTGTGATTGGTCTGTTTTAGACTGGAGAGCCTTCCAGGTCTGATTTCCTGCACCTTTTAGGCTAAGTTCACACTGAAGTGATCCAGCCTGAAGTGATCCAAATCTGATTGTTTTGCCCATATGCGAGCCTTATCTGATCTTTCATGACAGTCTGAACAACACAGATCTGATTATTTCCAATGCGACCCAGGTCACTTGGCTATGTGGTTCTGAATCCGATAAGTATCTGATCTTTTCAAATGTGAAAAGATCAGATATGTATTGGATCAGAACGTGGTCGCATTCATCCGACCCGAACGTCATCAATACTCAAAAGTCACTATTCTGCATCTTCAGACCTAAAAGCATGAAAAACACAATGGCGGACGATAATGTGGGGATCAGTCTTTCTTTTTGAACTTCTTGAAAATACCAAATTATCAACGAACTGAAAAGAAGCCAGAACGAAAGAAAAAATAAAAAAGATTGCAAGATGCTCTCCAGCCCGACCATCCATGTATACTTCCCTAAAATACAGAGCACGCCACCTACTTATGATTTAATTACGTCCTCTAATGCGCTTGCTGAACAGTTAAGATGCATGACTGCAGTTCACACGGGAGATCACATACAAGCTGCGTATATTTGGAAATGTGAACAACCACGCAAAATCGGATTTTATTATAAAAAAAAAACTAAATGAGCATTAACGCCTTCAGTGTGAATTGCTCCTTTAATGCATCTCTACCAAACAGTGATGCAGCCATTTAATTCAGGTGAGGAAGCAGAGACATTTCTAAAATGTGCAGGACATCAGAGCTAGACGGCCACATTTAGGGAAGAAACACAGCTACTATCAGTTTTGGGTAGATGTGGTCAATGTTGAGGCAGTTCATAGTTAAAAAGAACTGGTTCAAAGGTCAGTTCACACAGATGAAAATGAACTAGCTCACCTTCATAGTTCACCATTTCAAAAAATGATCTAAGTTCACAAACCTATAAATGAACTAGTTCCAGTTCATTTGGTAAATTAAGCCACAATCCTACAATAGAACCTCATATTTCACCCTTTAAATGTTTGATCATAATATATGGAAAGAAATGCAGTCCAGGTATACCGAATGTGCAGTGAAGCCTTCATTCAGCCAAATCACACAAACTTCAGAAACATTCAGGAACATTCAGTTTCTGCTGAAAAGATCTGGATCAAAATTATTTCCTCCGTTCCTCATTTAGTAGCAGATATTTCCCCAGACAGCACGGATGCTTTCACTCGATGTGTCGCTTTAAATTTGAAGTGGACGTGGCTGATGTACAAACTTGTTAGTTAAGTCCCAGTGAGCACAGTTTGCACAAAAATGTGAGTTTTTTTTTTTTTTTGGTCCCAGTCTCCCTCTGTTAGTTCATAACAAAGCGCTCTGCTAAACTGGCATCAGAAACACCAACAGATGAGTCTGAATCACACAAACTAGTACTAGCAGTAGACCTGCCGCTCTGTCATGCTGCTTGCCTTGATTAGTGCCGTAAAATCTGACGTTATCCAATGGATGATGTCCTTATCAATAGAACGCGAACGTGAGCTCTGTGTGTGCTAATCATTATTCCCTCATTCACGTTCAGTACTTCAAAACTGATCCGATTAGTTCACCGTTCACCAAAAATATGAACTATTCATTAAAGGCATCCATGCACAGCACTGGACGTGGTAGATGTGCATCAGAGGCGTTTTCAATGTTTGTACCTGCTGCTCCAGATTTTTGGGCGTCCGCCTGAACATCCCAGAAAACCCGCCTCTTTTCTCCTGTTTAAAAAAAACCCAAAACACATGAAGTATTGAATTTGAATTATAAGACCGAAGAAATTAAGACACTAAACTCCAGTCAAATCTATGGGAAATACACTATATTGCCAAAAGTATTTGCTCACCTGCCTTGACTCACATATGAGCTTAAGTGACATCCCGTTCCTAATCCATAGGGTTCAATATGACGTCGGTCCACCCTTTGCAGCTAGAACAGCTTCAACTCTTCTGGGAAGGCTGTCCACAAGGTTTAGGAGTGTGTTTATGGGAATTTTTGACCATTCTTCCAGAAGCGCATTTGTGAGGTCGCACACTGATGTTGGACGAGAAGGCCTGGCTCTCAGTCTCCGCTCTAATTCATCCCAAAGGTGTTCTATCGGGTTGAGGTCAGCACTCTGTGCAGGCCAGTCAAGTTCATCCACACCAGACTCTGTCATCCATGTCTTTATGGACCTTGCTTTGTGCACTGGTGCACAGTCATGTTGGAAGAGGAAGGGGCCAGCTCCAAACTGTTCCCACAAAGTTGGGAGCATGGAATTGTCCAAAATGTCTTGGTATGCTGAAGCATTCAGAGTTCCTTTCACTGGAACTAAGGGGCCAAGCCCAGCTCCTGAAAAACAACCCCACACCATAATCCCCCCTCCATCAAACTTTACACTTGGCACAATGCAGTCAGACAAGTACCGTTCTCCTGGCAACCGCCAAACCCAGACCCGTCCATCAGATTGCCAGATGGAGAAGCGCGATTCGTCACTCCAGAGAACGCGTCTCCACTGCTCTAGAGTCCAGTGGCGGCGTGCTTTACACCACCGCATCCGACGCTTTGCATTGCACTTGGTTATGTATGGCTTGGATGCAGCTGCTCGACCATGGAAACCCATTCCATGAAGCTCTCTGCGCACTGTTCTTGAGCTAATCTGAAGGCCACATGAAGTTTGGAGGTCTGTAGTGATTGACTCTGCAGAAAGTTGGCGACCTCTTCGCACTATGCGCTTCAGCATCCGCTGACCCCGCTCCGTCAGTTTACGTGGCCTACCACTTCGTGGCTGAGTTGCTGTCGTTCCCAAACACTTCCATTTTCTTATAATACAGCTGACAGTTGACTGTGGAATATTTAGGAGCGAGGAAATTTCACGACTGGATTTGTTGCACAGGTGGCATCCTATCACAGTTCCACGCTGGAATTCACTGAGCTCCTGAGAGCGACCCATTCTTTCACAAATGTTTGTAAAAACAGTCTGCATGCCTAGGTGCTTGAATTTATACACCTGTGGCCATGGAAGTGATTGGAACACCTGATTCCAATAATTTGGATGGGTGAGCAAATACTTTTGGCAATATAGTGTACCTTAGTGGAGGTTTCAAAAAGATTATCTGTACTGGCTAACAGTTCATTCAGAGAGGAGGCGTCCTCCTTTGAAAACAAATTTAATGCAGTTAATAACAATTTAAAATGATTAATAGGCAGCAACATTAAAGACAAACATAAAGTTTATACCTTAACATTTGGGATTATACAGTTAAGGAACTAATATAAAATATACTTTTCATTAAAAAAAGGACGTAAAAAAGGGGTGGATTCAGGTTTAAATAGATCAAATCTGTGTTTTGCTTCAAGAATTGATGAGACATGTTTGCTGTCAGCATATTATGGAAGGTTTCAGTGCATTAGGGTGGATCTCACCTTTCCTGCCTCTGTGAGGCTGTCCCAGCTCGCTGACAGCTCCTTAGAGTCACTCAGGGGATCCTGAGAAAAAAAACAAAAAAGAATTTCAACAGTGATTCTTCACACCTCCACACTTTTATAGTTGCCATACTAACTACAATTTGGATAGACCTTTTCTCTCAAAGGTCAGTAGAAACAGTCACAGAAAAAAAGACGACAAAACAGCCAAATAAACCTGATGATAACAGTAAAGATGTTAGTTTTAGCTTTTTACAACAAAAATTGTCAGAAATTTGCTGACTGATGAGATTCTTCAAAGAAACACCAGAAAGTATAAACTACAGTACATAAATTAGCTGGATCGGTTTCCTTTTTGAGCTTAAGGCAACATTTTCTGCAGAACAGAGGATCTATGTAGAAGAAGACAGCAGGCGATGAAAGAGGAAAGAATCTGAAATTAATACGAATGAATGAATATCAGACTTAAACTGCTCCTAAGTGTTTTCACAGTATTTTGAGTAAAATATAAAGTAAATAATCTTAGAGTGTGATCTTCAGAAGACGTCTTAAAACAGGTGCAAAGCAGAGCAGGTCTTTAAAGAAGGTGCAAAGTGATTTGCAGACAGCGTGTATCAACCTTCTCTTTTTTTTTGCATGTGTGCAGATCATCACTTAATGAGCAAAACACACAAACGAATGGGTGGAGGATACGCACATGGAAACATCTTGGTGCAAAGCAACTTTCCAAATCGGAAAGATAAAAATTTTTAGTACTTCTGAAAGTGAATCAAACATTTCTGCAGTCATGTTGCCACAAAGGAGGTTTTTTTGTAGAATGTCAGACAATGAGAAAGATTTTGTGCACATGTAAAGTCAGTTGGAATGTCAAAAATAATATTATGGTAGACCATCATTATATGATTGAACCAAAACAAACAAACAAACAAAAAAATTTGAACATAATAAATTTAGCTAACTTATTTAATCAATAGATTAAAAGACACAGGGGTGCATCTCTTACACCTCAACAAAGCATGAAGCGTGTTTATGTTTAATCTGTTGCTCCTGCTGTAGCGCACATTAAACCTGATGGGCTTTTATGATGCTTCCTTTTTTAGATTTAACTTTATTTCATGTTTTTCATTTGTTGGCAGCACTGAGTCATAGGCTACCATGAAAAGATCCCAGTAGATATCAATTTTTATCATCTATATCTTTGGGAGAGTGCTGGCCTAGTGGTTAAAGCAGTGCGCTTGTGCTCTAGGAAGGTTGCAGTTTCCGGTTAGATCCCAGCAGCCTGCACTCTGGGTCCCTGAGCAAGACCCTTAACCACATGATGTCAGCCAACTGCTCCCTAAGGGGATGGGTTAAATGCAGAGAGTTAATTTCTCTGGTGTGAGATCAATAAAGTTCATTTACCATCACTGTATTTGATGGCTTCTATGAAACTGCCTGTTTATTTTAATGAGCAGAACCAAACTGGTTTTAAAGTCTTAACCTCTGTGCAGCAATCTTTGTAAATCACCTACTTATCACAGATGATAAAAACACTTCATATTGAATTTAGCGCCCCCTATTCTGATTCTTTGGAGCTCTTCAGTGTATTTAGTGCTTTTATGACCTGAGTCACAGCAGAGCGTGGAGAAGGTTTGGGCGACTTCTTAAAGATCCCTGCAAATCCTCCAGTTTTCTCCTGCAAAAAATAATCCAATCAATAATACGTCACATCTTTATGAAAAAATAAAACACAAACAAAGGAGCCCATATCTAAATGGAACAAAATATTTTCAATTCAATTCAATTCAGTTTATTTATATAGCGCCAAATTCACAACACATGTCATCTCAAGGCACTTTACAGTTAAACCAGATCATACAGTCAAATTGATACAAAGTTTTCTATCTAAGGAAAACCAGTTGATTGCATTGACTCATTGACTCAAATACAATCCCTCACACTAAGCATGCTTGTAGCGACAGTGGAGAGGAAAAACTCCCTTTTAACAGGAAGAAACCTCCAGCAGAACCAGGCTCAGTGTGAGCGGCCATCTGCCGAGGCCGACTGGGATTCAAGGAGACAAAAGCAGAGATACAAAAAGCAGCTGTAAAAGGCAGCCCGTCCAGGAAACACACAGCCAGGCAGACGAGCTCCAAGGCAGCTCCCATGCCAGAGGATGAAGAGAGCACATCCACCCAGCCACGGCCAGAGAAACAGGACCACACCTGAAGACAGGTCGATCTCCAACATCTACAAACAAGGGTGTTGATGGAAGCAGCACAGCTGATGTTTCTTTCCTGGATGACGTCACAGCCAAACAGGAACAGACGAGGCAAAGCTACTCTGAGGAAAAGCAGAGAGAGCAGAAGGTTAGAGATTGAACAAACAGATTCTGCAGAATAGGAGAACAGAGAGAGAATGAAGCAGAATGATGAAATGGGGGTCCCTATGTCCTCCAAAAGTCTAAGCCTATAGCAGCATAACTTTAAAGACAGCTCAGGATAACCTGAGCCACCCTAACTATAAGCTTTATCAAAAAGGAAAGTTTTAAGCCTAGTCTTAAAAGTAGACAGGGTGTCTGCCTCACGGACTAAAACTGGTAGTTGGTTCCACAGGAGAGGAGCCTGATAACTAAAAGATCTGCCTCCCATTCTACTTTTAGAAATTCTAGGAACCACTAGTAAACCTGGAGATTGAGAGCGAAGTGCTCTGTTAGGAACATAAGGAACAATCAGATCTCTGATATAAGATGGAGCTTGGCCATTTAAGGCTTTATATGTGAGAAGGAGGATTTTAAATTCTATTCTTGATTTAACAGGAAGCCAGTGAAGAGAAGCCAGGATAGGAGAGATATGATCTCTCTTTTTAATTTTCATCAGAACTCTGGCTGCAGCATTTTGGATCAGCTGAAGGCTTTTAACTACAGTTTGTGGACTTCCTGATAGTAAAGAATTACAATAGTACAGCCTTGAAGTAACAAATGCATGGACTAGTTTCTCAGCATCACCCCTGGACAGGAGATTTCTAATTTTTGCATTGTTCCTCAGATGAAAGAAGGAAATTCTAGAAACCTCTTTGATATGGGATTTAAATGACAGGTCCTGATCAAAAATAACACCAAGATTTTTTTTTTTATTATCTGAAATCAGTTTAATCCCATCCAAATGAAGTGACTGGCTAATTAGCTTCTTTTTCAGAGACTCTGGTCCAAAGACTATAACTTCTGTTTTGTCTGCATTCAGAAGCAGAAAGTTAAGAGTCATCCAGGTTTTTATGTCTTCAAGACATGCCTGTAATCTATGTAATGGGTTAGCTTCATCTGGATTTATAGACAGATATAGCTGGGTATCATCAGCATAACAGTGGAAATTAATCCCATGCTGTCTAATAACTCTACCAATTGGGAGCATGTATAAAGTAAAGAGAATTGGTCCTAGCACTGATCCCTGTGGTACTCCACAGGTAACCTTTGAGCGTGTTGAAGATCTGTCATTAACATGAACAAACTGAATTCGATCAGATAGATAAGATTTAAACCAGTCTAGTGCTGTTCCTTTAATTCCAACAAAATATTCAAGTCTTTCTGAAAGAATATTATGGTCAACTGTATCAAATGCAGCACTAAGATCCAACAGGACGAGCACAGATACAAGTCCATTATCTGAGGCCATGAGAATATCATTAGTGACTTTCACCAGAGCTGTTTCAGTGCTATGATGAGCTCTAAAGCCAGACTGAAACTCTTCAAAAAGTTCATTATGGTGTAAGTGGTCGCAAACTTGTTTGGCAACTACTTTCTCAAGAATTTTGGATAAGAAAGTAAGATTGGATATAGGTCTATAATTAACCAAGTCATCTGGGTCAAGAGACGGTTTCTTAAGCAGAGGTTTAATTACAGCAACCTTAAAAGCTTTAGGTACACATCCCTGTAACAGAGATAGATTAATCACATCTAAAATGGAGGAGGAGATCAAAGGGAATACCTCCTTAAATAACCTGGTTGGAACTGGATCTAACATACAAGTTGAAGGCTTAGATGAAGACAATAATTTTGCTAATTCAGAAAGTTCAACTGGATCAAAGCAGTCTAAACCCGGTTCAGATTCCATGACTACCTCAGGTACAATCGCGGATAGAGGACTGCTTATGATCTTATTTTTAATAAGATCAATCTTATTTATAAAGAATCCCATAAAATCATTGCCTCTAAGAGCAGGTGGGATGGACTGTTCAACAGAGCTATGGCTCTGGGTGAGTTTGGCAACTGTATTAAAAAGAAATCTAGGATTATTCTTATTCTCCTCTATTAATGAGGAGAAGTATGCTGCTCTTGCTTTACAAAGGGTCCTCTTATACAGCAGTAAACCATTTTTCCAGACTAGGAAGGACTCCCGCAGGCCTGTGGAGGGATATTTTCTCTCCAGTTTCCTAGCATTTTGCTTCAAAGTACGCAGCTCTGCATTAAACCAAGGAGCAAGCTTTCTATTTTCAACGGTTTTCATTTTCAAGGGAGCTGCGTTGTCTAAGGCAGTACGCAGAGAACTAGCAACCCCATCAACAAAATCATTAACCTGTGAAGGGGAATAAGCTATGCTTTTGCACTCTGCAGCATATGCACCTTTGTTGCGTTTGCCTGCAGCAGATCTTCTAAGCTGCCAGATAATGTCGTGTCGTCGCCAGTGTCATGTGACCCCTAAATACAAAACAGAAGTTAGAAGCTGAACAAAATGCGCAGAAACAGAAAAATATTCCATAAAGCTTTTACAGTACCTCATCTGCAGACTTTTGAGTTTTCTTAAACATACCACTGAAGATGTTTTTATCCTAAAAAAAGAAACGGAGAGTATTTATTTTTTTTCTTTAAAAAGAAATAAGCAGTAGACCTTAAATAAGTGGACATTAAGAGCAGGTGGTCGTCTGGGTGGATTTACAAAGCACTGACCTCATCCAACAGGTTGTCGAAGCTCGAAGATCTTTTAAATATTCCAGCCAGGCCTCCTTTTTTCTCCTGAAAACACAATTATGATTTCCTTCGATTCATTTGATGAAAATAGAAACTGGCATGAAATATGAACCATAATGAAACTGGCTGTCTTTAGAAACCTCAGCTGGAATCAGAGGTGTCAACATTATAAATGTTTATTACTCGATTCTAAGTCCTGTTGTGTAAAAACACTTCTGTAGAAGTTAAGAGTATCAACGTTTTACTCAAGTAAAAGTACCATTTTTAAAAATACTAAAGTATAAAATCAATGCAGGAAAATGGGAAAGCTGCTTCACTGCTCTATCCTATTAAAGGAATCTTTTTTTCTATATTTCTGGATGATAACCTTAATTTTCTTAGTTTTATAATTAATGGTAACATTGTGAAATTTAACTTTCATCTTGAAAGACTATTTGTTTTGTTATGTAGCAAACAGGTTAGTGCAGCACCGAGTCCATCCACAAAGAAATTAATTTTCTGGAGGAAACAAACTATTTGGATGTTTTTATTTTTTCATACCAACAGCCCATATTGAAAATGATCTAATCTAGGACAAGACCTTATCACCTTTGTAACATTCAAAGAATATGTATATGTATATTTTGATGAGAAAATTTTATTTCAATATAATAACAAGAATCACCCACTTAAACTAACATATTAATAAATATAACAAAAGTGTTTCTAAAATAAATTCACTGAAAACACTCACAGAGTTAAAAACACACATTTTTTGTCACAACATAACCTAAAACACATTGATGCTGATTTAGGTTAAACCCGCAACTAAATGTACAGAATTACTAATTCATATATGTCATTAGTCGGGGTTGTGACAAAGCTGCACGCATTGTTTTCTTATTATCTGATTGTGAAAATAGTTTGCAGCTCATTTGTGGGAACAGATTTCAGTTCAGGTTTCTATGATAAAAATCAACCACTGCTCAGATGGTAACTCAGAGGAGAAGTAGGGGTTTTTGTGCAATAAAGGAACCTTTGAGCTGGTGGTTTCGGTCAGGTTCTCACTGCTGGCAGATAACAGTCTCTCAGTGTCGGCTTCCTGCATTTAGAGGCAAAAAGAGTTCAAATAAAAGAAAGCAAAAGGAACAGGACTTTAACTCTGATGCAGCTACGGTACCGTGTCTCCTTTAGCCTCCTCTGATGCTGGTTTGGGGGTTTTCTTAAACATGTTGCTGAAAATATTTTTCTCCTACAAATATGGCGATAATGTGAGAAGGTGTTGCTGATATGAGTGAAGAAAAACTTTCCTCCATTATACAAACCTCGTTATTCTCAGCCAGGTCTTCGCTGCTGGCTGACAGCTCTGTCTGAGCCTCTCTGTCCTGAAACAGAAAGTCCGCTTTACATCTGAAAGCTGCGGTAAAATGTGAAGATGTGTCTACATGCTGGGCAGCAGCTGCTTACTGGGGTCTCAGTCTTCTCTCCTTTGGGCGTCTTCTTGAGGAATCCACTAAACAAACCTCCTTTCTCCTATGAAAATGTCAAAGTAAGGAGTTGAAGATAAAGCGAGAGGAAATTTTGGAACATTTGGGGAAGTTTTTCCTCACTGACCTGTTTGTTGTCACATAAATTCTCATTGCTGGCAGAGACATCAGGATCAGAGCCTACATCCTGGAAACACACCAACCACTGTTAGACTTTTAGCCACAAGGAAGGAAGGAAGGAAGGAAGGAAGGAAGGAAGGAAGGAAGGAAAAAAACAACAAAAACAATAAAAGACAGAAGAGAAAAAAAGAGACAAAGGGCAAGAAAAAAAGAAATAAAGGTTTTAACAACAAAATGGGGAACCCACACTGGTAGAAAACTATCCTAGCTCCTATAAAAGGCTGGTGTCTATAAACCTGATTTTTTGTAGATATGATCATGTTCTGTGGTCATTTGCTCAGGTCACCAGCCTTCCGTTGGTTGCTTCAGTTATCCAGCCTATAGCTTGCCCGCCAAAAGTGGTGCTCCTTTTGGTTTCAACACAAAATTTTCTCTTTTGTAACCAATTACTTTCCAAAAGCAGCTTTCTATCTGCAAGCAGACAGGCACTGCACAGCAACAGGTAGGGTAGGGATGTCACTGCCTTATTGTTTACCATTTACAGTTGCAAAAAAAAAAAAACTTTGGACACTGGTATTTTCAGACATCTTTGCAAAAGGAACTCAAACTAATTTATGGGTATGACTTAAAGTCAAACATTTTTAAACCCTATCTATTTAAAACCCCACTAAACCATTACAGATACTTTACATAGCCCATATGCACTATATAGCAATATTCTGCAGGACAAGATTAGACTAAATCATACTGTAGGATCTTTATTAAGTTCTCTGGTTGTTACTTAACTTTATTGTTTCTTTGAATAGAGAGAGCAACAATAAATGTATTCATATTTGTTTACAGAGCAGCCAATTTGGAACCATTCTACAAAACGAGTAACAGGTGTATAAAACTGGGTGTACAATTTGCTGAATCATAATTTTTATTATGGAGAGGTCTGAGATTGATAAAAAGAACTCATATTTTCTCTGGGAAGGATGTAATCACAGGCAACAGTACCTTTTCATATGATCTCAGTTTGAACCCAGCTCCAGCTCATCTGGCTTTGATTAGAATTTGAATTACAAGTCGCAGACCTTTTAAAAGAGCCGATCTGTTCAAAGACTATGTGTTGTGAAAAATCTAAAAAGAAAAACATGAATTGCAGAATTTTTCCATGTTCTTAAAAAAACATTTTAAAAAGTGTGTGTTGATTGCATGATTAAAACAATTCCTATGAAGATTTGAAATGGCTGGTGTAGAATAAGGTTTAATCATGTCTTATAGTGCTTTCACACCTAACCTTTGTAACAGTTTTTAAATGTGTTACTGTCTAGTTTTTGGACCCTAAAACGGAGCAGAATCTATATCCTGGCACAGTTACAACTGCAAATCTTAGCATGGTTTATCCTGATCCTGGACCTGTCTCATAGAGTAGAAATGCATGCCGGATCAGTATACCTACAGCAGGAAGAAGGGATGAAGTGTAAACAGAGGAAAAAAAATGGGGCTCAAATCTGACAGAAATAGTTTGAAGATAAATCTTGTTGCAACATGGACTAATACACAGAACTGCATTTGAGTTAATGAAGTAGCAATGGAAAACCCAAGAAACATTTTCTTAGTTCCTTTTTTTTTTCGTGAGTGCAATATTGCAGCAGTGTTATCCCCAAAACATTTGTTTTGGTCTAAACTCTGCTTGAAAGCAAACAGGGCCAACGGCTAGAGCAATTTTTGTCATCTCACTGACCCCTTAAGCAAGCCCTACACTGATCCTTAAATTTTAGGTACTACCAAATAAAATGTGTTTAGTTGTAGACTTTTAAAATTGATTAATTTCCTTAGCCATTTTAATACAACGGCAAAAATGTAGATGTTTTTTGATCTTCTTTTATTTGCCACAGTATTGTCTAGAACATATACGTGACATGTCTAGGAGATAAATTATGTTTTTGTCCGGGACAGTCAGCTGTTGTTGCACAAGGGAAAATCTTCATTTGTCTTTGAGATTTATTTTTCTTTTTTTAGTTATGTTTAGCCTTGGTAAATGAGTAACCCATAAATCAAAGACATTTAGCCCAGTGAGACCCCCCCCCCCCACCAAAAAAATAAAATAAATACAATTAGTTTTGCTGTTGTTTCAGTCACTACCAGGTTAAATGTAGTGGAAAGGTACATATTCAGAAAGCTTGAAAATATGGGTTTCAGTAGTTGGTCCACTCTGTTGCTATAAAGGGAATGAGATCGAAACTGTACTCTACAATGTAGGAAAGGGTTGAAGAAAGGAATCCTAGAAGTTGCATGATGCTTTTTCCAGTAATGATCAGTTTAGAGGTGTAACAAATACCAGAAGGAAACCTAGTCTTATGCAATATGCAACACTATAAATTTTGCACATTAAGGGTCAATGCTGGTTCTTGCAAGCCCTAGAAGCTCCACAAGACCTCCCCTACACCTCACTCCCATGGGGATATGCAATCCCCCCCCCCCCAAAAAAAAAAAAAAAAAAAAAAAAAAAAAAGCCCACCCACCCACCTTGCCCACAGAGGGGATGCCCCATAGGGGAGAACAAATACAATATGGCTACAAACCCTTCTTTCCTTAACCCCTGCTCAAATTAAGTTTTCCTGAAGCCACATTCAAAATCAGATTGCTGCAAAACAGACCATCTGTGACATTCTTCCTGAATCTACATGATTAGAATATCTCTAAAGTTCCAGACTTGGATCCAGAAAACCACAAAGGACAAGCCCCATACCTATTCGGCAACACAGCCTGGGCAAAGCTTCCCTGATCTCTGGAGACACACCTTCTTTCCAAAACAGAGATCACTAGTGGTTAAAGGTCTGGCAAACCAAGGGAAAGTATTTCCGGTAAAACAATTTGTTTTTGTTAATTCTTTTTGATCATTTTAAGGGATTACTGTTGTGTAAACCTATCTAAAGAAGTTAGGTTGTCCTTTACATTCCCTAAGTAACAATCACAGAAGTTTAAGAATAAATTATCTTAAAGGTTATTGATTTCTGATTTAGGCAAATCCTTTAATGAAATAGTATTCTAACAAATTATGTTTTATTT
The DNA here is from genome assembly GCA_030533445.1 of Cyprinodon diabolis. NCBI lineage: Eukaryota > Metazoa > Chordata > Actinopteri > Cyprinodontiformes > Cyprinodontidae > Cyprinodon > Cyprinodon diabolis. Next base: position 41,720,155 of record CM060067.1, on the reverse strand, counting down.
ACCTTTTGGATTTAGGTTGCGAGTTGGCTTGAAAAATACAACTCAATTGCTCTTATCTAGTTGATATCTAATTAGACTTCATTACAAACTCTTCAGTCCTCAAACAAACAAAAAAATCATGCTGAGCTATGATATTGCTGCATTATTTTATGGTTTTAAACCATTTTTATTTGTCGCTAGTCGCTTTTTTGAAAAATAGTCGGTGGAGGGGTCTGAAAAGTCGCTGAGTTGGCAACACTGCACCTGCAGCGCTGGCTCGCTCTGCCGTATTTTTTTTTTCTTCCCCCGTTTCAGTCCAGTGGATGTGATGATGACGGCGGCGGATGACGCATTAATCGCGCGACACAACTAATCGATGATGAAATTCGTTGCCAACGCTTTTAAAGGTACACTATGCAACCGGTGTTGATTTTCCAGCGAGGCTCCCCCCAGAGGGCGAAAGTAATAGTGCACTGTCGTATATATGCTCAGCTGTTCTCCTGGTTTCTCCGTCAAGCCAGGCGCGGTTGTTTTGAGCTTAGCAGACAGGCGAACCCGACGAATGACTAATGCTGCGTTCACACTGGACGCAGCTGGCGCGACAGAAGCAGCGAGTTTACATGCAAAGTCAATGGTTGACGCGCGTCAAGGCGCAGCAAAAGGTCCCGCGGGCATTTTGAGCAGCAGGCGCAGCGCGTCTGAGCAGCTGAAGCAGCACGTCGGGCGCGTTTAAGCATCTGACCGCAAACGCGCTGCTGCTCAAGATGGAAAAATTGAATTTTTGCTGCTCGACGCACCGCGTCAACCAATCAGAGAAGCTTATCTTGGAGCTGGCAGGGAGAGAGACACAGAAATCTGCCGGCAGAATATGTTGGCTTTTATTATCCTGCTGCCTGCAGTTTGGATTATTTAGATGAAAAACACCTACCAGCTGCCGCGGTGAACCGCGAGGAGGCGACCCGGCCAGAGGCTGCTGATGAAGGGATTCCTACTGTCGGTGCACCGCTGGTATGTGGGGGTCTGAGCGGCTCCGACAGAAAAAATATTGGAAGGCAGGATTATAATCTGAATGAACTGACTGCACTGATTACGTGTTCAGGTGTATTTTCTCACTTAAAAACAAATGAAAACTACTTTATTCCCACTGATCACAGCAAATATAGCTGCAAGGCAGAGAAAGGATAGTGAAGCTCCGCCCAACGCGCGTCAGACACACTTTTGCACCGCGCAGCCAGAGCAGCAAAGCTGCTTCAGCCGCGCGTCAGAACTAACTGGTACAAGCAGCAAAAATGAAGCAGCAGACGCGATTTTGCTGCATCCGATGTGAACGTAGCATAACTGCACAAAGATCGCCACTGTGCTAGCAACGAGCATGCTTTTAACTGGGGGCGTGTAGCAGTTCTCGCCGTAAAGCAAGACCGACTCTCGCGAGACTTCTGAGCCTGTGGGTGCGGGTCGGTGCTCCTGCAATTGCAAGTGCGGTATTTCCCCCACAGACCACCAGGGTGGCCGAGAATACCTTTGTTCAACCTGAAATGACTCATTTAATCATCCAAAACGTTATGGAACACATTAATTAACTGAAAAATGTTGCATAGTGTGCCTTTAAAAGTCGATTTTTATCGATTTTATCGATTCGTTGTTGCAGCCCTAATTGAGATAGCAACATATTAAGGCTGAAATCTGATTGGATAAAAAATATAGTAACCCCATAAATTTAACACAAGCAGCACAGCCAAGAGAAACGCTACAAAATTAAGAGAATGGATTGTTTGGAATAAATTATACAGTTTGAAAGAAGAACATTAAAGCTTTAGGTTGTGAATGTAGGTTAGTTTCTGATTGTAGGCCAGCAGAGACTAACTGCTCACCACTGGTCTCTTTCACACATATGGGACCACATTCCAATGCAGAAATGTCTTCAGACTATTTTATAATATTATAATTGGATTAACCAATATCCTCTATCCGTTTCTCAGACAGGAGAGCAGTGAGCTTTGCTTACAGTAAATGTTGGCAGTTTCTCTTTTTGGCTCCGTCGAAATATTCCAGTCAGACCCGCCTGAAGAGCACACATAAAGACAGACATTATAAATGCTGCTTATAAAACCATGTGGGAACATTTGGTTTGCTGCTGCAGGTAAATACCTTGAAATCTATTTCAACTGCTGGAACCTGTGGTTGGTCAGTTTCTCTGGAAGTCTGGGTGAAATAAGGCAGAAATGTACAATAAAAACAAACAGGGTGCATTTTGGGATTTGATTTGAGTTTGTCTCTGTGCTGTAAGTCCGTACTTTTTTGACCTCGCCGTGTCTGGGTGCTGCTTTTGGTTCCTGCATAAACAAGGAGGATAAATAAAAAAATGCTGAATCATGTTTATTTAAAAAGGTAGCTATAAACACCATCGCTCTGATATTCTGAGGCTGCCCTTTGAGGAAATACCTTTTCTGCTCGTCTCGGCGGCGCAACAGGACCTTCAGATGGTTTCAGTTTAGTTTGTGGTTGCTGGATGTCACCATTCAGCTGATCAAGCAATAAATACACAGAAAAACAATCAGATACAGTAAAGCTTAATGTTAATCACTTTTCAAGATATATCATTTTAAGCGGCACATATAATTACATCGCAATTAAATGTACCATATCAAATGACATTACAGTGCCCTGTCTGGCGATGTGGGAATAAGAATTATTGTCTTGATACAAAAGAAAAGGGCCCAAAAGATTTTACTTTCAAAAGTGAAGCAGTACGGCTTTCGCCAGGGTGTTCTACTTAATTTATGCATGTAAATAGCTTTATTATAAATCATACAGGGAGTATTACAGATTTTATGGACACCGTAATGTAAGCAGAACAGGAAAGGAAAAACAGGGAAAAAAAGGAGAAAAGATGAAAGAAAGAAGAGATAAAAGGGAGACAATGATATAAAAATCTTCAGTCTGCTTCATCACCTGCAAAGAAATGTAAAAAGAACAGCACAACCAACAGATATAGTATAATAGATACAATGAAGTAACACCTTGGTACTATCGCTAAAATATATGTAGTAGGCTATTATTTAATCTGACATGTATACTGTGGTAGCTGAAGATAAGAATATGGGCTTCCTGTATGAAAGTGAATCTCTAAGTACCCGAAGCCAAGCACCTGTTTGTGAAAGTGCACTTGTGCATGTAAAGTTTATCCAAAGGCAAAATGCTCAATAGTGTTTGTGAAATTCAAATTATTCTCTCTAAAATTATGATTATATTGAGGCTACACGTCCGATAAATAAAGAACACTATTCAGTTAGTATCAGAATTAAGTTTATCGCTCAGTAGGTTTGCACTTACAAGGAATTTGACTTGTTGAATGTGCAGACAAATTCAATATTTATTCAGAATACAGAATCTATAGCTATATACCATATAAAACATACAATATACAATATATAGTCTATAGCTATATACACAGTAGGCTGTGCGTTAATGTAATGCAGGAGGCCTGGAGATACGTTGGTGTAGCTTCTGGGTCCTGAACGGAGGAGGATCAGTGTAACGGGGGTTTGTGGCCCTTGTTGATAAGGCTGGTAGCAGATGGGAAAAAACTGTTCTTGTGGTGTTAGGTTTTGGTCCTGATGGACCGCAGCCTCCTGCCAGAGGGAAGTGACTGAAATTATTTGTGGCTGGGGGACGAGGGATCAGCCACAATATTTTATATATATTTGATGTCCAATATTTCGTTATTGTATTTTGAATGGAGTGGGAATTAACTTCAGGTAACTTTAGGAACATTTTCACTGTAAAAACCATTTACATTAAAAATGTCTATTTTTGTTTGTAAGAGTTTAAAGCCTCCAACTCAGGTGGTTGCTTCTGGTACCAATCAACCAGACTGTGACCAGTTAGCTTGAAAGGTCTGTTACGATTCAATCAAAAGATTTTTATATTTAAATGACTTGTTGGTTTCAGAGTCCACTTTTCCTTCAGCTTAAATATTTCACATATGTCCTTTATTGTACCTCTTATACTATATCCGTTGGTTGTGCTGTTCTTTTTACATCTCTTCGCAGGTGATGAAGCAGACTGAAGATGTTATCTGTCTTTAAATCTCTTCTTTCTTTCATCTTTTCTCCTTTTTCCTGTTTTTCCTTTCCTGTTCTACTTACATTGCAGTGTCCATATAATCTGTAAAACTCCCTGCATGAATTATAATAAAGCTATTTACATGCATAAATCAAGCGGAACACTATGGTGATAGCCGCACTGCTCCACTTGTGAAAGTAAAATCCGTTGGGCTCTTTTTGGCATCCAGACAATAAGTCTTATTGCCACACTGCTAGACAGGAGGCTGTTAAAAGAACATTAAACAAAAATGTTCATTTTTTGTTAATAAGAGTTTAAGGCCTCTAATTCAGGCCGTTGCTTCTGGTACCAATCAACCAGACCGTGATCAGTTAGCTTGAAAGATCTGTTCTGATTCAACCAAAAGCTGTTTGGTTTTAGAGTCAGGTTTTGCTTCAGCTTAAATATGTAACATATGCCCTCACATTTCCCCCAAACACTCTGTGATACACTGGAGACCAAGAAATGTATGAATCTGAGCTGAATAGGTCTTGTAGCACTAAGCAACTCTAAACCAATGACATCTCTACCGCCACAGTTGGAAATTTTAAAGCTTTACAGTTTGCATCCAGACTCATTAGCTGCTGTGTTATTATTTTCTAAAGATTAAAGCAGCTCTTTTAATCTCACCTAGAGCCAAACCTAGTAAAAGTCAGCTATGATAGTTTCATAATGGTACAACTCTTTGATGTTTCATTTATATTTCTGAACAAAAATCCCCATTAATTTTCACTTTACTTCAGTGTTTATTATCCATTTATACTGTTTGGCATTTGTAGTATTTGAATTGGTAGATATCCCTATGTCTATATCTGTGGAGGGTGTCCCCTTTTCTCACATAACTGCACATACGGAGAATTAAATTAATAAATAACTCATTATTCTAAACATTTATTATAATTGTTGAAGTAATACCTTCATGTTTAATGCTGCAGTTTTTTTCATCCTGTACTGTGTTTGGGACAGCTCCTGCAGAGAATCAATCAGTTAATGAACCTTAAAGGAATAGTACACCCAAAACATGATTAGCCTTCCTTTTCTACTCAACCCCATGCTGAACAACACTCTGGAGTACTTTTTTGATATCTCAAATGCATCTGGAGATCTGGGAGGCTTCTTACTGTCTGCTGACATTCAAATAATGGAGGTCTATGGCGCCCGAGGCAGAAAGGTCCATAAAAGTCCACAAAAAACGTGTCAATATTCCTCCATACTGCTCGTCCAATGTATTCCAAGTGTCCTGAGTGGGTAGCGTCCATAATTTACTCGAAACGAAGTCATTTAGAATGTTTTTAGAGCATAAACAGTAGTGTATAGGATTTCCTAAAAGCGCGCGCCTGCGAGTTCACGAGCCTACGGAAACCGCGGCAGACCAAACCAGATGAAAGTGCGCATTCAGCTCGGCAAAGAACTCATGCTCTTCCTCAACACTGAAGTCCTCAGACATTTTTCTTTCGTTGTTTCTTTCTTTGCACAGGTAAACTGCACATTTCTTCTTCTACGCTTGCATTATCAAGAGCAGACGCTGAATGCGCACTTTCATCTGGCTTGGTCTGCCGCAGTTTCCGTCGGCTCGTGAACTCGCAGGGGCGCGCTTTTAGGAAATCCTATACACTACTGTTTATGCTCTAAAAACATTCTAAATGACTTCGTTTCGAGTAAATTATGGACGCTACCAACTCAGGACACTTGGAATACATTGGACGAGCAGTATGGAGGAATATTGACACGTTTTTTGTGGACTTTTATGGACCTTTCTGCCTCGGGTGCCATAACCTCCATTATTTGAATGTCAGCAGACAGCAAGAAGCCTCCCAGATCTCCAGATGCATTTGAGATATCAAAAAAGTACTCCAGAGTGTTGTTCAGCATGGGGGTGAGTAGAAAATGAAGGCTAATCATGTTTTGGGTGTACTATTCCTTTAATTCACCTTATGCTACGTTCAGACCGCAAACAGCAGAAGAAGCAGAACAGCTGGTTTTTGCATCAAGATGCAGCAAAAGGTCCAGCAGCGCATCTGAGCAGCGCCTCACGAGCTTCTGAGCACCTGAGCATCTGAGGCGCACAGTGTTGGGCACGTTACTTTGAAAAAGTAATTAGTTATAGTTACTAGTTACTTCTCCCAAAAAGTAACTGAGTTACTAACTGAGTTACTCCACAATAAAAGTAACTAGTTACTAGTAAAAGTAACTATTGCGTTACTTTTGCGTTTCTCGCCCCCGTACCCCTCACCACCCAGCCCCCACCTTCTTGCGGTGTGATTCAAAAGCCAGCTGAATAGAGCGGACGACAAAGACAAGAACCTGCAGAGAGTTTAGCATTTATTGCAACTCAATGTAAATGACATCAGGGGGGAACGCCATGTGAAGTTTTTTAACAGGGCATTCAGATCTGGTGAAATTAATAACTGGGGATGTCTAATTCTGAAATCCTGTGTGTTTGGGTTGTTATAGATACTGCAACATCTATCTATCCTTCTATCTATCTAGATCTATACTCTGTGTGTGACATAAAATATGGATCTCCATCACTGCCACAAAGGCCATCAAATAATGTTTAAAATAAAAAATACAGTAGGTTGAGAAGGCAGAGTATCCATCCATCCATCCATCCATCCAGATTTCTCCCTTTCTCCATATAGGCTATCATTTGATCGTTCCCGCTCTCCATAGTTCTCCTGTGGCGCGAGCACAGGGCGACTGGTGCGCGCCTTTAGCGAGCATGCGCGTTTCCTGTTGCTTGCGCGGTGACTCTTGCCACCTGCGCTGTGCGGAGATGCAGAGGAAACCGTATCTGATGGGGAAACGCAGCTCGACGTAACACCGGTATTTCCATCAGGAAAACGCTGTTTGCTGCTGGAGTCATTCTCACTCTCCATCTCTCTGTGTGTGCTGTACGTTAACACCCACCAGCGGAAACACCCACCTACCCAACTGACAGACGGAATCTCACTATACATCAGCCATTCTCATCCTCCCCTCTCTCATGACAAGGCGCGCACCTCTGGATGACCTAAAAAATAATCTTTAATATCTCTTAAACAAAAGTAGCACAAACAATATTTTTTTCTGCACAAATCTGCACTAACGTTGCACTAACCATTCAGTCTATTTGCAGAGTTTTTTGATGTGGGTGGGGTGTCAGCTTCACGCAGCTGCGCACGAGTCCTATCATGAAAAAAGGTTCATTGTGCGACCTGAGTAACGCGCAGTAACGGGGTGTCTGCAATGGTAACTGCGTTATAGATACAGTCAAAGTAATTAGTTAGATTACTCGTTACTAAAACAAGGTAACGGCCTTAGTAACGCAGTTACTTTCAACGCCGTTAGTCCCATCACTGGAGGCGCATGACATGCGTCAGAAGCAGCAGCTGCTGGAGTTGGAAAAATTGAACTTTTGCTGCTTGCCGCGCCACATCAACCAATCAGAGAGGCTGAACATGCTTGCTTTTATTATCCTGGTGCTTGCAGTTTGGATTATGTATGTGAAAAACTCCTTCCAGCCGCCGCGAACAATAGCGGAAAACTGCGAAGAGGTGACTGGGCCAAAGGCTACCATTGAACGGGATTCCCAGTGACAGAGCAGCGCCAGTGTACATGGGTCAGAGCGGCTCCAACAGAGAAATAATATTTGAAGGCAGGATGGTAACCCTCATGAACTGACGGCACAGATGAAGTCTTCAGGTGGACTTTCTCAATTAAAAACAAAATAAAACTCATTTTTACCCACTTATAACAGCATTTATAGCTGCCACAGAGAAACGATAGAGTAGTTCCGCCCAACGCGCATCAGACCCACTTTTCAACCACGCAGCCAGAGCAGCAAAGATCGTTTTAAAACTAAACTTGTGCAAGCATAAAAAATTAAGTTGTATGCACGTTTTTGCTGCTTCTGCTACTTGCAGTGTGAACGTAGCATTAGGTTGACAGGCTTTAAGATTTTAAAGAACGAGGATAAATCAGGAGTTACATTAGAGAGATGCATGGGCACATTGCTCTAACTAACAGTCCATAGAGGCAGAGACTGATGCGAAACTCACGGCGTCTGAAGGGCGAGGAGGGATCAAAGGCACCGGCCTCACATCTTTCTCTGCCTCATTTCTTTTTACCTGTGAGTGAAGTTTCAACATCCTTGAATTTATTTTGGAGCCCATTTAGGTTCAGCCTAAAAGCACTCAAGTGAGCTAACACATAACTGGCTTTATAAAAACTTAAAGAGAGACTGGGGTTTATGACGCTACCTCAGTGGGCTTTGGAGGAGGTTTGGGCTGCAGAAAAAAAACAGGATTAAATGAGTTAGGAGGGACTAATAAGAGCAGTTTACACACATATGTACATATATGTGAGAAGTAGCATGACAAAAACAGAGAGAAAAAATTTGCTGTTTTTTTGTTTTTGTTTTTAAAGGCTTGCAGGAACATACAAGCCTCTGGGAATGCGGAACATCCCTAAACCTGTCTGTTTTGTTTGGGTTATTTTACTTTAGTCAGCTCCGATTCGTTAGTCTCAGTGTGAGGTGACCCTTAGAGGGAGCGGTACTGAGGGGAGCTTGCTTTATTGTGTGAGAAAGAATCCCTGCTCCGATACAATAGAAGTTACAATTAGTCAACATGCTTTAGAATCCACCAAACAAATTAAAAAAAGTAAAAAAAATATTTTAAAGCTAGTAAAATAGTTTTCGTTTCTTTTAATAATATTTATGCACATATGATCTATGCTAATAAAAGTAGCAGAAGTAAAACATGTAAGAAAAGATATTGTTCAATTTTCTTGAGCTAAATTCACCAAAGATTAGAGATGCAATCTTTTGTTTAACAATAATAATTTAATTGTAATTATTATTCTACAAGCTTTGCCTTTTTCATTTACATAAATGATAAAAAGGGATTAATTTAATGCAAATAGTTTTGTCTTTTTTGTGTATATTTTGTAGCATGTATTAGATGAAAATGTTTTTTTGTAAAAACAATCAAATGAAATTGTTGTTTTTTTTTCTAAGAAAATTGATCACTTAGATGAAGCCCATTGTTAAATATGAGCTGATAAATGAAAAAAACATCATCAGTAGCAGTTCCAAATTTAGGGCCACAATAAGATAACTGTAAAAATGTTTATTAAATCAAGTCATGCTGGAAGGTATTTCCCCGCTGCCCAAAAATGACTTAAGAGAACCGGAAATGTCTTTTAAAGTGAATTATTCTCACCGGTTTTGGCTTCTTTTTTACCTCTGGCTTCATCATACAGGCCTCCATCTTTCCTGCAGAATGATACAAAAAGTTGATGAGGAAGCATGTGAGTTGTTATGATCTGTAAAAGGAGAATTGCTTCTCTGAAGGTCACTGATCTAAAAAAAACAAAAAAAAAAACAACAAGTACCTGCTAAGTTTAATGATTTCATTTCATCCTTCTGTCATCATTAAGTGATATAAACTCTGTCAGGCAAACCAGCTAAAGGTTTTGTGTGTCAACATGTGAACAGACCCAGTTTGAACTGCTAACTTAAATGAACTCAAAACCAAAAACGATGCCTGATAGCTTCACTCATAATAATCCAGTTAGCCTTTTAAGCCTCACTTATGTTCTTTCTCCTCTGGGATGTTTGTACCTGCTGTGGAAAAAGCCCATGAGAGAACTTCCTTTCACCTTTAGTCATCTGATGAGGAAGATGCAGCAAAACAAACCAGCATGTGGCTGATGACTTTGGAACGGCACACATTTCCATTTTCTAAAGAAGGACACAGATCGAACCTATAACCATCAAAAATAATTACTCTTCATTTCCATGTGATTACGATAACACTGATGTCATAAGCTAACCATAAAAAAGGCAGCTCAGGCATCCAGAAGGAGCTGATCGGTGACAGACCAAACATGTCATTACATCGGTATATTTAATTTGTGTTTTATTGAAACACTCTAAACAAAAAAAAAGGCCCCAGAGGGAAGTCAGCAGCCTTTCAAAATAAAGCTGTAAAGAACGGCTGTTTGAATTATTATTAAAAACTAGATAAATAAAAATGGAGCTTTGAACCACACCTCCACAAAAGCCAATCAGAATCCAGAGTTCATCTTAAAAGGCCTCAGAATCCCCCAACTCAGTCTGCTACAGTCGCGCTACGTTGGACTTCGATTCAGATGACCCCCTTTCAACCCACCTCCAGCTCCTCCTCCACCATCGCAGCCAAAGCTTTATTAAAGTTTTATTCCTCCCGGAATCGTACTGCGTTTCCTGTCTCATTTCAACTAGTCTGAGGACCGCCATGATGAGCCTGGTTCTGGTTTCTTCCCAACAGGCAGTTTTTTCTCTCCACTGTCGCTTCATGCTTGCTCATCATGGACAGGTTCTCTCAACCTGTGTTATCCAAGCTGGACTTCCATCTTCCAGGTCACTGAGTGAAGCTCTAGCATCAGCTCATGCAGTCCACTGGCTCTCCCCGTAAACCTCAGCAGACCGTCATTCTAACCAGCAGTCTACAGACTGACCAACTCAATCTATCTGAATTGGCACTACAGTATATAAATAAACTAAGTTGAATTGAATTGAATATCTCCACTCTACCACCAGTTTCAGGCCTGAGTGGAAACAGCCCTGTTTTTTACTCCTGTTCGTGCATATCTATCTAAATTCAGCACTTAAGTTTCCTGCCGAGGTCTGAGCGCCAAAAACTAAAGTAATTGTATCAATACATTTTTTCTAATTGTTTTTTTCTTTCCGTGTGAGTTTTTTCAGACTGAAATAGTGTTAAAGTTGAATACTAAAAACTATTTAAAAAAAATTACAGGGGAAAAAAAAAACTTTCCAGGTGCCTACATATTTTCCAAATTCTAAAATTCTTAACTTTTGCATTCAAGGGATTTTTAAGCATTGAGTCTTTTGTCAGGCGTTCTAAAATACAACTAATCAAATCAACGATGAATTTATGGCAGACGTGGATTTAATCCATGAAAGAAGGATGAAAAAAAAAAAAAGGACAGACAAGAATAACACATTTAGAGTTTCCAAGCATGACAACCATGTGAAAGACCTCTCTTAAAAAAATTCTAGCATCTGATCTCTGTTCTTTAGCTGATAGAATTGGATACTTTTGTAGTTTTATTCTGAAACCTCGCCAAAAGTGGAGAGTCTCTGCTTTCAAAGTCCGATTGGATTTCAAATGCAATTCATTCTCCAGCCCTGGTTCTTAATGTACTCGATACTAAGAAGAATAAAATAAGTCCCAAACGCTCTCATTCCAGCCCTTAAGGTGGAGGTAATATACTTAATGTAGGTTTGTCACCACACAGGAGGGAAGGGAGAGTTGGAGCTTAATTGCACAAAGGGTTGGGAATTATAGAGTATACTCTGCTTCTTGGCCATAGACAGCTGGAGAGAGGAATCAGCACCCCTAACGACCCCAGTTTGGATAAAGCGTGACAGAAAATGGATAAATGGATGGTTGGGTAACATATGAAGATTTAAAAAATCTATAAATGATTACAAAAGTGAAATGAAACCAACCCGTTTATATCGACATGCTCTACAGGGTTTTATAGTCATACCAGATCTCTATCTAACCTCCCTCCCTATTATCATATATTTAGATATGCACCTGCAGGTTATTTTTCAGCCATTTCTCATTTATGTCTGCAGCTGTTTAGTCATAAATGACCCCGTGTAACATTTATGACAAAGCTTTGATTCAAAGGTGGGTTTTTTTATGATTACTTTTTGGAAAAGAAAAAAGTCAAAATATATATCAAAAATAAATATCAAGATAATATTTTTGGTCCATATGTGCTCTCTTCATCCTCTGACATAGGAGCTGGCTCAGAGCTGCCTGGCTGTGTGTTTCCTGGACAGGGTCGCCCTTTACAGCTGTTTTTTTGTATCTCTGCTTCTGTCTCCTTGAGCCCCAGTCGGCCTCGGCTGATGGCCGCTCACACTGAGCCTGGTTCTGCTGGAGGTTTCTTCCTGTTAAAGGGAGTTTTTCCTCTCCACTGTCGCTACAAGCATGCTTAGTGTGAGGGATTATATTTGAGTCAATGAGTCGATGCAATCAGCTGGTTTTCCTTAGACAGAAAACTTTGAACCAGTTTGACTGTATGATATGGTTGAACTGTAAGGTGCCTTTAGATGACATGTGTTGTGAATGTGTGCTATAGAAATAAACCGAATTGAACTAAATGATTAATATCTTCTGATGGACATATAGGGCACATGCTTCTTTTTTTATCAATACATTTCGTTTTGATAGCTGGGAAAAATGTCCCAATATCTGGTGATATTGCAATATCGAGATAGTATTGAATTATGACTCTAGTATCGTGACACCTATGGTATAGCACTCACATCAATACTCACCCCTGCTATTATCTATCTAATGCCAAATTAAACCTTCTGAGGGTGCGGCATATGTTGGCTTTGCTTAAATTTTCAGCATCTTTCTACATAGAGGAACGTAGCACTAGTGAAAATCTGAGCCCAGATCAGATCATCCGTATAATGGTAAAGGTCTGGATCTGCTCTGTGTCCAGCAGACTGCACAGGTACCAGATGTCATCCTGAGGAAAGTGGTCATTCTCATGCAGGTCATTTTTGGGAATAAGTCAAATACATGCATGGAATTGTTAGAAAAGATGTAAATGTTTTTTTTTAGCTCCCTTTATGGGCTGAATTTATGGACAAATCCTTTGCTTCTTTATCAGCCATTTCTCTAATCCTCTCAACAAAGTGATAGTCAATCAAACTTAGAACGACGCTTATCCACAAAAACACACTGAATCGTAACAACGTCCACATAGAAAATGAGAAAGTATAGGCTATCATAATATTGGTAAAATAATAATTGATTAAAGAACTATATACATTACTGGCTTTTAATGCAGGTTTGGTAAAAAATGCATAAACAGGCAGATAGAAAAACTGAATAAACTCATTAGTGTCTGATTAGTGTCTGATCACCATGGTAACGTTCCACTGCTCTTCGGAAACGGTTGTTATCGTTCTCATGCATGGGTTTTGTGGTGTTAAATTATCCTGAGGGAGGTTTGCATTGTTAATTGAAAATCAGGGAGACCTCAGGAAGAAGCTAATAAAAACATAAACAGTCAAAGCTTAATAATGCTGGGAAATCTGGAAAATCCCAGCTTACTCCTTTATCTTGGTTTAGTGAAATAGGTCTCTGGAGATGGCATAGAATCCCAGATTATTATTTGGATAGTTTGCCTCTTTGGTCCTCCTCCAGACTTCCAAATATACCTTTAACTTTGGACCTGTGGTCTTTTCTCCTTAACCAAGAGGGACATTACTGACATGGTTTCTAGTTCAGGACAGGATTTGTTGTCCAAAGAGACTCTTTATTCAGCTTTTTAGATAGTTAACGGCTTGATTTTGGACAACAAACCTCTAAACCAGGGGTCACCAATTAAAAATCAGCGGGGTCTGAATAAAGAAAATCAACAAGTAAAGGTCCAGAGATATGTTTAATTATAATCTGTTACTTTAAACTGAATGTAACACTGAAATAAAATGAGCTTTTTATGCATGTATGTAATACATTGCCTTTTTCAATAAAAAAACATAGAAAATGTTTCCATTTTAAAATCTAAAGTGTTTTTTGAAGTAGAGAACAACAATCATTCAGTTTGGTATAAAGACAATTTCCTGATTCACATATTTTATAAAACATCTGAACTGACTGTTTTGTTGTTTTCTTGTTTTCTGTCTTAATGAGAGCAGTGGGCTTTATGCTGCCCTGCAAGGCTTTAAACCTGGGTTTAAATGGAGACAAAGCCATTCAAGCCATATTTTTCTTTTTACATTTTTATCGCACTGATGATTCAAAAATGAAGCTATAGAACTTTTAAATAGATAACACACTGTTTTTATCTGCTTGATCTAAGGCTTCCAGGCTGCAAACATTTAACATTTAACCTCTGTCTTGTTTCAATTTTTTTTTTTATGGAGCTTAGGCTGAAGTTCAACTCCATCAACCAGCGACACAGCTAATTAGCTTTGAACCACACCTCCAAGAAAGCCAAGCGGCATCCAAAGCTCATCTTAAAAGGCCCTTCAATCCACAACTTGTCTGCTGCTGGTTACGCTGTGTGACTTCATTCAGATGACCCCGTTTCAACCCACCTCCAGCCGCTCCTCCACCATCGAAGTAAAAACTACATCAGGGTTTCATTCCTCCTGGACTCTTACTGCATTCCGCAACTCATTTCAACCGGTCCAGCAGACGACCGCCATGTTGAGCCTGGTTCTGCCAGAGGTTTCTTCCCAACGGGGAGTTTTTTCTCTCCACTGTCGCTTCATGCTTGCTCATCATGGACAGGTTCTCTCAACCTGTGTTATCCAACTGGACTTCAATCTTCCAGGTCCCTGAGTGAAGCTCTAGTATCAGCTCACGAAATCCACTGGATCTCCCCATAAAGCTCAGCATACCGTCTCACTAACCAGCAGTCTACAGACTGACCAACTTCATCTATCTCCACTCCACCACCAGTTTCAGGCCCGGGGGGGAAACAGCCCTGTTCGTTACTCCTGTTCATGCATATCTATCAAAATTCAGCGCTATGTTTCCTGCCGAGGTCTGAGCCAACACCAAGTAATTGTATCAATTAATTTCTTGTAATTGTCTTCTCTCTTCATGTGAGTTTTTCAAATGGATTTTTAATTTTTTTGGTGCCCTGATGAACAAAATACTGGCCCCATCATGACCCCCCCCCCCCCCCCCCAACATATTTGGTCTAGAAATGCCACTGGTTATGTTCACTCTGTAGGCAATTAGTTGCACTATTTATTATTGGATGTCTGAGTAAAAGGGGCTGAAAAAACAAATGAATATCATAATTTTCACTTCAGAATGTTTACTCTTTTCAGAGGGGCACGTGCCCCTGAAATTATGTTTTGATTTTATGTTGATTTTTATGTTTGATTTTATGTTGGCATTCATATAAATATACTAGCGTGATGACTTAGTATACAGACTGGGATTTGGTATGGTGGATTTGGTGAAAAATCCACCAGCTGCCGCTGGCCGAGACGTTACCGTTTACTGTTAAAAAATGAACATACAGCTCTACCATCTTTCTGTCCGTGATATATACAGGTGCTGGTCATAAAATTAGAATATCATGAAAAAGTAGATTGATTTCAGTAATTCCATTTAAAAGGTGAAACTTGTATATTATATTCATACATTACATACAAACTCATATATTTCAGATGTTTATTTTGTTTAATTTTGATGATTACAAATGACAACAAATGAAAATCTCAAATTCATCATATCAGAAAATTAGAATATTACTGAAGACCAATAAAAACAAAGGATTTATAGAAATGTTGGCCAACTGAAAAGTATGAACATGAAAAGTATGAGCATGTACAGCACTCAGTATTTAGTTGGGCCTCCTTTGGCCTGTATTACTGCAGCAATGCGGCGTGGCATGGAGTCGATCAGTCTGTGGCACTGCTCAGGTGTTATGATAGCCCAGGTTGCTCTAATAGTGGCTTTTAGCTCTTCTGAATTGTTGGGTCTGGTGTATTGCATCTTCTTCTTCACAATACCCCATAGATTTTCTATGGGGTTAAGGTCAGGAGAGTTTGCTGGCCAATTAAGAACAGGGATACCATGGTCCTTCAACCAGGTACTGGTAGCTTTGGCACTGTGTGCAGGTGCCAAGTCCTGTTGGAAAATGAAATCTGCATCTCCAAAAAGTTGGTCAGCTGCAGGAAGCATGAAGTGCTCTAAAACTTCCTGGTATGTGGCTGCGTTGACCCTGGACCTCAGAAAACACAATGGACCAACACCAGCAGATGACATGGCACCCCAAACCATCACTGACTGTGGAAACTTTACACTGGACTTCAAGCAACGTGGATGAAGTGCCTCTCTTCTTTTCCTCCAGACTCTGGGACCTTGATTTCCAAAGGAAATGCAAAATTTACTTTCAGCAGAGAACATGACTTTGGACCACTCACCAGCAGTCCAGTCCTGTTTCTCTTTAGCCCAGGCAAGACGCTTCTGACGCTGTCTGTGGTTCAAGAGTGGCTTGACACAAGGAATGCGACAGCAGAAACCCATGTCTTTCATACGTCTGTGTGTGGTGGTTCTTGAAGCACTCACTCCAGCTGCAGTCCACTCTTTGTGAATCTCCCCCACATTTTTGAATGGGTTTTGTTTCACAATCCTCTCCAGGGTGCGGTTATCTCTCTTGCTTGGACACTTTTTTCGACCACATCTTTTCCTTCCCTTCGCCTCTCTATTAATGTGCTTGGACACTGAGCTCTGTGAACAGCCAGCCTCTTTAGCGATGACCTTTTGTGTCTTGCCCTCCTTGTGCAAGGTGTCGATGGTCGTCTTTTGGACAACTGCCAAGTCAGCAGTCTTCCCCATGATTGTGTAGCCTATAGAACTAGACTGAAAGACCATTTAAAGGCTTTTGCAGGTGGTTTGAGTTAATTAGCTGATTAGAGTGTGGCACCAGGGGCCATCAATTTTGAACCTTTTCACAATATTCTAATTTTCTGATATGATGAATTTGAGATTTTCATTTGTTGTCATTTGTAATCATCAAAATTAAACAAAATAAACATCTGAAATATATGAGTTTGTATGTAATGTATGAATATAATATACAAGTTTCACTTTTTAAATGGAATTACTGAAATCAATCTACTTTTTCATGATATTCTAATTTTATGACCAGCACCTGTAGAAACGATAAACACAAACATGTATGCATATAGAGGTGTTTTGTTTTGCTTTTTCCGTTTTAACAGTTACACATTTTAGGTTTTCAGTTTTCAAGTTCATGTTTGCTGACAGATATTTAATGAAGGTAAATTGTGCCTTCATCAGTAGTGGATTAGCATGGGCATAGGGACCATAGGGACATGTCCCTACCAAAATTTTGAACCGACCTAATTGTCCCGACCAATAATTGGATGTGAGCAACATGTTTATGATTTACAGCAGTAGTTGATGCAGCAGTGGCTTCTTTTCCTCTCGCAGCTCCTCTGCCTGGTCTCTCCTGTCCCTTTCATATAGCAGCGCAAGGAACTGTGCTGCGCTGTTTAACTCAACTCTCATTGGTTGTTCTGCCTTAAGTTCCGCCTTCTCTCTCTGATTGGCTGTTTACTAGTCCGCGTGTGCTTGGAGCACAACATTGAAAATTTATTCACACTAGAATGCAGCGGTTACTACAATTAATATTAGGCTACAAAACTAGTCCCAATAAAAAAAAATGAATATCATGTACACTAAAAGACAAAAACCTTTTTTTTTTCTTTTATTAAACGAAATATTCTGAGTCAGCCAGGAGTTCTGAAGACTGCTGGAAAAATTGGCAAATAAAGGCTGTAAGCCATCAACATTTCTGATTCTTAGCCACAGCCGACTAAAAAAGAAAATGTGAGGGTTTCCTTTTTACCGATATTAAGTTGATATTACTGTTTTCATTTTTTTGTTTTTATTATTACAATTTTGATATAATAACTGATCTAAGTGGGTTGCTCTGTGGGGAAAGGCACATTTTACATTTATATTACTGTATGTTTTAAAGTCTCTATACTCCAGTTAATGATGAATCACTTACTAAATTAGTTGACGATTATTGAAATAATCAATTAATACGATTCATTTTGGGCTACACAGAGTAACTACAGCCCAGATGTTCAACTTTTATAGTGAAGTTAATATTTTAATGAATGTATTATTTTGCTTGATACAGAGAGAGAATAGTAGGTACAAATATTAGAGTGGGGTTTAACTCTGCACAATTCTATATCTTCAAAAGAAAATACTGTATTTACTTTCTCTCTTAGTCGTTCAAATGAAACCGTTTTCAAAGTGGAAAACAGTCCTAATTCCACATTCATCAGAGCCGGTGATACTTCAAACATTAATAAACAGCATCTAATGAGTGTAGAGCAGAGGCGTTCAACAGGGGGTCCGAGACCCCTAGGGGGTCCGCAGAGGTACTGCATGGGGGTCGCGAAACTTTTGGTTGATTCATTTTTTTTTTTTTTATATTCCCTCCTGAATTGAAATGTCTTTAAATCCACATTAACATGAATTCAACACACTGTAGTAAACAGATTAATGGAGCCAGAAGATGTCTTTCAGTGATCAATGCACACACTCAGCGACACACAGGAGCTCTTTCAAGCTGGGCACCGTTTCATTCACAACACCTGTCCCATCAACCAGGAATCAGAAATACTTTAATAATCCCAGGGAGGGATTACTTTAGTTACATTACTCCATCTGTAATAGAGTGACTATAGGATCAGTTTGATATAACACAATTTCATACAATATATATAATTAGGGGGTCCCCGCTCCATCTTGTCATCAGTTTGGGGGTCCTTGGCCTAGAAAACGTTGAAGACCCCTGGTGTAGAGCTTATAACTCATTAGTGTCTGATTGGCGTGACGCCGACTGAGCAGATAAGGAAACAAGCTGTTAGCCTGGTCCAGAGCAGGCTAGCTGCACAGAATAAATCACCATGGTAACGTTCCACTGCTCTTCGGAAACGGTTGTTATCGTTCTCATGCATGGGTTTTGTGGTGTTAAATTATCCTGAGGGAGGTTTGCATTGTTAATTGAAAATCAGGGAGACCTCAGGAAGAAGCTAATAAAAACATAAACAGTCAAAGCTTAATAATGCTGGGAAATCTGGAAAATCCCAGCTTACTCCTTTATCTTGGTTTAGTGAAATAGGTCTCTGGAGATGGCATAGCATCCCAGATTATTATTTGGATAGTTTGCCTCTTTGGTCCTCCTCCAGACTTCCAAATATACCTTTAACTTTGGACCTGTGGTCTTTTCTCCTTAACCAAGAGGGACATTACTGACATGGTTTCTAGTTCAGGACAGGATTTGTTGTCCAAAGAGACTCTTTATTCAGCTTTTTAGATAGTTAACGGCTTGATTTTGGACAACAAACCTCTAAACCAGGGGTCACCAATTAAAAATCAGCGGGGTCTGAATAAAGAAAATCAACAAGTAAAGGTCCAGAGATATGTTTAATTATAATCTGTTACTTTAAACTGAATGTAACACTGAAATAAAATGAGCTTTTTATGCATGTATGTAATACATTGCCTTTTTCAATGAAAAACATAAAAAATGTTTCCATTTTAAAATCTAAAGTGTTTTTTGAAGTAGAGAACAACAATCATTCAGTTTGGTATAAAGACCCCCCTAGGGGGTCCGCAGAGGTACTGCATGGGGGTCGCGAAACTTTTGGTTGATTCATTTTTTTTTTTTTTTATATTCCCTCCTGAATTGAAATGTCTTTAAATCCACATTAACATGAATTCAACACACTGTAGTAAACAGATTAATGGAGCCAGAAGATGTCTTTCAGTCATCAATGCACACACTCAGCGACACACAGGAGCTCTTTCAAGCTGGGCACCGTTTCATTCACAACACCTGTCCCATCAACCAGGAATCAGAAATACTTTAATAATCCCAGGGAGGGATTACTTTAGTTACATTACTCCATCTGTAATAGAGTGACTATAGGATCAGTTTGATATAACACAATTTCATACAATATATATAATTAGGGGGTCCCCGCTCCATCTTGTCATCAGTTTGGGGGTCCTTGGCCTAGAAAATGTTGAAGACCCCTGGTGTAGAGCTTATAACATTTTTATTAATGGAGCAAAATGTTGCTTTTCTCTTTTAACAATGAATTCCTCTTATCAGTACGGATGCTCACATCGAGCATAGAAAAGGGCATGCATATTGCATAGCACCAATGACACCAAACCAATAGTGTCCCTACCAAAGTTCAAATCAAACCTACGCCCTTTCAATTCAATTCAGTTTATTTATGTAGCGCCAAATTCACAACACATGTCATCTCAAGGCACTTTACAGTTCAACCAGATCATACAGTCAAATTGATACAAAGTTTTCTATCTAAGGAAAACCAGTTGATTGCATTGACTCATTGACTCAAATACAATCCCTCACACTAAGCATGCTTGTAGCGACAGTGGAGAGGAAAAACTCCCTTTTAACAGGAAGAAACCTCCAGCAGAACCAGGCTCAGTGTGAGCGGCCATCTGCCGAGGCCGACTGGGGTTCAACGAGACAGGAGCAGAGATACAAAAAGCAGCTGTAAAAGGCGGCCCCGTCCAGGAAACACACAGCCAGGCAGACAAGCTCCAAGGCAGCTCCCATGCTAGAGAATGAAGAGAGCACATCCACCCAGCCACGGCCAGAGAAACAGGACCACACTGGAAAACAGGCCGATCTCCAACATCTACAAACAAGGGTGTTGATGGAAGCAGCACAGCTGATGTTTCTTTCCAGGATGACGTCACAGCCAAACAGGAACAGACGAGGCAAAGCTACTCTGAGGAAAAGCAGAGAGAGCAGAAGGTTAGAGATTGAACAAACAGATTCTGCAAAATAGGAGAACAGAGAGAGAATGAAGCAGAATGATGAAATGGGGGTCCCTATGTCCTCCAAAAGTCTAAGCCTATAGCAGCATAACTTTAAAGACAGCTGAGGATAACCTGAGCCACCCTAACTATAAGCTTTATCAAAAAGGAAAGTTTTAAGCCTAGTCTTAAAAGTAGACAGAGTGTCTGCCTCACGGACTAAAACTGGTAGTTGGTTCCACAGGAGAGGAGCCTAATAACTAAAAGATCTGCCTCCCATTCTACTTTTAGAAATTCTAGGAACTACTAGTAAACCTGCAGATTGAGAGCGAAGTGCTCTGTTAGGAACATAAGGAACAATCAGATCTCTGATATAAGATGGAGCTTGGCCATTTAAGGCTTTATATGTGAGAAGGAGGATTTCAAATTCTATTCTTGATTTAACAGGAAGCCAATGAAGAGAAGCCAGGATAGGAGAGATATGATCTCTCTTTTTAATTTTCATCAGAACTCTGGCTGCAGCATTTTGGATCAGCTGAAGGCTTTTAACTACAGTTTGTGGACTTCCTGATAGTAAAGAATTACAATAGTCCAGCCTTGAAGTAACAAATGCATGGACTAGTTTCTCAGCATCACCCCTGGACAGGATATTTCTAATTTTTGCAATGTTCCTCAGATGAAAGAAGGAAATTCTAGAAACCTCTTTGATCTGGGATTTAAATGACAGGTCCTGATCAAAAATAACACCAAGATTTTTTACTTTATTATCTGAAATCAGTTTAATCCCATCCAAATGAAGTGACTGGCTAATCAGCTTCTTTTTCAGAGACTCTGGTCCAAAGACTATAACTTCTGTTTTGTCTGCATTCAGAAGCAGAAAGTTAAGAGTCATCCAGGTTTTTATGTCTTCAAGACAAGCCTGTAATCTATGTAATGGGTTAGCTTCATCTGGATTTATAGACAGATATAGCTGGGTATCATCAGCATAACAGTGGAAATTAATCCCATGCTGTCTAATAATTCTACCAATTGGGAGCATGTATAAAGTAAAGAGAATTGGTCCTAGCACTGATCCCTGTGGTACTCCACAGGTAACCTTTGAGCGTGTTGAAGATCTATCATTAACATAAACAAACTGAATTCGATCAGATAGATAAGATTTAAACCAGTCTAGTGCTGTTCCTTTAATTCCAACAAAATATTCAAGTCTTTCTAAAAGAATATTATGGTCAACTGTATCAAATGCAGCACTAAGATCCAACAGGACGAGCACAGATACAAGTCCATTATCTGAGGCCATGAGAATATCATTAGTGACTTTCACCAGAGCTGTCTCAGTGCTATGATGAGCTCTAAAGCCAGACTGAAACTCTTCAAAAAGTTCATTACGGTGTAAGTGGTCGCAAACTTGTTTGGCAACTACTTTCTCAAGAATTTTGGATAAGAAAGGAAGATTGGATATAGGTCTATAATTAACCAAGTCATCTGGGTCAAGAGACGGTTTCTTAAGCAGAGGTTTAATTACAGCAACCTTAAAAGCTTTAGGTACATATCCCTGTAACAGAGATAGATTAATCACATCTAAAATGGAGGAGGAGATCAAAGGGATTACCTCCTTAAATAACCTGGTTGGAACTGGATCTAACATACAAGTTGAAGGCTTAGATGAAGACAATAATTTTGCTAATTCAGAAAGTTCAACTGGATCAAAGCAGTCTAAACCCGGTTCAGATTCCATGACTACCTCAGGTACAATCGCAGATAGAGGAGTGCTTATTATCTTATTTTTAATAAGATCAATCTTATTTATAAAGAATCCCATAAAATCATTGCTGCTAAGAGCAGTTGGAATGGACGGTTCAACAGAGCTATGGCTCTGGGTGAGTTTGGCAACTGTATTAAAAAGAAATCTAGGATTATTCTTATTCTCCTCTATTAATGAGGAGAAGTATGCTGCTCTTGCTTTACAAAGGGTCCTCTTATACAGCAGTAAACCATTTTTCCAGACTAGGAAGGACTCCCGCAGGCCTGTGGAGCGATATTTTCTCTCCAGTTTCCTAGCATTTTGCTTCAAAGTACGCAGCTCTGCATTAAACCAAGGAGCAAGCTTTCTATTTTTAAAGGTTTTCATTTTCAAAGGAGCTGCGTTGTCTAAGGCAGTACGCAGAGAACTAGCAACCCCATCAACAAAATCATCAACCTGTGAAGGGGAATAAGCTATGCTTTTGCACTCTGCAGCACTGCTCAGCGACACAGAGAGAGAAAGTGAAGCAGATTCTTTAAAATTTATAACTGCACTATCTGATAAAGATCTACTAAAATTGAACCTTCCTTTGGGGGAGGAGAACTCTGTTAAAGTAATCCTGAAGGTTATTAGAAAGTGGTCAGAGAGGACAGGGTTGTGAGGAAATACTGTTATTTCTTCACATTCTATAACGTATGTCAGCACAAGATCCAAAGTATGAAGATGAGAATGTGTGGGACTATTCACATTTTGAACAAAGCCAATAGTGTCTAAGATAGGCTGCTCTTAAGCTATCGCCTCCAATGTCAGCATGGATGTTAAAATCTCCCACTATGATGACCCTGTCAGTATTTAATACCAAATCAGAAAGGAACTCTGAAAACTCATCTAAAAATTCAGAGTAAGGACCTGGTGGACGATACAAAGTTACAAAAAGAAGAGGTTTTCTTGCCTGGAAATTTGGATGAGGGAAATTAAGGGTTAAATGTTCAAAAGAGTTGTAGGTATTAACTGTTTTGGGAGTAATCAGTAAGTCAGACTGGAAGATTGTTGCTACTCCTCCTCCTCGCCTAGAACTCCTGGGTATGTGAAAATTGAAATAGCTTGAAGGAGTTGCCTCGTTTATGCTCACATAATCCTCTTGCTGCAGCCAGGTTTCTGTAAGGCAAAACAAGTCAATGTGATTATCACAAATCAAGTCATTAACTAGCAGACTTTTAGAGGAAAGCGATCTTATGTTAAACAGACCACATTTAATTGTTTAAACTTTTTCCCCAATTGGAGTTATTTTGATTTTAATTAGATTATCATGATTTACTCCTTTGGGAATCTTTGCTAATTTATTAGATTTTGGTCGTGGGCAAGACACTGTCTGGATGGAGTAAAGAGTGGGTAACAGTAGAGAAGCTGCAGAGATGTGTGTTAAACTACAACTCTGCTTCCTTGTCTGCACCCTGGGTGGTCAGGGTTTTGGAGGACTAATAAATGTGGCCAGATTCCTAGAAAGAAGAGCTGCACCATCCAAAGTGGGATGGATGCCGTCTCTCCGAATCAGACCAGGCTTTCCCCAAAAGGATTGCCAATTATTAATGTAGCCCACGTTGTTTTCAGGACACCACCTAGACAACCAGCGGTTGAATGACGACATGCGGCTAAACATGTCATCACTGGTCAGATCAGGGAGGGGACCAGAGAAAATTACGGAGTCCGACATTGTTTTGGCAAACTTACACACCGAAGCAACACTAATTTTAGTGACCTCCGATCGGCGAAACCGGGTATCATTACCACCAGCGTGAATAACAATCTTACTGTATTTAACCTTATCCTTAGCCAGCAGTTTCAGGTAGGATTTGATGTCGCCCGTTCTGGCCCCCGGCAAACATTTGACTATGGTCCCTGGTGTCTCTAATGCCACGTTTCTGACTATGGAGCTGCCAATCACCAGAGTGGGCTTCTCAGTGGGTGTGTCACTGAGTGGGGAAAACCGGTTAGAAACGTGAACGGGTTGGTGGTGACCAGTGGGCAGAGATCCACGACTACGCTTTCTGCGTACAGTTACCCAATCGCCTGGCTGCTCAGGCACTTTTGGAGGACAGCTACGTGGGGGTCTACTTTAACTCCTGGATGTTCAACAGCCTGAAGCCTGGATTCTAACTCTGACACCCTCGCCTCCAAAGCTACAAAAATACTACACTTATTACACATCCCATTATCACTAAAGGAGGCAGAGGAATAACTGAACATCTGACACAGAGAGCAGGAGAGAGGAGAGGAAGAAGGAAGAGTTGGAAAAGAGTCAAGGGAGGGAGAGAGAGAAGCCATAGCAATGCTAAGCTAGCGCTAGCCTAGGCTAGCTACTCCTTGCTATCAGAAATAAAACCGTGTGAAACTGACAAGTGCTCAGTAGAAAAGTGCAGCAGAAGGCGCTATGTTTTAAACTAGTCAGTTAGAGTTACTTAGATACAGAGATATCACAGAGAAAATAACTTAACTTGTGGATTAGAGATATACAGTTAAGTTCACGAGTGGACCAATTCAATTCAGTTTGGTTCAGGTAGATATTTAATGATGCAGAATGTAACAATCTGATTGTACAATTTATTTATGACACTTTGTAATAATAAATAAGTGCTATAAAATATTTGCTTGCATTAATTATCTGTGCCTATGATTTTTTAAAATAAATAATTGTCCAAATTTTATTTTATTTTTTTGGTGCCCTATTGTGCCCCTGTATTGTATTGGGTCAGATGACGCCCCTTGGCAAGGATAACAGGCTGCTGAGCAGAGGGAATAATTTGCACTATGTCTGTCTGTTAACAGAAATCTGTTTGATTACTAATCTCAATAACATCATCTAGTTTTTTAGTATAATCTAAAAAACCAATAAAAAATAAAGTGAATAATCGGAAATAAAAACTCCAAGAAAGGAAAGGAGAGCAGAGGGAAGAGTTTCAGGGATGCTGACAAACGTTTCCACCACATTGTTTGGGAAAGAAAACATAAACGATCCAAAAACAGTAAACTTTACAATCCATATGAACTGTCCTGCAAATATGTGTTAAACTGCTTAAGTATTCCCATCTCTGCCACTTAAACCAACAACATTTAACCAGCCAAACAAGTCGCTATAAATGATATAATACTGCTGTTAGGGATCCTGTCTCCACTGTGTTAGATCGAGCTTTGTAAATAACCGGTGGACTTTTTTCAATCCCCAAAAAGCAGACTGTCACTTCACTGACGCGCCGGAGTTTACAAACATTAACAGTTATAAAATGGAGGAAATGAGCAGTTTAATGAAGGCTGAGCAGTTTAGACCTACCGGAGACCTCAGAGACTCTTCTCCTCCAACTTCAACAGTGATTGAGATTTAAGAGTTAAAAAAAAAAAGCACCGATGTCTCGTTCACAGTCAGCAGAATCCCAGGAGTTTTTAAACTTGGCCCCTCCCCGCTCCGCAGCCTCTGCCCTAACGATGCGTTCAGGTGCTCCACAAAAAGCATGCAAAAAAACATATTCACTTTTTACTTATTTATTTATAAATTTATTTTCTAATGCTTTCGTCTATTATTTATCCTGTGTATTTTAATTTATTAATTTTAGATTTTTATTTTTTTGGCTCAGTATTTATGCTCATTTTATTTCTCCTGTGTAGGAAAACAGTAGCAGAGCCAATAACTATTGCCTTGCAGAGAGAAAGTTTCAGATTAAAGGTAAAGCAAATATTAAACATACATGTAATGTAGCTAACATTATTTCGCTGACAATATTTAGTCACAAAAGAAGGAATTAACCTTTTGATAATTCTATCAATTCAGGTGGTATGAACATGTTAATCCTGAGCATACTTGAATTATCCAACAGTACTAGGCCTAATTGGTCAGTCTATCAGTGCTGTCCTGTTTTAAGATGGGTCTCATTGAAGATAGAGGAGGTACCAGTCACCCTGCAGCTATGCTTTGATAAGCAAATATAGATACTAGTTGGACTGATATTTTAGCACTCTGCAGAGAATCAGATATTTGACCAGACAGTGCTAATCTTAAAGGTACACTATCACACTGTGTGTGACTCACAAGTTTCACAACAATCATGATGTTAGCATGTCAACAGATCTTAACCAGTGATGAGAGCTGATCATAAAATAGAAAAAGGAGTAAAAGGAGCAGAAGTCCTGGAGTTCAAATGCTGGATAACCAGTCAGAGTGGAAAGTCGCTGGATGCGTGTTCCTACTGAATATTACATGAGGAATTCTCAGCAGATCACATGGCCACTGGTGGAAGTCCTCTGAATAACATTCATTTCACAGCGACATTAAGATATTCCTGCCTAAATATTGTAATTATTCCATAGGATTGTTAGATCACTGCCAGGTTTGAATGTCTTCATGCACTGCTGGGTTTGACATAGCAGTAAAATTTGAAATGCGAACATCTTGTTTCTCCATATCTCAACCGGTCGTTATTCGCACCTTTAGCAGCGGCATGGAATTACTGCTACGTGTTTAACCAAATCTCTGCTGCAGTAAATGCAGAGCCTCATGAGATAAAGCAACACACCGACTTCAGTTTACTTCAATAATAGAAGTGGCTTTCATGTAGCGTTACCTTCTGGACAAAATATGTGAAAAAAGGATAGAAAATGCTTATTTCGAATTAAAGTATAAAGATTAAATTGCTGCCTAATCATTGGCTATGACAAGTTTATCACTGACATGGATATTATAATAGTTTTGGCCTTTAATTCTGCAATGCATTATCCATGGTCCTTGGTCAAATTAGACCTAAAAAAAATGAAATAAAATACAAAGGCTTAAAGCTACAGTGTGTAATTTTCAGCGACATCTAACATTCAGACTGCAGACTGCAGCAACATGAACGTCTCCCCCCCACCGCTTCTCCCCCCCAACAGTACGGCGAGCGTTACGGGACAAAATGTCTTCCACGACGTCTGCGTCACCTACCTTCTCAAGTGATGAGGTTTGTTTACATAGATAATTTTAATACTGCCATCTATTGTTCAGTACCGCCTCAGTTCATCTCTCTCCACTTGCCGTAGTTACTTTCGAGCGTAATGGGCAATCTCGCATTCGCTAGTTTATTGGCTCTGCGCTGCCGTAGCGCAAAGATGTCTGCCTTCATGGCTGCGAGACCCGCTCCTATGCAATCAAAATAACGAATTCTAAGGCAACGCAAATATTAAGGTTAAGAGGCTGAGCTCGTAGATGATGATAAATAACATAGTTATGTATAATATATTACATTTCTGACTGTATATCACTGTAATTATTACACACTGTAGCTTTAAAGAAAAACAAGTACCCACATATAAACCTGGCTAAATCAGGTTTAGCAAGTTGCAGAGAAACCATACAAGTCTTTAACATAGTTTTGATTACAGATTTAGCCAGTCTTCTTTGAATCACATTTAAGCTGGTTGTTACTGGCAAAGATCTGGTTTTTCCAACATACTATGAACTGGTTAGAGGTACTATCTAAATGCATGCGTTGTTTAAAGCTACAGTAGGGGGGGGGGGAGATGTTCATGTTGCTGCGGTCTGCAGTCTGAACGTTAGATGTCGCTGAAAATTGCACACTGTAGCTTTAAGCATTACACATAGGATGGTTTGTTGCAATCGTTGTGCTGTCGGACGTAGAGGTGGTTCTAGACCAGGGGTAACCAATTAAAAATCAGCGCAGTCTGAATACAGAAAATCAACCAGTAAAGGTCCAGAGACATTTTTAATTATAATCTGTTAAACAGAATTTAACACTGAAATAAAAAAGATTTTAATGCATCTATGTTATACATGAAATTTTTAATAAAAAAATATTTTAAAAAATCTGAAGTGTTCTTTGAAAAGAACAACAATCGTTCAGTTTGGTAAATAGACATTTTCCTGATTCACATATTTTAAACACCTGAACTGACCTTTTGTTTTTCTTTTTTATGTCTTAATGAGAGCAGTGGGCTGATGCTGCCCTGCAAGGCTTTAAACCTGGGTTTGAATGGAGACTAAGCCATTCTAAAGCACATATCAAGGAGCTCATTTGGAGCCTGGATCCATATTAGTTTTTGATTCTGTTCATGGTGGAGAATCCTGCTTCACAGCAGCAGGTTGAGCCAAACATCCTCTAAATGTGCAGGGTCATATTTGAGCACGCCATTTCAATTTTCTTTCACCAGTTCAATGCAGTTCTTCCAGCAGTCCACACTTTCTCTGCTCTCTTTTTCTCATCATCTTCTCCTTCTTTCCCATCGCCCGGCTTGCCACAGGTTTGCCTGCTGTGTCTAAAAGTAGCAGCAGAAGCAACTCAGACTGACAGCAGCTCATTGACTAATTAGCATCACCTGTAGCTTGGTGCACAACGCAGTTTCAGAGCTTCAGGTTGCAGACCCCTGATGAAAACTGATTTTATTTCAGTAGAAATGGAACCAATAATGAAACATATTTCTTTTTATCATTGACTAAAGAATAATGTTCGTCCAAGGCACCAATTAGTTGCAGTTTGTGTGCCAATGAATATAAGAGAGTATTGTTCATTTAGTACAGGGTCAGCACTAGTTCTAAAGGACCCCATTAGCTTTCATCTAGAAACCAAGATTGGGAGACCTGCGTACAAGGAACCCCAAGCCAAAGCTAGTGCTATGGTGGAAATTATGAAAGAGGAGGAATACCTGCAAAGGCTTAAACTTTACACTAAACAGAGGTTAAAAAGCAAAGACCAAACCCCTAACTAATACGTACAAAGTCAAACATTTCTTCATGTCTTGGTATGGAAAAAAACAGACATGCTTATTCAAATGTTTTTTTTTTTCCTGCCCCTTCCTGTTAAATAACCATTAAAGGTTTACTGTACGTACAAGAAAACATGGAGGGGCCCATTTAAGCACTCTGTGGTGCTCAATAAAACTGGAAGATTTACAGTCAGATATAATCAGTTGTTACTTTCTTAATCAAAATTTATTTAAACATGGACAGTTTATTGCACATAAAATTAATCATATAGTCTTAAAAGAACTAAGATCAATAAATAAACATTTGCTTCCGACAAACAGAGCAGCAGATACCAGAGCACAAACAGAACCTAAGGTATACCCTTAACTCTGGAGTTAAAAGAAAATACCACCATTTACTGTCTGCTTGGTTTAAATGATCCAAGTTAAAATTCTTCAATGAACAGACTTAAAACGGGTCTTAAAGACGGATTCTTCCTATTAAAATGCACACAGGCTGAACAGGCTTGAAGTGGGTAAACGGAAACATTCATTATCATTGATGGGGATCTTGGCTAGCTTGGATTTAGTAAAAAGTTAGGACCCTTAAGGGTTAGTTGAGATAAAAAACAAATATATATAAATTTTTTTATATATATATTTTATATATATCTGCTAAATATAAAAAAGGGGGGGGAAATATGGATTCAACTAAATAAAAGTTTAAACTAACGTCTCAATCACATTTAAACAAGGTGCATTAAAAACAGTGTTGAATTATTGGCAGTAAAGTTAATGACTTGCTTATTTTGAATATGTTGGTTCAGAATATGTGATTTAAATTATACAGTGTTGGTCCTAGAGTACATTAGAACAGGTCAAGTATAGAGGCACATTTATTATATATGCAAAAACAGGTAAAAGGTTCACAGCTATAATTTCTAACCTGGATTTTTCACAACTTCTAAAAATCCAGATTCCAGCATACTTCCACTAAAAACCATTTCAATGTTTGTAACCGAAGCTTAAATATTAAAACCAGGATCAAGCTAAAGATTTTTCACTGCGACCATAATAAAAAACTGATTACCTAAAGTAAAAAAAATGTCTGAAAATATTTGCCGCACCTTTTCCAAATCAATCTGTAGAATGTCATTATTCCATTTAACTTTCAGGTCCATCTTCCAAAACTTACTTCAGCTTCATGCAATGGCACAACTTCCAGATAAAACCGATAAACGACTACCTCCTCCGGATTTAGTGTACAGGATGAGATTAAAATGAGTCAGTTTTAGTTTAAAAGTCTCAAAAGGCAGTTCAGCTTGTTCAAAATCTATAAAGTTTGAGTATCCAGTTTAAACTTTGGCTGCAGAGCAAAGTTGAAGGCAGTCTGCTGAGGTCAAACATATTCTCTGCTCTCAATGTCCTTTTTTATCGCTTTTTTAATGCGGTCGATCTCATATTCATCTGAGCTTTCATCGTTTTTCTCACTTTTCTGTTTCTTTTCACTTTCCATCTTGGTCATTTCACCATCTTTGTTGTTTTCTGGCGTGGTGGTCTGCAGCTCTTCTCGTATGGTGTTGAGCTCCACCAGGCCGTCGTGCAGCTGCGTGGCCACCTCTCTGATTTTGGCAGCGAACTCTGATTTTGCCCCTTTCTTTAGCTCTTTAGAGTCTTTAGCCACAAAGTAGATGTCCATGCCGACAAAGAGCCCCGTGAGCACGCCAGTGGCCATACTGGCGATCTGGACCGCTCTGGCTGCGGTGCTGCCCGCCACGTTGGCGATCTGCACCACGCGCATGATCTCGTTGGCATTGATGAGGATGGCCTTCCCTGCCATGGCTCCATCTTCGTAAAACTGACTGGTGAGTGCGGGAAAGTCCTGGTTGTATGCGTTCTTCTTCATCTTGAGGAGGTCGAATCTGCGCAGGTTCTCTATTCCCTGCTTGATAAACTTCAGGCACTTATTAAGGTCATCGATCTTCTCTTGGTAGTCCTCTACGATCTTCTCCACCTTCTTCCGGTCCAAAGAGTTGTTGACCTGGTTTGAGATGCCGGCGCCAGCTGAGGTTAAGCCACCTGCCGTAGCGACGCCAAGACCTACAGCTGTGACGATAAGGGAGGTTCCCATGGTGACCGGAGCCAAGGCCAGGCCAGTGATGGTGGCGACACCCCCGATGGCGCTGGTGGAGCCGCCAGTGATCTGAGCGATCTTTGTCTTCTTGTTGAATCTGTCCAAGCCGTCAGCGATGGCGTTGAGGTCGATGACATGCTGCCAGAGGGTCTCGGCACGCTCAGAGAACAGCTTGTTGAAGACTCGGATACCCTTCTGGACCTTCTCTGCAGTTATAGCAAAGGCCCTAAGACAGAAAAAAAAAATAGGATTACTTTTAGGAGCACCGGTCTCATTTTATACTGTTTACGTTTTAATAAATCTATGGAAACAAGCACATCCTAAACATTTTGAAAAAAGGTTTAATGAATCACTGATTTAACGATTTAAGGATTAAAAGAATCCATAGAGATTAGATTTAGACAATTTTGATTGAAATTTTGTTTTTACAGCTTTCAGCCAGTAGGTTTTTAAAAAAATTTAGATCTTCAAACACATTTTAATGCATCTATGATATGCAAATAAACCCAATGATTCAAAATGTGACTGATGATGAATCAGATTTAGAATTTTTAAATTATTTTAATCTGGGAGATAACCAGACAAATACCTTTAATTAGGTTAAAAAAACTGAACCAAACTATGATTAACAAATAAACACTGATATTATATGAGACAGGGGTCCAAAGCTATAAAATTATCTATAAATGAATTCTAAATATCAATAAATACGATTTGATGGTTTTTCCTCTCCATTGTCGCTACAAGCATGCTTAGAGTGAGGGATTGCATTCGAGTCAAGGGGTCGATGCAATCAACTGGTTTTCCTTAGATAGAAAACTTTGAATCAATTTGACTGGATGATCTGGTGAACTGTAAAGTGCCTTGAGATGACGTGTTGTGAATGTGTGCTATAGAAATAAACTGAATTGAATTGAGAAACCATTAAATCAAACAGTATATACCAGCATTTTACCATAATTTAACTATATACATCCCCAAAGTATTTCACTGCAAAGGGAATTAATCTGATATGCAGCAGTTAGGTTGATGGGTAAGATGAAAAGGATGTCAAATACTGGGAAACATATGAGCAAAATCCCACCAGTGACCAATAGGAAAAGAACACGATGCTACGACACACTGAACCACTTAACTAGTTAATAAATGTGGGATTTTTTAAAACTTCACTATGATATATGATAGGACACCTTTGCATGTTTATAGAGTTCATGAAAGACAAAGAAAACGGTTAAGAGCACAGTATGAGATTTAAAAAGCTCAAGATGGATTGATAGACGTCAATTTATGTTAGAACCTACTTGGCCTCTTCCTTTTCAGTCATGTCATCATCCTGAGGCGTATCCTCCCAGGCTAAAACGGAAAACAACAACAAAGCAATTAACAGTAATGTTATGAATCTGTTCATTAGCAACACAAGTAGGGCTGAAACAATTAATCAGATTAATCAGTTATTGAAATAAAAATCCAACTAATTCAGTAATCGATTAATCATTAACTGGAATATAGAGACTGTAAAATAAGCCTTTAGCTGACAGAAAGACCCACTTAGAGCAGGAATTATAAGAAAACTGTAAAAATTTGT
This sequence comes from Cyprinodon diabolis, assembly GCA_030533445.1. Taxonomy (NCBI): domain Eukaryota; kingdom Metazoa; phylum Chordata; class Actinopteri; order Cyprinodontiformes; family Cyprinodontidae; genus Cyprinodon; species Cyprinodon diabolis. The sequence goes on along the minus strand of CM060067.1, from coordinate 41,687,495 downwards.
CAATGTTTTGCATTTAAAATGTAAAAAAGCAAATATGCTCTATCCAGAACTCCATAAGTGGAAAAGTTTTAGTTTGATCTGGTTTAATTCAGTAAAAAAAAAAAATCTTCTTTAAGGAACCTTTTGATATCCGAATATTAATTGGGGAAAAAACAAAAAATCAAACAGATTAATTGATTAGCAAAATAATTCTTATTTCAGCCTTAAATACAAGGCTAACAGTATGCCCAACAGTATGCTAAAAGTTGCTATGACGACCATGCATACATCCCAGCAGTCAAAGTGAACATTAGCGAGGTCAACCTTTTGATCCAGTCCATCCCAGAGGCATTCAATGACCTTGTTAAGGATTGGTGAGAACATTTCTTATTAAACGTTTTTCTTTTATTCCTAAATTATGAAGGCTTTTAGCAAGAGGCCATTGCTTGGTAACACAGAAAACGAAAGTTACTACCGTAACTACGGTTCTATGAATCCCGGATGACCGCCAGAGGCGGTGCTTCAAGCACTGAATGATCATTCTTGCGCATGCGCAGGTCGAGTACTAATGACAACAAAGTCAGCTGTGACCTGCCGGGGACCCACGTGACTCTATATAGTCACGTGGCACCCGGCAATCAATCCCTCAATCTTCTCGCGAAAGCAGAGATTCCGAGGGACCAAGCACTCTGGCGGTCATCCGGGATTCATAGAACCGTAGTTACGGTAGTAACTTTCGTTCTATTTCATCCCTACTGACCGCCAGAGGCGGTGCTTCAAGCACTGGATGACTCATATCAACAAGGTCACGAGGAATCAGCAACATTCAAGGAACAACGACTACACCACCCACCTAATGTGATGTAGAGGCATGCTGCTCCAGGATTCCTTGAAGTGGATGGGGCGCAGCCACATTCACCCTGTAGAACCGAGTAAAGGTACTAGGTGATTTCCAGGAGGCCGCACGGCATATAACATCCAATGGCACCCCAGTCATAGCAGCAAACGACGTCGACATGCCCCTTGTAGAGTGGCATTTCACTCCTGCCGGCAGTGGCCGGTCCTGCAAGGCATAAGCCTTGGAGATCAAATCCACAACCCAGTGTGCAAGTCGCTGCTTAGAAAGTGCCTGACCCTTTCGTGAGCCAGCGTAGCAAACAAAAAGGCTATTTGTCTTTCGGAAGGATGCTGTGGCATTGATATATGTCTCAAGGGCACGAACAGGACACAGTGGTTCAGAGGGGCTTCCGGAGTCAAACCGGGCAAGATGGAGCGGCTGGGTACTGCCTGCTGGCAGTGATACCTTAGGAATAAATGCCACGTCAGACCACAGTGTAACGCCTGAGCCATCAGGATTCCACCGGCAGCAGGGTTCGGCTATCGAAAGAGCCTGTAATTCCCCCACACGTTTTGCGGAAACCATAGCTAAAAGGAACACAGTCTTCAGTGAGAGCCATTTGAGGTCTGCCGACGCCAGGGGCTCAAATGGGAGGGACCGAAGAGCCTCAAGCACAAGAGAAAGGTGCCACAGGGCGGTTGGGCGGGTGCAAACGCCGAGCACCTCTTAAAAACAGTACAACATCCTTGTCTCGGCCCACAGAACAACCATTCAGCCCAACATGCCAACAGGAAATGGCAGCCACATACACCTTTAAGGTAGATGGAGACCGTCCTTGATCCAGTAATGCTTGCAGGAAGGTCAGTATGTCAGAAACTGAACACTGCACCGGGTCCTGCCCTCTATCACGGCACCAGGTCGCAAAGACCGTCCACTTGTTAGCATAGACAGCTCGCGTGGACGGCGCCCATGCATTAGCCATTGTATGCCCTATGGACCCAGTGTATCCTGAGAAAGTGGACCCTGGCCTTGCAGGGGCCAAATCCAGAGCTGGAGCCGGTCCGGTTCGGGGTGCAAAATCTGACCCCCCATCTGGGAAAGAAGATCTCTCCTGGAGGGGAGCCGCATTGGCGAGCCGGAGCTGAGCTCGCACAGTAGAGGAAACCAAGTCCTCGCTGGCCAGTAGGGGGCCACCAGCAGAACCCTGTGCCTCTCCTGACGTACCCTGAGGAGAGTCTGAAAAAGTAGGCTGAATGGCGGAAAGGCATAAAGGAGGGTCCGGGGCCAGTCGTGTGCCAGAGCATCGTGGCCCAGAGGGCTGCTGTTGTCCAATGAGAACCAAAGGGGACAGTGAAATGCGTCCCTTGAGGCAAAGAGGTCCACGTCCGCCCTGCCAAAGACCTTCCAGATGCACTCCACCACCTCTCGGTGAAGCTTCCACTCCCCCGGAAGCGGCTTCTGACGGGATAGAAAATCTGCTGGCACGTTCTCCGGCCCTGGGATGTAGGCTGCTCTGAGGCTGGCTATGCGTGGAGCCGCCCAGGTCAGAAGCCATTGAGTCAAGCACAACAGTTTCCTTGACCTCGTTCCCCCCTGGTGGTTGATGTGAAAGACCACTGTGGTGTTGTCTGACCTCACCAGCACGTGCTTCCCCCGCAAGCCTGGAAGAAAGCTCTGAAGAGCCAGAAGTACAGCCTGTAACTCCAGGACATTGATGTGTTCCCTGCTCTGCCGCTGGGACCATGTCCCCTGTGCCATTTGACCCCGCCAGGTTGCACCCCAGCCCGTGGAGGATGCATCTGTAAACACAACTTCCCGACGACACGGGAGGGAACCGAGCGGGACCCCTGTGGTCATAAACAACCTCACCCTCCATTGGGACAGAGACTGAAGACACTGAGGCCCCACCCGAAGTCTTCGGAGACGATGAGTGTTCAGTGTGGGATCCAGATTCAAGCTGTTCAACCACATCTGGAGGGGCCGCAATGACAGCAGCCCCAAGGGTACTACGGCGGACGCAGCTGTAAGCATGCCCAAGAGTCGAAGATACCGTACAAGAGGCAGTGCCACGCCGCGCCTGAATTCCGGGAGCACGCTCAATATACTGTCCACCCGCTGGGGTGACGGGCAAGCAGTCATTGAGATTGAATCCATGGCAATGCCCAGGAAGACAGTCTCCTGTGAGGGAGTCAGACTGCTTTTCTCCATGTTCACCTGCAAGCCCAAGCATCCCACATGATGGAGCACTAACCGAGTATCTCGAACCGCCTGGTCCCACGTCGCGGCACAAATGAGCCAGTCGTCCAGATATGGGAGGATCCTCAATCCCTGTGCCTGCAGAGGAGAGAGGGCCGCTGCAACACATCGGGTAAACACCCTGGGAGACAGTGAAAGTCCGAACGGGAGGACCCTGAACTGGAAATGCCTCCCTTGAAAAGCAAAACGAAGAAACCGCCAATGGGGCGGAGCGATCGGAACGTGAAAATAAGCATCCCTGAGATCTATGGAAGTGAACCAATCGCCCGGGGAAATCGCCTGCAACACTTCCTTGGTGGTCAGCATATGAAAGGGCATGGCCTTCAAGTACACATTCAGGCCTCTGAGGTCCAAGACTGGATGCAGGCCCCCGGTCTTCTTCGGGACCAGAAAATACATGGAATAAAAGCCCCCTGGATCCAGCAGGGGTTCCACAGGCACTATAGCACCCTTGGCCAGCAAGGTGCAGATTTATTGGTTCAGTGCCTGTGCCTTCACCGGGTCGTGGATCACAGTCATCCTGACCCGGCCAGGGATAGGTGGCCGGCGGCGGAATTGAAGACGGTACCCCCGGGACAGGGTGGACAACACCCACAAGTCCGGGGTGTGGGCAGCCCAGAAGCTGAGCTGTCCCGGGGAAAAATAACCGACCGCCGGCCCTAAGGCATCATCTGCGGGCCCCCCGGCCCTTCGAAGGCCCGAGAGGACGCCGGCCAGACTGAGCGGGCCGAAAGGGATGAAAGGACCTTGTCCCAGCCTGGTCTCGAGCTCTGTTTCTCCGATCTGGAGCAGGTCTCTGGACCGATCTCCGAACTGGTAACAGACCCTGGGGCTCAGTGGAAGAAGGAGAAGGCCCTGAGGACCCCCGTGAAGGACCCGCAGCTGCCCAGGTGCTGACTGGCTGGCGATCACGTCTGTGAAGCCCTGCCAGCTGTTGCCTCGTTCTAGAGGCCTGAGCTGTACGGTCCAAGGCTTCCAGTGCCGCAGAACCAAAAAGCTCCCCCGGGACCACAGGCAGGGCCCGGAGGGTCCTCCTACAAGGCTCAGTTAGTGGCGACTGTGCCAACCAGACCTGGCGGCGAGCGTGAACCAGTGTGGAGAGTGTGCGTCCAAGTTCCCTCGTCATAAGAGCAAAGGCCTGCAGAGATGCATCAACCAGGCCTTGCGTGGCATGATCCAGTGGAACAGATTCCAAGGAGGAAGACAGGGCCAGCATAAGATGGGAGAGAGAGTTCCCAATCCGGCCCATGCGGGCCCCAGAGTCATAGGCCTTGCAGAGAAGGTCGTCGGTAATACGGCACTGAGGACGCGGACAACGGGCATTGGGCCGCAAAGCCTCATCAGGCGGGATAATAAGAGAGGCAATGCCCGGTTCCACCGCTGGCATCTGCCCCAAGCCAACCTTGGGTGCCTCCTGCATAGCTGCCAGGACCCTGCCATCTGTTGTCAGACGTGAAAGCGCCTTGGTGTCTGACCAGCAAGCATGCAGTTCCCGCACATACTCCGCCGAGGGAGGAACCACAAATTCAGTCTCTGACCTACTGCGCCTGAAGAAGGCGCTGGAAGCCGTAGGCTGGCCCTGAGGAACACTAACTTGTAAACGGGCAAGAGCCGTTCGAATAGCGGATGTCACAGACTCCCCCGTATCCTCCTGGGAGGCAATGGAGCCCGACCCAGAGGCCCCGGAGCCCAGCTCCGGAAGGTCCTCACAGAAATGGGTGCCAGAGGCCGCCACAGAAACAGCATCATCGTCATTGACTGATGTTTCATCCTGCTCGGGAGGGAGAGCCGCGCCGCGATCACCAGCAGTCTGAAAGGACTGGAGGAGGGCTTTAATTTGGGCCAGCTCAGTAGTGAGATGATCCACTCTCGTGGACAACCTCCCTGCATCGGTCCGTCTGGCACGCTTTGTCGGTACCGAAGGTGCAGCCACAGTAGATCGTTTGCACACCGCTTTCTGCATCGGCAAATGAGCACGCGGCGAAGCGCCCGCCCAGTCGGTAGGCTGCTCCAGTGCAGCCAACCGATCCAGTCTGACCGACCGGGGCATGACACGACAGTTGGGGCAAGCGTCATCTGACAGCGCCTCCCGGAGATGTTCCACACCGAGGCAGGAGGGACACAAGTCATGCCCGTCGTCGGGCTGAAGTGGAGCCAGACAGGTCGAGCAGCATAAATTATCCAGCATCATACTGCTGAAAGGCGTGATTAGCCCGCCACCAACGACAAGTCAACACGAGCAGAAAACGCTACTGGCGACTCCGTTGTAGGAAAACCCCCGTAGAGGTTCCAAACTCAGCGTGAGCAGAAACGCCACTAGCAAACCGATTATTAACTAAAGATGAACTCAGCACGAGCAGAGACGCCACTGGTGAGTGTAGATAAAACAAACTGAACACAACTCAGCGCGAGCAGAAACGCCACTGGTGAGTGTAGATAAACAAACTGTAGAAGAACTCAACGCGAGCAGAGACGCTACCGGTGAGTTCAGGCAAGCAAACTATAGAAGAACCCAACGCGAGCAGAAACGCTACTGGTGGGTCTAGGCAAACAAACTATAGAAGAACCCAACGCGAGCAGAAACGCTACTGGTGGGTCTAGGCAAACAAACTATAGAAGAACCCAACGCGAGCAGAAACGCTACTGGTGGGCTTAGGGAAACAAACTGAAAACAACTCAGCGCGAGCAGAAACGCTACCGTGAGTCAAAAGAGCCACAAAATTAACGTGGCAAATCACTGCGAACAGTAAACTACTGCTGAGGAAAAAAAACGAAAACTTACCAGTCACCGCAGATCTGGTAAGGTGAAAGCAGCTTGTGCAGCCCCTGGAGGGCGAGACTTACCCGCAGCTCCGACCAAGCCCGGTCACGGGGCTACCAGCAACAAGCAGCCAGGAAACTAGTGGTATACACAGAAGCAACCAGCTTCACACGACCACACTCCTGTACTCAACACACCTGCGCGCGAGAAGAACAAAAGGGATTGATTGCCGGGTGCCACGTGACTATATAGAGTCACGTGGGTCCCCGGCAGGTCACAGCTGACTTTGTTGTCATTAGTACTCGACCTGCGCATGCGCAAGAATGATCATTCAGTGCTTGAAGCACCGCCTCTGGCGGTCAGTAGGGATGAAATAGAAACACTTCACTAAGATTGGACACTGTTAATTATAGCTATTGGAGGTAATATGAATTTACTTTTTTTGATATAAAAACACTGGAATATTCAAAACAAACATTTTTCCTATTTCAGAGAAATAAAATCTCTTACATTTAACAGTGTTCCACCAGTCCATGAGATCCTCCACATCCTAAAAAGGAAACCATTAGATTAACATACAAACCAACCCACATACAGAATATCATAAAGGTTTGAGCATCATTTGGAGGGTCTGTAATTTAGGTCATACTTTTTTAGGTTCTAGTTTATAAAAGCTGAGAAAAATAAATGGATACAGCTAATTACAATTGTGGGAATGGTATATTTATTGGGATCAAAAGGATGATGTTTGGGATGAAAGAAGCACAACATGCAACCTGGCACAGGGGCAACCAGAGCCATGAACATATTGTGCTTCAGAAAACCCACCTGACTGTCTTCAGGCTGTGAGGGATCAATGCGGAAATCCTCCAGCTGGTCAAATAAAGACCTTTGTGGTTCTTCATTCTAAGAAAACAGAAGTTCAGTTTTAAAATTGTAAAACACTCCTTACTTTTAAAAGCAAATAAACGCTACATAGACAAAAATCTATATAGAACTGATAGGTGCTCGTGAGGCAGACAGTTATGAATGTCCAAATCAACACATGAACAGTCATTGTTCCTTGGTTTCACTTTTTATAGTTTTTTGTGCCAATAGAATGAGGAAGTGTGAGTTGTCATGATTTAACTGTGTAGGCTGATCTGTGCCGTTTTGCAGAAGTAAAAAAAAGGATCAAAAGCTTCCATGGAGCGGCTGAAAAATAAGAAGTGGAGAAACAAGTCTGAGCACATTAGAGGCTAATCTTCTCATCTTCCCATGTTCATGGGCACGCACAAACATGTATGATGGTGGGGGTGGGTTTCATGTCAGTAGGGCCGAAGAGGAACAAAATAAACACGCTGACAACAATAGTCTCAGTTGGGAGCTGAGCAGACACTCTGGAGACAAAAGTGTATGATGGGAGGAACGAAGGTTGTTTTCAGGGTGGAGGAGGGTGGGAGTCAGGTGACTGAAACACAGACTGAAAAAAAATCCATCGGGTGGAGAACAACATTGAGTCACTTCATGGATGTGAGCGAGAGAGAAATGCAAGAAACAAACGGAGGCATTAAAACTGGTCATATGGAAAAGGATATATTTCCTACTTCTTCAGCAGCTCCATCTTGTCTGTTCCTCTGAACAACTTTGGTCTAAAGAGGAGAAAGAAAAAAAAGAATATCATATTTGTCTAAGATTATTGGTAGTTTTACCTCAGTTAGCATATATGATGAACCAATGGTCTTCAGAGAATAGGCATAGGTTGAAGTGAACAAGGTGCTGTACTAACCTGGCCTAAATAACCTGACAAGGGAAGAGGTTTAAGTCAGCAGCTGAAGACACAAAGGTATTATAAAAAACCTGTCCAAAGAATGCAGCAAGGAGCTGGTAATGAGTCGCTTTCAAATACACCATCAAAGTTATAGCTGTCTAAAAATGCTCCAAATGTTATGCTATCTTTACTGCCACAAGATCTCATCTGCAACTTTGGAACGTGCTACACACTGGTCTAGATCAACAAGCAGAAGTTCATTCTTAGGTTTTACCAAAGAATTTATAACATCATAAGTGAAATAAGGTTGCATATTACCCAGAATTACATGCAAACATGTTAGGCAAAACCTTCACATGATGTAACTATGAGAAAAAAAAGCTGTATACTCAGACAATCAAGTCATGCTAACACTGACAACCCACCCACATACTGTACTTATACCCAACAGGTAGAAGACAAACATGCACAAACTACAAACTGGACATGCTAGCTGCTGAAAAATTGACACACAAACTACAAACTGGACATGCTAGCTGCTGAAAAATTGACACACAACCTACTGGAAACCTGAATGCAAGCAGATGCAAGCTAATGGAAAGCTGGGATGCAAGCAGATGCAAGCTACTGGAAAGCTGGGATGCAAGCAGATGCAAGCTACTGGAAACCTGGCGTGCAAGCAGATGCAAGCTACTGGAAACCTGGCGTGCAAGCAGATGCAAGCTACTGGAAACCTGGCGTGCAAGCAGATGCAAGCTACTGGAAACCTGGCGTGCAAGCAGATGCAAGCTACTGGAAACCTGGCGTGCAAGCAGATGCAAGCTACTGGAAACCTGGCGTGCAAGCAGATGCAAGCTACTGGAAACCTAGCGTGCAAGCAGATGCAAGCTAGAGGAAACCTGGCATGCAAGCTAGAGGAAACCTGACATGCAAGCTAGAGGAAACCTGACATGCAAGCTAGAGGAAACCTGACATGCAAGCTAGAGGAAACCTGACATGCAAGCTACAGGAAACCTGACATGCAAGCTACATGAAGCCTGACAGGCAAGCTACATGAAACCTGACATGCAAGCTACATGAAGCCTGACGGGCAAGCTACATGAAGCCTGACAGGCAAGCTACATGAAGCCTGACAGGCAAGCTACATGAAGCCTGACAGGCAAGCTACAGGAAGCCTGACATGCAAGCTACAGGAAGCCTGACATGCAAGCTACAGGAAACCTGACATGCAAGCTACAGGAAACCTGACATGCAAGCTACAGGAAACCTGACATGCAAGCTACAGGAAACCTGACATGCAAGCTACATGAAGCCTGACAGGCAAGCTACATGAAACCTGACAGGCAAGCTACAGGAAGCCTGACATGCAAGCTACAGGAAGCCTGACATGCAAGCTACAGGAAACCTGACATGCAAGCTACAGGAAACCTGACATGCAAGCTACATGAAGCCTGACGGGCAAGCTACATGAAGCCTGACAGGCAAGCTACATGAAGCCTGACAGGCAAGCTACATGAAGCCTGACAGGCAAGCTACAGGAAGCTTGACATGCAAGCTACAGGAAACCTGACATGCAAGCTACAGGAAACCTGACATGCAAGCTACAGGAAACCTGACATGCAAGCTACATGAAGCCTGACAGGCAAGCTACATGAAACCTGACAGGCAAGCTACAGGAAGCCTGACATGCAAGCTACAGGAAGCCTGACATGCAAGCTACAGGAAACCTGACATGCAAGCTACAGGAAACCTGACATGCAAGCTACATGAAGCCTGACAGGCAAGCTACATGAAGCCTGACAGGCAAGCTACATGAAACCTGACAGGCAAGCTACAGGAAGCCTGACATGCAAGCTACAGGAAGCCTGACATGCAAGCTACAGGAAACCTGACAGGCAAGCTACATGAAACCTGACAGGCAAGCTACAGGAAGCCTGACATGCAAGCTACAGGAAGCCTGACATGCAAGCTACAGGAAGCCTGACATGCAAGCTACAGGAAACCTGACATGCAAGCTACATGAAGCCTGACAGGCAAGCTACATGAAGCCTGACATGCAAGCTACAGGAAGCCTGACATGTAAGCTACAGGAAGCCTGACATGCAAGCTGAAGGAAGCCTGACATGTAAGCTACAAGAAGCCTGACATGCAAGCTACATGAAGCCTGACAGGCAAGCTACATGAAACCTGACATGCAAGCTACATGAAGCCTGACGGGCAAGCTACATGAAGCCTGACAGGCAAGCTACATGAAGCCTGACAGGCAAGCTACATGAAGCCTGACAGGCAAGCTACATGAAGCCTGACAGGCAAGCTACAGGAAGCCTGACATGCAAGCTACAGGAAGCCTGACATGCAAGCTACAGGAAACCTGACATGCAAGCTACAGGAAACCTGACATGCAAGCTACAGGAAACCTGACATGCAAGCTACATGAAGCCTGACAGGCAAGCTACATGAAACCTGACAGGCAAGCTACAGGAAGCCTGACATGCAAGCTACAGGAAGCCTGACATGCAAGCTACAGGAAACCTGACATGCAAGCTACAGGAAACCTGACATGCAAGCTACATGAAGCCTGACAGGCAAGCTACATGAAGCCTGACAGGCAAGCTACATGAAACCTGACAGGCAAGCTACAGGAAGCCTGACATGCAAGCTACAGGAAGCCTGACATGCAAGCTAAGAGAAACCTGACATGCAAGCTACAGGAAACCTGACAGGCAAGCTACATGAAACCTGACAGGCAAGCTACAGGAAGCCTGACATGCAAGCTACAGGAAGCCTGACATGCAAGCTACAGGAAACCTGACATGCAAGCTACAGGAAACCTGACATGCAAGCTACATGAAGCCTGACAGGCAAGCTACATGAAGCCTGACAGGCAAGCTACATGAAGCCTGACATGCAAGCTACAGGAAGCCTGACATGTAAGCTACAGGAAGCCTGACATGCAAGCTGAAGGAAGCCTGACATGTAAGCTACAAGAAGCCTGACATGCAAGCTGAAGGAAGCCTGACATGCAAGCTGAAGGAAGCCTGACATGCAAGCTGAAGGAAGCCTGACATGCAAGCTGAAGGAAGCCTGACATGCAAGCTGAAGGAAGCCTGACATGCAAGCTGAAGGAAGCCTGACATGTAAGCTAGAGGAAACCTGACATGCAAGCTAGAGGAAACCTTACATGCAAGCTAGAGGAAACCTTACATGCAAGCTAGAGGAAACCTTACATGCAAGCTAGAGGAAACCTTACATGCAAGCTAGAGGAAACCTTACATGCAAGCTAGAGGAAACCTGACATGCAAGCTACATGCAGCCTGACAGGCAAGCTACATGAAGCCTGACATGCAAGCTACAGAAGGCCTGACATGTAAGCTACACGAAGCCTGACATGCAAGCTACAGGAAGCCTGACATGCAAGCTACAGGAAGCCTGACATGCAAGCTACAGAAGGCCTGACATGTAAGCTACAGGAAGCCTGACATGTAAGCTACAGGAAGCCTGACATGTAAGCTACAGGAAGCCTGACATGCAAGCTACAGGAAGCCTGACATGCAAGCTACAGAAGGCCTGACATGCAAGCTGAAGGAAGCCTGACATGCAAGCTGAAGGAAGCCTGACATGCAAGCTACAGGAAACCTGACATGCAAGCTACAGGAAACCTGACATGCAAGCTACATGAAGCCTGACAGGCAAGCTACATGAAGCCTGACAGGCAAGCTACATGAAGCCTGACAGGCAAGCTACATGAAGCCTGACAGGCAAGCTACATGAAGCCTGATAGGCAAGCTACATGAAGCCTGACAGGCAAGCTACAGGAAGCCTGACATGCAAGCTACAGGAAGCCTGACATGTAAGCTACAGGAAGCCTGACATGCAAGCTACAGGAAGCCTGACATGCAAGCTACAGGAAGCCTGACATGCAAGCTACAGAAGGCCTGACATGTAAGCTACAGGAAGCCTGACATGTAAGCTACAGGAAGCCTGACATGTAAGCTACAGGAAGCCTGACATGTAAGCTACAGGAAGCCTGACATGCAAGCTACAGGAAGCCTGACATGCAAGCTACAGAAGGCCTGACATGTAAGCTACAGGAAGCCTGACATGCAAGCTGAAGGAAGCCTGACATGCAAGCTGAAGGAAGCCTGACATGCAAGCTGAAGGAAGCCTGACATGCAAGCTACTAGAAACCTGACATGCAAGCTACTAGAAACCTGACATGCAAGCTACTAGAAACCTGACATGCAAGCTACTAGGAACCTGACATGGAAGCTACTGGAAACTTGATGTATTTTACTTTTGAGCATTATGTTCTAATATGCATTAGTATAGACACTACAGATTCGAAAGGATAAGTATTTTGTTTTTTCATTGTTAAACAAAATACTGGGTGTATGTATATTGTAATGAAAAAAAAAATCATAAGAAAATAAACAGACCTTCATTCTTGTTTAATAGGTTATTGTGGAAGTTTATAATGCAACTTTTAACCTAAACAGTAAAGAATCCATTGTTGTAATGTTTTGACCTGCTTCTGCTTTTTTGCACACACACACACAACAGTCAAACAAAAACTAAATCTAAATCTGAGGCCAGCTTGCTGAAATTCTGTTTTTTCAATGCACTCAACAGAGAAGAGTTCAACCTATACAGCACAGGCTTTGTTTTAAAAAAGCCAGTGTTTTGGCATCAGTCCATCTGATCTCCAATAGGTGCTTCCAATTTTGATCGGCTGATTGTTTTAGACAATACTGGTTTCTCTTCCTCCATTTAAATGATCAAATGACACAATGATAACAAATGTTACAGTCTACATTTAAAAAACAAGAAACATTAGCAAGTATAAGAGAAAACATTAACAAATAGTAAATGGATGAAGCAGCAAAGCATGCCCTTCACGCGATCTCAAGGCATGGCAGCTGAATGCGTCAATTAAACTGAAAACGATGCATTCATCGCTCACAGAGATGGGGGATCTGGAGTCAACAAGTCATCTCCATGTCATGTATTTGTTCTACCCAGCCACTAAAAGCAAATGAATCCAATCTGCAGAGTGAATTAACCTGTGCAGATTGGACTCACCTGGTTCAGTGACCTGACAGCTCCAGATCCTCCATCTCTGGTCAGTACAGGTACAAGAAAATAAACGCAAATATCCAACAAAAATGGGCTGATATTGGCCTACATCTACTACAGAATAATAGAAAATAATCAAATACAGATTTTTGTAAGCAACAAATGTTTTAGACATGTAAATATGGGACCATTGTGTAAGGTCCATTTTGTTTAGTCTTACCTTTAACCGGGGCATGAAAGGATTGTGTTTCTTGGGCTTCCTGACTTTAGGCTAGAACAAAAAACAAGATTGTTCCATCTCAATAAAATTAAACACTTTCAAAGTTACCTTTTGAAATAAAACCTCACCTTCTCCATAACTTCCTTGTCCTCATCATCCTTCGTTTCCTCTTTGGATGATGAGTCTTCTTCGTCTTTCAACCCTTCATCATCAAATGCAGCCTGTCATAATTAAAAAAAATACAAAAACAGACATTTGCAATATTAGTTGAAACTAACAATTCCAGCAGTTGCAGTACACACACTGCTTTTTCTTGTGTAAATATCTATACGATCCATGGTAAAAAAAAAAAAAATTATATATATATATATATATATATATATATATATATATATATATATATATATATATATATATATATATATATATATATATATATATATATATATATATATATGAAGTAAAGCCTTGATGAGGAAGCTTAAATGAAAGTATATTGAGTTAGAAAATGAAACAGACTTTCACCAAATGTTTTATTAAAACTGATGGAACCCTTTGATCTTTGTGAGACTTTGCGTACTCAGGCAGATATTTTGAGCTTTACCTTGGGCCGAGGCATGAAAGGATTGTGCTGCTTTGGCTTCTTGGCTTTAGGCTAAAGAAAATAAACAACAAATATAAATTTACAGAAGGACTCAAATAGTAACTTGAAGTCAAATAAATGTGTTCCTGACATGCAACCCCCCCCCCCCCCCCCCCCCCAAAAAAAAAACATTTTAAAAAAAGCAACTGACCTTCTCTGGTTTGTCTTTGTTCTCATCTTTAGTTTCCCCTTTGGATGACGACTCTTCTTCATCTTTTAGGCCTTCATCATCAGATACAGCCTGGTAGTTATTAAAGAAAACAGATGAAAAGAAAACAACATTTTATGTCTGGCTTTTAATGTCGTTCAGGTTTTGTGCTTCTTAACTCTGAAACGAGCTCTACTTTGAACAGTTACTTTATGCTCAGGCTTTACTTTTTGGGTTTCTTTGGTTTCCCGAAAAGCTCTTTGGGTTTATAAATCTACTGACACTTTATGAAAAAGAGAACTGAAAGGAAATCATGTGAGGCCACTTTCCTTCATTTATAGTATCTTTGGTTGAATATTTAGGAAAGAAGATTTTGAAAAAAATCTCAGGAGACGTAAAAGAAACAAAAATCTACGATTATTTCATTAAACAGAAAAGAGCATTTTGAAATCTTTCTGGGATACAGAAGCAATGGCAGAAACCAATATGAACAAACCATATTTCTAGGTTTTACCTTGAGCCGGGACATAAAGGGACATATTTCACTGTTTTGGTTCTATTTCATCCCTACTGACCGCCAGAGGGCGGTGCTGAAAGCACTGAATGTTCCCTTCGGGCATGCGCAGTTCGAGTAATTATACCAACAGAGTCACACCTGTGACACCGGATGACCACTCAGAAGCTATATAGCCTGGTGTCATCCTTTGCTCTGCTCCTTTTTTCTTCTCGCAAGCGGTTCGCTAACTTCCCCGTTGTCTGAAGCCCCTGTCTCTTGACTGGAGTTGCGGTTATTCTCCGCCCTCCCAGGGCTGCAACGGGTCGATTCTGAGGATTACGGAAGGTAAGTGAGTTGTTTGCTGGTGATGGTAGCGTCCGCGCCCCCTCTCCCGGCTCACGGCTTTAGCTTTTTACCTACAGCTTCGTGCTGTTTTGTTTCGAACTGGTGACGGCAGCGATTTCGCCCCTACTCCCAGTGTGAATAACTTCACTGCCGAAGTTATATACGGCTAACGTAGTTAGCTTCTTTAGTTTGTTGGTGTTATACCTGGTGACGGCAGCGGTTTTCGCCCCCTCTCCCAGTATATTTCCTACTTTTGCAGCCTTCTTCCTCGGTCTGCTTTGTTATAAATGGTGACGGCAGCGTTTTTCGCCCCCTCTCCCAATATCAACCTTTTTGGCAGTCTTTTCCTTGGTCTGCTCTCTTAATTGGTGACGGCAGCGTTTATCGCTCCTACTCCCAACTTAACTTGCCATACAGCTAACGTTGTTAGCTTTTTTTGTTTATTGCTTTTATACCTGGCGACGGTAGCGGTTCTCGCCCCCTCTCCCAGTATCGGCCGCCTTGTGTCCGCAGCCTCTCTTGTTTTATCCGCTATAATTGGTGACAGCAGCGTTGTTCGCTCCTACTCCCAACTTAAGTTTCCCTACAGCTAACGTTGTTAGCTTTTTTGGTTTATTGGTTTTATTCCTGGTGACGGTAGCGGTTCTTGCCCCCTCTCCCAGTATCGGCCGCCTTGTGTCCGCAGCCTCTCTTGTTTTATCCGCTATAATTGGTGACGGCAGCGTTGTTCGCTCCTACTCCCAACCTAAGTTTCCATACAGCTAACGTTGTTAGCTTTTTTGGTTTATTGGTTTTATTCCTGGTGACGGTAGCGGTTCTCGCCCCCTCTCCCAGTATCGGCTGCCTCTTTCGTTTCTCTGCTGTAATTGGTGACGGCTGCGTTTGCGCCCCCTCTCCCGATTTTCGATACTTTCTGTTCTTTGAGCCTTGTCGGCCTTAGACATGGATGGCTCTCACAGCTGCATGGATTGTGGGGCTGCCCTGCAGGCAGAGGATGGCCACGACCTGTGCCCTACCTGCCTTGGACATGAGCACCTTTTGGAGGCGCTGTCTGAGAATCCCTGCATGAACTGCAGCTTTATGCCCCATGCAGTGAGGGTGGCTCGGTTGGCCCAGTTGTGCCCCCAGGAGGGCTCGGACCTTCCGCCCTCTGGGCAGGTGGTTCCCCCCAAGCGTTCTAAGCGCCGTGGTGGGACCACAGCATCTGTGCCCCTCCCCCGGACAAAGCGGGCCAAACCTGACCAGGGCCTGTCCACAAGGGTGGAGCAGTTGTCAGCAGAGCTGGCAGAGATGAAGTCCTTGTTGCAGACATGGCAATCTGATCCCTCGCTCCCAGTGGTTGGGCTCTCTTCCCCACCAATGCCTGAGCTGGTTGTAGAGGATGACGTTATCTCTCTGGCTGCTTCTGCTTCCCATTTTAGAGATGAGGAGGAGGCAGGGTCCTCTCAAGCCTCTGAGGCTGGTTCATTTTCATCTCAGAGTGCGGTTGGAGAGGCCGGTGACGGTTCCATGCGGGAGGTCATGTCTATGGCCCTGAAGCAGCTGCATCTGGAACTCCCACAAGGAGAGGCATCCAGCTCCGGGAGTGCTTTTTTCAGACGTGGAAGGGCTCCTACTCCCTTTTCTGTACCTCCATCAGAGGAGTACCTGAAGGAGTTACACGCCTGTTGGCGGGAACCGAGAGCGCTGTTGCGTCTCTCCTTGGATGGTCGCGTATTAGCTGCCATGCATGAGTCGGTGAAGGCCGGCCTGGACCGTATGCCAGCAATTGAACCCGCTGTGGCTTCACTGATTGTGTCACCAGATGAAGCTCTGCGTCCTGATGTCCGGTGCCCGCGGACTCAATGTCGGGTTACAGATGACCTCCTCTGTAAGGCGTACAATGCAGGAGCGCGTGCTGGCCGCCTTGGCAATTCCCTGGCGCACCTCATGTTTGCCCTGTCTGCATCTGTTCAGGACACTGGTGGTGCAAGTGCGGCGGTTGGTTATAGTGACGCAGCGCTGCAGGCCTTCGCACTGATGACCAGAGAGCTTGGACGGGTCATGTCTTTCCTTGTCCAAGCTCATAGACAGGTCTGGTTGGCACAGTCTCCTCTGACTGAAGCATGCCGTAGGACCCTCAGGGGTGTCCCGGTTGTACCAGGGGAGCTGTTTGGATCAGCTGCCTTGGAGGCGCTGGAACGGACTGCTCAGGCACGTCAGACTAGCCAGCAGCTTTCCGGCCTTCGCAGGAGCATACCTGGGGCCGCCCTGCCACTACCACCAGCGTTCAGCCCCAACCTCAGACTGGTGGCAGACCTGTTGGTTCCTATCCCCATGATGTGCGGCAGAGACCGAGAAGGGACTTTCGTGTGCCAGTCTGCCGCCCTGTTAGACAGACCCGGGCCTCAAATCCTGGACGCCCTCCCCCCAGAGCCCCCAGGGGCCGTGGGGATAGAAGATGATGCCACCGGGCCAGCCGTCGGACATTTTTCCCATCAGCAGCTGAATTTCTGGGCTGCTCATGCCGTAGATCCATGGGTGGTTGCCACCTTAACCAATGGCTACAGGCTCCAGTTCCGACGGCGGCCCCCCCTCTCACACCGGGTCAAAATGACTGTCATCACAGACCGGGTGAAATCTCAGGCACTAGACCAGGAGCTTTCTGCCCTCCTGGGCAAGGGGGCAATCGAGTCTGTAGATCATCTGCGGCAACCCAGAGGCTACTACTCAACATACTTCCTTGTGGCCAAGAAGACCGGTGGTTTTCGCCCCATTTTAGATCTAAGGGGACTGAATCGGTACCTGAAGGTCCTTCCCTTCCACATGCTCACCATAACAGAGGTCCTTCAGACCATTGTGGCGGGAGATTGGTTTACATCAATAGATCTGACAGACGCCTACTTTCACGTGCCTATTGCGGCAGAACATCGCCCTTTTCTCAGGTTCGCCTATCGGGGGCGCCATTGGCAATTCCGGGTGCTCCCATTCGGGCTCTCCCTTTCCCCGAGGGTGTTTACTCGATGCGTGAAAGCAGCCCTCTCTCCTCTACAGGCCTCCGGAGTCAGGATTCTGCCATACCTGGACGATTGGCTTCTTTGTGCTCCCTCTCAGGTAGCTGCCTCTCGGGATACGTCCCAGCTTCTACTTCATGTGTCACTGTTAGGCCTCAAAGTCAACTTGGCAAAGAGTTGTCTGGTTCCATCTCAGACAACCACCTTTCTTGGGATGCATCTGGACTCCGCTACCATGATGGCCCGTCCATCTGTTCACAGGGTGGACGACATACTCCAGTTTGTCTGTCAATTCAGACTGGGCAGGGAGTTTCCCTACATAATCTTCCTGCGAATACTGGGCAAACTGACATCAGTCACTCGTGTCGTGCCCTTAGGGCTGCTCCTTCTGCGTCCTTTGCAGCGATGGCTCAACAGCTTTCGCCTAGACGCCAGGCTGCACAGGCATCGCAGGCTGATGGTGACCAGGAGCTGCCTCCATGCCCTAGCTCCTTGGCGAGAGGGGACCCTTTTGTCCAGTGGTGTTCCAATGGGGCTAGTAGTGTGTCGAAGGGAGGTGGTCACCACGGATGCCAGCCTCATGGGCTGGGGTGCCGTGTGGCAACACAGAGCTGTTCGGGGTCTCTGGGACCCAAGGGAGCGCACCGAACACATAAATGTGCTGGAGCTGCGGGCTGTGCACATGGCCCTCCTGTGCCTTTTGCCCCACCTAGAGGGAAGGCATGTGCTGATTCGGACGGACAACACCTCTGTTGTATATCATATAAACCACCAAGGGGGCACCAGGTCAGCGCGTCTCTTGAAGGTGTCAAGGGATCTCCTGGAATGGGTGTTTCCCCGTCTGTGTACCCTGCGTGCAGCGTATCTGCCAGGACGGCAGAACCAGGTTGCGGACTCGCTATCCCGCCAGGCACCTGCTCCGGGAGAGTGGTCTCTTCACGACGACGTAGTGCGCATAATCTGGAACCTCTTTGGGCAGGCAGAGGTAGATCTGTTCGCCACAGAGGAGTCGACCCATTGCTCCCTATGGTATTCCCTAACCGGGGTGGCGGGCGCACTGGGCCAGGACGCACTGGCTCATCCATGGCTGCAGGTTCTCCTGTATGCCTTTCCACCCCTCTCACTGATTTGGCCGACTCTACGGAGGGTTCTCGAGCAGGGCCACAGAGTGTTGCTGGTAGCTCCGTCCTGGCCAGCGCGGCTGTGGTTCCCGCTGCTTTGGAATCTGTGTCACGGTACTCCATGGCGTCTTCCAGCAAGGAGGGATCTGCTGTCTCAGTTGGGGGGACAGATATGGCACCCCAACCCTCAACGTCTCCAGCTGTGGGCATGGCCCCTGGGAGGCTGACTGGGTGTTCAGACACTGTGAGACACACCATATTGAGTGCTAGGGCTTCCTCCACTCGGCTGCAGTATGCTAACAGATGGCGCCTCTTTTCTCAGTGGTGCTCTGCCCACAATGAGAACCCGGTTTCCTGCTCGGTGCCCACTATCTTGGAGTTCCTCCAGTCTCTCCTTGATAAGGGCCGCTCTCCTTCGACCCTTAAAGTGTATGTTGCAGCAATTTCATGTCTTCACCAATCTGTTGACAACCGTACAGTGGGGCGCCATGAACTGGTTTCACTTTTTCTGCGTGGTGCTCGTAGGTTGTGCCAGCGGCCCGCTCCACGAGCCCCAGATTGGGATCTGCCGTTGGTTCTCACAGCTCTGTGCCACCCTCCATTCGAGCCTTTGGCACAAGCAGAACTCAAGTGGCTTTCCTGCAAGACTGCTTTCCTGATGGCTATCGTCTCAGCTAAGAGGGTCAGCGAGCTACATGCTCTGTCAGCCCTAGGTGTATCAGGTGGAATCCAGATGGCTCTGGTGTTACCCTGTGGCCTAATACTGCGTTTGTGCCTAAGGTGTTGTCTCCTTTTCACCGTAGCCAGCCATTGCGGCTGGCTCGATTTCAGCCTCAATCTGGTACAACTGAGAATGAGTCTGAGTTGTTGTGCCCAGTAAGAGCATTGGAGGCATACATTGCAGCCACCGCCAATCTGAGACGCTCGGACCAGCTTTTCCTATGCTATGGGGGTCCAAGGTTAGGCTGTCCTCTTTCTAAACAACGTCTGTCCCATTGGATTGTGAGTGTCATCTGCCACGCCTACGCTGCAGGTCACTGCTCCCTGCCAGTCGGTGTGAGAGCACATTCCACCAGGAGCGTCACTGCTTCCTGGGCTGCTTTGAGAGGGGTTTCGCTGGAAGCAATATGTGCTGCTGCTTCATGGGCTTCCCCAACCACCTTCACCAGGTTCTACAGTGTCAATGTGGCTGCCCCTCATCCCCTGGGTCAGGTCCTTTTACAAGGTTCGCTGGGCCTCCTCTGTGAGGTATGTGCTCAGGATTCCTTGTGACATCGTTGGCATTAGTCATTCAGTGCTTTCAGCACCGCCCTCTGGCGGTCAGTAGGGATGAAATAGAACGAAAGTTACGTATGTAACTACGGTTCTATGAATCCCGGATGACCGCCAGAGCTTCTCTGTCACTCAGAATCCTTGCTTTTGCGAGAAGATTCTGTAGGAGCAGAGCAAAGGATGACACGAGGCTATATAGCTTCTGAGTGGTCATCCGGTGTCACAGGTGTGACTCTGTTGGTATAATTACTCGAACTGCGCATGCCCGAAGGGAACATTCAGTGCTTTCAGCACCGCCCTCTGGCGGTCATCCGGGATTCATAGAACCGTAGTTACATACGTAACTTTCGTTTTAATTACAGAAATTATCTATCTTTAGCCGTTTATCAAACAAACAAAATGTTCAAAAATAAAACTGACCTTCTCTGGTTTCTCCTTCTCCTCTTCGTCTCTAATTTCTTCTTCATCTTTTAACCCTTCATCATCGGATGCAGCCTGACACAAAAATAATAAAGTTAGAAATAGAAAACATTCAGCTGCTGGTCTTTCATTTATATTTATTAAACATGCTAATAATCAGAATAATCACAAAGCTGGGTGCTGTTCGTCTGAAGAACTATGGTCATGCATTAGTTAAAGATGAATGTAAAGGAAACCAAAATAGTTCAGTTTGCCTAAATTCTGGTATTTTCTAATATCAGATTCACAGGAACAATAAAAACTGAACTCAGTAGTGATTTAAGAAAACCATCAGGCAGAATTTGACAATCTCAGATCTTTTCTATAATACGGGACACGTCGACATGGAAAGAAACACATTTGTCACATTTCTGAGCCTTACTTTGACTAGAGGCATGAAAGGATTATGCTTCTTGGGCTTCTTGACTTTGGACTACAAACAAAAAAAACAAAAAGTCTGATGACAAATTTTTCTTTTAAAATTAAATGCAAAAAAGTTCCAATATGTGCTGTTAGCCCAGACTATTACTGACTTGTAGATAATGCATTAAAAAAAGCCATGATAAAGGCAAGTCTAACCTTCTCTGGTTTTTCTTCATCCTCATTTTCCTCTTTGGATAAAGACTCTTCCTCATCAGATCCAGCCTAAAATCCACAATAAGAAACGGATAAACAAATCTGCATTACATCTAAAGGTTTGATAATACCTTGCAAACAAATGTTCATAAAATGAGGAGATACACAACACCTCAATTATGAGAACAAGATATCAGATTTAAGCATTAGAGTCCATGCAGCCAATTTAATTTATTTTTTTAGCCTTGTCTGATTTTATATGGTCTAAATAGCAAATAAAATAATAATCATATAATAAGCAATAAATAACAATAGTTAATAATAATAATAAATCATTTCTGTTCAGTGTAGAAAAATTGATCAAAGTTTAAAAAAATCAAAAGCAGCCCAGTGAGAAAAGAAGAAATAAATGAAAATAAAACCGATTTAAAAGCTCTTTAGTCCATGGAGCTTCAAAGCAGATAATGGCTCTCTGGATAGCAACCCATTGTTATCCTTAAGGCGCGGTTACAGGGTTTCTTTTTTATAAAATCATGTTTCCCCACACAAAGTGGGTGAGGCCTCCTCAATGCTTTTATAACCCAGTGTTAACTTTAGCAACTAAATAAAGAGAAATGACTCAAGAAATACTTTGTTAAAATAAGAATATAGATAGAGGCGCTTCAAGCATAAAAAAAATGACTTTTCAGGTAAATTCACTCCCTTGTTTCCCTCTTGCTCTCAGTTCATACCAGTTTCATGTAATCTAATTAATGAACAGGAGCTTAATCTTCTTTATATGTAAAATATTTTAGGGTCATTTTAGAGACTAACGGCCACTGAACATTTTCAAATAAAAAAATGAACACAGTAAACAAAAGATTTTTCTTAATGAAATCATTTTAAACACATCGATTCTGATCCTAAAGAGATCTAAGTTTGTTCCAATGAAATATGATGGATAAGGCCCCTTGATCATACTAAAAAAAACAACATAACCTCCCGTTAAAAAAATTTATCTCCTCTCCCCACAGATGACTTATCAAACTTTAACGATTTAGATCAAACTAATATATATAGATATATATAGATAGATAGATATCTATCTATCTATCTATCTATAGATAGATATCTATCTATCTATAGATAGATAGATAGATATCTATCTATCTATAGATAGATAGATAGATATCTATCTATCTATAGATAGATAGATATCTATCTATCTATAGATAGATAGATAGATATCTATCTATCTATAGATAGATAGATAGATATCTATCTATCTATATATCTATAGATAGATAGATATCTATCTATCTATAGATAGATAGATAGATATCTATCTATCTATATATCTATAGATAGATAGATATCTATCTATAGATAGATAGATATCTATATATCTATAGATAGATATCTATCTATAGATAGATAGATATCTATATATCTATAGATAGATATCTATCTATAGATAGATAGATATCTATATATCTATAGATAGATATCTATCTATCTATATATCTATAGATAGATATCTATCTATAGATAGATAGATATCTATCTATCTATAGATAGATATCTATCTATAGATAGATAGATATCTATATATCTATAGATAGATATCTATCTATAGATAGATAGATATCTATATATCTATAGATAGATATCTATCTATAGATAGATAGATATCTATATATCTATAGATAGATATCTATCTATCTATAGATAGATAGATATCTATATATCTATAGATAGATAGATCTATCTATAGATATATAGATATCTATCTATCTATCTATCTATCTATAGATAGATAGATCTATAGATAGATATCTATCTATAGATAGATAGATATCTATATGACAGACAGACAGACAGACAGACAGATATATATATATATATATATATATATATATATATATATATATATATATATATATATAGTTAGACATGGAGAAACTTTTAGCTTTATTTCGCTAGCGCACCAGAACTTCATATCCATCAGATCTGTAGAATCATAAAAAAGATTAAATAGAATCTAAAAGCATGCAGTCCGCAAATAGATAAATAAATAAAAATCACATCAACCATAAACATGGATATCAATCTGGAAAGGGTTAAAAATCCAACAAACTACAGTAGGTTGCAATATCTATATTTATCCAGGAATGCAAAATTAAATAAGTCCTAAAGAATATTTTTCCCAGAATTGTGTAATTTATTGGTGTAATATGAAGATAACGAAGGGGTGAGATGATTATATGGTGAGGACAGAAATCAGCTTAAAGTCCAACTATCAAACAAAGTCACATTGACTTTGTCTACAAAGAATTAACCTTGATAATGTGATATTAGTGCTGAATTTATTTACCTTGAATCCAATCTGTGGTATGAACAGATGGTGCTTGTGTTTTTTTCCTTTAGCCTGAAAAAGAAACGGGTAGAGTCATCGTATGTTGGAGCACGTCACATGAAACCCTGAAAAACCACATTTCATAACGTCACAGGTGTTCGAATCAAAGAGCTGAATCTAAGACAAACATGCTCCAGTTGGCTTTTTAACACCGGGATTATTGTCTCATCAGGAAACATCCGTATGGAAGTACGGCTGTTCTAATGCTCAACTGCCCCACTCAATTCTACTGTACTGAATAGAGAATGACTATAATCTGCTTTTGGCTCTCATTTCTCAGTTTAAAAATCCACATCAAGGGTCAACAAATTCAACCAAATCGGAATAATGAGAGATTAATCCTCATGTGACTAAAAGACCTTGAGCTTTGCCACAAACTCCCTTTTAAATAGCCAGAGGGCGTCACATGTCCTTTGCATGCGTTTGGCCTGACAGAGTCAACAGCGAAGCAGGAACTGGGAAGGATAGATCCGAACTAAACAGACTCAGTCCGTATTACAAGAGCTTATTTGACACAGTGATAGCATTCAGACAGACGGAGATCCCAGAAAAACATTTCATAAATTTATCACAGTCTTGGATTAAATGTTAAGAGAAAAAAATGAACAAAATAAAAACAGACTCACTGATTTGCTTTGTAGATTTTCTGTGTCTTTTGTCACATCTGGTTCTTTTTCATTGCTTTCATCTCCTGGTTGGCTCTGCTGTAAATTAATACAGTAAAGAAAATAAATTAAATTATGATGATTAATGAAAAAACTCTTACAATATTTCAAAAATGCAACATTTTTTATTGGAGGATCCTAAGAGAACATTTGTAGTGCAAAGTTAAACTAAAGTATGCGCCTGATCAGAAGTTTGTATGCGATTCCTAATCTGTGTAAAAATGTTAGCATGTTTATACTAACTTTAGAGAATTCTGATCTCTACCTTATAACTAATTATATAAGAAGATATTATTTTACTGAGTATCACTTTGAGATGAAACATCAAGTTTTGGAAAGGACTATATTTACAAAACATACCAAACTAATAGAACATTACAAGACAACATGTAGAAAGAAGAGAACTAAAAGTGTTTTAACTCTTCTGCTGTTTGGTTTGTAACTAAACGGTTGATGAAAATCTATTTTAGAAGCAGGGAGAACAAGCCATCACTGGAAAACATAATAATTTTTACATTTTAAATTGGTTTTAGAATTTCTAGCAATTTGACAGTAATTAGAGTGATATTGTTATTAACACACAAAACCTTTTTAGGTAATTACCTCCTCCAAGGATGTTATGTTTGTCTGTCTGTATACATTATAACTTGAAAGGTTATGATCGGATTTTAATGACATTTCTTTCAGGGCTGTTTTGGTGATCTAGAACAGAATCTGGATACAGGATTTTTTCACCATTGTGACATCGGGCAGGCTGTTCCCCTCTAAACCAGAGGGAGGCAGCAGTGACAATTGACAGCCTCAATATCGGACTCAAAAAGTCCCGAGGTGTTTTTCTGAAAACACCCTCGTCTGCGTTGCCGTGGGAACAGCAAACATTTAATCTTTAAGTATAGAGAAGATCATTGTGGTGGCATATTTTCAAGCTAAAGTTTTTTTTGAAATTTCAAAACTTCGCCTACTACTGGTGTGGCATGAAATACACAGTTTATAATGTTTCCGTTAATATTTTGTTCACTGGGATTGGGGTTAAAATGTCAAGCAGATGTAGCAGCACCTGAAAAACAATCCTTTTGTTTGTCATGTGCTGAGGCAAGAGGCCGCATGCCCTCCAAATGCCTTCCAACATTTCCTTATTCATCATACGGGACGTTTCTTCCTGTTAAAGTGAGTTTTCCTCTTCACTGTCGCTATGAGCATGCTTGGTGCGAGGGATGGCTTTCGCACAGAGGTGGAAGATGTGCAGACATCAAGTCATCTCTACATCATGTATTTATTCTACCCAGCCACTGAACCAGGTGAGTCCAATCTACACAGGTTAATTCACCCTGTAGATTGAACTCACCTTCTTCAGTGGCTGGGTAGAACAAATACATCATGTAGAGATGACTTGACGACTCCACATCCCTCACCTCTGCTTTCAAGTCAATGAGTTGATGCAATCAGCTGGTTTTCCTTAGATTCTAAACTTAATGAATCTGACAGTATGATCTGGTTGAATTGTCTCTGTAAAGAGCCTTGAGGTGACATGTGTTTTGAATTGGCACTATATACATAAACTAAATTGAAACATAGTGCAATACAAAGAATTAGAAACTGTTGTAATATCATCAGCCTTCCTATTATCTGTAAAAAGTGATGCTCTCCCTTGCAGCTTTCAGCAGTGATGTTTTGTATTAGGAAACATTTTGTTTTTAATACTTGTACTTGCTCTGGCTTCATGCTGTGTAGATCCCATCTCCGACTTATTTCTCTAAGCAATTCTATTCTCCATTCATAAAACACCGACTACTGATCATCATGAATAAAACAAAACTTTTTAAACTACTTGCAGTAATAAAGAAGGCAAAGAGTGGGAAATTCAAGGGCTTTTAAAGTATCTACACTACATTTGAATTCATTTTCACCAACAATGAATAACCTACATCACCAGCAAGAAACTAATAAAATATTCATGTGACTAACTAGAAAGAATAACTAGAAGGAAACTTTGGAGGAGGTACACAGCAAAAGAATCAGAGAGATATTGATTGTGTCTTAACAAACCTCTTGGTTGACTTTCTTCCTAACAGCTCTGTTCATCTCCTGAAATTTGACCACAGCAACTTCCTTAAGCCGGAATAAAACAAGCTACAACTTTGACACATGGCAGATTTAACAACTAAAGAAACCTCAAAGACGGCTTACCTCGTCCGTCGGTCTGGGCGGAACCACAGGAGCTCCTGAAGCTTTTCCTCTCTTCTCTCTTGAAAGCTCCTTCTGCAGAGGACAGAATGAAATGAAACCTTTCAGCACAGGACTACTTGTATGACAAAGAGAAAAGGAGAAATACACTAGTTTACATATAAAGAAATAAGTACCTTCTCCTCTGCTTTTCTTTGTTTTTCTATTTCATGTAGGGACGTTGCCTTCATCTCCTGAATCCAAACAGATTTAAAGCAGAGGTCAAAGCGCTTTCACGACCACATTGAAATATTTATGGCTGCAGGCAAACCTCTGCTCTGGGTCTGCGAGGGATTCGAGGCGTTTCCCTTTTTCCTTCCCCTCCTGATGGATCAAATTACTCTTGACCTGTAAAGGACAAAAACACAAAGTGACTTAATGTCCCAGACCAAGAGGGTAAGATTAATTTAAAGCGTTCAGCAACGACACGAGGATGACGTAGTAGGAAGTGTGGAGGAGGAGGGGCCAGAGCACAGAGGGTGATTTTATAAGAAGTTGATGTGAAAGTTTGTGGTCAGTGATTAGAGGGGGCCGAAGCCTGAAATAGGCGCTCACCAGGTCTGGCTTCTTTTCTGATTGTTTCCTTTTCCCCTCAGAGGTCTCTGGGTTTTCAATGTCCTTCTGCCCAGAGGAAAAAAAAAATAAAACTTTGTTTTGTTTCTGCTTAACCTTTCAGAGAAATTGCTCCATTTAAGCTTATCATATATAGTCCATTTTTACTTTTCAGATTGAAAAAAAAAAATAATAATTTTCTCAGCTACAAAGACATTGATCACAGATTTTGTTCTTATTTTAGTGAATTTCTACTTAATTAAGGCCCGTCTGACTGTAAATAGGTCAATGGCCAAATAAAAACAAGGACATCAAGTGGTAAGATGACAGTAAAAACTATTCAAACTAGATTTCAAATTCTTCTTTTCTGCTCACTGACATAAAAACATGCAGCACTAAAAGAAACATAATTTAAATTTAAAATGTTCAATTTTTTAAACCTTATCCTTTAAAATAAACCAATATATGTAACGAGAATCAGTGATTGATAATCAATAGTTTCCCTTTCCCAGCCCTGATTGTCTCCCTCACCACCACCTTCAACCTCACCAAACAGGATAGTTACTTTAGCTCCAGAGTGGAACGGATTCAGTTTGGACATGGCTTCAACTATGGTGCTCTGAGAGGGAAAACGGCACGAGAAATTATATGATTCTGTAACTTTGACATATAGCAGATACATTTAACTCAGCAGCTGGAATCTTAACCCAAAGAACAGCTCAAACAGCAGAGGGATTAAAAACATTTTTAACTCAACTGATGGTTCTTGAGCTAATGAGAAAAAGGAACTTGTAAAAATAGAGCACTCTTCTAATTAAACCATTAAAAGGAAAATGTAGAAATAAAAGCACCTGTTTGTGAGCTGATGACTTCTCGCTGCTCACAGTTTGATCTTCGTCATCCGATTCTTTCGGCTTCTCTTGCTGAATTGAAAAAAATTAAATAAAAATCACTTTCAGGTGAAAACATAAAAACGAAATCTGAAATTTGGATTCATTTCAGTTACGGACTTTTTGTCTAAATGGATTCAGCTTCGTCAACGCTCCAGCCAGCTTACTCTGAGTCAGACACAAAAGGAGAGAAAAAATATATGTATATGAAATAGAACATAAATAGAAAGTGGAATAATTTCCTAAATACTATCAAACCTGTTTGTGAATAAGCGTTTTCTCTCCATCTCCTTCGGATGTTTCGTCATCATCAGGTGTGGAGTTCTTCTCCTGAGGATCAAACATTTAAATAAAGAAACATGGAATATAAACTTCTCCCTTTATCTTTTCCTGTTACTACGACATATTTCCTCAGGATTATAGGTGACAGAGCAACAGGAAATAATGCAGAATTATATGAAAAGAAAAGTTTCCAGCATGGTTTACAATGAAAAATCTGCTGTGCTTTTATATTCTTTAATCTAGTTCTGATAAATAACATTTATTTACCTTCTTAAGTGCTGTATTTGTACATCAATAAAAAAAATAATTTTTCTATAGATTAATTTTTGTTGTTCTCATTGTTATAAAAAATATCCTTGATCATTTTCTTAGTAACTAATTGGACTGTAGTTTGGTTGATGGGAAATGTCGAGCGAATAAATCCCTACTGTCACCGCTTGTATCGCGGATACAAGCGGCCGAAATGGGTTTCCTCCGTAGGGTGGCTGGGCTCTCCCTTAGAGATAGGGTGAGAAGCTCGGTCATCCGGGAGGGACTCGGAGTAGAGCCGCTGCTCCTCCACGTCGAGAGGAGCCAGTTGAGGTGGCTTGGGCATCTGTTTAGGATGCCTCCTGGACGCCTCCCTGGTGAGGTGTTCCGGGCACGTCCCACAGGGGGGAGGCCCCGGGGAAGACCCAGGACTCGCTGGAGAGACTATGTTTCTCGGCTGGCCTGGGAACGCCTTGGGGTTCCTCCTGAAGAGCTGGAAGAAGTGGCTGGGGAGAGGGAAGTCTGGGCCTCCCTTCTTAAGCTGCTGCCCCCGCGACCCGACCCCGGATAAGCGGAGGAAGATGGATGGATGGGATGGATGTCACCTGTTTGTCGCTGTAGAAGGTGCTCTTCATCACGGCACTGAAACCAGTCTGTAAAGCAACAACTAAAAATATGTAACTAAAGAAACCAACTCTTTTGGGTTTAGCTTTTGGTGAGGCAGAGTTCATTTCACTTGGGTCTCCCCCGTTTTCCCTCTTTGGTTTTTCCTAAAACCAAATCCAAAGCAATGTTAACCATCAGAAAGCACCTCAAGACTGAAATACGTGAAACTAATGTTCTTCTTTCGAGAAATTACCTGAGCTGACGAGGCTGAAGGGTTCTTCAGGTTCTTCGCTGTCGGCCCACTCTGGCAGAAGATTAATCAAGCATCAGACTAAGGAACTATATTATCTGACATTCAGTGCAGGATCCGTTCACATGGTCACATGATTTAAAAAAAAAGAAATCTCCATTTTCTAAAAAAACAATTTCAAACGCCATTTTGTTTGACTTTTCAAATTTTCCCTCAACATTTTAGAAAATTCTGATCATGCAAGTAAAAAACATTTACATAGTTATAATTATTTGCATATTTCAAGCATTAAAACAAGACAATGGTGAAGTCATCCTTTTGTATGAAAAAGGTACATTTCTATTTTTCCTTTTGTCGGCTCCTGAAAGAACTTCTATCAGCTTAATTTCAGAAGAAATTGAATAGAATTGCATATTGCGGATTTCCGGACCGCATACTGGAAACCTGTCCAATATGAGCCAAAATAACAAATATTGGACTTAGAGGCCTGGATCTAAAGTTTCTGATTGGCTGATAGAAACACTCTGCTTCTGTCCAGTCTGCTCAAAGTTGATGTGACCCATTGGTTATTGATAAGTGGCCAAGCAATGAAAAAAACTGTTTGGCACCACTGGCATGAAAACTTTAAGGTTAATACAAAAAATACATAAAATGAGGGGGAAAAATGCTTGATAGAAACATTTGATCATTTACCTTTGAAGACTTTTCTGTGAGATCATCATTGCTGGCTGAGAGCTCCTCATCTACTGATAAATCATCCTGCAGCAAGAACAGCAAGTGAAATGTGTTTCAGTGACTGTGAGCCTGCACAGACCAGCTAGTTAGTATTACTGAACAACTCCACGAACGAAAAAATAAACAGGCAGTCTGGAATTTAATTTCTGTCATGTTAGATATTGGTTCAGTAAATTCTAGCTAAAAAGTAACTTTGAATTCAAATAAAAAAAAAAAAACAATCCAAAATAAATAATCTGTCAGATTCATTCCTGAACCTTTTATAGAGAGAAATAAATCTGTATTCACAATCGTCTGCATTAAAATTGAGGATGGCTGCAAGTCTAAACTGTCAATTTAAATCTTTGATTACGTGCATAGATGCATAAATACTGCTATATACACTTGAACTTTTTAAATATGTTTCATCAGCTAATAGGGGTCGCCATGGCATCAAGTAATTTAAAGAGACCATAGTAGGAGGAGTGTTGGCCTAGTGGTTAGAGCAGTGTGCTTGTGCTCTGAGGAGGTTGTAAGTACCCGGTTGGATCGCCACATCCTCCAGTCTGGGTCCCTGAGCAAAAAAATGTATCCCAGACTGTTCCCTGGGGGCCCAACTGTGGCAGCCGCTGCTCCACAAGGGGGTGGATTAAATGCAGAGAATAAATTTCCCCATTTTGGAACAATAAAGGGATTTATATTACATTTAAAGGATCTAGATAAATTGTTGATGGTACACAAGAACTTAGCTTTTATCTAAAAGTAACTGATTCACCGTATTTAAGATTACAACAGAGCTATGCTGGATTTTTGTGGATTAAAACATAAAGTCCCTCCTACATTACATGCAGATAAAGGACACAATCCCTGCGGTTACAATGAAAGCGCACCAAGTACTGTATTTTAACTGGGTAAAAATGGCCACGGCATCCATCACATCTCATGAAAAATATCTAATATCTTACCTGAGACTGAGACCTTGCAACTTTTTTCTTGAACATACCGAAGAATCCTTTCTCCTAAAACACAAACAAAAAAAACAACAAGATCAATTTGAGGCATTTACCTTTCCAACGCCTAATGACCAACAGCGTGGAGCCTGGCTGTGTCCACTGAAGCCATTACCTTGGTGTTGTTCTCAGAGAGATTTTCACTGCTGCCCGACAGTTCACCGACTCCAGTTAAATCCTCCTGAGTTTGGGACAGAAATATTCATCACTTGACATCACCTGCAACACCATGTAGAAGCAAAAGGATCAGGAGTCATTTCGTTGCTCCAACCTGAGATGGCGCTCGAGCTCCAAATGGGTTTTTAAAGAAGGAGCTAAAACCGCCAGATTCCTGAAGACAGCGAGTCAGATTTTAATCACATCCTGATTGTTCAAAGTTAGAAAAGCATCCTCTAAACATTGGACCTGCTGTCAGCTAAAAACATTCCTTACTTTGGTCTTGGAAAGACTGTCGTTGCTTTTGGAGAGTTCGCTTTGTGCAGTCAAATCTTCCTAAAGGAAAATTAAACATACACTTCTTTGATTAATTTATATTTATATAATTAGTGCAGAAAACTAAAATAGAGGCATAACAGGTACCTTTGAAGCTGCTCTCATTCCATTGGGCTTTAGAGAGTTTTTCACCTTCTCTGGTGACTCCTAAAGAAACACAATAAATTAAAGTTGATCGAACCTCTAGTTTAGTTTAGTTTGCTGTGTTATAGAGTGACAGTAACAGATGCTTTGTTTTTTGTTGAAACTGTTTGTAGCAGCCAGATGAATAGGCAGAAATGCGCAGAGTCAGGACTTCCTTCAAAATGCTGATGCAGGCAGGTTTGAGTCCGACAAGCAACATTAAAATAAGCTCAGAGCACTGCTCACAACTAAACACTACTAAATATATATTTGGATACATATACACATGTTTGAGTAAACAGAGGACTGAAATTAAAAAATAAGAAAAATAATTTAAAAAAAATCAAAAAGCAGTAAATGAATGCTTTTAAGATCTGCATCCCACATTTCCGAGTGTGGGATGGAGGTTTTCTGACAATCTATAAGTTGTAAATCTCTATGGTGATTAACACCAGCTGAAGCCCTGCTCATAGAAAGTAATGATGTTCAAATGAAAGTGATGTTTCTGAAGCAAGGGAAGTTTTCTCTGACCTATGTCTGCACAGTTGACCAGAATGACAGCATACACATAGAAAACATATATTTTTTATTTGTGAGTAGAGGTGCCAATATTATTTATGTTTATTACTAAAGTAGAAATATAAATCCTACAGTTTAAAAAACAAACCTGTTTTTTAAACTGTTTTTTAGAGTATCAACTGAAGTTTTTATGTAAAAGTACCATTTATAAATCTTCAAGTATAAAAGTAAAATGCAAAAAAAAAAAAAATGTTAAGGACAGATTCTTTACTGCACTACCCAATGAAAGGAAAATTTTTATACAAATCTGCTTGATAATTTCCTTATACTTAATTTTCTTATTTAAAAAAAAAATAAGGGTCCAACCACAAAGAAATTAACTATCTGGATAATGTGACTTAATAATTTTAATGTTTTTTTTTTGTTTGTTTTGTTTTAAATACACCAGGCCCTAATGAAAATGAGCTAAAATAATTACTTAAATAGCCAAAATTCCAACTTCAGTAAGCTAACAAAGTATTTCTACTTTGTTACTTGGCACCTCTGTGTTTGAGCCATATCAACATCTAAAGGCAGCGTGCTAAGGGTTAGCCTGCCATTTCATTTTCTAAATTCTGAGCATGACAATACAAAATAAAAATAACTGTAAGCAGGACCCAAACATGAGTATCCTGAAAAAGATATACATTTAGAAATGCACTGTCTGACGAAATCATGGATACAGCAGCGTATAAAACCTCAGAATACTAATACACTTACGATTTTCTTCAATTTAATTCAATTCATTCAATTTATTTCTACAGCACCAAATCACAACACATGTCGTCTAAAGGCACTTTACATTTCAACCAGATCAACCTTTCTATCTAATAAAAAAACAGTTCTTCATCTGATCAAACTGTTCCTGAAAAAAAGCACATATTTCCACTAAATCGGACAGAAAGAACTGCACACTTCTGTCAAAAGCGCAATTTATTGTCAAAATTAGAGCGTTACAGTCCAACTTTGCTCCCACTGCTCAAATTAGCAGACTGCAGTGCAAAACGCATATTCCTGTTCTATCTCTCTGTTTCTCCATTAAGGGTAGAAAAATGACAACTAAACACAAATGTAACTCCGTTCCAGTTCCTGACTGTAAATTACCAAATTAGAAATAATGAACACTTTATAATAGGGAGTCCTATGACCGAAATGTTTGTTCAAATAACCCAAAAAAAAAAAAAAAGTATTTTTCTAGCGGTGTGTTTTAGGAGCAGCCTGTAAGCTATGAAATGTCTCCAATATTTTCACTACATATTTCTGTTTTTTGAGAAAGGTGTGCAGTCATGTGTGTATTCTAAGGAATTTTGTGTCTTATAAACTGAGAAAAACTAAAATACTAGTGAAATGTAGTGTTTTAACTTATGTGAAGCAAGACGTGACCTGGAGATCGTCTTGTGTCTATGCGATTAAAAGGAAATAAAAATGCTGAGTTTAGATAGAAATCCCTAACCAGTGGTATTTCTTTACCATAATTATACTCACCTTCTTGTTATTGCTCTCAGAGAGGTTTTCATTACTAGTTCGAAAGTCCAGGAGATCCTGCAGAAATCAAGGTAACATAGCATCAGATCATTGCACAGAGAGCTGCAGTTTTCATCATTATTATCTCTGCGTTTCTTTGATCAAGACGACAAGTAAAAGTTGTTCACCTGAGAAGGCCTGCGGGCATGTCCTGGTCTGGGTGATCGCTTCAATATGACAAACATTCCTGATTTATCCTTAAAAGGGAAAAAAACTTTTAAATTATGTTTTATGCAGACAAAATAAAAATCACACAAATATTTATGTGGAGTGGCTGCCTAGTGGTTAGGATTTGAGCTTGGAATCCTGAGGTTCTGAGTTTGAGCCCCAATTCCCACAGGCTGCCACTCTGGGTCCCTGAGCAAGTCCCTTAACCCCACAGTGCTCCCCTGGGGCTGCACAATGGCAGCCCACTGCTCCCAAAGGGAATGGGTTAAAACATCCACCTCATTTTGAGAAATTCTCGCCTATTTTGCATACCCAAATGGAAAAGGAAATAACTTAGGAACTGTAAGCCCAAATTACATGTGTAATATGTTATCTGAAACACCTTCTAGTTTCTGAATATATACATGGGAATTTGGTGAGTAAAACACAGCCCAAGCTGCATCAGTTCAAACATGACCCAAAGTTGTTATTTTTATTCCTGTAAATAATAGGTCTTATTTGAACAGCAGTAATAAAGACCTGCTTGCGTGTTGTGGCTGCTTTGTCATGTTTACATTTTGACATGCTGCTATATCTGGGTTAATTGTGCTTTGGTACTTGCTGTGTCCATAAAATGAACTCGGCGGTTGAATTGGGGAGAATCTAATCTTTCCAACGATGTCTAACATGTCTATATTGGTAAACATTTTACCGGAGGAATTTTCACGCCTTTTTAGTGGTAAACGCTTTAAAACGTTGGGTTTTGAGAGGTTAAATGCAGAGGTAAATTTCTCCGATGTCAGATCAATAAAGTTCACTTATTATTATTATCTTCATCATTATTATTAAACATAAAGAAGGCAGTACCTTAGATGACTTATTGTCTGTTAAGCTGTCACTACTGCCAGATACCGTAAATTCTCTAATATTGGCCTGTATTCCATTAGCGGCCGGGTCTCTAATAATGGCCTGTCTGGCTGTCGGCGGAGTTAAATAGTGGCCGGACTCTTATACAGGCCGGGGCTATAATTAAAACCAACGATGTTCCTGGGCAGTCCTCAACAACTTGTGATAGTAACATACAAGTACCACAGGGGGGCAATGTTTGCTAACAAATCCAAGCCATTAGCATGGGAAATCCCATCCTTATACGGAGATCATAGTGGCCTTTCACAATCGTTTTGATCTGAAAGACAAATGTGATTACGGGTAGGTCTGGAGGTAACCAGGCAGTGTTAAAATGACAGATTTTCGTTGGTCTTCGTTGTTCTAAATTTACCTTGAAATATATGATACTGGTAGCCAACTTCCACTTAGCCTGCCCCAAATAAAATTTCGCTATGATGGCAGAGCAGTTTCCATTAATTTTTTTTAAAACTTTGTTTCGCAAGTCAGTTTGCCCAAGATTCCACTCTGTCTTTTTTTTTTTTTTTTTGTATTGCCGTTCAGAAAAATTGCAGCTGCTGGAAGATCTCTGAATAATGTTCTGTATACCGTTATGGTAACTGTACTTTTTCAATAAATGAACCTAGTATTTTATAGGTTCAAAGAGACACAAAATCTGTTTTTTATTCATTCCACTGGTCGTTTGTTTTGATCAAATAGAAATAGAGGCCTGCCTCTAATTCTGGCCTCCTTCCAATAATGGCCTGGACCAAGATGTACCTGAGTGAAATAAAAGCCCCGGCCTATATTAGAGGATTTACGGTAGTTCAGGGTGTTGTGAGGAAATTGCTGCCTCCTGGGGAAAAAAGGAAAAGTTTAAAGGAGGTTATTAGTAAGATGCAACTGTGCAACGGTGTTTCTTGAAACAAAGCAAAAAACAAAACAAACTATAAATTTAAGGAACAAGAAGGAAAATGCCCCATTTCCTTCAATGAAAGGATGTTAATCACTGCACTGCGACTTCAATGGATTCTTCAATATTTATTCATGATCAACATCCTGCGCTTCTGGATGAAGTCAATCTGCAAGGTTAAAAACAAACCTGAGGCTCATCGTCTTTAGCAGGTTTCGTCGTTCTCTTAAACATTCCTTTCAACATTCCTCCCTTTTCCTGAAACCATGAGGAAAGCAGATGTTTGTATCCTGAAAGCACTGATTAAACTCGACCATTCAGACGCTCACCTTACTGCTGCTGTTTTCTGTGAGCGAGTCTCTGCTGGTGGAGAGCTCACCGTTTGCTGACAAACTGTCCTGTAGGGTTAAAACAATATTCATTTAAAATAGTTTTAAAACCCAAGAACTGAGAAAATTCGTTATCAATTAACGTAATGCTAGTACAGCTTTGACACATTACAAAACTTTATTTTATAGGATTAGAAAAGAAAACGTTGAAATGAAAGCGTTGAAATTATGTTCGTCGTACCCCTTTATATTCACACTCTTTAACTAGTGTTGCACCGATGCCATTCCCCCTCCCCAATACCTGGCTGTGCAGAATCAGTTGATACCGATACCATCCATTTGAAATTGATGTGTGTGTGTGTATATGAAGAACTGCAAACTAATCGGATGTAAAATAATTGCCATCATGGCTTTGTCAAGCTGCTGCCTACCTTTGTGAAGCAGGAAAAAGACTAATACAAAAAATCCAGTAGAACTTTTCACCTGGAATGGGTGACAATAGTTGAATAAACGTTTGGCTCTCAAAATGCTATCAGTGCCCTATTTGTTGGTACTCACCGATACCGATACCACCATTTTAGTGCAGAATCTGGGCCCTGCCCGATACTGGTATCGGTATCGGTGCAACACTACCTTAAACTGATATTTTGCTGAACCTCTAAGTCTTTCAGAGCACGTTTCTATCAGGAGCTGCACATCTAGAGCAGATTCAGTAGGTTTCAAGTGTTGCTAAAAACTTTTATTATTATTATTATTATTATTATTATTATTATTATTATTATTATTATTATTATTATTATTATTATTATTATTATTATTATTATTATTATTATTATTATTATTATTATTATAGATCTGGACTTTTTACTAGGCCATTCTAATATATGACCATACTGCCCAAAGAACCTAGTTCATTGCAGTTCTTGTTGGAAGATGAACCTTTTATCCTGATCTACAGTTCTTCTCAGCCTCTAACACACTTTCTTCCAGTATTCATTAAATGCATCCACCATCCATCTTCCCATTATCTCTAAACAAGGTTCCTGTCCCTGCAGACAAACAAATCCATTCAGATCCAACTCCATTCGTATAACACTTCAGAAACCATCAGGTCCAAAAGCAGAAACACAACAAGATAAGTAAGAACAAGCAAATATTAAAATAGAAAACATAAAATCAATCAACTCCAAGATTATTTTGAGTAATAAATGTGAGAAAATATGAGACTTTAAAAGAGATTTTAAAATGGTCAAAGTGGAAGCCTATTCCAGAGTTTGGGATCGGCCCAACAGAATGATGCTCAGAATCAGAAATACTTTAATAATCCCAGAGGGAAATTACTTAGTGCTGCCACTAGAGCTGTCCCAATCCGACATGTATATCAGAAACCAGCCAAAACATAAACATATCCGCCTGCCTCTGAAATCTCACATATTAGAAAGCTCACAGAAACACTTTGCTTCACTCCAATTTTAAAGTTTATGTAACTCTTTGGTTAATCAGAAATAGGTCAGTTGTTCTCATCCCAGATAATGTGAAATATTGTTCTCTGGGATATATAACTTTTTCAAACCTTTTCCATCTTTCCACACTTTAAAATAAGTAATAAACCCCAGTATAATTTATTCTGATATCGTATTGGTTTAGTATTTAAGGCTGGGTTATCAATATTGTATCTGAAATGAAATGTTGTATTGAGCTATCCATAGCTGACACTGGTTTCCATTGTTTACTACTTCATGATGTTTTAACCCCAAAAATCTGAATTAAACATGCATGAGAGCAAGTGATCGTACTGTGGCCAAATATAACAAGTTTTGTGAGGCACTCTGGATGCAACACATTGCTTTTTTAAATAAAAAAACAAAAGAAAAAAACCCAAAAAATTTTTCCATTTTAAAATCTGAAATGTTTTTTGAAGTAGAGAACAATCGTTTATTTTGGTATGTAGACAATTAGACAATATTTTATAAAAACACCTGAACTGGCATGTGTTTGTTTTTCTTTTTCATAGCTTAATGAGAGCAGTGGACTTTATGCTGCCCTGCAAGGCTTTAAACCTGTGTTTGAATGAAGCTGTTCTAAAGCACATATCAAGGAGCTCATTTTGAGCCTGGATCCATATTTATTTTGATTCTGTTCATGGTGGAGAATCCTGCTTCACAGCAGCAGGTTGAGCCAAACATCCTCTAAATGTGCAGGGTCATCTCTGAGCACGCCATTTCACTTTTCTGTCACCAGTTCATCGTGCTTCTTCCAGCAGTCCACACTTTCTCTGCTCTCTTTTTCTCATCATCTTCTCCTTCTTTCCCATCGCCCGGCTTGCCACAGGTTTGCCTGCTGTGTCTAAATTAGCTAGCAGCAGCAACCCAGACTGACAGCAGCTGATTGGTTAATTTGTATCACGTGTAGCCTGGTGACGCAGGACTCTACCATATTAACAGGAGAAGTGGCGCAAGTGAAATTAGACGCTGTCATCAGACAACATGCGGTAATTTATAAATGTTTTAAATCAGGTTAGGTTGGGATTAGCCAGCAGGTGGTTCCGTATCTGGAAACCGGGCCGCTATTCCATGAACTCTGTTATAGATCAATGGAAAAACCTAAAAAAGCTGACATCTAACTGTATCACAGACATACATAAATAATTATCTTAGATTTCAGAGGCTAAATGGTTCAGTGCTGTAATGCAGTTCCAGATTAAAATAATAAAACAATAAATAATTATGTTCAATGTGTTACCTGTGCTTTGGCAGATGGTTCTGTAGTTTTAGATGGTTTCTTGAACATCCCTCCAAAAAGTGAAGCTTTTTGCTAAAATCAAAAAGAGCAGAATAATCCTGAGGTTAATTATGAGTCAGATCTCTAATGAGCTTGACATGTTTTAAAGGAACTACTGATGACAGCTCTGAACCTGAATTTCATGTTCAATCTTGAGGAACAGATGGTATTAAATCGATGCTATATTTATATCAGGGCTGCCACCAATGATTATAATGAATCCATCTGTCCACTTTTTCCTGATTAATAATCGGTTAATGAAAGGTAAGGCTAAAACTTTTCTACTTGTGGAGTTCTGGATAGAGCATGTTGACAGGAGAAAAGTTTTTTTTTTTTTTTTTTACCTCAAATGCAAAATATTCATGTATTTTTTTTCCTAATCTTGGTATAGTTCCTGATCTAAGTGGGTCGCTCTTTCGGCTAAAGACACTTTTTACAGTCTCTATACTCCAGCTACCAATTAATCAATTATTAAATTAGTTTAGGGTTATTTCAATAATCGATTAATCACAATTAATTGTTTCAGCCCTATTTTAAATCTCTGGTAAATTGATTGCATTGACTGGTTGAGTGTTGAAATAACAATGTTCAGTAATCGAATACTTTATTTGCACTAGGAGTGAGTATCTGTTTAGCTTTTTCTATAGAAATATCAGTTACAGTCTGAAAGCAACTCTGTTATTCCAGGAAATCATCTGTGCCACATGTGGCCTTAAAATATCAATAGGAGCTGAAATGAGCTTCCTCTACAGAGTGGTCCTCAAACTTTTTCTTACAGAGACATAAAGAAATTTAAGGCCACATAATAAAAGAAATAAAATAAAATTCTTATCAGCTCATTAACAAATTTTTACTTTTTTGAACTGAAGGGTTTTTGTTATACATAGATGGCATCTATAAGTCAAAGCGGGTTTAAAACAATTATTATAATTATTATTATGGTGCTATCAGAGCTTCTTCCCAATGTGTTCATGCCCAGCAGGTAACAGATGTTACACCCAATTCTGTTACCAGTCTATTGTGTCTCTGGGTGAAGGTAAGTAGCCTAAGTGTTAAGTTTTTGGTTTGTTGTTTTTCTTTAATCCAGGTAGTTGAAGAACGTTAGCTTCACACATTCAAAGCACAAACAGTTACATACTGCGACGTTTCCTCCATCTTCAACCTCCAGCTCCAGTGTATCATATCGATCCTGTCAGACATTAATCAGGTTAAATTCAACAACGGACACATTTTAACGGTTCCACTGTAGCTGGTATTTAATCATTTATGCTTTACCTACCATCAACTCCTCTGATCTGTTTTAAATCCCTCAGTTCAGATCAAAACAAACAGAAAATTAGTTTGAGATGAAACGGTCAGTCCGCCACGCAGGTAACACACCTTCTTGCTCTATAAAAATAAAGGGAAAAAAAGTTTTAAAATGTGGAAACGTGAGGTTATTTCTAAACTTGTTTTTTTCTCAGCCTCCGGACTACCTTCAAACTAGTGGAACCTGCGGAGTTTCTCCCACCTGTGTGCTCAGAGTGGGGCGTGTCTGTCTCACCTGGAGAAAAACTGGTGCTGCGTTTAATGACGACTAGGAAACCTATGCTCTGTTCGAAAACCTAGGACGCATCCTTAGAAGACCGGATTCGAAGGCCGATTACGTCATAGCGCGGCGCCGAGGTCTGGTCGGATTCCAAGAGTCCTCGTTATGCGGCCTTAAAATGCGTCCTTCTTTTTGCCCGATTTGAAGGACGGGTCTGATGTATCCTCGGTATCCTTGGTTTACCCAGGATTCATTGCAAGACCAAGCAAGCTGTGATCAGAGGAAAGGTTACTTGGCGCCGAACAGTGGTGAATATTGGAAGTTCAGTTTAATATAATACAAGTCATTTAATAGTTCCGTCTGAGATTAATGAAAAATAGTTGTTTTGATGGTTATAGAGTCAGGTATGTGGCGGTAATGTTTGATTTATCTAAAGGTTTTTATCTGTTACTGTGTAAATGGGTTTGGCTATCATTTAAGGAGGACAGATTCTAATATATCTGCAGGATGGGGACTGTAAATCTGATAGGATTTTTATCTTTTTATTGCTGTTTTGCACAATATGCTTAACTACGTATTTTTTGTTGTTGAATATTAGAGATTTTGCAGATATATTTTTTATAAATACATTTTTCAGATTTACTTATATCTTTCTACCCCTTTTATAGAATATAATAGAAAATCCCTTTATTGTCCCACAATGGGCTAATTTACAGCAGCAGAAAGATTATTGAAAATGGTCACACAATAGAATAAAGAATAACATAATAGGGAAGAATTAAAATATAAACAATAAAATACTGTAAAGTGTTTTAACAATATAAAACTGGAGAATAAATAACCAATATCCAGCTATGGACATTTTTCCAGTAATGGATATTTGAAAATAGCAGCAACATCAGAGATGTGCAAAATGACAGCTGCATTTTATTTAACTGACTAAGGTTTCTATCATTACATTTGATTTTATTTGTTCCTGCTCCCGGTGGTTGAAACCTTTATTCCACTCTGGATTCTTGTGATTGTAGTCTTTGTTCACTTCACAATAAAAAAAAAAAAATAAATAAACAGTTTTGAATACTTCTGTATTCATTCTTTTCCTGCTTTGTGTGTCAACGTTTACGGTTGCTAAGCAACAGAGCATTCGGCGGTAAAACCCGCCGAAGGGTGGACCTGGTCGAATTCACAGCCTAAACTCTTCCGGTCTCCTTATTTTCAAGGACTTCGAAGGATCCAGTCTAGGTAGACCGCGTCCTTGGAGGACACGTCCTAGGTTTTCGAACAGAGCCATAAGCTCTACTTTTTTTCCTTCTTCATGCAAGATTTTATGGCGATTGGCAAACTAGATAAAGTGCATTACCGCCACTACCTGATAAGGAGTTCGACAAAGAAACAGGAAGCGACCCCCCAAAAGAAAAATTATATATGTAGGTCTATATATAGATCTAGATAGATAACTTTCAACAAATAACAAATATTTGATCACATTCGTCCTCATAATTTATAATTTATCTTTAAGTAATCGTCGCTCTTCCAGTTTCTGATTGTCCAACTTATTTTCCAAGCATACTTTCAACCATTTCCCAGTTAAAATCTCTCACTTCAACATGCTTTTCTGCAGCTTTCACAGCTTTTCCTCTCCACTTCCGTTACAAGCATGCTTAGTGTGAGTGATTACCTTCAGGACAATGAGTTGATGCAATCAACTGCTTTTCCTTAGATAGAAAACTTTGATTCAATTTGACTGGATGATTTGGTGAACTGTAAAGTGCCTTGAGATTGAATTCTGCTTCGTTCAAATAAATGAGGATTTGTACGCACTGAGCTACACTGCCCCCTTGTGGACACCTTAAAAGCAACGTAGCCTAAAAAAATGATTTGTATTATATTATTTCACACTGGGTATTATGTTGTGTAAAATTATGTTTAAAGTTTAGTTTCCCTTAAAGAGGAACCTGTTTCTGGAAGTCTAAAAGCTTCACTGCAAATTTGTTCAATTCAAAATCACACTTTAACAGAAGATGAAGTCCTCCTATGTTTTTGAACACTAAATATGATTCTGTGTATGATCAAATAATAATAAAAAAACATATATAATGCATTAAAAAAAATTAACCATTTGAGTTTCAACTGAAACTCTATAGCAAGTAACCTTATCTTCCTGGGGTTCCATCAGGCCCGGCCTTAAACAATTTGGTGCCCTAGGCAAGATTTTAGGTGGCGCCCCCTTGCATCACTGTGCAGTACTTGCATGTCTGCTGGTGTAAATATACTCACAAGAAACTAAAAAGCTTTGTCTTGGACATTTTTTTTATTTACATAAAACAATTTTCACATTGAAAAAAACTTAAAAATAATTAAAGAAACAAAATGAACATATGAAATACAATACAAAAAACTTATATAAAGTATTAAATTTAAATGCTCCCAAAAAAGTGTAAACAAGTGACTTTAATTTAAATGCAATATAAATGGCTTATATAAAGTATTAAATTTAAATACTCCCAAAAAAGTGTAAACCAGTGACATTAAATGCAATATAAATATGGCACTTTGCAGAGTAAGAAATCAAAGAAATGAGTAGGCACAAAAAATACAATGATTTAAATAAAGAAAAAAAAAATAACAGGATAGTTCTAGTGGTGTTTTTAGTCTCCCTTAACTTGAATTACTTCAAAAACTATATACTCTCACATGACTACAGCTTTACTGTCCTGGATTTTCTTGAAGCAAAGTCATCTAAAACATCATCATACGACAGCTGATTTGAGACCACATGATTAATGCTTATGATGGAAAGTCCACTGAGACGTTCTTGCATCATAGTAGATCTCAGGTAAGTTTTAATC
This sequence comes from Cyprinodon diabolis, assembly GCA_030533445.1. Classification (NCBI taxonomy): domain Eukaryota; kingdom Metazoa; phylum Chordata; class Actinopteri; order Cyprinodontiformes; family Cyprinodontidae; genus Cyprinodon; species Cyprinodon diabolis. The sequence continues at coordinate 41,644,600 of CM060067.1, read as the reverse complement.
AGTTTAAGCTTGGAGAAGCTTCTTTCAGCAGCAGCCACCGTAACAGGAAGAGTGGCAGAGATTCTTAGAGCAACCCACATGTTGAGGTAAATTTCTGCTAGTTTCTTCTCATGCAGGAAGGCTAAAAGTTCCAAGTTTGTCATGTTCGTTGATGGCAATGGTGGGAAATGTTGCATTTCCCTTGTTCTGCACCATCAATGTCCTGCTGGCTGTCCTGGGTCAGAGCAGTCCCTAGGGTTTAACACTTCTGTAGCAGCTCTTTTTCTTCTAAGTTGGGGAAATCGAGGAGCACACCAAACATGTTATTCACTTCTCCAAGATTCTGAAATCTCTAACTAAGTGAATAAATGGCGGTGCATGACTACATTAAAAAATGTGGTTTCCATTTTTTGTAGTGCATCTTGAATGGGCTCATCTGGACACTCATAGCCAAAGTGAGTTTTTGTGGTTCTTAATCGCTTTCTTTTTTAGTTCAGCCTCCACATTCATGTCTTCACAGATCTCCTTTGCTATTGTCTGTGCATCAGAAAATCCAGTGTTTTTGTAACTGGTGAGGGAATCTCTGGTTTTCCTCAGCAAGTCGACAGCTACGTCAAGCTGCATGGAGGGTGACTGCATCAGTTTATGTCATGATGGGTAAACGGAGGCAAGCCCAAGATGCAGAACACACACGGAGGAGGCAGGGAAAAAGTTCAAAATGTTTAATAAAAGTTCTGAAACACACGGTAAAGCACTGGGACTGGAATGGGTCAGGGGCTGGTTCACTGGAGTCTTGACTGGGACTGGAGACTGTGGGTTAGCAGAGAGCATGAGAGGCTAAGCATCTAGCTTCAGGCTTAGCAGGGCAGTACTAGATTTGAGCTTCCAGCTCACAGCAGAGATCAACAGGGGATTAGCACAAAGGGATCTTCTGGCTGAGCTTCCAGCTCTTAGCAGGGAACAACGGGGAAAATCCACATATGATTCTTCAAGCTGATTCCACGTAGGTACCTCCAGGGAAACTCCACATAGGAGTCTTAGGTTAAATCCACGTAGGAATCTTCGGGTTGGCTCACCAGGGCAGATAGCAGGTTAAGCTCACCTAGAGCTTCTGGCTAGAGACATGTTTCCTGTGATGCAGCTCTCCCAGAGCTGCAGGCCTGAGACAGGTTACCAGTGAGGTAGCTCTTCCAGGGCTTCACGAGGAGACCGGAGGTTAAGCTCATCCAGAGCTTCACGAAGAGACAGGTGGTTAAGCTCATCCAGAGCTTCACGAGGAGACAGGAGGTTAAGCTCATCCAGAGCTTCACGAAGGGACAGGATTCCTGTGAGGCAGAAACAGGGAAGAGTTAGAATCTGATCTCACACTAGAGATAACCAAGATTCTTCCAGTAACAGAGGCTCAGGTTGCTAACCAACTAAGATCAAGACTGCGGCGTTGAGGCAAGGTCTGAAGTCAGCTTATATAGGTGAGGTCTTCTGATGAGAGGATTAGCAACAGGTGTGCAGGAAGGTTCCAGCTCCAGAAGACCCACGGCGCACTCTGCTGGAGACAGAGGGTAGTCTCCAGATCCCCACAGTAACTCCAACCCTAAGGGGAAAACACAGAGCAGAAGAGGATCCTCGGCGCCCTCTGGAGGGCAAGCCTGAGGAACCTAACAGTACCCCCCCCTCAAGGGCGGATTCCAGACGCCCCCTGAAAAAGTCCAACACAAATAAACAAAAAACAAGGCAGAGGGGGCACTAAGGCAAGGAGGGCCAGGAACAAAAAACAAAGTCCAGAAAACAAAAAACAACCCACCGAGGGTGGGCGGAGGGGGCACTAAGGCAAGGATGGCCAGGAACAAAAAACAGAGTCCAAAAAACAACCCACCCAGAGTGGGCGATGGAGGAAACAGGCCAGGAGGGCAAAAACAAAAACAAAGTCCAGAACAAAAAACGATCCACTTAAGGTGGACGAAAACAAAAGAAAACCCAGACGATTTCTTGGGCAACGTCTCAGGTGGCCGGTCGTGGCACCGGCAGCGGGACAGAGTCTCAGGATGCCGGCCGAGGGACCGGCAGCGGGACAAGGTCTCAGGTGGCCGGCCGAGGGACCGGCAGCGGAAAAGAGTCTCAGGTGGCCGGCCGAGGGACCGGCAGCGGGACAGAGTTTCAGGTGGCCGGCCGAGGGACCGGCAGCTGAAGCGTAGCAGATGCTCAGGAGGCCGACCGTTGGGACGGAAGCGAGGCCGATTCTCAGGGGGCCTACCGCTGGGCCGGAGGCGAGACAGATGCTCAGGAGGTCGACCATGGGGTTGGGGACGAAGCAGCGTCTTAAGGGAACCACCGCCGGGCCGGAGGCATGGCAGAGGTTCTGGAGGCCGGCCGAGGATCCGGTAACGGAGCAGAGTCTTAGGTGGCCGGCTGCGGGGTCGGAGGTGAAGCTGACACTCTGGGGGTCTGCCACGGGGTCGGCGGCGAAGCTGACGCTCCGGGGTCTGCCGAAGGCGAAGCCGACGCTCCGGGGTTCTGCTGCGGGGCCGGAGGCGAAGCCGACGCTCCGGGGGTCTGCCGCGGGGCCGGAGGCGAAGCGGACGCTCCGGGGGTCTGCCACGGGGCCGGAGGCGAAGCTGACACTCTGGGGTCCGGCCGCGGGGCCGGAGGCGAAGCAGCTTCTCAGTAGGATGATGCCCAAACTTCAGCAGGTACCCCCACGGGGTACCCCGTCCCCTCCTCGGCAGCTCAGGAACATGCTCAGAAGCGACCGCCGACTGCGGCTCAGGAGAAGGCTCTGAGGAGACCGCCGACTGCGGCTCTGGAGGAGGCTCTGAGGAGACCGCCGACTGCGGCTCTGGAGGTGGCTCTGAGGAGACCGCCGACTGCGGCTCTGGAGGAGGCTCTGAGGAGACCGGCGACTGCGGCTCTGGAGGAGGCTCTGAGGAGACCACCGACAGCAGCTCCGGGTCTGGATCAGGTGAGCCCGCCGATTGCGGCTCCGGGTCTGGAACTGGGGAGCCCGCCGATTGCGGCTCCGGGTCTGGAACTGGGGAGTCCGCCGATTGCGGCTCCGGGTCTGGAACTGGGGAGCCCGCCGATTGCGGCTCCGGGTCTGGAACTGGGGAGCCCGTCGATCGCGGCTCTGGAGCAGGGGAGCCCGACGATCGCGGCTCTGGAGCAGGGGAGCCCGCCGATCGCGGCTCCGGAGCAGGGGAGCCCGCCGATTGCGGCTCTGGAGCAGGGGAGCCCGCCGATTGCGGCTCAGGAGCAGGGGAGCCCGCCGATTGCGGCCCTGGAACATGGGAGCCCGCCGATCGCGGCTCAGACTCAGCCTCAGGAACTGGGGAGGCCACCGACTGTGGCTCCACCTCAGGGACAGGAGACACCACCGACTGTGGTTCAGCCTCAGGAGCAGGTGACACCACCGACTGTGGTTTCACCTCTGGAACTGGAGGGACCACCGACTGTGGTTCCACCTCTGGAACTGGAGGGACCACCCATGGAGGCTCAAGTTCAGTCTCTGAGGTGGCTTGAGGCGTCTGTGGAGGGCTCCTGGCGGTTAGTGGCCTCTGCTGAGGGACTCTTGGAGGCACATTTTCACCAACACTAAATTCTGAAGCCCTCTTAAGTTTAAGCTCCGGGGTCTCTGGACGGCACAGAGCTGATTTAAGGCGACGCCTCTTCTTACGCCGAGGGGTCTTAGGAGCTAGGCTAACGGATTCACTGATTGAATCTGGCGACGAATTAACCGGTTTAAAAGTTAAAACATGTGAAATGAGGCTAACCTGGCGCGGAAAGGAACTGGAACTGGTTTGAGATGCTGTGTCTAACCCAATGGCTAATTCTATGAGGTCCTCAAGGTGAGCTGGCTCGACGTAAAATGAAAGTTCGTTTCTGATTGAATCATTTAGAGCAATGAGATAAGTGGACTTGAGCGCAGACTCGTTCCACCCGGAAACGGCTGCTCTACCCAGGAACTCGGAGGAAAACTCGGCGACGGACCTATTACCCTGTTTAGTTTTTAGAAGGTTGCAAGAAACAGAGAACTTAGAGACCTGACTAAAGGTTCTTTCAAACTCTTGGATGAATTTTTCAAATGTACAGTTTTCTCTAGTTTTAGGTGGAAATTTGGTCTCCGCCCATTCAAGGGCTTCACCAGACAGAAAGGAAACAACAAAAGCTATCCTATCCTTATTATTAAGAAAACTGGAATCGTGAAAACCAAAAAATAACTGGCACTGAAATAGAAATCCTTTGAGCTTACTTGGATTGCCAGAAAATCTCTCAGGCAGAGAAGGACCGGGTGATGAAAACGACGGGCTGTGTTCTGACCAGAAAGGAGGATTACTATCTTGACTTGGCGCTGACGTGGCGTTAGCATTATGGAAGTGGTTAGCGAATGTTTGATTTAACAGTAATTCACGGAGGGTTTGTGTATGTTCATGAATCTGAGCGTCCCGTTTCTCAGACCAACGACGGAGGTGATCTGCTGGGCTTTGTATCGCCTGCTTATGAGGGCGATGGTTCTGCTTACTCCAGGATGGGCCGAAGATTTTGCTGCGTGCATCCACTGGATGAGGCGGGATCTGACGGAAGAAGGAACATACATTTTATTAGGAGGACCATTACCTGGGTCAGGTTCTGAGGCCAGGGCAGAGTTGATCAAATCAGTGATCTCCCAGGAAACGGCTCCTACAGTGCATGAGGCGAGAAGAAAAGGTTCTGGTGTCTCAGGTTGATCGGACGAATACAGACGAGAGAGAGAGTCGGGCTTGACGTTTTTGGAACCAGGTCTGTATGAAATGATGAGATTAAACCGAGAGAAGAATAAAGACCACCTTGAATGCCGTGAATTGAACCTTTTGGCTGATTGAATATAGGCCAGGTTCTTGTGGTCTGTCCAAACCAGTACTGGATGCTCAGCCCCCTCAAGCCAATGTCTCCATTCCTCCAAGGCGAGCTTAATGGCCAGAAGTTCTCGATCTCCAACGTCATAATTTTGCTCGGCTGGAGAGAGTCTGCGTGAATAGAAAGCACAAGGATGAGTCTTTTGATCAGAATCAGACTTCTGAGACAACACAGCTCCGACACCGGAACCAGATGCATCAACCTCGAGGATGAACTGCTTCGTTGGATCTGGCTGAACCAAAATGGGAGCACTGGAAAAGAGTTTCTTTAATTTATTAAAGGCCTCTTCGGCTTCAGGAGTCCATTGAAAAGTTCTCTTAACAGAAGTAAGAGCTGTGAGAGGTAGGGCTGTCTGGCTATAATTTTTGATGAATCTCCTGTAGAAGTTTGCAAAACTGAGGAATCTCTGAAGTTGCTTGCGGTTTTCAGGTGCAGGCCAATCCAGAACTGCCTTTATCTTGTCCTCAGATGGCTTCACCTGCCCACCCTCGAGCACAAACCCTAGGAAAGTAACAGATTTTTGATTAAATTCACATTTTTCGGCTTTCACAAAAAGCTTATTCTCCAGCAGTCTCTGAAGGACTAAACGAACATGTTTTTTGTGGTCAGAGAGGTTCTTGGAGTAAATCAAAATGTCATTGATGTAAACAAAAACAAAAATGTTCAAAAAGTCTCTGAGGACGTCATTAACCAGAGCTTGGAAACAGGCAGGAGCGTTAGTGAGACCAAAAGGCATGACCAGATACTCGAATTGCCCTAAGGGGGTCTTAAAGGGGCTGTTTTCCACTCATCCCCTTCCCTTATTCTGAGGAGGTGGTAGGCATTTCTCAGATCGAGTTTGGTAAACACTGTAGCACCTTGTACAGGTTCAAAAGCAGAGGCCAGTAATGGTAAAGGATACTTATTTTTCACAGTGATCTGATTTAAACCTCTGTAATCTATACAGGGGCGCAGGGAACCATCCTTTTTTCCCACGAAGAAAAAACCAGCACCAAGTGGGGATGAGGATGGACGAATTATTCCAGCAGCCAGGGATTCGTTAATGTATTTTTCCATAGTCTCTTGTTCAGGTTTGAAAATGATATATCGCCTGCTGCTAGGAAGAGGGGCTCCAGGTAATAGATCTATGGCGCAGTCATATGGTCTGTGAGGTGGAAGAGACGTAGCACTGACCTTACTGAAAACTGGAGCCAGATCATGGTACTCAGGGGGAACAGAAGTAAGGTCAGGAGAGTCCATCTCCCCCCTACCTCTAGGGGACTGAATAGTAGGTGCCGCAGAACGAAGACAGGATTCGTGACAGGAGGTTGACCAGGATTCAATGTGGCGTTCAGCCCAGTTGATGTTGGGGTTATGACGTTCCAGCCATTCGAATCCTAACACCAGGGGGGAACAAGCTGAAGGAAAAACAAAAAAGGTTAGCTTTTCCCGATGTTTTCCAGAGATCAACAGTTCCAACGGTTGAGTTTGATGAGTAACTTGATGTAATTTCTTTCCATCGATGGCATAGACTCGGAGGGGTTTGATTATAGGAACAGTCTCAATCTTTAGCTGCTGGACCAGTTCAGAGTCAATTAGGTTTCTTTCACACCCTGAATCGATGAATGCTGACAGGGTGAGATTCTGGTTATCAAAAACAGAGTAGCTGGTAACAACAAATGAGGAGTTTTTTCAGATCTTAGGTGGCCCGTCAGACTCCTCACATCCTCTGACGGGCCCAGGCTTTTGATTTAGTCGGGCAAGAAGCAATAAAGTGTCCAGTCTCACCACAGTACAGGCACAGTTTAGCTCTGAATCTTCGTTGCCTTTCTTCAGGAGATAGCCTGGTGTGTCCGATTTGCATGAGTTCACCTTCCGCTCCTTCAGAAGGAGAGAAATAAGATACCTTGACGGGAGCTGGGCGAGACAGATCCTTTGACCTCGGCTTGGAAACAGATTCTGGGGAGCCAGGAAAAACAGAAGCATTATCAGATGCAGGGGTTGAAACAAAAAAATTTCGGTCTTTCTGTCTAGAGAGATTTCTAGTCCGGAGCCTGTTATCCAACCTGATAGTCAGACGGATTAAATCCTCCAAACTAGCTGGTTCGTCTAATGTGGCGAGTTCATCTTTTATGTTGTCATTCAGGGCCTTAAAGTAAGCACTCTTAAGTGCGCACTCGTTCCAACCTTAGGCTGCAGCTTTAACCCGGAAGTCAATGGAAAATTCAGCTACTGTTGATTTTCCCTGTTTAAAATCTAACACTGGGGGGCTCCAGCCCAGGAGGATCCACAGCGCACTCTGCTGGAAAAGGTGGAGAATCTCCAGATCCCAACACAGAGAAAATTACAGAGTCCGACAATGATGTACACTTTAACACTAACATAGTTTAACATGATGAACACACTTCATAATAATATGAGCTATAACAGAGCTAATAGCTAGGCTCATAACTATGGAAAATTAATAGTATTTTCAATTACTATTACCACCTGGGAAAAGGCAAAATAACCATGTCAATGGTAATATTATAATATCTGCTGAATAAATCTAATTTATAGACATTTGCCCGAGGATGGCAAGATGGGGGCACTCAAACCACTATTTTCCAACAACTGGGCCCTTCCATAACATAAACTGATTTTAAAAATAAAAGATAGCGCTCGCTATTTATTGATTAGCAAACTATGTCATGCTAACGGCTAATGCTATCATCGATCATTGTTCTGCAACAGCAAAATAATATCACTATCATCATCTTTACTGTAACATTACCTCTGTCTTTGTCACGTTTTTCCTCCTCTTCTTTTCTTTTTTCCTCCCTTGGGCACCAGACAGTTTAGGACGCTTTGACATGGTGAGATTTTAGATGCAACATAGACGGAAAAACGAGTTGCAGGTAAAAGACGTCGGGCTTGTTTTTTTAATTTTTTTTTATTAAGGTATAGGTACTGGCAGGGCGCCCCCTGGTGGTGAGCACCCTTAGCATTTGCCTACACTGCCTAAGCCACAGGCCGGCCCTGCAAACACTCATTGGTTATCTGAAGGAAATCATCAGAAGCAAGCAGGTGTTCTTCAAACTGCAAACGTAAATTGTCTATGCCATGCTACAATTGATGTAAAGATGTCGAAAATGTCTGAAAGGTCGGACACAGGCGAGAGCATATCAGGAGACGGAGACCATCAAGGCCTCCCTCATCCTTCGCCCAATCTCAAAGGATTTTTCAAAATATTTGAAAAATTGAGCTTTTAATTCATATAGTGGCATCTTGCTGTTTTTTTTTAAGGTTACTTTATACTTTAATACTTTAAGTAGTTTTTGGAGCACATACTTTTTCACTTTTACTTGAGTAAAGAGGTCAAGTTGATACTTTAACTTTTACCAGAGTGTTTTTAAACTGCAGTATCTATACTTCTACTTAAGTAACAAATGTGTGTACTTTTGACACCACTGCACAGGGTGTATACAAAATGAAATTTCGTTCAATACAGCCCTCAATACATTTCCATTTCTTGAACTGCAGCAATAATAAAATGTAAACATAAGACAGAGATACGATTTACAGTTTTTCGAATATTCAGTGCTTTTTTTTTCAACCCCATTTTATACAACATTCAGCAGTCTGATGGCAGTGGGGAAGAAGCTGTTCTGGAATCTGCTGGACCTGCATCGGATGCTTTGAAGCCTCTTCCCAGAGGGCTGCAGGGAGAACAGTCCATGGTGGGGGGTGAGAGGTCATTTATAATGTTACGGGCTCGGAACACGCAGCGCTGGGATGAAATGTCTTTTATGGAGGGAAGAGGAGCCCTTATGCTCTTCTCTGTAGTAAATATATTTAATTGTTAATTTAGGATACTTGTTTCATCAAATTGATTCAAGCAATCTGAAGTGAAATTCAAAATCTGTACTGAACAGTGAGTGACAGCATTAGCAGTTCTGCAAAACTATCTTTGGGTTACGTTATTTGAATGATTACATTTCACATAAAAATAGAAGATAATATTTTCCACAGCTTTAGTCTTGACATAAAATCCAGAGTCTTGGTGTTCAAGAGCAAGTCCACATGTGACTGAGTCAGAGAAAAGACCATCAATACATGATGCTGCAGCAGCCATACATGAAGAACTGGTCTTCCAGCCTACATCACTGCAGACAAAGCAGAGCTTCAGCCCTAATGCATTATATGCAGCAGTTCTAATGAATTACTGAATTAATCCACATCATGTTATAACCATGGGTGGAAAGGAACAAAGTACATTTACTTGATTGATGTACTTAAGAACGGGGTGCTCATTACTTCTTCCTTTCGGCTCAGTTTAGCTTTTTAATCCATTGTTGCTGTTTTTCCTTCTTGAAAAGCAATTTTAACATTCAAGATAGCAACCTTCAGGACTGAATTTGGACACCACTGGTTTAGAGATTAGCATGACATTCCCCAAATGTGAGAAACTCAGGGCAGATCTATATTGATAGTTTATTCATTTTATTAAGGCATAAGTTGTGCCATGTGGCCAGGTTGGTTAGATAAGTTCTCAAATCAGAGTTGTAGTTTCTTTGTGGTTGTAGCATCCAGTGCAATTAGAAAAGGCCAGAACTGGTGGTTGAAAGGTTTATTTGAGCCATCTGTGCCTCCAACCAACTTAAGAGCTACAAATATAAACAATTTGCAATTACAATTTAGTACACCATGCTTAGCTCATTACATTGGTAACTTTTCTGTATTAAATATTTTCTAATTAACACAAACCTTGTTCCCCAATTGACTGATGCTTTAAACTTTACTATTATATGACTTTCCGTGGTCCTTTAATCAGTTTCTCTTCCAACGTTTTCTTGCTAATTTCCGGTTTAACGGACCCCTTTCAAAATAAAAGCATAGTCCGCTAATGTAACCATCATGTAAAAAAAAATAATAATAATAATTTTTTTTCCTTTTTTTAACCACACTCTTCTACCGTTACACTCCCACCAAATTATTTGCTGATAACACATATAAAACACAAATAATTTCCTCAAATTACAGAACAAAACAAAACAACAACAAAAACAATCACCTTATAAACAACTGTCAACTTTCAACATTTCCTAACACTTTTAGCATAGTACATTTACTTTTCACAGTCTTCTAACAGCAGAACTAACTTATGAACTCACACGCTGACCCTTGTTGGTAAGATCTCTGTCTGCAAAGGCGATTTTGACCTTTCTGACAAGTCCATCTGTGTCCTTTACAGTGTCCAGGATTCTTCCAAGTTTCCACTGAGATCGCGGTTGTGTTTCATCTTTGTTCATTACTATGTCTCCTATTTGCATGTTCCTTTTTGGCGTGTGCCATCTTTGTCGGATCGTAATATTCTGTAAGTACTCCCTTTTCCATCTGCTCCAAAACTGCTCAACTAAGTACTGTACTTGGCGCCATCGCTTTTTTGCATACAAGTCCTCCTTAACAAACTGTCCGGGAGGAGGCAAAGCAGTGGAGGTTTTCATTGTCACAAGATGATTTGTAGTTAGCGGCTCCAAACTGTTTGGATCATTGAGATTGTCTGTTGTTAAAGGGCGGCTGTTTACTATTGCAGATGCCTCGTACAGGAAGGTTCTGAGTGAAGAATCTGTGAGACGCCCTGTAGTGAGAGCCAATGTTGCCTTGAGAACGTTTCTCACAGTCCGTATTTGTTGTTCCCATACTCCACCTGCGTGACTAGCATGAGGTGTGTTTAGGACAAAATCACACTGTTTCTCAGCAAGGAAGGATGTCAGTTTATCAGTGTCTATTTCATTTTGTGCTGCGTTCAGTTCATTTTTGGCACCTACAAAATTAGTACCCTGATCACATTTTATTTGTCTGACAGAGCCTCTTAAAGCAATAAAGCATCTGAATCCATTTATAAATGCATCTGTTGACAAGTCCTCTAACATTTCAACATGAACTGCGCGTGAGTAAAAGCATGTGAAAAGGAGGCCATACCTTTTGTACTCCTTTCGTGCTTGTTTGGTCAGAAACGGGCCAAAAACATCCATACCACAGTAGGTGAAAGGTGGAGAGGGCTCAATTCTTTCTGAAGGGAGATCTCTCATTTTTTGTCCTTCCACAGGTCTCCTTTGTCTGCGACAAAACACACACTGGCGAATGTAGAATGCAACTGTTTGGCTTAATTTTGGAATCCAATAGCCATTGGATCGGATCTCATTCATTGTGAAGCCCTTTCCCTGATGATTGACCTTTGCATGACAGTGGGCAATTATCAGTTTTGCAATGTGATGTTCTCTGGGAATTATTGTTGGATGTTTGAGTGAGTGGGGAAGAGATGAATGCCGTAGCCTTCCTCCCACCTTGAGCACATTGTCCTTGTCCAAGAAAACATCCAAGTTGTTCATTTTGTTGTTCTTTGATAGTTTTTTGTCTTTGCTTAATGCTTCTATTTCGTTTTGATATGCTTGTCTTTGTAAATATTTGATAATCACCATTTCCGCACTTTGTCTTTCGGTTACAGTAGTAAGTGTCTTTGATTTGTCTTTGAGTAGGAAACGTCTGAGACTTGCTACTGCATTTACAGCACGGGACCAGGATGAGAACTTTAGGAGGCGATCACTAAGGCTTGTATGTTCAACCGTTTGTGTGCGTAGTGTTTGCACCTTTCTCACTTCTGGGTCTCCGACTGGAAGTTCGATAGTCTCTTCAGTTGGAAGATGTATCTCCTTTTCATTTACTGTTGTGCCCCTGGATGCCAAGTCTACTGGGTTTTCACTGGTAGGCACATAAAACCATTGTTGTGGAGTGGTAGTGTTGCGTATTTTCTGCACTCTATTAGCAACAAACGTGTGAAAACGTCTCGCTTTGTTATTTATGTATCCTAGGGTGACCTTTGAGTCTGTCCAAAAGAACTCCTCGACACTGTCATATAGCAGTTCCTCTTTTAGCATGTTGCTTACAGCGACTGACACGGCTGCCGCAGTAAGTTCTAACCTTGGTATTGTGGTGACCTTTGTGGGTAAGACCCTTGCTTAGCCTATGATGAAGGTACAGTGAACATCTTTGTTTTTGTTTATGAGTCTGAAATAAGAACATTGTCCATATCCTGTATTACTTGCATCAGAAAAGTGATGTATTTCTCTTTTCATAACATCTCCGAAATCTGCAGGGACATAACACCTGCTTATTTGCATGTTTTTCAGATTGTTCAGATCTCCTTTCCAGCACTCCCACCGTGGCATAAGGTGTTCAGATAGCGGGTCGTCCCAGTCCATTCCTTGACGACACATCTCTTGGAGAATTCCTTTTCCTTTGAGCACATATGGAGCTATAAATCCAAGAGTGTCATATATTGCTGCGACCGTGGATAAGATGCCACGCCTGGTTGGTGGTTGATCCTTCAGTGTGATGTTGAATGTAAAGCAGTCTTTCTCCACATTCCAATAAATGCCGAGTGCCCTTTCTGTTTGTGTTTCATTAAATGTTAAGTCATTTGCTTTAGTATCCGTTGCATGCGCTGAACTTGGAATACTGTTAAGAACATCAGTATTGTTCGAAACAAACTTGTGCAACCTTAATCCACCCTTTTCACATAGTTCACATGCCTCCTTTGCCATTTTTATAGCACCTTGAACTGTCTCTACGCTGGTGACCCCATCATCTACGTAGAAGTCTCTGGCTATGAACTGTGAGCCTACAGGATATGCAAGGCTGTTCTCTTTGGCTAAACATTTTAGTCCATAGTTTGTGCAGCCAGGTGATGAGACGGCACCAAAGAGGTGTACTGTCATCCTGTATGCTTGTGGTTGACTGTTTATGTCTCCATCCTTCCACCATAAGAAGCGCAAGTAGTTGTGATCATTTTCTTTGACTTGGAACTGTTGAAACATTTTTTCAATGTCGCACATGAGAGCTACTTGATGCTTTCTGAAGCGCACAAGAACACCAGTTAGATTGTTGATCATGTCGGGACCGTTAAGTAAATGTTCGTTTAGACATGTACCTTTGTGCTTTGCAGAACAGTCGAAAACAACACGCAACTTTTCAGGTTTCTTTGGATGATAGATGCCGTGGTGCGGTATGTACCATGTCTCATCGGGTGGTCCATAATCATCAGTCTCTTCAGCATCACCTCTTTTGATGATTTCACTCATGTATTTAATGTAATCTTCTTTGTATTTTTCATCCTTAATGAGTTTGCGTTTGAGGTGGTTGAGTCTGTTTTCAGTGAGTTGTCTGTTATCTGGCATTTTTGGCCTTTCTTTAAACGGTAATGGCATTTTGTAATGTCCATTTTCAGTTAGTGTTATGCCTTGCTCAAGTTTGTGGAGGAATACTAAATCCTCTTGTGAGACAGTCTTTTCATTCCTATCAGTCTCTTTGAAATCTCTTTCCAGTGCACGTATTGCATCTGCTGGAGTGGAGGGCGGGATTTCCTTAATGGTGACTCGATGACAGAGACTGCTCGTCATGTCTGTTTCATTGCACGGTGCTGAGTTGCCGACTATGCTCCATCCTAAATCTGTATAAATGGCATAGGGCTCGTTATCTTTGCCTAAGATTACTTGTTTGGGTGCGAGAGCTCTAGGACAAGAATAACCTATGAGAAGACTTACTTCACAGCTTAGGAGTGGAGGAAGCTCATCTACAATAGGCAGCAAATGACTCCACTTTTTGGCCATGTCACATGTTGGAATGTGCTCTCTGTTTGCAGGTATGTAGTCCCTAGTGTATGCAGTGGGGAGCTTTATGACTGTGTCTGAGTCATAACCTCTTACTATGAGATCGGACACCCTTTCACTGATTACAACTGCATTTTTGTCATGATGGGTCTAAAGTGCTGAGCCCACATGCAGAACACAACGGAGGCGGGGTAAAGGTTTAACAGAGTTTATTGGAAAGTGCAACAGAAAACAAGTTAGTATAGGATCTTGAACTGGTCCAGGCTGGTTCACTGAAGTCTGCAGGGATGATAGTTCGGTTAGGAAGGCAGAGAGATGAATATGAGTCTTTAGATAGGTCTGAATTCTACCTTGACTAATCCGGGCTTCTCTTTGAGAGGAGGAACCGTTGGGTCCGGAGACTGTTTGTTCAGCAGAGTTCACAAGCAGCTGCAGCGTCTTGCTTCTGACTTTTAATGGCAGACCTTGGTCAGAGTTTCCAGCTCTAGTAAGAGCAGCAGGGGAATCCACATAGGAATCTTCAGGTTTGGCTCACGAGGGCAATCTCGGCAGGTTAAGCTCATCCAGAGCTTCAGGTTTGAGACAGGTTTCCTGTGAGGCAAAAACAAGGGAGAGTTAGAATCAGATCTCTCTTAGAGACAGCAAAGATTCTTCAGGTTCAAGGCTCAGGTCGCTAACCAAACTAGGTCAACACTGCGGCGTCGAAGCAAGGTCTGTCAGCTGGTTATAAAGGTGAGGTCCTCTGATGAGTAGATGCGTCTCAGGTGTGCTGGAAGACTCCAGCTCCAGAAGACCCACGGCGCACTCTGCTGGAGGAAGGTGGTACAGCTCCAGATCCCAACAGTATCCCCCTCTCAACGACCGCCTCTTGGCGGTCCAGAAGATGTCGACGGGAGTGAGCTCTCATATTCCTCGATCAGGGATGGATCGAGGATATAAGAGCCAGGAACCCAAGAGCGATTCTCCGGACCGTAGCCCTCCCAATCGACGAGGTACTGCCAGCCGCGACCTCGCCGACAGGAGTCCACGATCCGGCGGACGGTGAAGGCAGGATGTCCATCGATGTCCAGGGCGGGTGGAGGGGAGTCGGATGGAGGGCACAGGGGGCTAGAAACAACAGGTTTTATCTGGGAGACATGGAATGTGGGATGGATGCGAAGGCTCGGAGGAAGGTGTAAACGTACGGCAGAGGGGTTGATGATCTGGGCTATCTTGTAGGGTCCAATGAACCTGGGAGACAGTTTTCGAGACCTTCCTTTGAGAGGAATGTCTCGAGTGGAGAACCATACCTCTTGGCCTACGGAGTAGTCAGGGGCCGGGCGTCTCCTGGAATCAGCGAAGTGCTTAGTTGAAGCAGATGAACGGTTGAGAGAGGCGATGGTGTCCTTCCAGACCCTCTGACAGCGATGGATGTGGTGACTGACTGAACGAACCGAGATCTCTCTCTCGTCTGCAGGAAAAAGAGGAGGCTGATAACCCAGAGAGACCTGAATGGGGATAAACCAGTGGAAGCTGACTTGAGAGAATTGTGGGCGTATTCGATCCAGGTGAGGTACTGACTCCAATCAGAGGGGTTGTTTGAGGTCAGGCAGCGGAGAGTGGATTCAAGCTGCTGATTCATTCTCTCCATCTGCCCGTTCGACTGTGGATGATAACCAGAGGTTAAGGAGGACTTACAGTTGAGAGCTGAACAGAAGGCTTTCCAGACTTGAGAAATGAACTGTGGACCGCGGTCAGAAAGAATTTCCTGTGGGATGCCATGGAGCCGGAAGACATGCTTCACCAGAAGCTGTGCCGTCTGGAAAGCCGTGGGAAGTTTTCTGAGGGGAATCAAATGACAAGACTTGGAGAAACGGTCGACGATGGTTATGATGGTGGACATACCTCTGGAGATCGGGAGACCAGTGACGAAATCAACGGCTATATGAGACCAGGGACGGGTAGGCACGGGTAACGGACGCAGCAGGCCAGATGGTGGCTGGTGGGAGGTTTTGTTTCTGGCGCAGATGGGACAAGCCAAAACATACTCCTTAACATCCTTGTGGAGGGATGGCCACCAAAAATGTCTAGAAATCAGGGCTACTGTCCTGCTCACTCCAGGATGGGCGGAAAATTTTGCTGCATGCATCCACTGGATCAGGCGGGATCTGACAGAAGAAGGAACATAGGTTTTATTTTTAGGGCCGTTACCTGGCTCAGGTTCAGAGGCTAGGGCAGAGTTGATGAGATCAGAAATTTCCCAGGAAACCACTCCAATGGTACAGGAGGCAGGAAGAACAGGCTCGGGAGTCTCGGGTTGATCAGCAGAGTATAGACGAGAGAGAGAATCGGGCTTGACATTCTTGGAACCGGGTCTGTAAGAGATTATGAGATTGAACCTGGAGAAGAACAGTGACCATCGAGAATGACGTGGATTAGCTTGTTTGGCGGACTGAAGATAAGCCAGGTTTTTATGATCTGTCCAGACCAAAACTGGATGTTCGGCCCCCTCAAGCCAGTGTCTCCACTCCTCCAAGGCGAGTTTGATGGCTAGAAGTTCTCGATCTCCGACATCATAGTTCTGTTCAGCAGGTGAGAGTCTGCGAGAAAAAAAGGCACAAGGGTGAATCTTTTGGTCTGAGTCGACTTGTTGAGAGAGAACTGCTCCAACACCGGAATCTGAGGCATCAACCTCCAAAATAAACTGCTTAGTGGGATCTGGCTGGATCAGAATGGGGGCTCTAGAAAACAGAGTCTTTAATTTCTCAAAAGCCTTTTGAGCTTCAGGTGTCCATTGAAAGGACTTCTTTACCGAAGTCAGAGTGGTGAGAGGTAGAGCTGTTTGACTGTAGTTCCTGATGAAGCGTCTGTAAAATTTGCAAAACCAAGGAATCTCTGTAGTTGCTTGCGGTTTTCAGGTGTCGGCCAATCCAGAACTGCTTTTATTTTATTTTCTGATGGCTTAACCTGCCCGCCCTCGAGCACAAACCCCAAAAAAGTGACAGATGATTGATAAAATTCACATTTTTCTGCCTTTACAAAGAGCGTGTTTTCCAAAAGTCTCTGAAGGACCAGACAGACATGTTTCTTATGTTCAGATAGGTTCTTGGAGTAGATCAAAATGTCGTCAATGTATACAAACACGAATATTTTTATCCATCATGGTAGTCAGTTTCAGCTTTACTGGACAAACATTTGCTTGTAATTCATGTGCAACATCCTGATCAATGAAGACAGTGTCACTCTGTGTGTCTAATAACGCATAGACCAGTTTTTCTTTGTCCGGATTGTTAGCCACACTGGAACTATCAAGTGCTGATTGTCTGGTCAGATCTGGCAACATTGAGTGATGTGGCTGTTGCTGTTTCAGACTGGTGCCTGTGAGAGGCACTGTCTGTACTCACTCGTGTTTCTCTTTGTCGACTGTTACTATAGTTATCATCGTGAAGACAGGTTGGGTGTCTCTTTGAGCAGGTTTCGCAAGTGTGGCGGCGTCTGCAGTCCTTAGCACTGTGTCCTTGCTTTAAGCAGCCGTAACAAAGTTTATTATCTTTCACATGTTTCTTTCTATTTTCTAGAGACATCTTCAAGAAGTCTGGGCATTTTGGAGCTGGTGTGCACCCTGGCACAACATGCATGGAGAGCCATTAGCTGTTTTTGTTGTCTGTTTGTCACTTTGTTCAGTTGTGTTTGTATTAAATACACTTGCCTTGTTCCTTTTGATGTCCTTTGTGTTTCTTTTATCGCTGTTTGTTTCAGTGTAGTGGAGTGCATGAATGGAGGGGACTGGGTTACAAGCGACTTCCGCTTCTAAGGAGAGGAAGGAGGCAAAATCACTGAAACTTGGAAACTCACCACCTTCCATTAATGTCTTTGTAACTTGTCTGTTCAATCTCGCATTTATCCAGTCTGGTAGCTTGTGCAACAGTTTTTGATTTTCTTCGCAGTCATCAAGTATTTGTAGGCCTTTTACGTGTGGCATTGCGAGCATGCATGCATTTATGAAATCTGCGAATGTCCTTAGTCCTTCAGCATCTCTGGGCTGCACCTTTGGCCAGTTAGATAACTTTTCTCTAAAGGCCTTCTGTATTACAAATGGCTGGCCGTATCTTCGGTTTAGTTTGTCCCAAGCATCCTTATATACTTCTTCATCGTTTCTAAAGAAAGTTCCTTCAAGACATTTGCGGGCTGGGCCAGTCACATATCGTTTCAGGTAGTACAGTTTATCTGCTGCTGAGATGCTCTTTTGTTCAATGAGTGATGTAAATGTGGATTTCCATTCAATAAAGCTTATTGGTTCACCACTAAACACTGTTGGTTCTGGTGTGGGAAGTTTGTTCATTTTTATGCTGTCTTGAACTGCTTGTGCTAGTTGACTAACACTAGAGGGTGCTATTTGCTCAGGCATGAAGGAGAGTGTTGGTATGATCTGCTGGGGTGTGAAGCTTTGGCTCACCTGTTCACCTTTTATTGACTGAGCATCACTTATACGTGCTAACTCTCAGTCATATGCTTCAAACCTGGCTTGAGCTGCTTTCACTACCTTCTGTGCCTTTAAACGTTCCATCTCAGATGTTTGAGCTGCCATTTGTTTTTTGTGCTCCTCCTCTAGAGCTCTTATTTTTTCTCGTTGTCTTTGCTCCTCTTGTTCAATCTCAAACTCATTTTAGCTGCTAGTTCTGCCGCTGCATCGGCTCTTTTTGCAGTAAGGTGTGAAGCTGAGGACTGTTGGCTGTGATTTGATGCTGCGGTTGACCCGTATATGGACAAGGCATAGTCATGCTCTAAAACTCCACGTAAGCAAATTCTTTCACGCTCTGCATCAAAATCTCCATCAACACCACTTATTCTTTCCAGAATTATTTTTACCATGTCATGAGTTACTGCATCACAAGCATCGGTCCTTCTCCTTATGTCAGATGATGGTGCCATTTGGTTTCTTATTTCAGAGTAGAGCTTTAGGACATCATCTCTCTTTTGCTCTATCAAGTCTGCAAGTTCAGCCATCTCCTTTTCTGTGATATCTGACTTTAAGCTTTCTCTTGTTTCGCGAACTTGCATTTTCCATTTTTCATACAAATGTATTAGTCTCTTTTGCTTTTTAATTATTTCTTCCTTTTGATATGTCATCATCTTCTCAGTTTGAACTTTAACTCTTTCTGAACGTCTTTGTAAATCTGACATGCTTTGACCTTTATCTTGCAACTCACTTAACATTTGTTCTTTGCATTTGATTGAATCTTTAATGTCTTGTCTGTCCTCACCTTCATTTTGAAATGGGTGCTTTAAATCTTGAATTTCTTGTTGTAAACTCGAGATTTGTTCATTTATGTCTGTTTGACTTACTGTTGCTGCCTGTAAACTTTCCATTTCGAGCTCTTTTCTTTGATCCGTTTATTTTCTGACCAAATTCTGCCATCTGCTGGACGTTGCGGGTACTGCCGTACTGCCGTTGACACCTTGAGACCACGTTGTGCAGCTGTGGCGACGGTCAAGCTCTTACCGTAGCATCCAGTGCAATTAGAAAAGGCCAGAACTGGTGGTTGAAAGGTTTATTTGAGCCATCCGTGCCTCCAACCAACTTAAGAGCTACAAATATAAACAATTTACAATTACAATTTAGTACACCATGCTTAGCTCATTACATTGGTAACTTTTCCGTATTAAATATTTTCTAATTAACACAAACCTTGTTCCCCAATTGACTGATGCTTTAAACTTTACTATTATATGACTTTCCGTGGTCCTTTAATCAGTTTCTCTTCCAACGTTTTCTTGCTAACTTCCGGTTTAACGGACCCCTTTCAAAATAAAAGCATAGTCCGCTAATGTAACCATCATGTAAAAAAAAAAAAAAAAAATTTTTTTTTCCTTTTTTTAACCACACTCTTCTACCGTTACAGTGGTAATAGATTCAACATTAAACCTTTACAGTTTGAGGAGAATCAAAGCTCTCCTGTTTTCTTTTTGGTTTGTTTTTGAATTATAAATAATAATCAAGATAGCTATATTTATTTTTTGTGCCTTTTTATGCTGAAGTTCTTTACAAGTGGTGTAGAATTGGTAACAGGTGGTTCTACGCATCAAGCTCTTTAAAAAGACTGAAAATTACACAGAAAAATACTGATATAACATTTTGCTTGTATTTTTGAATACTAAAACTTATTGAATCCTCACTTGAATATTTTGAAGATTCAATACCTCAACTTGACTGAGTAACTTTTAATTGTAGTTAAGTAAGATTAGACAATGAGTATCAATACTTTACTCAAGTACTACTGTTGAGCACTTCATCCACCACTGGACATATGCAGTGGAGATTATTTTACTCCAAAGGTCTGAATGGATGTGTACATGGATGCAAAAACTGAATGGCGATTGAGAAAAAAACACCTCTCTCATTTGGATTGAAATTTCTTTCTAAATTCAGATTTATTGCACAATATTTCAAGTAGAAAAGCTTAGAAAGTGGCCAGTGAGCTTTAGAACTTGCTCCTTTGCCTGCAGCTTTGACTGAACTCACCTTTAGGTGAGGATGAAACTTTATAATTGCACAAAAAACATGCATTTTTGTTGCTAATTAGCTGCAATTAGCAAGTTTTCCCCAACGCTTCTCACGCACGCGCGCGTGCGCACGCTCACCCGCTGCCATGGAAACGGAGACCTGTAAAAGTGGCAGCCATCTTTAACGGATCCTTTCTAACCTGGACCTGGAAGCTTGAACTGCTGCAGTCTGTGATTCGCTAACCTGTTAAAGATGTGCAGGCAACCAGAGGACAACAACTTGTGGGACGATCATCTGGAAGGTTTATTTCACTCTTTTACCATGTTAATTAAAAAAAATTGAATTGAAAAATTATTATTTTAATGTTTTTTCACAAAGTTGTGACAGCTAGCTTAGCATCTAGCTTCCATGACATCTCAGAGATCAAATGTGTTTTTAACTGAATTTGTCAGAAATGTTAACAGCTATTTAATCATTTAAAAAACATTTGCGTTTCAGAAAAACACCTTTGTTGAATTTTATGTGAAATGTTTGAAAACTAGATGGAGCTAGGTCTATCATTTTTTAAAAAATGCCCTGCCTCTGTATGGAAATGTTGGTGAAAATACATTAAATAATTTAAAAAGACATTAGAAGGACATTTAACATAATATATTATCAAGCCAAACTGTTTATTTTCCTATTTAATAAAAGAAAAATATTATTTTTGAGTATTTTGGAATTTCAGTGCATTTTAACTGAAAAAAAAGATGAAGATTCTCAAGTTGTTTAGTTTAGTAAATGTGTTTAGGAAATGATATGTTTTTAACCAGTGTTTTAAAAAAAGTTTTTTAAGGCCTATTATGTATTTGATTACTTTTTATTGGTGGGAAATTTGAGGAATGATAACAGAGATGCAATAATGTAAAACAGAAACAAAGTTTGGTTTGAGAGAATAATCTATGATAAATTTAATGTGGAAATGGTTGAAAAAATACAAAAAAAATATTTCAGGATAAAACAGATTTTTTAAATATATTTGAACTTGAAAAGGAAGGTCTTTTTTAAAACATGCTGTGGTAAACATATTGGTCTCCATGGATACCTTAGTAGAATGCATTAAATAACTTTAGGACTTTTTAAGATGGCTTATATTTTCAACTTTAATGGAAGGTCAAAGGTGTTTTATTTTTACTCTAGGATGCACTGAGGAGGGGTCTGATAAGCTGAGAAATTATAGATCTGAAATTTAAAGCTTGATGTTATCAAGCCTTTATTTCTGTTAATTAGTATAATTTTCTGCTTATAGTGAATGAACTTCAAAGATTGATGATTATGTTACCAAATCAGCCAATGAAACTTTTTTTTATAGAAATAAAGAAATCTATCTAATAGATCAAAACTATTTCTAATTTGGTAGTATGTGTTTAATTTTTTTTTTACTAACAGTTTAAAATGTCCTTTAATCTGAATTTATCCTAATGTTTTAGTTCCCAAAGTGAGGGTGTGTGCCCACTAGTGGGAGCACAGTTTAATTGCAGGGGTCTGGTAGAAATAAACTAAATAAATGGACCATTTAGAGCTAATAATTTTTTTGTAATGATAACTTTCTGAAAACAAAATCCTTAGCCCTATTTAACAGTGAAATAAACATTTAGATTTAAAATAAACTTACAATGTCATGGTAGTCTTGTGATTTAAAGGATATTGTAGTTTTTTTTGTTCTAAATTTAATCGTCAGCAAGATAGCTGGTGAGGACCAGCAAAATGTTCCCCTTCAGTCCTCAATGTGATGGTGAAGTCAGAAAAATGGTCCTCAGGCTGATACAGAGACAGGAGAACACAATCATGTACACATTTGTCTTATATATAAATGTTTGTCTTAATGTAAATTTGTGTGTATGTGATCTTTTACACCACTAGCATTGTTTTTTTTATTGAGTTGTTTTAGCTCACAGATTGATGTTCTTATAGATTAAATCTACTTAAACCTGACAAACTAACACAGGCACATCCAGCAACCTAAAATAAAGCATTTATTTCTTTTCAATTAATGTTCCTGATCTAATTATTTTTTTCCTCACAGTTCCTGACGCCGCGCTTCCAGTTGACCCTGACCCAGAGCCCCAACTCTGGATAGAGGATGAGGGTAATTTAAATCAGTACCCCATTAACAGTGAGGATGATAATGAGGAGGTAGAATTCAGAGAACTAGTGGTGAATTTAGAGTATGATGAGGAGCTGATAGACCTCGAGGCCATAGAGTTGGTGATGGAGCATAACGAGGAGGAGGTACACCTCGTAGGCATAGATGTGGTGCTGAGGCATGAGGTAGACTTAGAAGTAATAGTGGGGGAGGAGGAGGAGGAGGAGGAGTTAGATACTTATGAGGATAATTATAGGGCAATTTTTGGTGAGTCTCCTGACACCACAAGCTCTGAGGAAGAAGATCATGATGAAGACCATGAAGACGATGTCCACCTTCCACCACATCTTCAGTTCACCCAGAGGATTCCCCCCGACTTCAGCCTTCCATGGAACCACAAGGAGCCAGAGGAGACCCTGGAGTGCCCAGAAGACCGCGTCTCCAGGAGGAGGAGAAGAGAGGAAGACGATGAAGAGGAGCTCCCTGGGAAGAGGCCTTGTCGTGAGAGGGATGTTTAAGAGGACGAATTTCACCTAGATATAATTTGTTTTTTTTCATATCTGGCAGGTCTAGGGATGCCTTAGGTAGCGTCTTGCACCGTGGCTTTTCTTTACCCCGCTGCTAGATTTTGATTTAAGTTTTAGATATTAAGAATTTTCTAAGCACAGACATCTAAGGACATGACAACATAGTTTGGAACATGAGAGCTGGTTAAGGCGGAAATAATCTAGCATGTTCTACATCTAATATCAGAGCTGGACAGTCTGCCAGCTAACAGAAGACAACACAAACAAAGGATTGATAGAAGAACAAGAAGAATGTTCAACAAGGTGAAACACAGAGTGGAGGCAAGTTAACAAAAAACAAATAAAAACACCAGAAGACAAAAAAATAATCCTGGTTGAAAGCCACAAGGAGGCAAACCAATCCAACGAAACAGCTGGACATCGCTGCTGAGGACAACGGAGGAGGTCAAACTTAAACCCTAAACGTGGAGATGAGCTCAACTTAAAGTCTATAGGCAGAGAAAAGGCTTCAGTGGAGGCTGATTTGAAGCTGTCTAGAGCAGAGGTTTCTCACTCCAGTCCTCTACAGCAGTGTTTCTGCATCTCTCCTCCATCACACCAGGATCAAACAAACAGCCTTTTACCAGACCTCTGCAGAGCTGAATGACTGATGAGGGAATTCAGCCCTTTGATTCAGGTCTGATGGAGAAGAGATGTGAATAAAAGCTGCAGCGTAGCAGCTCTGGTGGAGTGAAGTTTGAAAGCCTGATCTAGAGCAGGACGATGCTGCTGGGGACAAACTGGATACAATGGACAGAGACACACCTTTTGGTGATCATCAGTTTAACTGGTCTCTGGGATGTTGGTGAAAAGGTAGAGAGATGACGCTTGGTAATTGATTTTAAACCAGTTTGAGGCAGAGGACAGGACTGATGTAGGGATTTGGGTTGTGAGAGGAGCCGACTGTTAGAAACAGCTTTCCGATGTGACTTGGTCTAGTTCTAGATGTTCCTCTGGTCAGTTAGTTTTCAGGCCTAGTTTGAGGGAGAAGAACCCTCTGCAGAAATCTTCTCCATATGATCTAGGCCTGTCCTGACCGCAGTGGATCTCTTCTGTGTTTTTTGAATCCCATGTTGGACCGAGCCTCTCCAAGCTTTGGGCCATCAGAAGATGCTGATGAGATCTGCAGCGACCAAACCAGAGGAGGATCATCTGAGCTGCTGACCTTTACAAAGAGTGAGAGCATGTTCAGTAAGGAGCAACAATAATCCATCATTTAAATATAAAGTCAACATTTAAGATGGCCTCACTTAGTTTTTCATGTTAATTTCAGACACTGTGGTCGTCCTAAAGCAGAACTCCTGTGAGGAACTGGGACATCCAGTATGGTGAGGAGCTTCCCAGTCCCCACCTGAGGACGGCACAGAGACAGACTGGAGCAGAAAACACATGGAGTAAGACTTTATTAACATGACAAACCGACAACTCAAGCTTCCCAGGCCTGATTAAAAGCTAACAATCATTGAAACACAGGAAGACTAAGATTATGATTAAAACAACATCCTGTCCCAGATTTCAACTTGGTGTCGAGGAAATTCTGTAGATTAATTTGTCTTATTTTTTACAGGGAAAGCCGGTTGAACATGGAAGCAGTGTTCTAGCAGTCGGATCACATTGGAACAGAGTCCACCCACACGTGTTTGGAGGTATGTTGGTTATTGTTCGACTAGAGAAGCATCACATGCAGACAGACTCTGAGGACACTTTGCTTTCATTAATGAAGGAGCTGAAGAAGAGGACGGAGCACAGAGAGTCTCTCTCCAACGTTCTGGAGTCCTGGAGTAAAATAACGTTGACGACCCTGCAGCTAAACCATCAGTCTGCTCCACCAGTAGAAGAAGGTAACGAACCTTTATTGCTTCCAGATGTTCATCAGTATTGGTGAAAATACTAAAAACAGATCCAGAACAAACAGATACAAACGCTACAACCATCCCATCAAGGTGGTCTGACCTTTAATTTTCATCATTCCATCATGAATGGATGTTCACCTCTATTTGTATCTCTGTAACCAAACCTTTACCAGAACCAGAAGTTCTGACTTTTCCATTAGACCACAGATAAACAGTTAAGAAGCAGCTTCTGATCCAATATGGGAGAATTTCCCCCTGGTTGATCTCTGAAGGTTTTTTTTTTAGAACTTACTAAAGCAGAGAAACGACCGACTGAAGATTCCAACAAATGCAGCATTTTCAGGCATTTTCTCCAAGCGTCGATGGTTTACAGTTATCACTTCTGTTAACTTTAGGTTCTCCCTGTGTGTTTCCCTCTTCTATTGGTTAAAGTTTTACCTCTCCCAGTGTTTGTGTTTAAATGTCACAGTCTAGAGTGTTGTTCACTAACTCCTGTTCTTTTCCAGATAAGGTCATCTGCTCCTTGGACCGGTGCCTCTGTGTCTGTTGGACGTCTGCTGTCCTGATAAATACCCACTCACCTGCAGTAGATGGGCGCTGACATGGAGCTGCTGGAGGTTCCTTCCTGTTTGAAGCTGGTTTTCCTCTCTACTGTCACCACTTCACTGCTCAGGAGGGACTGCTGCAAAATTAACGACTGTCTGTGATTGGCTGAGCTTCCTTGGATTGAAGACGTTTCTCTGAATGCCATGATAAACTCAATTTATCTTCATCATGTTGTAAATAGGATCTAATTGGATGTTTGTGTTTAGATTTGATTCTGTGTTTGTGTTGACTTCTGTTACGTGTTACCGTATTAAAATTGTCATGTTAATTGCCTTTAGATGACATTTGCTATTTTAAGACTGATTTATATTAAATCCCCTTACTGGGTCTGGTTCTGTTGAAGGATGTTTCCTGTCGTTCTATCTTTACCTGTTATTTCTCACTATAATAAAGGTTTGATTGCAGTAATGTGAACAGGATCTGTTTTTATTTTCTGGTCAACTATCTTGAAATAAGTTGTTGGTTCTTTATAAATAAACCAAACTGAAGTCAACTGGAGCAAGAGTCCTAATATTACTATAGTCCAGCGCTTTGGCAGATTGGTGGTTATTATTGTTTCTCTGTTGGGGGGTCTGACCTGACAGCTCACGTTAACAGAATACTTGTTCTTGTCACCTTGCAGTGTCAAAAAAAAAAATAGCTCTAAAAAAGGACGGTGAGACGTTCCTCCTACAGTTCTGATTTTATTCACCTTATAGACAATCTGGGAGTTAAGCAGCAGAGCAGACAGGACACATCAACACTGAGCCATACAAAGAACAGCAAACAAATATGGGAGAATAAATAAAGATGAATGTTAAAATAAAACAGTAAAAAATATAATCAACTAGGAAGATAGCAAGAATGAAATGTTTAGTGAACCCAAAGGCAAACTGCTTTGGTTAATTTGAATAAAACTTGGTTCCAAAGTGCTTTTTTCTTCTTTTAATTATACATTTATATCTCTACCATACTTGGTCCCTCAGGGTTGCATCGCTCACCCCTTGTAACAGAAACCAAGTAGTTAATATTTCCGGCTCTATATTCTATCAGAGGAAATGTGGGAAATGGATTTAAATGGATTGATGATCCTAAACACATTTAAACTGGTTTTGGAATAGATAAAGCAGCTTTAAATGAACATCTGGAACCTCGGCCATTGTCATGTCTGGATGACCACGTTTAAGGCTACGTTCACACTGCAGGCATTAATGCGCTGTTCGATTTTTTTTTTTTTTTTTAGGAAATCTCATTGTTTTGCGTGGTTGATCACATTTCCAAATATGTAATCTCCTTTGTGAACTGAATTCATTCAACTTAAGTCTCACAAAGGAGCGTGTTCTGTGTTTACGGAAGTAAACATGGAAGGTAGAGCTGGAGCGCATTTGCAATCTTTCATTTCTTTCCCAGCCTCAGCCAGCGCATTAACAACACAATCTTTTGAAGATGGTTGAGAATAAAGAATGCTCTCCGCATTATCGTCCGCCATGGTTGTGTTTCCTGTTGCTGCTACGTAGCAAGGTTCAGAATAATGACTTTAGTTGAGTATTAGTGGCATACAGATCAGATGAATGGGTAAGATTTGACTATGAGTATCAATACTTTTACTCAAGTACTCCTGTTGAGTATTACATCCAACACTGCATGTATGTAATGACAACTTTGCTTGCTGACTTCAAACGCTTTAAATTAGTAGGAAGAAGAGTAGAGCATCAAAAGGCGGGATTTCCTGAAAAGTAGTCATTCACAGCCGGGTTGCTTTGTCCAGTGGGTAACGCCTTCAAAGCTACAAGAGTTGACACGAGCAGATACATACATCAACAGTTATTTAATAGGATGTTTTCAAAATATGGTTATTAACAAGTGGTTAAAAAAAAAGGTTAACCTGGTAAAATATAACCTCAGCAAAAACCTTATCAGGTCGTACTGTTTGATGGGTGAAATAGGGCTTTGGGAAATAAATAAAATCAATGAGGGTCAACGGAAAAATCTGCTGTTTGGTGATGAGTTTGAAACAACTGAAAAAAAAAACATCAAGTCATCTGTTTCAGTGCTGACTCTCATCTCTTTATCTTAAATAAAAACTCAATTTAACCAATATAACTTTATTTCTAGTGTTTGTTTTCCATCAATAAATTATTTCTCTGTATCAAAAAGAGATTTCAAACATAAATCGGCTCATCATTCCGAGAATACACAATGCAAACTCTTAACCTACCATACAGTCCATTTATCATTTCATCGCCACACAGAGCCTTTGCTTTGCCCTTTAGAAGCTGATTGAAATATGCATTTAAAACATTAAATTAGACACAGACATATGTACAAAAAGACACTGTCAGTAAAATATACAAGAGTCTTTAGTAAAGAGTTTAAACATAGAAAAGCTGTTGTATAAAAGAAGGCAGTGATGCATCCATCAGTCTCCTGCAGTTCATTTAAAGGTCAAATCTCTTCTCTGTCTGTTTGATCCAGCAGGTTTCATTAAGTTCAGGCTCAATTACATTTGATCAAACAGATTCATGAGATCCAGGTGGAGTAAACAGACACCAACACATCCCTGAATGGGGAGTTAATGCTTAAAGCAGCAATGTGGGGCTTAAGGTCTCTTCATTTCCATCATCTCCTCTCAGGTACGCCACCTGTACAGACTTGCGGATACTGGACTTGCGGCCTTCCATCATGTGTAACCTGCCAGCTGTGTCATCTACTCCCAGAGGGGTCACTTTGTCGCAAAGGAGCCACTGCCTACAAAAACCAGAGATGGAAGGTGACTTAATAAAACCCATCAAATCAGAATCAACAAGAGGTCTACATTTATAACAGAACAATGTCTGACTTGAATCCATTAATTTGTAATGTAAGAAGGTTCAGATTTCTCTTCATTTATTCTCCTTGATCGCTTTCAAATGAACTCCAGCTCATTTACACAGGACCAATTCACAACCCGTGTAACACAGAAATGTGTCCGTTACATCAGTGATGGGCAGTAGCGCCGCTACATGTAGCGAAGCTATTAGTTTAACTACATGTTCCAGTAGCTTGACCGTAGCTTCGCTGCTTTATTTATCAAGTAACTTTCCAGTAGTGACGTTATTTTTTTAATCAAGTAGCGACGTAGCGTACTCAAACGCTACAAAATCCAGGGCAAAACTAAGTAATTAAACCAGGTTTTCTATTTTTGAAACAACAATCGGAGTTATTCGTTGGACATTCATGCATGAGCCTCTATTCTGCCTCTCCTGTCTGTGTCTATGAAACATACGCATGCGCACTGCAGTGTAACTCAAAGAATGACACACACAGACACACGCAGACACACAGAGCCACACACACAGGATGGAGGAGGACACAGGAGCAGAGCGAGAAGAGCAGCCAACTGTCCCTACCACACCGTGGCCTTATCTTCAGAGATTATGAAACTTGTTGAATCCTCTGATAAAAAGTACATGTACAGATGTCTGCTTTGCAATCCAAAAACCAAACCGTTGTCAATGTCCAGGACATTGAACACCAACCTAAGAACTCACATTCAGGTGAATCACTGATTTCCCTCCTGCAGTATGCAAGTGAAAATATCTAGCGTCAGTATAAATCCCAACTCATTTTAGCCAAATGCTGTATGTAAATTAGTAAAACCAAAGCTTCCCACCTACCAACAAGCAGTGTGTGATGGAAAGGGACTAGCCAAGTGGCTAAGAAAAAGTGTTTAAAAAAAATGTTTATACAGTTATTATAATCGTAAAATTCGATTAGCCTGGTGTTTTATAATGTTCAGTTATTCAAACATGAGTGATTTTCAAGGTTCTTGGCCATAGAATGTGGCCAAGACTAGCCATTTGTTTTACATAGCCAAACACTAGTTAAAACTGTCAACTACAGTCAATTTTTTTTAAATAAAAATGAGAAAGATATATCAGCTTTAACTTTATTGGCACCTTTAATTTCCAGATAGTTAAATCTGATGAGTGCCACTAAGATATTCTCATTAGAGAGCAGTAGCCAAACTTAGATATTGTATTTTCATGGCCTAATTTACCAGACAGGATGTTTACATAAATCTGTTTTAAGGCTTATTTGCACAGATAAGATGTTTTAGGTATGAAGGAACAGCTCTCCCATATATAAAAATAAATACATAAATAAATAAATGCTCAATAAATAAATAAGGATTCAATTAATTACCCCCCAAAATACAATGAATATGTAGGTAGAAATTAAATTATACAGTGAGACACATATATATATGTATATATATATATATATATATATATATATATATATATATATATAAATTAGCTTCTTTATTTTTTCACCTTCTTTTGTAAACAGTTTCATTTTTTACTTGAATCGACTGTTTAATTGAGGTCTGAAGAAGTTTTCTCTAAGGGAGACCCTAAAGAAATAAGATGCCTTTTGTAGGGTTTTGTTTTCCCTAGAGATGTCCATTGAATGTAAACTCATAGCCATGTCTCCATGTGTAGAACACTACACAGTACCTTTAATTTGGTTCTAAAAACAGCAGATTGTTTGTCTACTAGTAATTACTTCAGTTTTTATTTAATTATGCTGATCATAAAGCAATGTTTACACTGTGATATGTCATTAGCTGATCTTTAATAAATGTTTTAACTAGTGTGTCAGACTCATTTTGAATTGACATTAGCTTGGTACAACGTTAAGTAGCTTCTGATGTAGTTAAGCTACTGTTAACACATTAGTGTAACTTAGCTTGCTATAATTCTTTAGGTGGTAGCTTTTGTGTAGTGAAGCTTAATTTATTGTTGAGTAACTGATAGCTTAGCTCACTACACTGGACAAGTAGCTTGCCCAACACTGCGTTACATATGCACTGTAAAAACTGAAATAAAAGTCAGTCAATTTTCTTCTCATTAATATATTTCTCTTTGATTTAAGTAGGCAAGAAAAACAGTTGATTGGATAAGATGATTTCCCTGCAAAATAAGCAAAAAAACAAACTATTAATTGATTTCAAATGCCAAATTTTGCCTCTAATTTTCTTATTTTAAGGGAACAAATATTTATGAAATAGGCAGAGTATCTTATATACCTGCTAAAATTATGGGGGAGACATTTATCTTATGTAGTTTTGAATTAGGTTTAGATCATTTGCTGCATATTTCAATTGGATCTTGGTGTTTAAATGTTTACTCACAGGATTTAATGAATATATTAAAATTATTTTATTTACTGACTGATTTCAACTACTTATTGTATTACTAGTTCGATCGGAATTTCAATATTAATAATACCCATGCAAAATGCAGTTTTAAATACTTGCAAACATATATTTATTTAGCAGAACAATGGAACTATACTTAACATTTATATATAAGCTGATTAGTCACATTTCTAATATAGATAACATTAGGGCATTCTAACTAGTCACAGTTACAATATTCCTAGTCAGAAATGTAGTTTAGATATCATAAATTACTTGTCTGCCAGTAGATATTAAGTTTAAATAATCTGATTCAATAATCTAATTTAAGTATCTGAAATGTTTAGATAAACTTTAGATGGGAATAAATACAGTTCACTTATCTGAAACGCATTTTAGTGAAGATATAAATGTAAAAACAGCCTGCCATATTCGTATACTTTGTAAAGATTTCTAGGTAGTTGAATCCTTATTATGCCTCTCACCTCTAGCCTGGAGATAGGAACCAGCAGCCCTCACAACCCAAGCAGCAATAAAGTCTGACAAAATGGATGGATGAAACCTTATTCGTACAAGTAACATTTTATTTTTTTCGACATCCTGGAATTCAGTTTCGGTTAGCAAAAATCTTATTTAGGAAATATAGCATATTATTTAAGTTATGAATGATCCACAAGTGGGACAACTGAGGAGAGCTCTCTTAATAAATGGCAGGACGGCCTGCCATACTTGAGTCTCTTTCCGCATGACCGCAGTATAAACCGCGCCCAGTCCTTAAACACGTGGTGTTATGCTGACAAAGGCGTCCCTGCCCAGAACTGCGCCCCTGCTGCGGGAGCGCGCATCGCTCTAAGCTCCCGCATACTGTTGAGAAAAGGGATTGAAAAATGAGGGAGGAGGCTCCTTTAAATATATCTCTAATGTAATCATGTTTTTTTTTTATCCATGAGTGCTCTAAAAGGGGGATCTTTGGTTGGCAGATACACTTCAATAAATGCGGTTTTGAGACTTTTGTGGAGAGAGGTTTGAGTTTATGTCTTACAGTTAGTGTTTTGTGAAAATGTGCTCTGCACTGGGGATAACAATTCCCGCTTTTCTATCAACAACATTCTTTATTATTTCTAACAATTTGTTTATCAAAGTTATCAGGGGATGCAGATGTCTAGCCTGCAGGGATCTGCATGTATGGGGCGCCGTTCGTAAAGTTAAGCAGTCAAAAATAAGAGAAGTATTTATGGCTATTTAGCGTATTTTAAGAGAAAAATATGGGGGTTGTTTTTTCAAAGTCATTTCTTTCACTATGTCATTCATTCATTAATAAAAATATTAATTTGTAAAATAATTATTTATTTTGGAGCTAAATATTTAGTTTGAAAAATTTGCAAACCAAATATTTAGCTCCAAACTAAATATCTAAGTAAGATTTTTATAAATGAATGAATGACATAGTGAAAAAATGACTTGAAAAAAAATAACCCCCTTATTTTTCTCTTAAAATACTCTAAATAATCATAAATATTTCTCAAATTTTTGACTGCTTATCTTTAAAAACAGCCCCCATGCATCTCCCCAAATATTGGCCTACTGATATAAACCGTATACCTTGGAGAACATGCATGATTATGTGGGAAAAGGTTCTTCTTTATTCTTAACATTTAGTTTCTTTTTGCAGGGCAAATTTTAAGGTTGATTAATCTTCATTTTCCATTATTTGTAAGATAGTTGTTCTCATTATTCTTCCTTTTTGTATCTTTGGTGTTTAATTATGGTTTAATGATTGAATTTCACAGTTATCACTATCAAGTGCAACTTTTGAGAATAATTAAGCAAATTGTGATAAAGTATTCTCTTTAATCACCTCTAAATGGTTTTGATTATTGACACATGATTTATTGTATGAAAATAGTCTGAGTGACAGAAGCTCATGTAAAAATGTTGCATTGTCCCAGGTCTCCAACAGTAATGAGTTTATGCAGCAGATCATGACATTAAAGATAAAGGAGCCTGTCTGTGTTTGTTCAGGTATTATTTAAGGTGGATTTAAAATAATGCAATATCACTGAACTTGGTCGTAACAGTATTTAAATATCTTCAGATATATAACACTGCAGGGTGACTGTGATGATCTGATAACTGATAACA
This sequence comes from Cyprinodon diabolis, assembly GCA_030533445.1. Classification (NCBI taxonomy): domain Eukaryota; kingdom Metazoa; phylum Chordata; class Actinopteri; order Cyprinodontiformes; family Cyprinodontidae; genus Cyprinodon; species Cyprinodon diabolis. The sequence goes on along the minus strand of CM060067.1, from coordinate 41,612,167 downwards.
CTGATCAGATGCAGTCATTTTTACTAATAGATTGGTGGATAAGAAATATTTTAATAATACTGTAGGAGCCAATTATTTTTTGTTAATAATTAACAAAGTTTTTTGTTAATGTGGATAATGTAGCTAAGTTTATTCTACTTTATTGTTTGATATCTGTTATGAGATCATGTTGTTTTGTTATTTAGTAATGTTGCTTTGTTTCTGGTTATTTATGATTAATTTGGGTGAACTATTTTTATAAATAGACTTTCAATGGCAGGACCAGCATGCATCTGTGTTGGTTTTTTTTTTTTATCAGTGCAAGAGAAGCATGGAGGAAATGTTTGTCCTTTTCTGTTTGCTTGCATGAGGAGAAATAAACTGAGAAAACTGAGTAAATTACTTGTCCATGGTGAATCTGTGGCCTTTGTGGATTTCTTTCTTTGTGTGTGTTATCAAAGCTGGGCCACAACAATTACGAATGTGTTAAAAACTGCCTCGTCGATCATATTTTAATGAATTTTTTCATCAATATGCGAGAACCTGAAGCAGTGCGCGTTCCCGCGACAGGGGGCGCGGTTTTCTGCAGGGCTGCGTGTCTCAGCATAACACCTGCTATGTGCGCATGCACAGTGGTAGAGTTCTGCACAGGTTTCTCTGTTCCTGGTTTCAGTTGACAGCTGTTTTATAGGTAGATCAACTCCAGCAGGACACCGAGCGGTAAAGTCACAGCTTTGTTAGAATCGGTCCTTTGTATGTGGAGTTTAAGAGGCATTCAGGTGAATTTTCAGTGTTTGTTCTGGACATTCATTATAGTCACGGTTAAACATGATCAAAGTCTCTGATGGCTGCTTACTGACTGTGTTTATATCCGCTTCTGTTCAGCTTTAGATAAAAAGGGATTCATGTTATAATCGAGACCTACTGTGCAAACCTGGATCTTATTGCTGTTAAGGAGTTGTTGTTGTTTTTAGGTCCTCATAAAGTTGTATTGCTTTAGGAAAGTCAACTTTATATAATCCAAATATGGTGGATTCATATTATAATGCATAGGCACTGATTACTTTTTGACTTTATTTAATGTATTGTTGTAATGCCATTATTCTGTTTCCTAGGTCATCTATTTTCTTTTTAAGACACACCTTAAAAGGCAACAGCAGGCGTGATCAATAGAAAGAATGCAGAGGAGCAGCTGAACTAAATGCTGTCTAAGGTTCAGGGAGCTTTCCAGGAGTGGTTCTGTTCTTATCACCTTTGTCCCCATGAAGCAACCTAAAGTTCTTAGCTTTTTAGCACTTTTTATGCAAAAATCTAATTGTATTTTATGGGATTTTTGCGGGCCAAAAAATTATGCAGGACTTTCAGATATATATTTATTTAATATTACATTTTTGTATTTTTCACACCTTTGATCAGTTAAACATTTAATTTATTCTTGGTAAGCAATCTTGGATACGTGTCTTTTATTTATATATATATATGTTCATTTTATTGTGTGAATCCAAATGCTTCCACTTCTCTTTCTCTCTGCTACTCTAATGGATCGTTCTTCATTTAGGGACAATAAAACCCAAATACTTTGTAAGGAGATTTCTAGTTGCAAGTCTCCACTGGTATATCAATGATCAGCTTTGGACAAAATAATATGGAAACATTTCAAATTAAGTTAATGAAGAAGGAGTGTCTAAAACCAACCTTAGAAGCATTTAATCAGAGGCAAAAGGCTCTCTGGTGAAACTATCTGTCTATTAAGCAAATAATAGATTTTTTTCCCCCATGTCATAGAAAGGGTGCCTCTATGGACCACCGGCTGCAGGAGATTAAGTAATCACAGGAGTATTTAACAGAATTTCTAGAAGAACCTGTATAGCAGGGTTGACTGATTAAAAATCAGTAGAGTCCAAAACAAAGAAAACAACCAGTAAAGGTCTGGAGATATTTTTAATTAAAATCTATTACTTTGAACAGCATTTAACACTGAAATAAAATGAGATGTTTATGCATTCATGCTATACTTTGATTTTTTTTTAAATAAAAAACAAAAGGTAGAAAGTTTTTCCATTTTTAAATCTAAACTGCTTTTTTAAACAATCCTTCACAAGTCGGCATGTAGATGATTTCCTGACTTTTATATCTTTTATAAAACACCTGAACTGACCTTTTGTTTTAATCTTTCCTTCCTTTTTTCTGTCTTAATGAGAGCAGTGAGCATTATGCTGCCCTGCAAGGATTTAAACCTGGGTTTGAATGGATACAAAGCCATTCTAAAGCACATATCAAGGTGCTCATTTGGAGCCTGGATCCATATTTATTTTTAGTATATTCATGATGGAGAATCCTGCTTTCACCAGTTCACCTCAGTTCTTCCAGCAGTCCACACTTTCTCTGCTCTCTTTTTCTCATCATCATCTTCTCCTTCTTTCCCATCGCCTGGCTTGCCACAGGTTTGCCTGCTGTGTCTAAAAGTAGCAGCAGCAGCAACCCAGACAGACAGCAGCTCATTGGATCATTTGTATCACTTGCAGCCTGGTGCCGGACGCTCCGCGGGGCTTTACCGTACAAGCAGGAGAAGTAGTGCAAGTAAAATTAGATACTGTTGTCAGACAACATGCGGTAATTTATAAATGTTTTAAATCAGGTTGGGTCCAGATTAGCCAGCAGGTGGGTCTGTATCTGGACCACGGTCCGCTAATCTGTAACCTCTGCTATATAGAAATGAACCTGGCTGGTTCAGAGATTTTCCCATGTATTCTCTACAAGGCAGACATGTTTTACTTTTTGACCATGCAGTGGTGGTTTCTTTTTTTTGCTTCTTTTCTTCATGAAGCCACTAAACAAAACAAAAAGAGAACAAAAAACAAAAAAAAACAGGGCGACCATTAATTGTTTTAAACAAAGAGCCACTTGCACCGATCTGTGCAGCCCCCCCTACATTGGTTGTTGGTCTGAACAATTTTGCTAATAATAAGAGTTGCAATTTTTATTTTTTTTTCAACTGACATTGCAGTTGGGATTTTTATTTGTGCCTCAATTTGCATTATTATATGGCAAATGCAATTAATTGCCCAGCTCTTATTGTTTTTAGGGCAAACTTTGAAGTAGACTTTTTGTGTTCATCTTAAAACTTTCAAAAACCAGATTATGGAAATGCAAGAAAAATAAAAGTGAAATGTGGAGAGGTTTATGTGTCTGATCTTTTCTTATAGAATAAAAATCAACCTCTTAGCTGCTTCTCCGTTGAGGTGGTCTGAATAAATGTACTCTATCTTCTTCTCTCCACAGACATGAGGTCGCTGACCTTGGAAAAGATGGATGTGGCCTCAGGAGAGCAGCAACATCTGCCCACATGTGGAAGCAGTCTGACTTCCAACTACTGTCCGCCAAGTTTGGAGAATAAGATTTTAATGCAGACCTCAGCAACAAATCCCCAAACCTGGTCCTCGCTCTTTCCTACGCAACCTTCCTCCCATTCTTCTCTTCAGCCAACCAGTCTGTCTTCCACCTCCTCCTTTCTTCTCTCTTCCTCTTTCTCAGCTGATTCCCCCCTCCTCAGCACCCACAACAAACTCCTAACAACTAGTTCTGCTACCCTTACTCCTTCCTTGACCTCCACTGTTCCCTCAAACCCTTTGGTCTTCTCAACACTGACCAGGAACCTTCAGGCCTCTGGTTCTTATTCATTCCTGAAGAGCAATCTGAGTGGAGAAAAGAAGATTGATAAAGAAGCAGAGGATGAGGATGATGAGGAAATCTCAGAGGATATGCAATCCTCTTTTGAGGAAACAAGCGTGGTACAAACACCCGTGTTTCTTATTTGCTTTTCAAACCAGATGTTTACGTACCTTTAGACAAACAAGCTTTGATTAAATCTTTTGGGTTTTATGTCAAACTCAACGCCAAAGAGGATTTATATTTGCTAAATGCCAGAATAATGGAGAAAAAAGTTATTAAAATCAGACGTTTACAAACATTTTCCTTTAGTTCTCTGTATAATTACCTTTAGGGCTGTCAAATGTTTTGAGTTTACAGAGCATCAGAGCTGCTACATCAGAGGTCGGCTCTGAGGCCTCTCCCCCATAAACACCTCTTGCTTTAAGTCCATGCATTTTCTAATAGACTGAGATCAGGCATTTCTGATGACAACCCAAAATGACTGGCTTTGTTCTCCTGAAGTCCGTTTAGAAAGATTTTTTTGAGCCCAAGATTTAACTTTCTGTCAGATATCTTGAAATATTTCCTGAATATTACCAACTAAAGTTCTTTTTTTAAAGCCTGGGGAAAGAAATGAGTCCTTCCTGCATAAAACAACCCCGGGTCATGATGCTAACACCGCCATTCTTTAGATTCAGTTGTTATAAAAATTCTTCTTACACCTTCTAAAACCACAGGACGTGTGGAGAAATGAAGGTCTTTGAACCTGCCTGCTAACTGTAGTCTGGGTTTATATATTAATGTGGACTAACGGCTTCTTGCTCTCTGAGTTGGTTTTTCTGCCTTTTATCGGAACGTGACGCGTTTCACTGTGAATTAGAGTAGTTTTAGCTCCATATTTGACCAGAAGGATGGGACACCTTCAGCTTCTGGACGTGCTTTCTGTGATCAAACTTCAAATGTGGTAAATTAACTATTGCTGAAACATCTAATCGGATTAATTGATTATTAAAATAATTCTCAACTAATTTAGTAATCAATTAATCAATAACTGGAGTATAAAGACCCTAAAACATGCCTTTAGCTGACAGAGTGACCCACTTAGGGCAGCAATAATACTTTAATTTAAATATATATATATACATTTTTGCATTTAAGATGTAGAAAAACTTTTCTCCTGTAAATATGCTCTATGCAGAACTCCTCAAGTGGAAATATTTTAGTTTCACTTGGTTTAAAACCTTCTTTAAGGAACCTTTTGCTATTTGATTATAAGTCATTTAATATAAAAAAAAATCAACAGATTAATCAATTAGCAAAATAACCGTTAGTAGCAGCCCTAGCATTAATAATTCACCAATTATTCTGAAGTTGACATCATTTGGGCTCTCTCAAATTATTTAAAGGCCAAGTTATCTGAGCAAATGTAAACGTCTGACTTTAAAGAAACAAATTAATAAAATTTCCCCTTTTATTCTGTTATCTAACAATTGGAATCTATCTCAGTAATCCTGACTAAAAAGTGTTTGGTTTAAACTGCAGAATAAGCTCTAAAAAAATGATAAGTTAAGCATCTCCATGACAGCCGTTCTTAATTCATCTGCTGGTGCATTTTGTGACTGACTGCTGCAGCTGGATGAAGACCAGATGTCTGAAGAGGACGGCGGTGGAGGAGACGCTGAGACCGCCGCAGAGTTACCGGTCACCGACATGGAGTGGAGGGACCATGAGAGCGATGACGCTGGGATGATCAAGCAGGAGGAATTTGCAGAGCTAGATGGAGGAACCAAAAGTGCTTTGGAAGACTTGAAAGATAAAAAGGTTTTACTTCTTAATCTGCATTCTGTAAGAACATAAATGATGTCAGTTTTTTACTCCCGGATGTTGATTGTTGTCCTTTCTGTCCCTCAGTACCTTCTGTTGAACGCAGTCTGCTGCTCTCTGGTTAATAAGAGCAAATCTCCTGGCCAGCAGGACTGGGACTCAGAGAACAGTGTTTGGACCAGAATCACTGATCTGGCCAAGGACATCTCTGATGGTGACCCACAGTTTCTTCTTAAGGTGCGTTTGCTGGTGTAACGTCTGTTTATTGGACTTTCTGTGCACATTCTCTTCAGTTTTGGTCCATCTTCTCTAATAGACACTAAACCCATGATTCCTTTGTCTGTCATGAAAATAAATCAACAAAGATCCTGGAGAAAAACGTCCTTGTGCGTTATCTCTTATGCTGCTTCAGTTCTAATTGGTAATCTATAAATGTATCTGTCTATAAATTACCTGAATGTGCAGGTAAGGCCCTGAATGTTCTGTACTAAATACAATTCAAACTTTGCAAATGTTGACAAACATGTAGAAGGACTCATTTTAGCCATAAAAAATAAACGGAAAAGGCAATGGGAGCAAGATTATTAAAAAAAAAAGTGGTTTACAAATCAGTTTTTTTTTTCTTCTTATATTGAAGAAGGAAAATTTACTACAAACACTATAAAAAGCAATGTTTGCTTCCTAACATTTTTTTTAACCTTTTTTTTTTTTTTTTTTGCTTTTTCTTAATGATTACCCTTATATTTAAGGTCTAAAAGATTAACCAAAAATCAACCAACTGGATTCTGTGTTTAAAGAATTGAATATGATTATTTTATTTTATTCTTCCACAGTCATGGCTAGTGATGGGTTAATGAGGCATCTTGAAGCATTTCCACTTATTAAAAAAACTGAATTGATGCTGCGTTCATAGTGTCTCACGGAATACTGACACCTGCTGGACATTTAAAGACACTACAAGCAGCTTATTGGACAGACTAAACTGAATTCAAACTAAATTGATGCTGCATTGATACTGTCTCACAGAATACCGACACCTGCTGGACATTTAAAGACACTACAAGCAGCTTATTGGACAGACTAAACTGAATTAATATGATGACCTGATATAATGATATAATTTAAGTTATTTTAGGTTATATTGTATTATTTCATATCTGTTTAAATTGAAAATATCTTTGATATTTTTAGATGCAGCCTATAAATAATGTCATAAGGTGAAAATTTAGCGGAAAATGTAAATGAGGATGCTTATGGACTAGGATTTTAAATCAAACAAACAAACGAGTCCATTTTTAAACTGTGAGGAGTAGAAAGTAGAGATCTGTGCAAAAAAATGTGAGTAGGAGTAAAAAGTATCTAAAAAAAATAATTACAGTATAGATAGCCAAACAGCCTATCTATTCAGACACCTTTTTGGAAAAACATACCCGTCTTTTTGGGGTTTTTCTATTAGCAATAAATCGAGTAGAATTACCTTTATTTTATGTTCATAAAATTAACTGGATTAACAGCAAAAAGTGTCATGAGGTTTATTATACATTTTATCACATATAACATCTGTTTTCTCCTTGTTGTCCGTCCAGGTTGCAGTTTACAGCCGACAGGAGTTAAACATCCGAATCACTACAAACTTCCTATTGGCTCTGGCTGCCAGTCTGAACCCCACTAAGCCTCATGTCCGCAGATATTTCTGTGCTGCAGTGCAGCTCCCCTCTGACTGGCTGGAAGTGGTCAGAATCTACACTACGGTAAGCCTGAGTCATCATCAACTTCTTCATATTTTCATTTTCCTTTAAAGTAACTGATTATCCTCCTTCAGTGCTTCAGCCCCAGCCTGCCGACGTGTCTGAAGAAGGCCATGGTCGACAAGTTTAAGCAGTTCAATGAGTACCAGCTGGCCAAATACAACACACGCAAACACCGCTGTAAACATAACCGGAAGAAACCAAAACGAAAGGTAGGGGGAAAAAAGGCTTTAATGGAGCAAATTATGATGGTATTTTAAAGGTTTAGTGTCTGATGCTGGTTGAAAAGCTGATGGAAACATAACAATCTCTTGTTTCTGTGAATTAGCACTGGGCTTTCCTAAATGTAACCATATTTCTAATTTTGCAGAAACCAACTTCTTCAGATTTTAAACAATGGGCTAAATTCCTCAATTCTGAACCAGAAGTTCTGAAGAAATATGTAAGTTTTTACTTTTATTTGTTTATACAGTTGATGTTTTCTCCTTCAGCAACGATTTAACAAAGCTTTTACTTTGAAATTAAATGACGCAATCTTTGAGGATGCTGATTTTCTTGCAAAAATACATCAGATATTTAAATCCTTGAGAGAAAATATCTCCAATGTTTTATGGTAACTATTGCAGCTGTTTAAAGACTGAAGGCCAGAACAAACAGACTCGGATTTTGTGTCCGATCTGGCAGGAAATCTTGTGCGACCATATTGTGGTGTTTAGCGCTCATTGAAAGTCAATGGCGATGATCACACCTGGCACGATTTTACTGAGATAGACCCCATGTCTGTTTTAGTCGGACTATGCAGCAATTCAGCTGCAATTTCAATGGGTCTGACAGGAAAAGAGACGCTGTTACAAAGTAAAACACATCCGCTTTGGGTGAAAATAAAAAATAAAATCTGTTAATCACGCAGAGAGAGAGTCCGTTTTGGAGGTCATGCATTGCATATATAGCAAGTGGGACAGACTTGTGCAAAAACAATGAATGATACATTAAAAAAGGGTTCAGGAGAACACACAATAGTAAAGTAGTGTTCCTCTTTGAGCCTCGCAAAAACAATGGACTGAAAGAGCAGTTTATCAACAAAAAAAATACCGTCAGGGGGAAAAAAAGTGGATATAGTAAAATGATCCTCTTTAGCCTTACAAAAAACAAAAGAACAAGTCGCAGACAGAGCATGTAAATGTGGTTTATCTCTCTCACCTCTTTATGGGAAAAAAAAGAAGAAAAACTCAGATAAACTTCCCAGATCTCTCTGAGAATCACCTCTCTGCCTCAGTCAGCATATAAACCCTCCCACTGCATTTATTGCTGTTTTTCTTTTCTGTAGACGTAGATCTCATTACCTATCTGTTCTGGTTTAAGATGCTGCACAGACTCTTTGAGTGGGGCGTAGTTTTATATTTTTATATAACTTTTCACACTCTGTTCAAGTCAAATGTGGGAAATTGTTTTAATACTGTGTGGCACAGAGACAGAAGTGGAAAACATCAGCACAGATCCGCCCACCCTGCCTAGTCGGGGCCTCTCTATATGCAGTCAGTGTGACAGTGTCGAGGCCTCTCTATATGCAGTCGGTGTGACATGGAATAAAATCGTATCTGAGATTTTAAAAGTCGTTCGCAACCGGTGTGTTCAGGCCCTAACAGCTGTTTATCTGTGCTCAGCTCCAGGTGGAGGATGGCAGAGTGGTGGTGGATAAAAAACAGGGCGAGTTCAGCCTGAAGAAGCTGATCAAGAAGCTTCACATTAAGGAACCTGCTGAGCTTGTTATGGCCATTCTTGGAAAAAAGTAAGACACATACATCAAGATGTTTTTTAAACCCAGAGGGTGCAAGGATTTAGCACAGCTCAGCTAGTGAAATTTAGCTATGGTTGGATTTTTTATACTTTAAGTGGGATATGAATGAAAAAATGTTACGAAGGGATTTTAAGTTATGTGAGAGATTATTGGTTATTATTATTAGTTAAAAAAAATGCAATAAGTATAATTCATATCCCACTTAAACCCTGCGGTTTAGTCATACAGTGTGAGCAGTTGCTGCGTGCAACGACTGAAAAAATCGCACACTGTACGCCCGGCTTAAACAAGCCCAAACTTTAAAACTAATCTTTTTATGAATACAAGCAAATGTCTTAAGTAAGGATTTTATTTTATTTTGTCCCCTTTTAAACATCAAGTTGCTGAAATGGTGATTTAATTTGTAGCTAACACTCTTAAAACCAGGGTGTTGGACTTTGTGCAGGTATCCCAATGATGCGAAGGCGTTCATCCACAGCGGGATAAAGGGTGTGTGGGACCCAGACAGAGCCGGACAGCGGATGAAGCTCAAAGAGCCTCAGACGTGGGAACGACTGCTCAGTATGGAGGGCAACAAGGCCGCCACCTGGCAGAAGCTCATAGGTCAGAAATCAACGACGAGGGGTAGCAACCTGAGCAGGACTACAGGCCAGATGGGGGGAAAGTTATGTTTTACCTTTAATATTTTTCTGTGTGGTGAAGGATAACTTTGTTTCTGTTAAGACAGCAGATCTCTTCCCTTCATGGCCATGTTGAGGAACCTAAGGAACATGATCACTAAGGGAATCAGTGAGGCTCATCACAAAAAGATCCTCAGCAGGCTGACCAATCAGGTTCAACATGTTCTAATGTCATGTTCCTCCTGCAAATCAAAACTGTTCTTTAGTCTCTGCTATGTTCTCTAACGTCTGTTCTTTTAACGTCCTTCCAGAATGCAATCATTCAGAGCCGACAGTTTCCTTTCAGATTCCTCGCAGCTTACAAAGTTATCATGGAGCTTCGCGCTTTAGGTAAGAGGCATCCACAATATCAAAGTCTTAAAGGTACAGTGGGTAATAATTACAGGGATTTACTGACAGAAATGTTATATATAATCTATATGTTTGCTATTTACTGTCACCTTTGAACTGAAAATCTCTGAGCTTTGCAGCTCAACAGAGCTGCTCGGAGGCAGCCTCTTCTTTTAGCCTTCTTGGCCTATTTATTCTCAGGCTTCACAGCAGAGCATGTGCTCAATATACCTAACGAGAGGTAGAGTGAAGGAAACAGAAACGTCTGTCTCAAAGCGACACTGTGGTGAAAATCAGACACTGCACACAAACTGATTATTTTAATAGTCTCAATCTTTGCCTTAGAAATAGCTTTTTATAATCACATAGGAGTGGGTTTTGCATTTGTGGAGGCAGACATCTCTTGCGCTATGGCAGTACAGAGCTAATAAACTAGTGACTATAGAGATCTCTGTTACATTTTGAATTAAAAAAGCTTCCTGGATGGGAAGCGAAAAGTCTACAAACTTGGAAACTGTCGGGCTCATAAAATGTAGGTTTTTGCAAAAGAAGAACTGAAATACACATTATGGATACAATTTCTGCAGAGAGGAGAGACAGTTGAACCCCAGACTCAAACACACTGTCTCCCACTGGACCTCCTCTGCAGAGCGTTTATTAACAGAACATGACGCATGGTTACAAACAGAGTATTGTTCTGACAGAACAATTGATCAGTTCATGAAGACAGAATACTCCATCAGAATGACAAGGCAGGATGGTCTCCTGACTGGATCATGACACAGGAGTGGAGCATCCCCTCGCACAAATGTTTCATAAACACACATTAATTTTATATGTGTATTTTTCTTCTTCTTCAAATGGTAGAGGTGGGCAGATCGATACCAACTTTTCTATTGAACAATATGTAGCTTTGCTGCTCCCCCCTCCCCTCTCGTCACCGGCTCAGCCCGCAGGCTCAGCATGGCCCCGCCCATTCAGCTCTCTCTCCTCTCAACTGCACTGCTGCTCCGCAGAGGAGCATAAAAACATGAAGAGGGAAAGAAGCGGCGTTCGACTATATTTTAATAATGTAAATGTAACTATGGCAAGCTGTATGGTTTGTGAAAGCCGATTAAATGCAGTGGAAACACAATAAGTTTATATAAGCACATGAAAAGCCAACACAAGCAAGAAAAGGTCGAGCTACAGAAACAGAGAGAGGAGACGAAACTTCACTCATTGCCTCAATAAATAAATAAATACATAAAACTTATATGATCGAATGATCGATATCGGCGATACTGACCCTAAATTTACTTGGTATCTTATCGATTAAGAATTCCCAGTATCGCCCACCTCTTTCAAATGGATAAACATTCTTTACACTTTTGACCTAAAATGCTGACAGTTTCATTGAAGTATTTTAGCATCTTAATTCAAACCCCATCATCCAAGTCAGTAGAACAAAGGCTTTTCTCAAAACAACAGAGAGGGTTTTAGATATACATGCTGGACCAGGGATGACTAACTCCTGTTAGCGAGTTTTTCATAAGGGCAGCCAGCACATAGCATCGATACATGCCAAGTGCTGTATATATCGACCTGGAAAATCATTTGACATATGTTTAAATCAAGCTAATATTTGGGTCAAATGCTGCAGAAGTTCTCGTTAATCTACCAAACTCGTGTTTGGTTCAACACTGCTTAATGAATGCTACGTTGAAAGGGCAGGATCCTTTAAAAGTCAAGACTGAGCACGAATTAACAAACTTATGTTTCCTTTATTCTTATGAGGTAAAGTCATTTCACATTTGACCCCACCCCTCCGACAGTCCTGAAGAAGTTTCAAAAGACTTACCCCAGACTGGGCCTAAGGAATGCAAACTTAATAAGATAAAGTTGTATTAAAAGGCACCCATCCATCCATCCATCCATCCATCCATCCATCCATCCATCCATCCATCCATCCTTACATCATCCATCCCTCCATCATCCATCCATCCATCCATCCATTTTCCGTCACGCTTATCACAAGCGGAGTTGCGAGGGGTTCTGGTGCCCATCTCCAGCTGTCTATGGGCGAGAGGCGGGTTACACCTTGGACAGGTCGCCAGTCCATCACAAGCAACACAGAGACAAACAGAACAAATAACCATTCACACACACACTCACAGCAAAGGAGAATTTAGGAGCCAATTAACCTAACAGTCATGTTTTTGGACTGTGAAAGCCGGAGTACCCAGAGAGAACCCACGCGTGCACAGGGAGAACATGCAAACTCCATGTAGAAAGACCCAGAGTCAAACCGTGAACCGTGGGTAGCTCTGCTGCCTTGCACCTTTCCATTGAGCAGTCCATGAAAAGACACCATAGCTTTAAATTTTTTAAAAGGTATGTAGGCGCAAGAGGAGGTCTAAATATGCAGGTAGCTGGCTCTAAATGTCTCAATATAACAGACCATTGACAGCGTCACCTAAAAGGACACAAATTGTATTCATTTTATAGTTAATAAGGGAGACAGTGACGATAAACGTCCACTAAAGAAGACTTAATATTTAGGATATATTTAAAGTAGTTTAAATGCATGCACCAGCTTATTGATAGGTTTTATTTTTTATCCCTCTTATAAATGTTCATTTTTCAGCTCAGTTGCACAGAAAATATGCATCATTAAAGGTGGAAAAGATACTGTAGCTATAAAAAGTATCAGTCTCTGAGTTTCTGGTGCTGGATGAGGATTTTTTATTTTGTTATCTCCTTGTTTTTTAGCCTCTGCGTCTCAGAAAGCGATCCCATCAACCAAAGAAATCCTGGTGAGCATCCTGAAGAAGATTCCCAAAAGCAGGCGCAGCAAGAGCCATGACTGGCAGACGTGTAAGAAGAGGGGACTGAAACTGACACTTGGTGTGCCGTTTATCTACCGGCTGTATAAAAACAAGAAGGCCCAGCTTCTACAGACCAGGTAAAAACAAAGAACTCTGCAGAAGTTATTTGATTGTTTTCCTAAATCTGATCTTATATGAAGCTATGCTTTTTATGCAGAATTGAAAAAATCTTACACTTGCATATTATAGTCTCATTAAAGCAGGTCTAGTTAAAATAAACGGACCTTTTGATCTGTGCTTTAAGTCAGAGGCTTTACAGCGTCGACCTGTTGGACCGCTACCGTAAAGCCCTGGAGACGGCCGTTCAGATCTCCTGCTCCTACAATGTGCCCCTGCTGCCTGGCAAAACCATCATTTTAGTCATGGCTGACACTTGCAGTGACGAGTCCTGGAGCAAGAAGCAGGACTTTTGCCTCCCTCATGACCCCGATGAACAGGAAGACGAGGAGGACCAGGAAGAAAAGGGCACCAGAAAGCAGGGGGGAAACGAGGAAGCGCACAACCCCCTCACTCCGACTGTGAGTGCTGTTGGTTTGGTTTTAACATTATGGAGGTACATGTAGGGCGGGGGAAAGCTATCATTAAGAAATGTTGTGTCTTTGTTCATGAACTATTGTAGATGGATGAGGTTTTGGCTTTACTCGCCTTGATGATCAAGAGCAGGTCTGAAGATTGCCGGCTCTGCTTAAGTAATTACAGCTGCAGTAAGGAAGTTGAGCTGAGTTCAGACGTTCTTTTGGAAAACGTCAGAAGCCTGGTCAAAGAATTGAAGGTAAGGATTTATATTAAAGGGATAATAGAATGATTCTATAGGGTATCTGATGCTGGTCCTTAAGGTCTCTGAATGGGTGTGTAACATTGGTTGGGCTGAAAATGGCATATTTGCTGTTCTATGAGTCCTAATGCAAGCCTGGTTATAAGCCCCAGAATGAAACGACAAGTTTTCTTCCGTTTATGGTATGCTCATAAATATTTAGATGAGCTGTGCGCTGATTGGTTGGTTTACAACGAGCGAAGCTGCTGAGCAAAGACGCATCATAGCAACAAGCACTCACTCACTGAAACATCAAACTGTTGATATGGTAGGGTGACCAGACGTCTTTTTTTTCCTGGACATGTCCTACTTTTCATATTTAAAAAAATTAAAAAATTACAATTTAAACCTCATAATGTTACGACTTTATTCTCGAAATGGAAGAAAAAAAAATCTCTAGCCCTGCCCTAATACTGCTTCCTAAATGACAATTCTAACAGAAAAAATTACATTTTTCTGAAAAGTTTTTCATGGTCCAGATTTCAAATTGTTAAGACGGTAACTAACTGACTAGAGAGAAGTAAAGATAAAAAAGGACAAAAAAGCAAAAGATGGGAACAAGGACATTTAACACCTAATAGGAATGAATATAGAAGACCCTTATTTAAAGGTAAAGCATTAAAAAAAAAAACCCGTATAAGAACCACAAAGAATATCGGCCTTAATTTAATAAATTTGTATGAAATGTATCTCTCATTAGTCCACCTCCTTATCAGACATGGGCAATGTGGAGTCAACAAGTCATCTCCATGTCATGTAGTTAATCTACTCAGCCAATTAACCAGGTGAGTCCAATCTGCACAGGTTAATTCACGGTGAAGATTGGACTCACCTGCTTCAGTGGCTGGGTAGAACAAATTCATGACTTGGAGATGACTTGTTGACTCCACATTGCCCATGTCTGCTCCCTATCAAGTCATTTATTTAGTGAGAATCCTAAACCAACCTGGAAAAAAAATACCTAAACCTCCAGATTTTTCGGTAAAGTTGGGATAGATTACTTCACTGTTCAACATTTTATCCTTTAACTGAGTAATTATTGGTAAACTGAATCAGATTGATTTCCATTAAATATAGTTTTCTCGCACTACAAATGTAAAAAAAGAAAAAAAAAAAACATTTTGGACATGAGTTTAAACTAAGAGCTGAGACTGTCTTGGCTTTATTTTCTCTACCAATTGGGTTATGAGCTCCTGTAAATAAATGCTTGCTTAATGAGATAGAAAATAGAAAAAATAGAAATTGAACTTAATAGGAGAAATTAACCCTCTGCATTTAACCCATCCCATTGGGGAGCAGGGAGCTGCCACTGTGGGGTCTTGCTCAGAGACCCAGAGTACCGGCTGTGGGTACTACCAACCTTCTCAGAGCACCAGCTCACTGCTCTAACCCACTGGGCCAACACTCCCTTTCCTCCAACGCCCTGAATTGAAGTTGCAGGAAAACCTGCAAACATCACTTAAGTGGGATCTCGGTTGTTTTGGTTTAGCAGAAAAACACTCCGTCATCCTCATTGATAGTTTGGAGGCACTTTAGGGGGTGAAAATGTAATATGAAATCTTTTGCAGGACTTCGGCAACAATAATGAAGAACAGGATACCAGTTTCTACTACAGGCTGTTTTCAAAGAAAAACAAGGTAAGTTTTTCCTACTTACACTATGAGTTAATGCTGTGTGTTTCTTAAAGGCAAGGCTAATTTATTTCTATGGTACCTGTTAGGGATGCACGATATTGGGATTTTGGCCGATATCCGATATGCCGCTATTTTAAAACTCATGTAGCCGATAACCGATATCGATACCGATGTTAAAGCTGGACAAAAATAAGTAGTCATTGAAAATAGCAGTTTTGTTATCCATTTCTGACACTTTGAAAAATAATATACTATAATATATTTTCATATGCTGATATCAAATTGATTTTTAAAAACGCGGTATCGATCTATTTTACTTTCAAAATCTCGTGAAATTTCATCGTTCTGTTACAAACTCTCGTGATATTTTGCAAATTCTTGTGAGATTTTGTTAGTAAAGTAATAGCAATATTTCATTAGTAAAAGAGATTGATATGGTGTTTTTAAATGGCAATATATCAGCATATGAAGATATTGGGATATTTTAATGTATCAATATTTTTTCCCTCGTCTTTAGAAGTTTTTAAGTCTGTAAAAAAGAAGTTTTTGAGGAAGAAGAAGAAGTAGTATTTTTTTATTTTTTTTTAGACTTTAGAAACTCAGAAGCTGATCAAATATCGGGTTAAATATCGGTGGGGTGGCCGATGTCCGATATTCAGTTTTAAGGCCGATACAGGCCGATACCGATAGGGGGGCAATTATATCGTGCATCCCTAGTACCTTTCATACACAAGTTAATACAAGGTGCCTAAAAGAATATTGATACTTACAAAAAAATAACAGTTATTTTGATTGGGAACAGAAGTCCATACTTTGGAATGAGATCCGTGGCTGAATTTGAAATCCTTGGTAACCGAAACCGCAGTCCTCCCACTCCGTTCAGGCATGGAATTATTATTATTTTTATTTTTTGTGGTTACCATCACTCTAAAAAGAGGCTTTAAAAGTGTTGGAAACAGCTGTGGTTTCTACCTCTACATGCCGTGTGTTGTTGTAAGCTGTACACACCAGGAGTTGGCCAGAGAATAAAATACGAGCAGAAAAGTTCCCTAAAGTATAACAGCTGCAGACGCCTCATTTTGGTGCAGAACGTGCATAAGTGCATCAAGCACAACTGAGCCTTTCTTCACTCTTGAATAAAAATACATATTTGGAAATGCTCGTGATTATTGTGGGCACATAAAGGTTCTGTGCTATTTTAAAGAAAAGACAAACAAGCAGGTAAATCAGCACAGTTTCCATAAAAACAAACATTCTGAAGTTTATTTCAGCTCAAAATTGGAAGGAAAAAAGAAAATCAAAAGTCTTAATATGAAGCTGCGATTCAATTCAATTTAATTCAGTTTATATAGCGCCGATTCACAACACATGACAATAGAGACTTAGACTTAGACTTCTTTGTCATTTTGTATGCACAGAGTGCATACAGAACGAAATTACGTTGCATACAGCTTATGAACATTGCATTGATATTTCAAATGAGATGAATACCTTTCCGGATTGTTATACAAAAAGTGCAGCAGTGGTCAAAGTGTAAACAGTGCAGTGGATAAAGACAGTGTGCATCTCAAGGCACTTTACAATTCATCCAGACAGTCACAGTTAAAAACTTGAAAACTTTTAAAAAGTTTTTAACAGTTTTAAGAGGCCCTTATAAACCTTTTCGGTTGGATTGGTCTAAATTATAACAAACCCTTTCTGTTCCTCCTGTTAAAGACAGGCTCTCTGTGTTTACACCTCGAAGCTTTCTCTCTCCAGTTCTTTTTGCTGAAAATGGATCACTCGGGACAAAGTCTTTAAATATCACTTAACAATGTACTTGTTTTAAATAACCATGAGACAGGGCAACAGATTTTGATAGAAATTGTAACCTTACTCGTATCAGAAAAGTTGCTTAGAGTTACAGAAGGCAGCTGCTCATCTCTGGGCTCACCTCTCAGGAAGTGGCTCCGAGTAACAGTTAAAGAAGCATTTTATACATCTCCAGTCTGCCACATCATCACATTTTACATCAAAGATGTTAGCAGATGAGGAGACATCCATGGCTCCAGCCTTATCAAAATATTACACTTTGTTCATAGCTGAAGGACACCGCTCTCATTCCATTCCCAAATATTTGTCACGTACAGAATAAAGATTATAACTGTATATTCAGAAAGAGGAATTTACTTAATTAGATAAACGATTGTGGAAAACATCAGTTCTGAAATGCAAAGGGCAGCTAATATTAAGGTGTAATAAACTCACTCATCATCAATGATATTTATCCCAACACTCCCCAACAACTTGCTTGCAAAATGATTGTTAAACATTATATATACAGATAGAAAAATATAACATTGTGGTTTGAAGTGGGCATTACAGCTCCTGCTGTGCAGCAAGTAATTTTCTAGAGATCCAGTTCAAACATTTCAGCTGCTAGGTGGGATAATGTAGATTGAAACTTTAGGTCCAATTGTTGTGTTGTGACTCCATTATCACAGATATGATCAATCTGAAGACCGTCTGAGCTAAATGTTTATTCTCCTCAGGTGGATAACATCATCACGTTCAGACAGTCTTGGCTGGAAAAGGACTTGGAATGTGCTATCAAGAACTACAGAAAGGAAAACAAAAAAACCCTTTATTTTGATTTCTTATTAGTGGATAGGTAAAAAAAGAGAACACTCTGCATTGGTTCATAGTCATAAGGCTTTCTAGGTTTAATTAAACCTGAACTTTTCTGTTCAGGTCCTCTGGAGAATCGGAGAAGCCTCGAGACAGGAATGCTGTGGAGCTGAGAGGCTTCAGTGAGCAAATCCTGAGGTAAGATGGATCAAATAGGAGATCTGAAAGCAAACTTTCCAAACCACACGTAAAATCATGTTGAACCCAACCCAATGGCATTCTGTATTTAATAAATTAACAAAATAATGTTTGGAAGAAGGTGAGAAAACTTGATTTGACCATTTTCAGTTTTTCTGCAGAGGTTATATGATTCTGAATCAGAACGCTGCTTTTCAGTTCAATTCACTTTATTTGTATGGCATCAATTCACAACACATGTCATCTCAAGGCACTTTATAGAGACAATTCAACCAGATCGTACAGTCAAATTCATTGAAAGTTTTCTATCTAAGTCTTCTATCCTTTAAAGTTTAACATTCATTCTAGTGTTTCTTACCTTAGAGAACCTTCACTGTGCTTAACATTTAGCATATTGAGCTTTTCTGCTCATTTGTTTAACTCCTCCAACCATATTTTAGGAAACATTCCTACATTTTAGTCTGTTTGATTGAAGCTCACAGCTTAATTAACTTTCAGAACTTTTATTTTTTTACTTGTTAGGGTATAGCAGAAAATGATTTTTTTTTTTCTGACAGCATCAGAATCAGTTCAATGATAATGCAATGCATATGATAGAAGCCCGGCCCTACAAAGGGCTTATAACCTACTACTGTTTAGAAACAGGTCTTTAAAGACATTAGATCTACTATTTATCCAAATAAACAATTCTGCTGTTTCTTCCAGGCTTTACAAATAAATATGGCCAACTTATTAACATTATAATTAAGCAATAATTTCACCTTGTCATAGTAATCCAAAACAAATCAGGCATTTGTCTAAGCATATCATCCATAAATACAAGTTAAAAACCATCATACGTTGGGCTACAGAAAACAAAATCTTCTCCATTCTCTTCTTCTGGGATTTGGTTAAATCTTCCAGTTTCTAAAGCCAAAGCAGGATTTCTGTTCTTTTTTGAGTAAAGATCTTTGGTTCCTGGTAAAATTCCTCTAAAAATCAGTTTAGTATCTTCTTTAATTTACCACACCATACATTTGCTAAATGTTATTACTTAACCTGAATTTAAAATCCTTTTGCTGACCTTTAACCAACGGGATCCATCTGTTTGAATTGATCAGATTTATAGCAGAGCGAGGATCTTCTCGGCTATTGGATCATGTCGAGAATTTGGACAAATTGTACAACATCCCACCACCAGATGGAGCCAAAGACAAGCAGATCTCCAACAAAGCCATGTCATTGCCAGCCATCCCAAAGCTGAGGTAAAATAATCTTGGCTGGAATGATTTAGTGCTGAAAGTTTTAACTTCACAATTTTCACCTAATATTCAAACGTTCCTGCTGTTCTTAGATGGAGAGGTGTTCGAGTGTTCATCTCCTCCACGTTCAGAGACATGCACGCTGAACGGGATGTCTTGGTGCGCAGCGTCTTCCCTGAGCTCCGCCGCCGCGCCGCAGCCCACTGCCTCCACCTACAGGAGGTGGAGCTCCGCTGGGGGGTGACCGAGGAGGAGTCGGAGAGGGCCACGGAGCTGTGTCTGTCTGAGGTTTGCCGCAGCCAGATGCTGGTTGGGATCCTGGGGGAGAGGTACGGCCAGGTGCCCCCTCGCCCTGTCCTACCAGACCTGCCCCAGTACAGCTGGGTAAGACTTTATAGGGCACTTAGTAAATACTTTGAAAATCCAAATTTTTAGCCAATAGTGTTATCGGAATACAGGACAAGACCTGATTAGCATTGTAACATTAAAAAAATATGTTGATTGCAAAAATTAATGTCAATGTAATAACAAGAAACGCCAACTTGTCCGAATATATTAAGAACAATAACAAAAGTGCTTCTATAAGAAATTCATAAAAACACTCTGAGAGTGACAGACAGGTTTTTTTGGTCCAACACAACCTTAGAGGCATTAATGCTGATACTGGCACTGACATTTTTTAGTTTATAAACCTAAATATAATTGTTAACTAGGAGCATTAACTTTACTTTTTAACTCTTCAGTTAGCTGTTTACCCTTTTCTTCTTGACTTAACTTTTTAATTTCAATTTAATTGACAGTAGGAAATATATCATTCAAGGGCTCATGTATTTGGTCAAATGCCAAAATTAGATGTACAGCCATGTCATATAATGATATGAAAATGCAGCTGGCCTCTGCTCCAGCTGGTCTCTCCATCACAGAGATGGAGATCCGCCAGTTCCAGGCTCTTTATCCCGACTCGGCAAATCAGCGGATGTTCTGCTACTTCAGAGATCCAATGGTTATCAGGTAAGCAGAAAACCTAAAACTTTGAGCTGAAGTCGTTTCCCTGTTTAACAGCTCTACCTTCCTGTTTTTTGTTCAGATCAGTCCCTGTGGCTTGGAGTTCACATTTCGCCTCTGAATCAAATGAGGCCGAGAAGAAACTGACTTCTTTGAAGAGACGACTTTTGGATGATGGAGTCAAAGTCACTGAAAAGTGAGTCCTCACATGTCTGCAGAAGAGGGGATTAATGTTCTCTCTTCTCTGCTTACGCACCTCGTTGCATCAGTTTTATGATGAAACGCAAAAGTTTCACAAAAAATGTAATGCTCTGAACTTCCATATCAGTGTGTTTTTTGCACCATGTTTTTTCTCCCACACTGTTTACATTTGATCACTGCTGCACTTTATGGAATGCAAATCTCATGAAAGCTGTACCAAAGGAAATTTTTTTTGTAAGCACTCTGTGTATACAAAATGACAGTAAAAGTTGTCTAAATCCTTTTTTGTTGGGTGAATAGCTGAATTAGTGCAGTAAATTTAAAGTCCGGAACTCCCCCTCTTCACTCTTTCAGTTACTCATGCATGTGGGGAGGCGTAGTGGAGGGGAAACCATACCTGAAAAAGCTGGAGGACTTTGGGAACGCTGTGCTCGAAGACCTTTGGGTGGCTGTGACAAAGCTGTTTGTGAATGTAAGTAAATGACCATAAAAAAAACAGTGGGGCGACTCTTAGTCATCTTACAAATGAGGGGTTGTGGGTTCTGTTCCAGTCTCCTATTGATTAAGGTCCCCTAGGTACATTATTTTTGGTCGGCATAATTGTGACTTTCCTTTTGGTGTGAAATCACATTAACTGGTTAGTGCACCTAGAATAGCACTATGAAATGCAGTTCATTTACCATTTGCTATTTTAATTGCTAAATTTACAGAAAATTCAAAATCCCCTTGTGTATTTAATGTTTTTCATTTTTTTTATTATTATTATTATTTTATTGCACCTTGCAGGAGGATGAAGAGGCAGAGACGGCCTTGGAGGTTTCTGAGCAGGAGGTCCTCCAGGGGGCGCTGCAGAAGCAGTTCTTTGGAAGGGCAAAGCTACTGTCGAATGCTGTGGGGAAGGTGGAGCAGGTCCAGAACAAGGGAGGAATGCTGGTGATCGAAGGAGGACCTGGGGAGGGGAAAACTGTCTTCATGGTAAATTTAAGTCTTCAGCTACTGCTGAATATATATGGCATTAAAAAGATGGTGGCAACATGAAATCAGCTTAGAAAGGCATGGTAAAGCGATAAGATATCAAAGAAAATGTTTTGTAATTATTTCTTGGGGCATGATAAATTTGGATTGATTGGAACTAAATTCCACGCTGTTTTTACCCTCATTATACAAAAAGATGAGAGGCATCAAATTTGAATTACTGTAAACTCCACCTGGTCTGCAATTTGCCAACAGTCCTGTTTGTGGTGTGATAATGGACAGTGTTGTCGAGCCAACCTTTGCTGTTGTTGTTTTCTCTGTGGATTATGTGGTTTTTATATCAGCATGCCATGACCGGAACAAGTGAAGATTCCTCTGGAATCCAGATCATGGTCTCAGCCTGAAAAAGACTGGTCCATATCCAGTGGACGATTGTGGCCTCATCTACAGTAGTGCAGATGCTGCTCCAGTCTGTTATGGAGAAAAATATGAGACAAAAAATAAGGGTCTTGATTTACTAGTGTGCATGCTTATATGATATCACAATCACAAATCACGATCAAAGATTCAAAAGGCTAGATACTGTACAAGTGGCAGAAATGAGCTTACTGTATAGGAAGGCTGGGCTAAGTGTTAATAGTTGGGGTAGGAGTGCTGTCATTCAGAGGATGCTTGAGCTGCTCTTACTCTGTATATCAGGATACCCATCCCCTTGGGGAGCAGTGGGCTGCCATTGTGCGGTGCCCGGGGAGCAGTGTTGGGGGTTAAGGGTCTTTTGCTCAGGGACCCAGAGTAGCAGTCTGTTGGAGTGGGGCTTGACCTCAGAACCTCAGAATTCCAAGCCCTATGCCCTAACACAGCCACTCCGTCATCTCTGCATTTAACCAATCCCCTTGTGTGACACCCAGGGAGAAGTGGGGTTAAGTGTTTTGCTCAGGAACACAGAGTGAAGGCTGTGGGGATCGAACAGGGTATTTGCAACCTTCTCAGATCACAATTGTGCTGCTCGGACCCACTAGGCCAACACTCCACATTAAACATAATCTTCTTCTCAGGAAATATCCAAAGTAATTATAATGCCTTATCATCCCTTAGAATGGAGATAATTCCTGGGGCAACAGGTAGCAAATGGCCTCACCTGTATCAGCAGGAGAAAGCAAAGATTTTTTCTCAATAAAATGTCTTACACTTGTACTTGTCATCTTTACCGAGTCACGGGGCAACGCTCTCAGTGGAGACTCCCATACATCCCTCTTCCCAGACACCTCCTCTAGCTCTGTCCAGGAGACAGAGCTGCGAGAAAATATGTCTGAGACACTTCAGCTGACTCTACTCACTATGGAGGAGAAGCAGCTCTAGTCCAAGTCTCACCTGAATGATCAAGCTTCTCACCTTATCTCTAAGGGAGAGCCCATCTGCTCTGTTGAGAAAGCTAATTTCAGCAACGTCTATCAAGGATCTCATTTTATTGGTCGTGAACAAGATCCTCAGGTACTTGAACACCTCAGCTTGAGGCAGGGACTCTCAAGAACCATGGCCTAGTATGTAGAGGAGCTGATTCTCTTCCTGGACTCTTCACACTTTGCTGCTAATTGTCCCAGTGCATGGTGTAGGTCTTGGTCGAGAGGGATCCAGCAGAACCTTGTCATCTGCAAAAAGCAGGAACGAAATTTGCTGGTCTCCAGACCAGACATGCTATGGGTCCTTGGCTGCAGTAAATACATCCTGTGCATATGGGTTATGAATAGAACCGTGATAGAGGGCAGCCTTATTCGGAGTCCAGCATGCACTGGGAACAGTTCTGACTTAATGGTGGCGTTGTGAACCAAACTCATGCTCTACATGTACAGTGACCGGGCGGCCCCCGTAAAGGGTCTCGACTCATTACTGCTGGGGCACCCCCCTCACAAGGCACCACAAGGGACACGGTCAATGCCTTCTCCAGGTGCATGTGCAGCTGCATTGTCCCTGAACAGCACATGATATTGAAGAGGCATCTCTGCCATGGCAGCTGGACAGCATCCGGAGACATAAGGTACTCAGAGCAGATCTCGTCTATCTAATCTTGCCTCCATGGAGGTTTTTGACCACCTTGAAGACTTCAGCCTGGGTGATGTACAATTCTGGCCCCAATCACCCTGTCTCTTGTTTCCCACAGTGGCATTGGAGTGCCCCGGCAGAATTATGGAATATCCATTAGGGGGGTGATCCAACAGCCCAACCTTACAATGCTAAGA
The DNA here is from genome assembly GCA_030533445.1 of Cyprinodon diabolis. NCBI lineage: Eukaryota > Metazoa > Chordata > Actinopteri > Cyprinodontiformes > Cyprinodontidae > Cyprinodon > Cyprinodon diabolis. The sequence continues at coordinate 41,588,378 of CM060067.1, read as the reverse complement.
ATGCCTGGTACTCTATACTACCGTTTGGTCAACAGGCCGAGACAATAGATAGAGACGTCCCCCCCTACCTGAAGGTGATGGAATGTGAACCTCTTGTCCAATAGAGGTACACTCCAACACTAGACAGGATAGCTGTGGGAAAATGAACACACTCATTTGACGTTCCATTTTCCCAGAGTTTGTCAAATTGATTGTGGATCAGGTCTCCTCTGACTGGTGCCCGATCCTCTTCGCCCGGTACCTCGTGGTTTCCCCTGCAAGTGGTAGGCCCATTTGAGGATGGCCACCCATCACTCCTTTGTGGTTGCCCCAGCTGGGTCCCCTGAAAAGGCACCTGACCACCATGTGCTTGCAGATGAAGTCCGACCCCAGGCCTTGCTCCAATGTGTCCAAGGTCCTGGCTCCGCTGTATCGGATGACATCAAGCTCCCCCCTCGATTTCCTTTTTTTTTTTTTTTTTTCATTTTTATTGTCATCATTAGGACTTCTTGAACCACTGATTGTTAGACTCATCACGCAAAGCCTTTTTGTTTTGGGATTTTAGCCCCGAAAATTTTACCTCTGGAATAATCTGAGCACTGAAACATCTTGTGCTACGTTTAGAATGCAGTTCAAGAAGGGGTAAAATTAATTGCTTTATAGGAAAATGTAGTTTGATGTATGCTTTTCTTAATATTCTTGTATGCATTTGCTTCTGTCAGGCTGCTCTAGCAGAAGCCATCCGCAGTGGACTGAAGTCTAAAACAAAACTCTGCTGTGACGTCATCTCTTACTCCACTGCTGCCAGCCAGTCGGCGCGCTCTGTGGGAAATCTTCTTCGATGCCTCGTACAGTGCCTGAGAGAGATTAAACACACACAGGAAGAATCACCTCTTCCTCACCTCTATAAGTAAGAGGCTCCAACAAATACAAAATACAAAACAGCTTTGATCCCTCACTGTTTTAACTTTTGTTTGTAATATTAGGGATTTGCTGTCAGAATTTCACTCAACCCTTGGAGAAATGAAGAAGGACAAACCTCTGGTTGTGCTGGTTGATGGAGTGGATCTTGTCCAAGATGACAAAGGACAGTTTATTTCTGACTGGATCCCACAGCTGCTTCCTCAAGTTGGTAACAAGAAGATTAAAAAAAAGGATTTTGTTAAAGTTTATATATTAATTCTATTGTTTCTCTTCAGGGTGTCTGTTTAGTTCTGAGCATCTCCTCCAATACGCCTCTGCTGCAGACTTTAGTCAGGAAAAGAGGGACTGTCCTGTTTTCTTTGGGGCAGCTCAGTATGCCAGACAAGAGAGAGATTGTTCAGAAAGAGCTGGACGTTTTTGGGAAGAAGCTCAGCGATTCTGCTTTTAACAATCAGGTTCTGTTTATACATTTTCTATCTTTTTCCATATTACTGGACCTTGTGTTTTGACTATAAAACTATTGTGCTGTAAATGCAGCTCCAGACTTTAATAACAAAGAAAGGAGCGGTGAGTCCTCTCTATCTGCACCTGGCCTGTGAAGACCTGAGGAACTTTGCCTCCTTTGAAAAGGTATGAACTTTCATACAGATTTTTTTTTTCAACTTTCTCAGCTGCCAAGGATAATGGGAGCAAACTGTGTTGTTGTATTTCAGCTGATGGAAACACTGCAAGATTTACCTCAGTCTCTAAGCCTGCTGGTCCAGTACAGCCTGGAGAGACTCTGCATCCAGTACAGAACCATACCTGGGCTCCGTCTGACCCTTGCAGCCCTCACTGTCAGCAATACTGGTAAAGTTCTGCAGGAATTTAACGGTTTCTTGTTCATTTGCAGTTGTAAATGTCATGCTGGGGCAGTTGGATATTCCAGATGCCTTTACAGTAGCCACCATTCAAAATGGCCCTTCCCAGTCAAACGCCAGCCGAATGGCAGCCCAACTCCCAGCAAAATCCCCTCCAACTTCCAGCCACTGTAGTGACTCTTGCATATTTTTTTATTCTGACTCCATCCTTTCACTGAATTACAGTGTCTGACCAGAATATGATGCTTCTCTTTAGATCTTAATGTCCTCAAATCATGTCAGAAAAAATAATTTAGTACAAATATTGATGTTTGAAAAAGGAATTCTAGGGGACTCAGTTTTCAATTCAATTCAGTTTATTTATATAGCCCCACTTCACAACATATGTCATCTTAAGGCAGTTACAGTTCACCACATCATCCAGTCAAATTGATTCAAAGTTTTCTATCTAAGGAAAACCAGTTGATTGCATCGACTCATTGAATCGAAGGCAATCCCTCACACTAAGAATGCTTGTAGCGATAGTGGAGAGGAAAAACTCCCTTTTAACAGGAAGAAACCTCCAGCAGAACCAGGCTCAGTGTGAGCGGCCATCTGCTGAGGCCCACTGGGGTTCAAGGAGACAGAAGCAGAGATACAAGAAGCAGCTGTAAAAGGCGGCCCCGTCCAGGAAACACACAGCCAGGCAGACGAGCTCCGAGCCAGCTCTCATGTCAGAGAATGAAAGAGAGTACATCCAGCCAGTCACGGCCAGAGAAACAAGACTACACTGGAAAACAGGCAGATCTCCAACATCTATAAACAAATGTGTTGATGGCAGCAGCACAGCTGATATTTCTCTCCAGGATGGAGTCACAGCCAAACAGGAACAGATGAGGCAAAGCTACAGTAATATGAGAAAAAGCACAGAGAGCAGAACTTTAGAGATTTATTGAATGCTTTGCTATTGTTTAGAACAAAAAAGAACAAAAATACACTGATATTTATATTTATGGGTAGTTAGACATTAATGTGTAAAAAAAAAGGATGAATAACATCTGATTGTGATGCCAACAGCAATATATCTTCCTAGTATGGACACAATTTCAGTTTCATTCATCCTTCCATCAATCCATCCAGAAAAATGTGAATTGATTGATGGATGTTTTCCCTTTCAGCTGCATCAGTGATTATCCTCCTCCAAAAGTGGCAAAGTCAAATTTAGAAAAATGTCCCACATATTGTTCAGAGCCAAATTCTATGTATTGAAATTTTTAGTGGAGACTGTCCTTACCAATCCCTCAGAAAGTTAAGCCTGTGGGACCAGTCAAGGGCCCATCAAGGACAGTGTGGAAATTTTGAATGGCTACTACTGTACTTTTAGTTTATTCGAGGTAATTTGCTAAAGAACGGCACCAACATTACTGCAAACAAGACTCTGGTCTGTTGTCCCATTTCCTGCTATTACTGTACATATAACCCTTGGTGAATGATCAAGATGATTGAAATCCACTGCCTCAGGCAAAGATTGACCACCAACCCAGAGGACATCATCTGTCTTTGTCTGGATGAGTCTCAGAATCTCACTCCACCTGTGAAGGACAATGGATCATTTACTGTACAATTGTCTAAAGTCCTAGTTTCCTAGCCTTATGGGCAGACACATATTTTATTTGTTACTCTGTACCATTACTATAGTTTATTTATTCATTATTTAACCACAACAAAATCCAAGGTCACTACGGTTCTGTAATGTTTTATAAACTTTTAACCAATCATTCCTGACTTTGAGCCTGGTTCTGTGTCTGCTTCTTTATCTGCAGGTTTAACAGAGCCTGAACTGTACTCTCTGCTGAGAACCTGTAATGACCTGTCTTCACGGGGCGAGCAGATCACATGGGAGGAAGTGCTGCATCTCTCCAGGAAGCCAAAAGGACGTATTCCCATGGCAGTTTTCACTCAGGTTGTGAGGAATTTACAAAGGTACAGGGTCATCGTCAGTCATTCATGGTTAAAAAACTAACAAAAAATACTTTATTAGGAGCGGAATAAGTACAGTTTGGAAATATTAGAAGTGTCTAACATTTAATTTCAATGTTATAGTCGGTTATTTTTAACAAAATCAATGATGTATTTTATTTTGAGGAGCTGGCAATTTTCCCATTTCCTAGTCAGTAACTGATGACCTCCACGTTCACTTGGGTGCAAAATTTTTTTTCCTCATTAAGAAAGATCAGACAGATTATGATTCTGTTTGATTAATCAGTTTTATTTTTTATTAGGGCTGCAACTAACATTTTTTTTGCTAATTGATTAATCTGAGGATTATTTGTTTGATTAATTGATTAATAATTGGAGAGCAAAATGTTCATTATAGAAGATTTTTTACACAATTAAAACAGGTGAAACTAAAATATTTCCACCTCTGGCATTCTGAATAGAATATATTAATGGGCAAAAACTTTTTTTTTATGTTAAATACAAAATGTTTCTATTTTTTTTCAATGTTGGTATCTGTCTCTGTACACCAGTTAAATTGTAAATCAATTACTAACTTAGTTGATGATTAATCGATTAATCAGGATTGATCCAGTTAATTGTTTCAGCCCTAATCCTCATAGATAAATGTTACAGGAATATGTATTCTGACCTAAAGGTGGCCACATAAACAGTGAGAGGATTAATGGAAAAACAGCTGAAACTGTCAGAAACACATTCATGATGGTGGAATAGGAGCTGAAATATACTCTACAATGGTCGCTATTAGAGATATAAGAAAAGACTGGTATATTTGAGTCACAATGTTTTTATTTTAACATTTTGACCTTGTGTAATTAACTTTTTTTAACATAGTTCACGAAATGTTCATACAATATTAAAAAGGATAGTTCACAACCTATGAAAGACAGTTAAGATTTTAATTAGTTTGCATCTTTTCTTTCAGTCTGATTGGTCTGTCTCATTGCCAATACACCAACGACGTTTTGGCTCTGAACAACCCAGAGGTGAGGAGAGGCTTTGAGAGCTTCCTCCTCCTAACAGAACATGACATAGCCAGAGCTCACCTCGTACTGGCAGGTAATGCAAACACATTGCTCTTCCATTAAAGCACCTCACTGACTCTTAATGTACTGTGATGTTTCTCATTAACCAGGTCATCTGTGGGCGATGGCTGACCCGGAGGGAAAACATACCTTCCTTCGCTCTGAGGCAAACTCGGTCATGCATCTGCCTTCAAGCCTGGTTTGCACTTTTTAAATATTACACCAAAAACATTTATTAATATGCAATGCTTGAGCCTATTGAGGCTGAAAATTATTGCAAAGATATTTTATTGGTTCCTGTTCAGCAGAAACTAAAGGTAAGAGATGAACCTGAGTGTAGATTTTTATTCCCTTGTTGCCTTTGCTTGGACAGATTCAAAGCGGACAGCTGGGGGCTCTTCACTCCCTGCTCTCCAATTATTATTTCCTGCGTGCCAATGTGAGCCTCGGCCTCCTTCACCACCTTCTAGAGACATATGACCTTTATGGTGAGAATTCATTAAGGTGTTCAGGGTTTCCTCTACATGTAATCATTGGTGGGTATAACAATTCAATATAAAAGTCCCCAAACCTTCAGGATAAAGTTTTTAACATTATAACTTTACAATTTTACTATTTAATTCAATATGTTGGGTAATAATATTTTAATGTAAAGAACTCACAGAGGGTCAGTCTCAGCAGCCTCGTCATGCAGCAAACCCTACCTGCAGTAAGAGCAGAGAGGAGACCGACTTTCTTCTGCTTCCACGTTAAGCTTTATGCTTGATGAGTCTGCTGGGTTATTTTGGCCTTCCACCTAGAAAAATGATGTACTAGATGGATGGAACTGCATGGTAAACATGGCAAGCAGGCAGCAGACCCTACTTGCGCACGTTCGTAAATGTAAACATGTAGAGACATCCCATGACTTGGCTCATAAATATCAACCCTATAAACAGATTGTTGAAAAACTCCAAGAAGGAAATGATTGTCGCTCTCCAACGGCATGAAGAGGCTTTGATAAAATTGGAAATGGTTATGTTTTCTACTTTCTTGTGCATTTTAGTGTTTTTGTTTTGGTGTTTGTGTTGAATATGATTTTTAATCGCCTTCTGTCCTGCCCATATTGAGATTCCTCACTCCTACATTTCTCCTTCGATATTTCGCTTTTTCTCTACCTCATCCGAAACAGTTAAGTTTTCCTGAGTTATGCTGCTATAGGCTTAGAATAAAGCAGAATGATAAAAATTGTTCCAATGTTCTCCAGCAGTCTATCTCTACTCTCTCATTCTGCAGTATTTATGTTCCACTCATAACTTTATATTCTCTTTACTTTTTCTCATAGTAGCTTCATCTGGTCTGTTCCGGTTTGGCTATGACATCATCCTGGATTAAAATATCAGCTGTGCTGCTGCCATCAACACCTTTGTTTATAGATGTTGGAGTTTGGTCTGTTTTTCAGTGTAGTCCTGTTTCTCTGAATGTAACTGGCTGGATGTGCTCTCTTTCATCCTCTGACATGGGAGCTGGCTTAGAGCTTGTCCGCCTGGCTTTGTTTCCTGGATGGGGCTAGCTGTGGAGCTGGTTAGCAGTTTCCTTTTTTGTGTGTGTCTGTTTCTGTCTCCTTGAACCCCAGTCGACCTCAGCAGAAGCCACTCACACTGAGCCTGGTTCTGCTGGAGGGTTCTTCATGTTAAAAGGGAGTTTCAGGCATGCTCTGTGTAAGGGATTGCAGAAGGGTCAACAACCAAATGCAAGCGAAAATTGACGCTGCAAGCTCATCCAGGAGGAGTATGTCTCACAAGTCAATAATAACTCAACACAATCAACTGGTTTTCCATACCAGAAACTTGTAACCAGTTTGACTGTATTGTCTCTTTAAAGTGACAGAGATGACGTGCTGTGAATTGGTGTGATATAAATAAACAGAATTGAAGTGAATTGAAACTAGGTTTTTAAGAAGCTCTCAGTGAGGCTGCAAACTCTGCCATTAGAATAACCTTTTATAAGGCAAGTTACTGTTTTTTATCACTTGCCTACCCCTTACAAATCGAGTGCTTCCCGTCCTTCAGTGAGGTCTAGAAGCACAAGATCTAGATCCAGTCATTCAGCAAAGATCCTGCTACATGGCTGTACATCTTATTTTGGCATTTGACCAATTAGATGAGCCCTTGAATGATATATTACCTACTGTACATTAAGAAAAAAGTTAACAAGTCAAGAAAAAAAAGGTAAAAAGTTGAAAAATTAAAAAGTTAATAAGCATGGTTAATTATACTTAGGTTTATCAACTAAAAAGTTAAGTGCCAGTATCAGGTTATAATAGACCAAAGAATAATGGGTTTATTTTAATTGTTTTTTTCATGAATTTCTTATAGAAGCACTTTTGTTATTTTCTTAATATATTCGGGCAAGTTGGCATTTCTTGTTATTATATTGACATTCATTTTTGCCATCAAAATATCCATATTTTTTTTATGTTACAAAGGTAATAAGGTTTTGTCCTTTGTTCCAATAACACTATTGGCTGGAAATTTAGATTTTCAAAGTATTTCACAGTGTCCTATAAAGGGGGAATACGTTCAATAAACATTTAGTTTTAAATAGTTCAAGTTTCATGTAACCTCACCAGACACCACAATGGCTTAAAAATCCTAGAGGAAACCCTGATGTTTGATAAATAATGAATACAAATACAGGCTCATTTTTCTTTGATCATTGAAGGATAATTAATCTTCTCTGTCAAATGTTACCCTCCCTTTAGATAAGGAGTTCACTACTACAGCTTTACGTAAGTACTTTGAAAATTACCTCTATAAATAATTTATTCAAGGGATGCGATGTTCCTGCTGGTCAGGGAATCCTGATCTAAACGTTTGGAAAACACTTTCTCCCATATTCTATTGTTCATCGTGTCAGTCGACCCAGAGGGACGCCTGGACGACTGTCGTGGTTTCCTGAAGCGCCACACCTCCACGCTCTCCCTGTGGCCGGCTCTATTTATCCAGCAGGCGCTCAACGAACCTCCAGAAACATCAGCTCACATCTGGGCTAAAGGCCTGGTAGGAAAAGCAGGACTCTGTGTGATCGAGTGCCTAAACAGCAGCAAAGACGATGCTGAAGAAGGGAGGTAAACATTATTGTTAACACGGTTAACATTTGTTTTGGATGCATGTTTCATATGTTGTGTTGCACTTCTAAACACTACATCTCTAATTAAAGTATTGCTTTTTGTCATTATTGTTAGTTCTTACTATAATTTGGTTTGTGTGGCATTTCAAAACCTGCTTCTGTGTTTGACCCCAGTGAGCTGGTGTCAACCTTCTCCTCTGAACCCACCTGTGTGGTCCTGAGTCCAGACAAACGGCTGATAGTGGTTGCTACGGGACGGGGATTGCTGCACGCTGTCAGCGCGCAGACTGGGCAGGTAGGATTTTACTCTTAAAATTGTAACCTTTTTTTTCTCCTTAAACTATTGTTTCTTTGCTTGTATTAAATACGGATAGCATCTGTTCTCTCTTGCTAGGGTTGTGCTCCAGAGCCTTACCTTTTATTCACGTCATTTTTCTGTAAATCCCACAAAGTTTTAAGCAGACTGTAAGCAAGTTTTTTTCTTTTCTTTTTTTTTTTAAATAGCACCTTTCTGTTAAAACATTCTTAATAATGCGTCTCTCATTCATATGTTTATGCTTTTCCAAATCTGAAGCAACCTTCTTGATTGAATTAAGATAGTTTTGAATCTAAATTAGGGCTGCAACTAACGACTATTTTAAAAATCGATGAATCAGCCGATTATTTTTTCGATTAATCGATGAATCGGACAAAAAATATTTTTTATATTAACCTCTTTATTCCAAAATGAACATTTTAGACAGAACAAACAAGCACACAAGTACAGGTTGCTCATTAACTGTACTGGTGCAATATGAAAAATAAATGTTTGTGTTAAAACTACGCAAACTTACATGAGAAATGTAGCTGTACATCCACAAAATATAGTGTACTTTGTTTCATAAAGTGCAAAAAAAAGACATTTGTTTTTAAAAGCCCCTAAGGGGCTCAAACAATAGGTCCCCCCATTTCAACAAATGAGTTTTTTTTTAGACTAGAAGAGGTCTGCCTTTTAAGACAGGAAAGTATAGCAGTTAAAGTTGCTACTTGAGAAAATACTTAACCATAAAGATAAAAATAGCCCTGTGATTCAAATTTTAAATTGTATTTGGAATAAAAATGAGAGAACTAGGGGTGCTAAAAAAACACTTCCTCCAAAGACAGATATTTACATGGAAATGTGGCAAATATAATTAATTGACATATTACTGATCTTGCTGGATTTTATTCTGCTTCACTTCCATAAACTGCAGGATCTTCTTTACTTTATCTTTGCCAGAAGATTTAAACTTTAAAAGCCTTGCCCTCATAATTTGCAAGTTAATTTATTTCTAAAGAAAATATAAACGCTGCTTAAGCTAATTCAAATGAAATTAAAAGTAAAATAAGTAGCCAACCTTATCACTGTCTGTAACCTACTAACACGGTAAGGAAAGCATCAGATGAGCTACCTGAGAAACTAACGTTACGTTTCCCCACTTTAAAACCAAACAAACATGGTCGCTCATCCTGCTGATCAGCTCTCTTCACTGCCTTTAAAGGCTCCAACGTGTTTTCTTTTCAGGTGCTGCATCATAACAGTGGTGCTTCCCTGCCATGTTAATTTGTTTTTACAAAAGTTGCATGTTACGACTTTTTTCGCTTTACAAAGCGCAGGCTGTCTGCGAATTGAGACACAGCTTGCGTTTGCGGTATCGGTCATTAGAACAGTTGACGTTGCTGCCTTTTGAAAACAGCCTTTGCTCACATGCGGCGCTGGCTCGCTCTGCCTTATTTCTTTTCTTCCCGCGTTTCAATCAAGTGGCAGTGATGACGACGGCGGATGAAGCATTAATCGCGCGACACAACTAATCGATGATGAAATTCGTTGCCAACGCTTCTAAATATCGATTTTTATTGATTTTATCGATTCGTTGTTGCAGCCCTAATCTAAATCAATCAGTAGTATGAGTAATTTTCATAATTGTTATATTATTCAGAAATTAAGGATGCCTGGCCTTGACCAAACTATCTAAGCAAACGTCTGGTCTATTTACTAGCTGCCTTTTATTACTTAAGTTTTTTAGGAAATGATCCATTCCCAGACTTTTTTTAAATCCCCTTGGGGAGCAGTGGGCTGTCATCGTGGGGTGCCCAGGGAGCATTCAGGGTTTAAGGGTCTTACTCAAGGACCCAGAGTGGCAGTCTGTGGGAGTGGGGCTAAAACCCAGAACCTCAGGATTCCCAGCTCTATGACTTAACCATTAGGCCGCCACTCCCTCACTTTAGATAAGCAATAGATCATGGAGGTTTTTCATTCTGGTTTTAAAACTCATCACATTACAGCGTCTTTCTGTAGACCACATCATTTTTATTATCAAGTTCACAAACTCAACCTGATTTTTGTAGCTTTGCATTGAAATGGTTTAGGTCTTATTCATCAGACAGAACCGTATATCTATTTTGAATCCTCATCCATTCCTCTACATCATGAAGTTCCACAGGGCTCAATCCTTGGCTGCCTGTTTTTATTCTTTTCTTTATTTGCTTCCTCTGGCTTCAATTTTCAGAAAACTCTGTATCTCCTTTCATTGTTAAGCAGATCACAGTCAAGCCCCTAAAAAAAGAAAAGAAAATTATTCAGCCCTTGAATTATTGCAATGGCAAGAAAACAGAGGTGATTGTATTTTGCCCAAGCATTTCCCATGAACCATCTCTTTTTTTTTCTGGGGAGGGGAGGCATTTTCACGTCTTGCTTGAAGCAGATTATTTCTAATTTGGTTTTGAAATAGACAGTGCCCATAAACCGCATTGCCAGGTTGGGGCAGTGAATAATTCCAGTTTTTATCACCTCAGACAGCTTGTAGAGATGAAGCCCATTCTTTTAAAACACTTTGAAACAGCAATTGAGTTCTTAATTCAAACTCGACTTGGTTACTGTAATGCTCTCTACATCAGTCAGGGTTCATTTTAAGATTCTTTTATTTCTTTTTCAAAGTTTACATGATCTTGCCCCACCTTACCTGGCTGATCAGCTGCTCCTCTTGTACAGAGGTCAAAACTTAAAGGTATAGTGGAGGATTTTCATGAATTAAAAAAAAAAAAAAATTGCACATGCACAACCCTGTACCCGCTCCCGAGAGGGAACGCCTATTAAAAGGTTGCAAGAGCCAATTTCTCCTCTTTAACCACCTGTTTAAAAATTGCTGTTTGCATCCCTCCTACAAGCTTACTTTCCAAAGAGACTCGCCACCGTTAAGTGAAAATGGGGACGAGCACGTAGGACGGCTTTACGTAAACATATCACCAGAAGGATTGACAATTGCTGCCAGGTTTTTATCAGCTGCAATCCTAAAACTAGCTTTTGGCACAAGAGAGCAAACACTTTTGGTTGGGAGGTAATAAAAAAATAAATAAAAAAGAAGATTTTTGATCTAATTTCATATACGCTTTAACTATTGTATAAGGATGTCCTCTTGTTGAACAGGAAGTAAAGTCACTGGTGAGCAGCTGTGACGGCATCTCCAGCTGTGTCTTCCTAAGCGATGCGCAGCTCGCTTCCACCTCCTTCGATGGACGGATAGAAGTGTGGGACATGCAGAACGGATGCAGGTGGGAGGAGACCTGAGCCAGTTACAGAAGCAGCATCAAGTTCACCTCAGTCATTTAGCTTTTTAGTGATGTGTTGTGAAGTGACACGTACATTTTGTTAAATTTCCTCTGTCTGCAGGACGGCTTTGATTGAAGGCCACACTAATACTATAACAGCGAGTGACATCACCCCGGACAGGAAACACCTCGCAACTGTGTCCCTTGATCACACACTTAAGGTTGGTCCTTTATTGTCTTGACAGACAGCAAGTCATTTTCACTAATATACAATCATAGGCTGTCTGGAATGGTCTGGAATTTGATTAAAGTGTTTTCTTAGTCTGGAAAAGCTTTTTATATATATTTCTAAAAAGATTTTAGTGAAATATTAATATTTAGCAACTTACATATTTGCTGTTATCCATTTGATGCATCCTTTTCTCGGTTTGTTCTTCTGTCCTACTTCCTTGTTTTCTTTACTTTCTTGCTTGTGCACTTTTTTACTTCCTCACATGTTTTTTTCCAGTCTTTATACCTTGTGTCCTTTAATCCTTGTCGCTCATTATTCTTTTCCTCCATTCTGACTTTCATTTCTGCCATGTCTTTTGTTCTTCTGTTCCTTTTTCCTTTTCCTTTTATTCATCCTTCCTATCTCCCTTATCTCTTCCATGCCTTCCTTTATTTTATCCTCACTTTAAACCTTGTAAATCACCTTATCTCCTCCCTACTGTTGTTTCTTTCTTCCCTATTTTCTCCTCTTTCGTCCATCCATCCTTCCTTCGCTATGTCCTTCTTTCCCTCCAGTCTGTGTTTTCCAGGCAAGGACGTGTAAAAAGTTGTCTGGAAAAGTATGACTTTTTTTCTTTACAAAAAACATTGTGGGGAACCATGTTAGAAAAGTAAAAGGGAGAAAATACATTTTAAAAGAAAATAAGAAATATTCAGAACATTGGTTTCACTCAATGTGGAGTCAAAGAAATACGAACACTATCTTGCCAAAAGTATTTGCTCATCCATCCAAATAATGCCTTTTACAGCTGTTTTTTATATCTCTGCTTCTCTCTCCTTGAACCCCAGTCGGCCTCAGCAGATGGCCGCTCACGCTGAGCCTGGTTCTCCTAAAGGTTTCTTCCTGTTAAAAGGGAGTTTTTCCTCTCCACTGTCGCTACAAGCATGCTTAGTGTGAGGCATTGCATTCGAGTCAATGAGTCGACGCAATCAACTGGTTTTCCTTACATAGAAAACTTTGAATCAGTTTCACTGTATGATCCAGAGAGAACTGTAAAGTGCCTTGAGATGAAGACAGCAACTTGAGAACTGTGTTGTGAATTGGCGCTATATAAATAAACTGAATTGAATTGAATCAATTAAAATCAGGTGTTCAAACCATTTCTATGGCCACTATTTCTACAAACATCTGTGAAATAATGAGTCACCCTCAGGAGGTCACCTGTGCAACAAGTCTAGTTTTAAAATGACCTCACTCATTAATGTTTCACCCACGGTTAAAGTGGAGATAGTTGGGACTGACAGCTCAGCTCAACCACACAGTCATAATAAACAGGCAGCATGAATGCAGAGAGCATCAACTTTCTGTAGAGTCAATCGCTACAGACCTTCATACTTCATTCAGCCTTCAAATGACCTTCAGACAGTTTGGCAGTGGGGTAAACCCCGCTTCCTCATCTGTTAATTAGATCAATGGTTGGTTGCTAGGACAACAGTGCTTTTCTGAAGCCATCATGTAAAGTATCAAGTTTCGTGGAGGATCCGAAACTTGATACTTAAGGATCTGAAACTTGATACTCCGACACACAAATCTGATTTTTGCCTCTAATCCGACAGAAAATTGTGTCGCATGAGGCTCTGTCATGGTAAAGTATTCTTTACCCATGATAGGAGTTCAGGAGGACAGAATATGGATGAAGTAGTGATCCACTTTAAACCTCACAAAAACAATGAGGGACAGAAAGCACAGTTTATCAATGTCCTCCAGGAAAAAAAAAAAAAACCTCAGGAGAAAAAAATGGCTATAGTAAAATAGTGATCCTCCTTGAGCCTCATAGAAAACAAAAGAGTGGCAGATAGAGCAGGTAAGTGCAACATATCTCTCTCTTTATGAAAAAAGAAGGAAAACTCCGATAAACTTCCCAGATCTTTCTCTGAGAATCACCTCTCTGCCTCAGTCGGCATATACATCATCCCACAGTTTTTATTGCTGGGTTTTTCTTTACTTTAGACGTAGATCTCATTATGTTTTTAATACAGGAACATTCCTTATCTGTTCTGGTTTGAGACGCTGCAAAGACTCATTCAGTGGGGCTTTGCTTTATAGCTGTGCCTTTGTTTTTTATTTTTTCTATTTTTTTATGATAACGTTTCATAATCTGTCCAAGTCAAATGTGGGAAATTGTTTTAAATTTTTTTGTAGCACAGAAACAGAGGTGAAAAAAATCTGTGCAGATCTGCCCACCCTGCCTAGTCTGAGCCTCTCTATAAGCAGTCAGTGTGACATGGAAAAAAATTGGATTGTGGATTAAAAAGTTATATGCAACCAGTGTTTTCAGGTCTTTGTGTTTCAGGAGCTTAGTCACGCTCTGAATTCTTCAATATATAGGGAGGTTTTGGTAATCCTGCCAACTTTGTGGGGACAGTTTGGAGCTGGCCCTTCTTCTTCCAGCATGTCTGAGCACCAGAGCACAAAGCACAGCCACTACAGACATTGATGGCAGTCTGGTGTAGAGAAACCTTTGAGGTGAATTAGAGCAGAGACTGGGACCAGATCTTCTCATCCAACATCAGTGACCTCACAAATGGGTTTCTGGAAGAATCCTCAAAATGTCCCCTAAACAAGCTCCTAAACCTTGTAAATAGACTTTCCTGAAGCTGTTATAGGTGCAAAGGGTGAACCAATGTCATATTGAGCCCAATGGATTAAGAACAGAGTTTATATTCATTATTTTCAAAGAGATTTAAAATGGTAAATGTCAGTTTTCCATGCATTTGCCCTAACAGAGATTATTAAACCAAATTAAGAAAAGTTTGACTGCCTTAAGTCAAAGTGGAAGGGATATATTCAGAATAAACATGTTTTTTGTTGTCTTTTTTAACCAAAATAACAGTTTTTTATAAAAACAAAAGGTGCCAATGTAGCAAATATTCTGTTTATTCACAAATTAGGGTCATAGTCTGTCAATAATATTTTTTATTTTCTGAATCAAATCAAATCTTTTCTGTTTCTCAGGTGTGGGCTGCCGCTAAAGCTAAAGAGCTAGCCTCTCTGCCCAGCACCAGCCCTCTGAACTGTGTGACCTTTGACCCTGAGGGTTACCTGCTTGCTGCAGGATGCTGGGATGGAAGCATCATCGTGTGGAACTGGTTACAGAATCACATACAAGCTGTACGTTTTATTGCTGAAAGCGATTAGAGGGCAGAGTTGTTTTGATCTTTTACGTTTAAATATTTGGATTTTTGGACAAACTGACTTGTGAATATTTCCAGCTGAAATAGTATTCCTAATGGGTGCATAGGGTGGAAATAAATAAACGATTGTCTTCTAGATCTGGATGCTGGAACAGTTTAAGTATGTCAAAAAAATGTATAAATCTTAAAAAGTCTGTAGAAAATAATAGTGAAAGTTAAAAAGCCGCGTTCTTTCTCCACATATTTACACATATTTAAAAGTAGCATTTTCCTCCTCAGTCTCTGTGCGGCCACCGGCGATCGGTGCGCAGCCTCTCCTTCTCCCCCTCTTCCTCCATGCTCTGCTCCGGCTCCATGTCCGGAGAGGTGAGGGTGTGGTCGACGTCCACCTCCACCTGTGTGGGATGCTTTCAGGCTCACTGCGGAGCCACTGAGACGCTCACATTCCTGGAGGAAGGATCCATGCTGCTGAGCGCAGGCTCTGATCACACGGTCAGCCGATTCAATTATTTTTCAGTGTTTTGTACTAAATTAGCTTAATAAAGTGACTGCAAACCTTTAATGAAATATTTTCAAACATGCATTTTAGACGTACTTAGTCTATGTAGCAAAAAAAACGGCATAAAAACATTGAAGGTCTCTCTATGTTTGTGAAACAGCTCCAGCTCTGGTCAGGAGGACTTGGACGATCAGTCGCTTCTTTAAAAAGTGATGAAGTAAGCATTTGTTTCTACATATATAATGACTTTCCAGATTCGTTACTTAAAGCTATCCATAACTATTATATTTCATGTGGGGGGCACTTGTTTCCATACCAAACAGATCATGAATAACTAACCAGTAATGCTTGTTAGATGATTAACGACGAAGGCATTTTGTCTTATTTTCACAAATAGATCAGGATTGTAGCGTTTTCCTGTGCTCTCTTTAAAATATTATCATTTATTTTTCTTAGTGTGAGTTTGAGCCACCTCAGAAGAAGAAAAAGCTAACCTCTGAGGCAGCTGCTCTCTGCGTGGCGATTGATGGAGACTATGCCGTCGTTGGTTACCACGGAGACGGCATCAAACTCTTCAGCGTTAATTCAGGTGTGTTTTAGAGACAGATGGAGAAAAAAATCTGTAAACATGGCTTATTTAGATTAAACAGACATGAATGCTTTTCTTTTCACAAAAAAATAAAAAAAATCTAACACATGGATGAAGCCACAAAACAAGGTTCGGCTGCTACTTCCTAGCATAGAAAGTTCTCATGGATCAGGACTTTTGTGTGTTCTGATTTGTTGCTTTTTTCTTTTAACTGACTGCATTTTATTTTACATTGCCTCAATTTACAAATTAATCACTGTAACCTACAAAACAGATTTGTTTTACCTGTTGATATATATCCAGTGACTCAGTCTGATCATATACAGCGCAACTGGAATGTATTCCTAGTGCTGCATTTGTTTCTAATTTTAGCTTTGTTAAAACAGTATTCAACCGTAAATAGTATTGATTAACTTATTTACTCAAAATTCTCCATACAGTGGCTCCTCGTGGCAATGTGAAAAAGTGTTTATAGAGCTCTACATCTCACTCTAAGTCCATACCCCTTTCTCATTGGTTTAAACCCGGTAACAGTCAGCATTCAGTGGCAGTGGGAGCAGCTCACTGACGTGTCTCTAATCGGGTCAAACGACTCAGCAAGCAGCCAGCGTTTAAATCACCTCGGCTCTGATCAACATGCTGTGGGAACAAAGAGCCGTGGTTGACCTGCTAAATGATGTGACACCATTGTCATCAATTTTGCCAAAATAAAATATAAATCATGCATCCCTTGAAGTACCATTTCAATTCAATCCATCCATCCAGAAAAATATGAATATGCTGAATTTTATATATAGCAGAGCATATTTATTTTGTAAACTTTCTGGTAAACTTGGAGATATATTTTACTGCATGTTTATTATCCCAGTAAATCTGTTTTACCTTTAAATGTTCAGCTCTCCCTACTTCTCTCTGTGCTCTGTTTAAAAAGATTAATGACCCTCTTTACTAATATAATGATGCCAGAAACAAAATTTCAAGATATGTAGAAGCTCTGCAGTCTGATTTTGTCTGTAAGATAAGAAAACATTTTAACCTGTAACTTGGAGTCATGATCCTCTGAGAAGCCAAGCTTTTTCTAACTAGTAAAGAAGAATAAACTGTTATATTACTAACTTTTATAAACTTACAATCTGTTGCCATTTTTAGCTGAAAAAGCTTTCAGTGGTATGAACTTTAATTTTTTTTTTACAAACCGGTCTCCTAAGTTTTACTTAAACATCAAAGTAGCTGCTGGTTAAATTCACTGTGTGCTGCTGTGTGTCTCTCCTCTGTACCTCAGTGAAATCCGACCGTAAATCAGATGACTCAAAGCGACAGATCTGAGGATTTTACACCGAGATGCGAGACACGAGAGCAGTGGGAGAGAGGAAAAAAAAAAAGATGGACTCAAAACTCTCTGAACACAGTTAGCTGCAGCCAACTCTGTTACCTTAGGCTAAAGTAAATCAGCGGAAAGGGGACATGTCCCCACCAATAATTGGTGGGGACATGTCCACCCCAGTCCTTCAGATAGTTACGCCTGGGGGTTAGACCCAGCTTTTCTTTGCCAGTGGTAACCAAATGACAATTGTTAGTGTGTCAAAAAACACGTGTAAACCCGCTATTTTCAGTAGATTAAAATATAGGACCTTGGCTAGACTGAGACTATAAGCTGACAGGAGTTTATCGACTGTCAATTTATGCAAACGGAGCGTCAGAAAGTCTAGTCTGCATACTTCTTGCCCTTAAAGAGTGGAAATTATCCAACTTATTCATGCTCTGGTAATACTGCATTTACAAATACCAGTAAGCTTCCATTTAAAAATGAATAGCAGTGGATGGTGGAAAAATTCAAACACTGAAGAAATCCTTTGAGCAGATATTTATTAATAATGTCTCGTCAAATCAAAACTTTTGTTTAAAAAAAACAAACATTTGTTTTTAAATAACTATAGTTTTACATTCCTAATGTAAACTATTTAATTCAGTTTTTAAACTGGTTCATTTTTTTCTGATTTATTTTCAAATGCTAAAAATGCTATGTGGTTTTGTTCATAATAAAGTTTAGTCAATTTCAGCTCATACTGTAAAATGTCTCGTTCAACTTAAAACTTTGTTGAAATAAAAATAAGGAGAAATAAACCTTTGAAAATCTGCACTTTTAATATTTATTTAGAAAATCAGTTCCATTAAATACATCTTCTTGTCTCGGTAGGAGAGAAGATGTGGTTTTCTACAGATCTCAGTGCCTCTGTACATTGCCTGCTGTGGGTTCACCTGGACCCAGAGCAGAGCAAGACGGAGCTGCTGCTTTCAGGAGGAAGCGACAAATGTTTGAGGCTGTGGAGGAAAACCGAAGGAGGAGAGGGAATGCTTGAAGGCCTGATACACCTGAAAACATTTGGGGTGCAAACAGAAAGCATCCTGGCAGTGGAGCAAAACTCCACTGTTTTGGCTACAGCTTCAGGTAAGAGTCACTCGTAAAGTTCTTCCTTTTAGCTTTAGCAAAGTAATCATGCGCCATACTGTGTCTTCTCTCTCCGTGCATCAGATATTTGTATTAGAAAAGTGTTTCTTCTCCAGGTGGTGGTTTTTATTTATAGCCCACTGCTCAGGGCTCCATGGTATTTGGGGTGGTAAGAACAGTAAAACCAAAAAGAAAGAGGGGGGTGGAAAAAAGGTGTTGCCAGCTGAGATTCATGCCAGGCTGACAGTGAATATGGATGGTTTTGGTTCAGGTGCCGTAAGGAACCCAAATAATTAAAATGAGAGTGCATGGGTCAGCTTTCTCAGGCCATTGTTTTACCATTTATCTTTCCATTTATTTCACAAAATCCAGGCTGCATTTTCTTCATATAAATTTTAAATTGAAAACATTTGAATGGTCCAGCTTAAACTGGACATTTATTTACCAAACATATTTTCTTTTTTAAAAGTCTTAGGGAAGCAGCTTGTTCCAACTGTTGCATTTCCGAATTCTCCCAAGTGGTGCAGGGGGGCGGGATTGTTGTGGTGGTAGGTTTCTCTGAAGCATCATTGCTAACCAGTGCTAGCAGGTTCCCAATGGAAAATTACCAGAGATGGCAAAAGTACTCACTTTCCGTACTTGAGTAATAGTACAGATACTTGTGTTAAAAAATACTCTGGTAAAAGTGGAAGTACTGATTAAACTTCTTTACTCAAGTAAAAGTAACAAAGTACAGGCTTATAAATTTACTTGAAGTATAAAAGTAAAAGTAAAAAACAATTTTTTCATGCCGTTGCCTACATTTTAAATGGATGTCTGCCAATAGGACTAGATCTCCGTTGTGTTCATTTTCAATCATCTCGTCGTCCATACTACTGTGCTAACGCCACCAAGCTGCAATGATTTACCGCGAATGAATACCGCCGAATCTGTCGATTCATCTTGTAGTGGTGCGTCAAATGCAACGTAGGTTCCCATCCAATTAGATTGAATTTGGTATTGATGACGTGAAAAATAATAACGGTAACTCCATTGAAATGATTCAAAACTAAAGTAACGAGCCAATTTTAAAAAATGTAAGGAGTAGAAAGTACAGATATTTGTGTAAAAATGTAAGGAGTAGAAGTAAAAACTCGCCATAAAAATAAGTAGTAAAGTAAAGTAAAAATATCAGAAAAATCTACTTGAGTACAGTAACAAAGTATTTGTACTTTGTTACTTCCCATCTCTAAAAAATACCAAGTAGCACTAAATTGGTGACTTAGAAACGATGCTGTCAAGGAATGCTATGGACAGAGGAAACATGCAAGAGGACGAGAGTTTAGTGTTTAGTGTCAGAGGTCGTTGATTAGTCTCCTCCATCATACATTATTTATTTAGAGGAGGAAAGCAGGGACGAAGATGTTGTGGAAGAGGACGCCAGGGCGGCAGAAGCTTGGTTTGGTGTAGAAGGCTTACAGCCGTACATGTTTGAGCCCTTGCCTCGCAACGCTGCCAGTTCTGTTAGCAGATGACCGTTAGCAGATGACCGTTGACATATGATTGGCCAAATTTAGGTGTGCAAGCTGACGTATAACTAACTAGCCTGCATAAGATATTGGAAAAAACCCACAGATTTATATACATGTTTAAGCCAAAATTATTTTACATTCAAATATGACTTCCCTATGACTTTAAGGACAGTTTTCTTTACTAACTTTAAAAAAATGCTGGTCTTCATGAAGACATGCATGGCTCTTGTTGTGGATTAAAAAGCCTCGTTGAACTGTACCTTACGACCAAACTAACCATTTGGGAAAACATTGGGAATACACACTCTCTTTGTTTAGAGAGGCACATTAAAACCATCAGACAATAGAAAAAACAGTTTGTACATGTTTTAATGTATAACACTAGTCAGAATACATTTGTAAAACCAAGATAAGACTTTATCTAGTGGCCTTGGTATTGACCCTTAATGTTTGTGTAAAACAAAAAAAGATAACTTAACAGACTGGTTATTAATCAATACTATATATAAAGAACAGACGATAGAAACCGAACTGTTCACTTTAATAACCATTTTTTTATTTTCTCAATCAAAAACAGATGATTTCACCATCGCTCTGTGGCCTTTGAAGGACCTAACCGAGAACTCCTCCATTAAAGTATCAGCTGTGCTGAGAGGACACCAAGGAGGAGTCACCTGCATGGCTTTCAGCCCTGATGGTTCTCAGCTCCTTTCAGGTGGAAAAGATAAGGTACCTACTTCAGCTCAGTTAATTTACAGACCTTTTTTTCCCCATAAATAGTCCAACTCATACTTTACTAACCTCATACTTCTTTTGTTTAAGGTCTAAAAGCTGTATTTCTGTTCTGATGAGGCCTGTGTTTGTTTCAGGCTTTAATGTTGTGGAATCCCGACCCTTTTCAAGCGGCTCTTCGGAAATCCTTCCCTCACTGTCACCGAGACTGGATCACCGACTGTGCCTGGACCCCTGACTGCACTGTGAGTTCTCATTTTTCTCTATGTTAAATATCTTACCAACTTATGATTGTATAAACACTTTAATCCTGTTGGGTGTTTTTATAGTGTTTTTTAAATAAGTTACAAATGATCAATCATCAAACAATACCTAAAGTGGTTTATAGAAGTATGTATTGTCCTTTTAGAATTTGTATTTTAACCAGTTAAGACACAGTTTGGTAGTATTGTTTATTTAAAGGCTACATTAAATACAAAAAACAAAATGCTAAATAAAAACTGGATCTTGAAAATACAAATTATTATACAAATTTAAATGCAGAGAGTGAATTTCCCCATTGTGGGATAATAAAGGGATTTACATGTATTAACGTTTACATAAATATTACCATAATTGTTGGAAAGCTTGCAATGCTTTAATTCTCATGATAATAAAAAATAATTCAATACCAGCTGGAAACAAATGTCTGTATAAATAGAAACCTAGTGGATATTAAATCCTTGATGGCAGCAATTCATAAAGTATGTGGTGGCAATGGAGAAGACTGGAGGAAATATCCATAGGAGCAACACTGAGAATGATCCTATTTGCATTTAGGGCTGAGATGTTCTGGAAGCAGACAGATAAATCAAAGCAGAACTGGAGCAGTAGGGATTTCTATAGGGAACAAAAAACACAACAAAAGGGCAATTTAAACCTCTGTTAGTTAATCCTGTTCTAAAAAAAAGAATAAACCTAAATGTCGAAGCAGTGAATCAGGAAAAGTTTGCAAAGTGCACAGAATTGAAGAAATTAAATGTCCTTTTCTGGCATACAATGTAACAAAACCGGGTCAAAACATGTCGTGAAAATGGTGCGTTGCTGGTGGTGCAGGGGTTAAGTGCACGATCAATGTACAAAAAGAACTGAAAGAAGGCTCAGTTCTTCATGCGGCCATCACAGGTTTGAGTCCCAGTTTCTCCTTTATCATTTCCCATCTGCCTACTATTGAAAAATGACAAATATAACGGCCACTAGAGCCTAAAAATTCCTGAAAATAATCACGCCTCTAAAATATTCTGAACTTGTTCAATGAACCTCCCTACACAGAGTCATTTCTTCTTTATGTTTTCTTCCAGATAAGCTCATCAAATGATGGGAGGCTTTGTTTTTGGGACTTGGAAACAGGTTCCTGTCTCAGAGAAATCTCCTGGAGGAACCCACTTTCCTCAGTCTGCTGTGTGGTGAGCAAGTTCAGACTGTGTGTTTTTTTGCTTTCCTCAAATAGACGTTTCTCAAGTTGACTTAATTTAGTTAATCTAGATTGCACCAGTTCACCCAAAACATAGGGCCAGTCAACTAAATATGTTTAAATCTTTCTTATAATTCAATGTGCTTATAATGTAATGCACTTTAATAGAGTCAGTCTAGTTACATTACATGGTGGTCAGAACACGTTTCTTATAAAACTCACCAGCAAAAACTAGAAAAAAAAACAGGTCCCCAGTACTTTCTATATGATAAAGATAAGAAGGTTACCCAACGTTAATGGCAGCAATATCCCTTCCAGGGGCTCTAACAATGAAAGGGAAACAGCTAATGACAGTCGCTCTTAGCCTGAAGTGCTTTCTATTTAAAAAAAAAAAGCTGATTTAATGGTAGCCAGAACATTTGGATAACCTTATTTGGAAGAAAAGGGTAGTACTGTGAACAATCTTAATGGCAGCCGAAGTACTAAATATTTAAACTTAGAATCATTGAGTCCTGGGTAGTTTCTTTGGGAGCAACAGCTCTGTTAATAGAACCATCCATGAATGGAAAGGGCTAAGAACAGAATCACTGAACAAAGTCTACCTTCTATGGGAGAGAAAACAAGGAACATACAAGAGAAATATCCAGCTAAGTAGACCAGGTGTACCTTTAATGTAAAGAGAATGAAGTGAGAGCAAAGCATGAATAGCAGCAATAAATGATGCACAAAGGGAAAGTAGCAGGATACGATGATGAAAGTAGTCTTTATAGCAGCCTACAAAAATATAACTACAGAAATAACCTAAGAAAACCTCAACAACTCTAGATATAGGCTTAGAGAAAGTCTTAATCCTTGTTTTTCACATAAACATGTAACTTGCTGGAGGGATGAAAGCAGAGGGCTTGTTCCTCGGAACTGAATCTGGATTTTTCCTTTGTTCTGTTTTTAGAAGTCAAGGGAACATGGAGTAAAATCATATTTAAAGTGATTCTGGTAAACATTTATTCAGATAAGTGTTGGTGTTTCTGTGTGCAGGGGCCGCATGTAATTGCTGGCTGCTCAGAGGGGACGCTGCATGTTTGGAAGTGGCAAGACAAAACGGAAATCTGCCACATATCTGCTCACAAGGAAAGTATAAACTACTGCCGCCCCGTCCCAAGCACAGGTATTAAAACCTAATCTCAATGTCTTGTGTTATTCTAATCTGAAATTGGAAATAACAGAAAGTTGAAATGTTGTCCTTAGTCCCGGAGAAGGAAACCAAACCAGAGGAGCTGACGGTTTTCACTGCATCTGATGACGGCTCTGTCCAGCTCTGGAAACCTTTGCAGGTATCCCACTTGAGATCAAATCAACTAATTTCATTAGATTCTACTTAATGTCCACGCAGCTTTCATCTGCAGCATTTACTCTTCACTTACAGAATGGTTATTACATTTCCTCAGGTTTGACCTAAGGTTTAATAAAGTTCTTCTTTCAGGTTGAGCACTTACACGCCTTCCTGGGTCACAGTGGTGCCGTTCATGGAGTGGCTCAAAAAGAAGGAGTCCCAGAGTTCCTGACTGTGTCTGAAGATGGTTCACTGAGATGCTGGAAAACAGGTAAAACTATTCCAGAGATGCCTACCTGTGACCTAAAACAGTGTTCTCAATCCTGGTGTTCAAGAACCACTGTCCTGTTTAAAGGTATAGAAGACAATCTTTTATTTCCAGATGGATCATCTAAATAAGTGGTCCTCCTTATTGTCAATCATTCTGGTGATATGTTTACATAAGGCCATCCTGCCTGTTCGTCCCGTTAGCCATCTTTTTCTTGCATGCGCACTTTCAGGTGTATATCTGTGGTGAGCTACGGTTTCAGACAGTCAGTGAAACTCACCTTTCTCACCGCGGTTCTTTGAAAATGGCTGAGGGTCATAAGAGAAAAAGTGTCTACAAAGTGTATGAGAAAAAAAGAAAGGCCTGAGAAGAGGCAGATATATCCAGGAATGCTTTGCGTGGAGAGTTCTCCTCGCAAACTGTGACAGCGACCCGCCGCCAATACCCGACAGCGGAGACTAATAACAAAGATGGTGCAGGCGGCACCGTGCGGAATGGGGGGGAGTTATGAGACCAACAGCGAGCAAAAAGCAGTGATCATCTGTCTGAATGGTCCGCTAACTGAGTTCGCTATAAAGTCCACTATATAGTCTACAATATATATAGTGATTGTGGGATTTAGGAGTTAAGGCTGATTTATACTTATAAACCAGGTCCCCGCCCCTTCCGCAGACACTCTGCCGTACCTCTACCAAATTGTAGGTGACCGCAGACAGTGACGCAGACAGGAGGCCTCTGATTGGTCAAATGGAAATCTGCTCTACACAATTCGTATTTCCTGTTTGGTACCTTACTGGCTTGTTTTGTTTGTATGACTGCCACTGCAGAAAACGACTCGTGAAGATGGACCAGCTAGATGAGCGAGGTGCGTGAGAACGCTGGGACCCACCTGGATCCCCGCTCTTTTTGCCCTCATCTCTCTCCTTTGTCGGAAAAACTTGCCCCCACTTCCTCACCATCTTGGCCGTATCTAGACCCACAGCTAGTTCCTGATTGTCCCTGTGTGGCAGAACGTGGAGAGTAAATCAAATATATCTGCGTCATACCTCCGACAAGCTCACTGTGACAAACTGCTGCAGGGAGTATAAACAGCGCTTTGGGGTGGACAATCGGACACAGTAAGCTTATATGAGCTATGCATACAGCAACTGTTAAACAGAGTGTGCACGAGGAGAAATGGGCTCGTGCACGCTCTCATATACGGAGAGGGCAGGTCTTTCAAAAAATGTGCGAAACCCTCCACAAAACGCTTAAGGTGACTCCTTGGTTCCACACACCAGACTTGCATAAGGGGATGATTAAAAGGGTTCTGCAGTACTTGATGGCTGCTGAGAAGCTCATGCAATCATTTGAAGCAGCTATGCTACAACAGAGAGACGTCTAAAACATGGAGAGCAGTGGAACATCAGGACCAGGGTTGAGAACCACTGATCTAAAACTTTGGGATAAGGTAACTGTCAATAAAATGGATACATAGGTGTCCATATTTGTAAATGTTAGTCAAATATGTAAATAAGTTTGGGGTTTGTATTTGCTTTTATTGTTTTCAACTTCTACATTCATACGACATTCAGACGTGTGAGAACATATTTAGAAGTTACAAATACAAGGTACAAGGTTAAAACTTTGAAACATTACAAGTACAAATCTCAACGTTATGAGAAAGAATGACACATTTCTAAGAAAAAATCACAAATTTATGGGATTTATCACAAATTTATAAGAACAAATCACAAATTTATATGATTAATCACAAATTTATAAGAACAAATCACAAATTTATATGATTTATAACAAATTTATAAGAACAAATCACAAATGTATATGATTTATCACAAATTTATAAGAAAGAATCTCAAATCAATAAGAACCAATTGCAAATTAAAATATCAATTTTCTTTAAAAAGCTGAAAACAAGTCACAAATCTGAGCACATATTGCAAATTTATGAATACCTTCACAAATTTATTAGAATGAATCACAGGTTAACAAGTGCTAATGAGAACTATGAGAAAAACTACTATGAGAACAAATAACAAGTTCTTAAAAATTACAAATTTGCAAGTAGAAATTGCTAATTAATCAGTATGAATCACAAATTTATAAGAACAAATTAGAAATCTGAGTATGTAATGTATCAGAAATGTACAAATGTGTGTTGACAACAATGACCAAATACAAAATAAGTTGTTTACTGAATTGACTGACATTTAGAGACCTATGATTAAGTTTAGGTAATTAAGTGCTGGATTTAACTGTAACAGAAATCAAACTGCTTCAGTTTGCTGATCTGATCAATACCAGGCCGATTCTGTCTGGTGTCTGCAGATACTGCTGCCAACCTGAAAGGCCCCATCTCAGCCCTGTGCTTCTCCAAGGACGGGGACTTCCTGCTGGTTGGCTACGAGTCTGGTTTGCTGGAGCTGTGGCAGAATAACTCGGTTGTTGAGCATAAGCAGGTTAAAATAGTTTTTATGTTTCTTCCAGCTTCTGTTCTAGTTGTGATTTACTGTCCCACAGAGATGGGAAGTAACGAAGTACAAATACTTTGTTACTGTACTCAAGTAGATTTTTCTGATATTTTTACTTTACTTTACTACTTATTTTTATGGCGACTTTTTACTTCTACTCCTTACATTTTTATACAAATATCTGTACTTTCTACTCCTTACATTTAAAAAAAAAATTGGCTTGTTACTTTAGTTTTGAATCATTTCAATGGAGTTACCGTTATTATTTTTCACGTCATCAATACCAAATTCAATCTAATGGGATGGGAATCTACGTTGCATTTGACGCACCACTACAAGATGAATCGACAGATTCGGCGGTATTCATTCGCGGCAAATCATTGCAGCTTGGTGGCGGTGGCGTTAGCATAGTAGTATGGACGACGAGATGATTGAAAATGAACACAACGGAGATCTAGTCCTATTGGCAGACATCCATTTAAAATGTAGGCAACGGAATGAAAAAAGTGGTTTCTACTTTTACTTTTATACTTTAAGTAAATTTACAAGCCTGTACTTTGTTACTTTTACTTGAGTAAAGAAGTTTAATCAGTACTTCCACTTTTACCAGAGTATTTTTTAACACAAGTATCTGTACTTTTACTCAAGTACGGAAAGTGAGTACTTTTGCCATCTCTGCTGTCCCATGTAAAGCTAAACATCTAGAGTCATTCATCTTAGTTTACACTGGAAAAAATCTAAATCTAAATAAGTCATTATTTTCTTAGAATAACTGTATTTGTTCTTGAATTGAGGACGTAAGAGACATTTTGCTAATGGAACAAGACAATTTACATTTAAAATAAGAAAACACAATTACATTGTTTTATTTCAAGTGCATATGATCTTATTATCTTATTTTAAGAGTAAAAATACTCATTCCTGCTCAAATTAAGGGTAAATACACTTCATTTAAGACATTTTCATTTATTTCTAGATGGTTTTTTCCAGTGTAAACATTGAATTAGAGCTGCAGATTATCAGAAATCTTCCCCATCTGTGCTTCCATCACTCTAACATTTTAGTATTTCCAGCATGTCTAGCAAGAATCTGTCCAACTAACTAAATATTGCATTAGCATGTAGAATATCGCTTGGAATAAATTAGGAAATACGTATCGCACTCCAATAGCCATTTGAAATATGAGCATTGCCCACACTTGTTCTTAAAATGGTGATATGTTTTGTAGCTGTATCAATTCGTTATGTTCTGGGGTGGTTTCTGTTTCAGGTATCCGACGGCCCCATCACAGCCGCCTGTTCCATGCCTGACAGTCAGTTCGCTGTCACCTACATGAACACCATGGTTGTTGATGTGTGGAAGATGGTGTGGAATCAACAATACAGCAAAGCTTGGTAAAAAAAAAAAAAGGAAGTTTTTATGATCCCAAGAAATATCATCAATCAACAGTTCAAGATTGTGTCTGAAACTTCTTTGATAATCTAAGGTTTATTAGTAAACCTTAGTTCTGATATTCTGTTGCTTCTAGCCTGGTGAAGGTGAAGACCCACAAACAGATCCACCCGATGATACGCCTCTTCTACAGCTCCATGCTGATCGGCGTCACCAACCTGGGACGTATGTGTAATGTGACCAGTGAAGACCAAGACCAGTGGGGGAATTTCTGCTCAGTGTAAATGTTCTGTTTTCTCACTCATTGATTCTAGGAGAGGATTCAGGCGACACTGAGAGACACGTTTTCTCGCTGTTATGTGATTTTATCGCTGTTTCATACGGTGCGTTGATACCTAAACATGTCTCTTGTTTGCAGCTGGAGTCAGAGCGTCAATGTTCTGAGTGTGGTTCGCAATGATGAAAAAAGTGTGTGGTTGACTGGCGAAGGTGGCGAAGATGGTAGCCTTGGCTTTTTTGTAAGTTTTTTTCATGTCATTCTACAATTATATACAATGCATTTTGGTTAACAGATATTCAAGCCACGCTACTTGATTTTGATGGTTTAGAACTCACTGAATTAATTTCAAAACTTTAACATTTTTTATTTAATATGTTATTCTATTAAACAAAAAAAAGGGATAATATTCTACACTGTAAAAAAAAAAAAGTGTCATCCTTTGAAATGTCTTTTATGGCTCAAAATATAAGAAACAATGCCAAACCCTACTATGTTTATTTCTAAAGCACTTAAATTATAACATGAAAGCTGAGAGAAGTGCAGTGCAAATATGCAAAAAAAGAACAATAAAACAGTAAAACAAGTTTACAAAAATAGAAATCATAATATCTCAAAGACAATGAACAAATCCAATATTAGGACACAGATGTCAAATCACTTTGAGTTTAAATCCAAAGCAATTAATTGTTGTTTTTTCTTTTTTACAGTTTTTAAAACAGAAAGAAATTAGGCCTTCCTAATGTTGAGAAATGGCTCATTCCACAATTTAGGAGCCAGAGTTGTTAATAATTATAAATAAATAAAAATAAATAATAAAAATTCACCTCTGCATTTAACCCATCCCCTTGGGGAGCAGTTTTTATTTCATCACACCGTTTTCACAAGGAAGTACATTACACAGTCACAGCTACTGCAAAAGTTGTAAATGATATTATTGAAGCCTTGGATACAAATCACTACTTTGTTGTACTTTTTATTAATCTGTCTAAGGCATTAGACACTGTTTAACACAGTGGTTATTAAAGGTGTGCCACAGGGCTCCATATTAGGTCCAATGCTGATTTTATGTATGTAAACAATGTTGTTAAAAACGTTTTTCCACATTTATATGCTGATGATATTGTAGTTTATGGCTACGGAAAAACTGTTCCTGCTGTGTTTGAATGTCTACTGTCTCCCTTTGACTCTATTCAATCTGACAGCCTTCATCTGAGGTTACGTCTAAATGCTGGTTTATGTTTGGCTGTGACTCCATCCTTGAGAGAAATATCAGCTGTGCTGCTGCCATCTACACCTTGGTTGCCCTGTTTTCCAGTGTAGTCCTGTTTCTCTGACCGTGACTGGCTGGATGTGCTCTCTTCAACCTCTGACATGGGAGCTGGCTTCCTCTATGTCTGCTTCCGTCTTCCATGAACCCAGTCGGTCTCAGCAGATGGCCGCTCACACTGAGTCTGGTTCTTCTGGAGGTTTCTTCCTGTTAAAAGGGAGTTTTTCCTCTCCACTGTCGCTACAAGCATGCTTAGTGTGAGGGATTGAGTCGATGCAATCAACTTGTTTTCCTAGAAAACTTTGAATCAATCTGACGGTAGGATCTGGTGAACTGTAAAGTGCCTTGTGATGACATGTGTTGTGAATTGGCGCTGGCGCTATAGAAATAAACTGAATTGAATTGGTCAAATAAAAAGTCAGGTTGTTTGCAAACCAGAAGAAAGTTCAACATTACCTTCTTTTCATAGTAACAGCAATTGAGCCTGTTGGCAAAAACTGACAAGCAACCCTCTTTTAAATCACATATTGAAAATGTGCACAAGGAACCATATTTATCAAAAGATGATAATTAGCCAGATGTATTGCGTGAGATGATTTACTGTGTTCCTTAAATATTCATAAGGTTCCTTTTCATTTCAGTTTGGCATGGGCTCCTCAACTGAAATAGCGACGTCTTTCTGCTCAGTGACAATGAAGTTCAGTGACGAGAAGGAAAAAGTGGAGAAAAAACAAAGCCCTATAACAGCCATGACTGTGGATCAAGGTACCAAACACAACAGATATTAAAGGCTGTGTGTTTCATTGCTGTCATGAAATGAGTGGTTTTCATGCTAAAGCAGAAAAACCAAACTGTGACTTTCATGGATTTAGGACTGCAACTAATGATTAATATGCAAATTGATGAATTAAATCAGATGAAACTCAAACTTTTCCACTTGAGGAGTTCTGGATAGAGCATATTGACAGATTATAATTTTTTTTATCTAAAATACCAAATGTTTACAATTTTTTTTTTTTTTACAATTTTGGTGTAATTACTGGTGGGTTTCTGTGTGACCTAAATGCATGTTTTAGAGTTTCTATACTCCAGTTAATGACTACTACATTAGTTTAAGATTATTCCAATAATCTATTAATCGCAATTAATTTGATAAATTTTTTTAGCCCTGCGTGGATTACAAGTTTGACCAGTTATAACAATGTTATTATTGAATTCATAGAGTTCGATGCTGTTATTAAACTACTTTGGTAGCTTTAATGTGATGCTTCTGTTTTTCAGAGTTTGTGGTGTGTGGAGATGATGAAGGCAACATGTGGTTCAATCAACATCCAGACATTTCATCATGGAGCAAAAGAAAACCTGTAAGGGCTACAAAAAAATCTGTTATTTGTTAAGAAATGCTCTGTGTTTAACATCTGGAAGCTTTCTCTCTAAAGTTCATTCCCTGAAATCAGTCAGGACAAACTCTTTAAATAACACTTCATAATGTATATGGATTAAATAACTATGAGACATGGCAAAAGATTTTGACATAAATTGTAATCTTACCTAGACCAGAGAAGTTACGTAGGGTTACAGAGGGCAGCGCTTACCAACTGGGCTTACTTCTAGTTTGAGATGCCCAAAATCATAGTCAAAGAAACATTTTATACAACTCTTTAAACATTTCACAATTATTAACTGAAATAAGAAAAATACCTAAAAGATGGCCAAAGAAGGCAAAAGCCCTATTTACACAACCTTTTTGAAACCATGCCGAAAACTGTCCGAGCACGGTAACCAAGATAACTGTTGAGTGTAAATGGTACGCAGACCTGAACCGGAACGTGCCAGACACAACCAAACCACGCTAAACTGGTACTAGTTCATCAGTAGGGCAAGGCAAGGCAAATTTATTTGTATAGCACAATTCAGTACAAAGACAATGCAAAGTGCTTTACATGATTAAAATACAGGAAGATAAAACAGAATCAAAGCAAGTAGGAAAAAATAAAAAAAAATAAATACAGGGCAGTTTCAGTTCTGGCTCAGTTCTCAGATAACAAAGAACGCATGAGCAGACCTCGTCATCTCCTTACAGTCATCCTCCGTAATCATGAAATTTCAGACATTCATAAAGATACTAGCTTCCCTACCATGCCACATGATGTCCAGTGATGATTCTGCTTAGCAGTGTGATGAACCTCAACGTCTGTCGTTGTTTCCTGCGTCTGTAAGCCCTGATTAGACTTCATTTGTCGCATCCACTTCCCAAAAGCCAAATCTTCCAAGCAAATTCACCAAACGCTGCGTTCTTTGCCTGACTCTCCACAAACGACATATCACAATCATAACCACACTTCCTGAATGTTACAGGTGACGCCATGTTGGTTTGCTTATTAACATCTAGACAGCAGTAGTACCATAGATGTTGATGAGGAACCGTGTTGGTAGGGTGTGCAAATTGTCGTAAGGAACCGAGCTCGGGATGGTTGACTGATTCAAGCTTGGCATGGATTGGTTTTTCAGAGGGTAGGTTAAATGTGGTAAATGCCATCAAAACGATCCAAGACCAACAATCCAATCCAACAAACAGATCCAAAGGAAGTAGGTTAAAAGTTAACCTAAAAGTGACCTGAAACAGGAGTTTTCGATGAACCTGAAACTAACGCATGCTTAATATTTCTCATTGGACGAACATCTCTGACATTTCGTTCCAGTATTTTCCTCCTCAGCTGGTCACATCTCACCAATTCAGTTAAAACGCATCCATGAAATCCAGCTAGCCGCGATGGATAACAGTGTTTTAAAGAGTTTGTCTTCAGATAAAGGCAATATTTGTGATTTCAGATTCCCCTTAAATATGGAGAAAGAGATTAACCACCATCAAAACTTTAAATATATATTTTTTTACTTTTGTGTTTGAAGAGAGAATAAAATAATCACAGGATTATGGATTATTTACTGTAATAAATGTTTTTTAAAGATTAAATTCTGTGGTGGGCTAATGATGCTCCTGGGCAGCTTTGATTCCAACAAAGTTTAGTTTCTGATTAGCAACAAAAAGAAAAACAAACTGAACATCTCAGCAGATGTGCAAATGAATACTTTTACATCTAATCTCATACTTATTATTTTTTTCTAATATTTTCCATTGTGTCTCACTCTACAAATAGTATCTGTAATTAGAATAGAATAGAAAATCCCTTTATTGTCCCACAATGGGGAAATTCTGGTGTTTATAGCAGCAAAAACATTACAGAAAAAATAATGTCACACCTTAGAAAAATATATAAGAATAACATATTTGTGAAGAGTTGAAAGATAAATAATAAAACACTGTACTGTAAAGTGTTTAACAATATAAAACTGTGCGCCTGGATAATAAATAACCAATATGCAGCTATGGACATTTTTACAGTAATGGATATTTGAAAATAGCAGCAACATCAGAGATGTGCAGAATGACAGCAGCATGTTATTTAACTGACTAAGAATGAAACTGAATGTAACAACTTATAGAGGTTGTTGGGAACAGTGGTGGTTATAAAGTCTTAACAGCTGCAGGGAGGAAGGATCTGTGATAACGCTCCCTGGTGCATTTAGGGTGAATTCACAGTTCATATAATGCTTAGCAGCCAAAACAAATTCCTCATACATACTATGAATCCTAATTCAGATTTTTAAAGGATGCTTTAAGTCCTCAGGAGTTGATCCTTTTAAAATAGTCATTTTGGGTTTGATTAGGAGAAAACAGTAGTATCATTAGTTGTTTATAACTCTGTCCTCAGGTCCATCTGGACAGGATCAGTGAGCTGAAACTCACTGACAGAGTCATCATCTCCGCCTCCTATGACCGCACACTGAAGCTGTGGGACAGAAACACCAAGAAACAGGCAAGCATCTGTATTTCAGGATAGACTCTCTGAATCATAACATCCACTCAACTTATCAGCTGCAGTTTTATTCTCTGTATTTAGTAAATTATCTGTGTCTTTGTTGTCCTTTTTGTTTTTATGTCATCGTCATTCAGGTGGGAATGTTTGTGTGCGGCGGTCCTGTTCTGTTTCTGGAGCTGAACCCAAGAAAACCCAGTGAGCTGGTCTGTGCTGATGGACAGGGGAAGCTTTACTTCCTCTCCTGGAAGGATTAGACGTCCTACCGAATCCCCTGCACACATTAGCAAACTGCTTACCAAAGATTTGTTTAGTCCTCACAAAGTGCAATGCTTGAGTAAAGAAAACTTCAATACTAATGATTGTTGCATATTAGAAGGAATAACTATTTGTGTTTTTCATTTTTAATTTAATCTTTGTTTAGACGTCTGAGACTCAGGGGCTGTATGTCGTCTGATTAGATCTATTTTTGTTTTTTGTCAGGTTTATTCTCCAACAATAAATCGAAAATGAATAATAATCCAACCACCTTATTCCTTGCAATAAATCTCCTGAAAGGTCTTAGATTTTAGTACATTTATCACATTCCAGCCACATTGACTGCTTTGGTTGTATCATTTGTTGAAGTGCATTTGTTTGTGTTTAACCTAGCAACAACATTTCATTCATTGAAGTTTTAGATGGTAGTTGCTGCTAATCCTGAGAATATTAAAAAAATATTCTCATATACGTCTAATAAAAAGTTGGTAAGTGGCTCAAATGCAAAAGCATCAATAAATCAACACTTCAATGTAATTGTCTCCATAAATCAACATTCTGGCTGTTTATTCTGAGTCAAAGCAATGTAAGACATATTTGGAGATCCAAGTTTTACTTGTTCGGCTGTTCTAAACTCTGAATTACATACATAAAACTAAATACTTTATTCTGAAAAAACATCCTTAGCAATGTGCCATGTGATGCCAAAAGCTCAGCTTCAAATTTTGGCAATTTCACAACTTTTTGACATCCTTTGACATCTAGTCTGTGTGCTTTGGGTCTACGCCCCAGTCTGAAGCAATCTGTTGCGTGTTTTTATCCATGAAGTCTCTCTAGTTGTACAGATTAATGCCCGGATTCAAAATCCATTATCTCGGACAAGGAAACTTTTGCTGTTTATAAAGCCACTCCACCTTACAGGCTTGATAGGTTCTTCATTATTGACCTGCTGGAAGGTTCTCTGCAGAGGAACGCTGAAGCACTGACAGTGACTTGTTAGTTACCCTTTCTGACCAAGGCCCTTCTCCTCCGATCGCTTAGTTTAGACGGCTGACCAGTGAGATTCCCACCATTTCCAAACTTATTCCATTTAGCAAAGATGGAGGTCTCTGTTTTGTTGTAACCTTAAGCAAAAAAAAGTTCCTCTGACTTTATCCTTTGTATTTGCACTCTAACATGAAGCTGTGTTTACTACAGGTGGACTCCGTTCAGCTGCAAACGCATCTTGAGATCAGAGAAAATATGTGTTTCACGCAAAGGCTGTGAATACTTACATTTGTTACCATTCTATTTTTGATTAAATAAAGAGTGGTATAAAGCCGTAACATAATAGGTAAAAATATGCAGCAGATAATATGTATATATTTGTTCTCATGTCCATTATAGAACAAATATCTCCAAATGCCTGCAGCGAGTAAGGCAAGTTCTGACAAGTCAGAACAAGGTCCAGGCAATAAACGGCTATGCCTTACCAGTAATCGGATACACTGCTGGGATGATAAGTTGGTGTACGGAGAAAATTCAGGACTCTGATGTTTAAACACAAAAGCTACTCACCACACGTAGTGGATTCCACCATGAATCCAGTATCCGCAGGCTTTAAAACAAGTACAAAGAAGGAGGCAGAGGCCTAGTGAGAATCGGAGCCACCATTAAAGATGAAACATCCACGCTCCTAGAATCCATCAGGAAGATGGCCCCAAAGGACGAAGCACTCGGGGAATGTCTCAGCTGGAAGCTGGAAATGAAGGAACAATCATGGGAGGAAAAACCCTTGCATGGTATGTATCAACCACAGATAGCTGAAGTGGCTGACTTGACTAAATCCAGACATGGCTAAAGAGGGCTGGGCTGAAGAACAGCACAGAAGCACTGATCATAACAGCACAGGAGCAATAGAGGCCTGGGTCTGCCATAGCAGGTGTTTACTGTAGATGAAATAAGGTATTCTGTTGCTACACTTACCTCCCCAGAATTCATTGATTGACAGAGAGAAGAAATCACAATTGGACAGAAGTTGGAGATTTTTTTTCTTTATCAATTGATGTCCAGAGACTGTGCAGAAATCTACCTCGCCCCAACCTTCTGAACAGTTTGTTTTAATGATGCATTATATCCTACTCCTCCACTCTTGCCAATGCACAAAACTTAACAAAGTCACATTCTCCCTTTTGACGAAATCACTAAATCTTATATGATACAGTTACAGCATAACAGTTATAACTACATATTTTTGATTCATCCTTATAAGCTAAGACATTTGTTCGCACATCATAAGTTAATCCATTAATTTTTCTCAGGTTCAGGTTATGCAAAGATGCCCCAGAAACCATCCAGAATATCACAGCCAGCTGTAAGATACTGGCAGGAAAGGAATACATGAAAGCTCATAACCAAGTGGCTGATGTGTACAGAAGCATCTGTGCAGAATGTTAGTTGCCAGCCAGTTGGGATAGCTGTAATGTTTAATGTGACCATCCCAAATGATGGAAACATCAGGAAATAAGAACAATAGCAACTGGAACAATACCAAGGCCCAATGGAAGAACTAGAAAGAACCTGGTAGGTAAATGCAATGGTAGTACCCTTGGTCACTGGAGCACTGGGGGCAGAAACCACCACACTGGAAAAGTGGAGTACAAGGGGCTGGTGACAGAACAGTTTCAGTTTCTATCTATAAAAAAATAAATGTTTTTGTATGCAAAATAGCCCCTAATTTTCAAATATCGTGTTAAAATCACAGTTCTCAAGTTTAATCAGACGGTTTAGATGTCTCCTCTTCCAATAGATTGATTGATGGCTGCTTTGATTAAACATGGTTTCCGTCTGTAGAAGCTACGCTGTTAATTTGATCATCTCAATTCTACCAACAGTGGTTCCTTCTACTGTGAAGATACAGGTGCTGGTCATAAAATTAGAATATCATGAAAAAGTAGATTGATTTCAGTAATTCCATTTAAAAAGTGAAACTTGTATATTATATTCATACATTACATACAAACTCATATATTTCAGATGTTTATTTTGTTTAATTTTGATGATTACAAATGACAACAAATGAAAATCTCAAATTCATCATATCAGAAAATTAGAATATTGTGAAAAGGTTCAAAATTGATGGCCCCTGGTGCCACACTCTAATCAGCTAATTAACTCAAACCACCTGCAAAAGCCTTTAAATGGTCTTTCAGTCTAGTTCTATAGGCTACACAATCATGGGGAAGACTGCTGACTTGACAGTTGTCCAAAAGACGACCATCGACACCTTGCACAAGGAGGGCAAGACACAAAAGGTCATCGCTAAAGAGGCTGGCTGTTCACAGAGCTCAGTGTCCAAGCACATTAATAGAGAGGCGAAGGGAAGGAAAAGATGTGGTCGAAAAAAGTGTACAAGCAAGAGAGATAACCGCACCCTGGAGAGGATTGTGAAACAAAACCCATTCAAAAATGTGGGGGAGATTCACAAAGAGTGGACTGCAGCTGGAGTGAGTGCTTCAAGAACCACCACACACAGACGTATGAAAGACATGGGTTTCTGCTGTCGCATTCCTTGTGTCAAGCCACTCTTGAACCACAGACAGCGTCAGAAGCGTCTTGCCTGGGCTAAAGAGAAACAGGACTGGACTGCTGGTGAGTGGTCCAAAGTCATGTTCTCTGCTGAAAGTAAATTTTGCATTTCCTTTGGAAATCAAGGTCCCAGAGTCTGGAGGAAAAGAAGAGAGGCACTTCATCCACGTTGCTTGAAGTCCAGTGTAAAGTTTCCACAGTCAGTGATGGTTTGGGGTGCCATGTCATCTGCTGGTGTTGGTCCATTGTGTTTTCTGAGGTCCAGGGTCAACGCAGCCACATACCAGGAAGTTTTAGAGCACTTCATGCTTCCTGCAGCTGACCAACTTTTTGGAGATGCAGATTTCATTTTCCAACAGGACTTGGCACCTGCACACAGTGCCAAAGCTACCAGTACCTGGTTGAAGGACCATGGTATCCCTGTTCTTAATTGGCCAGCAAACTCTCCTGACCTTAACCCCATAGAAAATCTATGGGGTATTGTGAAGAAGAAGATGCAATACACCAGACCCAACAATTCAGAAGAGCTAAAAGCCACTATTAGAGCAACCTGGGCTATCATAACACCTGAGCAGTGCCACAGACTGATCGACTCCATGCCACGCCGCATTGCTGCAGTAATACAGGCCAAAGGAGGCCCAACTAAATACTGAGTGCTGTACATGCTCATACTTTTCATGTTCATACTTTTCAGTTGGCCAACATTTCTATAAATCCTTTGTTTTTATTGGTCTTCAGTAATATTCTAATTTTCTGATATGATGAATTTGAGATTTTCATTTGTTGTCATTTGTAATCATCAAAATTAAACAAAATAAACATCTGAAATATATGAGTTTGTATGTAATGTATGAATATAATATACAAGTTTCACTTTTTAAATGGAATTACTGAAATCAATCTACTTTTTCATGATATTCTAATTTTATGACCAGCACCTGTACATCTTACTGTCGTTGAAAAATAAAAATCTTTTTATATTAAAATGTTTTTAGATTTGTTTTGGTGACAAACTGCTCTATGTTTCATATATATTTGGAAAAAGACTTGTAGGTTCTCAAAAAGCATTTATTGAGAATTATGAATTGGGAGAACAGAAAGCAGAAGTTTTTGAGATCTGATTGTAAAGGTAAAGGGATTAAAAACTAACGTGCTTTCGAGTTCTCAGACAGAAGGTAGCGGTTTTGGACAGGAAGAGCTTAAAGGTGACATTTCTCTTATGCACGGAGGTGCTGTTATTTCCTGCTTTACATTCTATACTCTGAGAGTAAAAGGCATACATTTAAGGAGTTTATGATGTCTCTGTTACTTATACTGGCTCTGCTGATCCTCATTACGATACCAGGTAGGAGATAATATACAATTGAATTAACGTTATTCACAACTTTAAATAAAAAAAAAATTGTAATATTATATGACAAGCTGAGCTCAAGTAAGGATAAAACAAAGTGAAAAATGCTTTATGATATTTTGGGTTATTAAAGTATTCAGCCTAAAGATTTTGCTGTTTACAGAAATATATCTTTGGGTGTGGAAAACACAATTTTTAGCAACTTTAGATAAGTTAAAGAAATGGAAGAATTTCATCAAAAAATATAAAGCGAATTGTAAACCTGGTATGATTTTTACAAGGATGTTTAAGATTTCTGATATCAGAAAGCATAAAACAGACACTCCTAACTATCTTACTGTCTATCTACATTTTACAGGAATCGATGTTTTCACTTCTGTTACGGTGCAGACGGGTGGGGATGTTTTTCTCAACATCTCAGAAGCAGATGTTCCCAAAGACTTTCACCTTCTTATTTGGAAATTCTTCACAGATGATGTGTTGGTGTCTTTCTGGCCAAGCGGAAAACCAAATGTCCGCATTGCTTATGCTGGAAGGATTGACATTTTAGAAAGAAAATACTCTATAAAACTAAAGAATCTCCAAAAATCTGACGTTGGACTTTACATGGCGATGGTAACGGCAAACTCAGAACAAATAATAAGTAAATATAATGTCACAGTTCAAGGTAGGATTATTTATATTTAGAATTAACTAAATGTTCCCAAATTTTAATGAAAATGTTAATATGTGATGTTGCACGTGTTACGAGAGTTTTATCTTCCTTAGTGGCGAAACAGTTGGGTGAGCCCCTCTTTTTGCCACCCAAAAATATAAGATAAAAAAGAGCATAGCACCTTCAAAAGTTAATAAAACAGTTTCTGTAATCAGCAGTAAGCAGGAATAGCAACTCTCCTCTGACTGTATGTTTAGGAAAACCAATAGCAAAGTATGGTGGGAAAAAATCTACTGTAAATCCTATTAATCTCCTTTTAGATATATTAACTATGAGTGCTGAGTTTCATTCATTCAGGCCTCAGAGCTGCAAGTGTCTGAGTGAGAGGAGTGTTTGGGATATAAATTTTAGTTCTCAAGCTAGGCTGTTTCTCAGGGGTTTTTTTCAAAATGTGTTATTTCCAAACTGTCTCTGTTTAGGTAAAGATATGTGGAGACCTTCACAGCCTTCCTACAGGGTTTTAATGAGGGAGAAACAAACACTGTCTAGTTCAGAACAGAGCAGAAACATCATACTGTGAGGGCTGTTGATGGTCTTGTTCTCCTAATTTACTTTGCAAAGTAAAATTAAGTGCTTACTGACTGAAATCCATTAATCTCCATTTATTTAACTGGATTTTATAGTTGAATATTTTTTTCAAATTACAATTTGGCGTTGACGGCAGGATCTCCTCGACTGATTTTTCTGGAAGCAGTCAGATTAGATTAGATGAGCTTTATTGATCTCACAGCGGAGAAATTCACTGGTCACATATTGGCATAGTAAATAAAGAAGGTGCAAACAAGGAGGAGAAGGTGCATTAAGAATAAACAAGCAAGCACTGTATATACAGTATATCAAGATAAGAATAAGAATTAAGGTGGAAGTGTACATGTATCACACACAATGAAAAATAAAAAATAAAAAATACAAGGGAGTAACACAGAGATTTGAGGTGTCATATGTACAATCAGGATGGCTTATATACAGGTGGATTGACTTTTACATTAAAGGGTAGTAGGTAAGGAACAACAGTGAGGTAGTGGTTATGTAGTTATGACAGAAGTGTCGAATCAACCTGGGATTAATTCACGGACACCACCCAAATAGATGGGGGAGGGGGAACTTCTGACTTAATGTTTACAGGTTTCAGCAGGAGATTACGTACTGATGTTTTTGAGACGGTGGGAAATGTTCAGCATGGCTCAAATATTTTTAGATTTAACATTAAGATAGAGGTAACAGTTTCTACTGGGGACAATGGTAGATTTGGGTTTTTCCACTTGAGAACTTTCTGTTCTCAAGTGGAAGAAGAAAAAAAAGTTATTCCAACCACAACAAGGTGATGACTAGTATTTCCTCTCTACATCTTTGCAGAATCGGCCCAAAGCAAACCCACTGCTATTAGGGCCAGCCTTGCTCTTTGCTGCCCCATTTCAAAGCCTTCCTGGATGGCTGCCTTACCGTCCAGCCGCAGACTCTTCACGTTTTCTGTGTATCATTTTAATGCTTCAAATTGGTTCTCCCCCTCACTCCCTCTCTGTAGATCCAGTGTTTCCAGTGGATCTGGTCATTGACTCCGTGTCCAGCGCATCTTCCTTATGTAACCTAACAGTGACGTGCACCACCAAGGACTCCAGCATCAGCACCACTGTTAGATGTACCAACAGCACTTGCCTTCAAGAGGGAGGAGATAAATCAAAGGTCACCCATTCTGGTGCTTCTCTCCACATCTACCTGTCAAATGTGTCAGTCATTTGTAACCATAGCAACCAGGTCAGCTGGTCGGAGAAAAACACAACAACTGATCAGCTTTGTCTGCAATGTGATGGTAAGTCTATTTACAACAAGTTTACAACTGCAGAGCCCTGCCCAAGTAAT
The DNA here is from genome assembly GCA_030533445.1 of Cyprinodon diabolis. Taxonomy (NCBI): domain Eukaryota; kingdom Metazoa; phylum Chordata; class Actinopteri; order Cyprinodontiformes; family Cyprinodontidae; genus Cyprinodon; species Cyprinodon diabolis. The sequence goes on along the minus strand of CM060067.1, from coordinate 41,547,639 downwards.
CTTACCTCTTTAGCCTTTTTTACATTTTATCAAGTTGCAACCTTAGACTTCAATGTGGGGACATTGACTGGGCCTCTCTAAGACATGAATGTGCTTTAATGGTTGTCATTCAGTTGTTCCTCTGGGCGTAAGATTAAAGGTAATCTGCGTCTAGGTCATAAGCAACCTCAGCCTCCAGGTTTTTTTAGACCCCTATAAACCTGTATCTCTTAGGCTGTATTGTGCTTAACTCTATCTTCCCAGTAACTCAGACCAGTTTCCTTGTATCTGCTTAAAATCTTAATTTGCACAGAGGCCAAAAGGTTTGGTTTGGTCTAACCTGAACAGGAAATCAAATACACCCACTCTTCACTAAAGGCCACATTTGTAAAGAGCATGATTATTAGATGCTAATCTCTACAACTAAACCATAGTTCTCACTACTACTGTATGAAGCCTCCACCTATAATCTATCCTGCACAAGTTGCATTAGCAGGTTCCAGTCAGGTAATAATTTAAAAGATGTTGTGAGTCTTTTGTATCTTCTGTTTGTTTATCAATGTTCTCTATACAATCTCTACCCTTTACAGAGCAGCATGTATACTAAGGTCATAGTAAACATAGAGGTCTCAAATCTAATAACCAGGTTGCTTGTTGTCTGCTGCACTGGATTTTATCATGATCTGTTAGAGTAAAATGGGCTTGTTTCAAATAAACAAGAAAATCTGAAAACCAAATATATTTTCCTTCCTTGTTTCAATTATCCAATACTTTGTAAATGTGAGAAAGTTAAACGGGTATGAATTATTTTGGGCAAACTACATTTCCCGGAGAAACTTTTTTTTTTCATAAAAAATATATATTTGCATTATAGCATTTATTCAAGAAACTGTTTTAGATGGAATAAACTAACAGATTTGTAGAGATCTTAATTGATGAGTAGATATACACTGTCTGTTACCCTTCATGACAATCGAATTTTACTGCACTGGTCGTGTTATTGTTGCAGATGCAGAGGGACTCTCTGAACTCTCAGTCTGTCTGGTGAAGAAAGTCGTCTTCTCACTCGGTCTCATCATCATGGCGTCGGCTGTCATTGGTGTCCATCTCATTCAAAAGTTCAAGAGAGAAAAATAACTGAATCCCTGCTTGTCTTTTAAAAAGTCGGTTGTCTTTGTTTGTATACTGACATATTTCTTGATGTTGTGATGAGGACATTTCAGCTTGAATTTATGTCTGGCATGTAACGCAAAGGGTTAAAAAATCTCCACATAAGCGTGAATGTTTATGTTAAATGAAAATATAACTGTAAATATATAATTATTTTATGTTATGACCCAAATGTTTGTCATTCTTTGCATATTTTTATTAATCAACTCTTTTTCACATGCAACATTGTGAGTGTAATGGATAAATAGAACTGAAGCAGAAACTTTATAATATAAAATTAATGGAAAACTGAACAGTAATGTTTGTGGAAATTGAGAAAGCCCCCCTTAATGTGTCCCTGATGTGAGCTGGTGCATCTGGTCCTTTTATAACCAATGAAAAGCTGATTTTCATTCTCAGCTTAAGTTTGTTTCTTGAACGTAGGTTGAACCACGTTGCCCCATCTGTTTGCATTCATGGACAGATTCACCGTGGTAAGACAAACGTTTCTGGTTTAGAAACCTCACGATTTTCACCACTGCTCTCTACACAGGATGTGGTTCTATCCAATGACCAAATGAGTTTGCTCTGGAGCAGTTTGCACCTTTACAGACAAATTCAGGAAACCATTAGCATGAGATGCACAAAAGCTAATCTGTTCAATGTTTTTTGTTTATATTAAACCCATATGTAAATCAGATCTTTGAGTAAAGGGCTTCATATTCTCAAAGGGTTGATTGGATGATCCACATTTATTTGAATATGTGCTGAGAACTCATTGAAAATGTAAGAATTTAATCAATTACAGCAATGAAAATGGATAATATAGATACGTTTTTCATTCTTATTAAAAACACAAAGTGCAAATATGCCTCTGTGTATTTAAACCTAGCTGTTAGTTCTTTACATTGTTTAAAAATATTTGTTCCAAGAGCACTTTCAGAAAAAAGGGTAGGCTTTTATTGATAAATAGCGCCTCCCAGAGGACAGTTGGTGGATAAGGTTACATTATACCTGCTTTTAAAATGCATTTCTTTATTCATCTGGGGGTCAAATATGAAAAGCATGAAACATTAACATGATAGTGGGGTAACATGCTGAAAGTTTTATTATTTTTTTGGCATACAGTATACACATACAGTATACTGAACTATCTCAGGGGAAGCTCTTATATTACTGGTTAATCATTATTACAACCCCTTTCTTATGTTCCTAAGACACCAATCAATCAGATCACAGGAAGACCCATAAACAACCCATCATGTAGCAAATGGCAGAACAATTTTGTTCTTATCTTGATTTCCATTGCATATGCTGCCCATGAGGGGATGGGATGGTGAATCATGGCAGACTAAAGCATTTGCTGCTCCTCAGCTCCTGCTTCCTGATCTGAATGATGTCGTCGTCTTGTTCTTGGACACCCATTGAAAGGTTGGGGCTTCTTTGCAGCAACAAAGGAAGAATAGTAAGAAACAGAACATTTAAAACATTCTAAAAAAGATTATGAAACACACAAAACCAAACTGAAAAGTAATGCTGAGAAGTTTAAATATAAGTCAAAGACTGAAGTTTCCTTTTCTAAAGTGGTTTAATACTCCAGTAAATGTGATTATAACTTTATGACTAACTAAGGTTGGAACATAAAAACTCAAAATCTTATTCTTTTAAGGAGTGTTGAACTAGTTTTAATCATCACATATGCAAAAGACATAAAACACAGACCCAATAGTTTTGTGTATGCAGCACACTTTCAAACCTAAATCGGCTGTAATTAATTAGGAGGTAGTTTTTCATGAGATATGCATCTTTATGATACATAAGAATAGACTTACCTTCTTTATACAATATACCACAGCTGCAACAGCTGCAAAAGTGAAAAAAGCAGTGAAGCCAACTGCGATCCAAATAGAATGGTCTGTAGATTCTAAAAAACAAAAAAGTAACAGATCAAATATGGTGTTAAGAACCCTTTTAGAGGATTTTAGAACCATTTTAGGTTGTAAGCTGTCTCTGGCTTAATTACTGTGGGACCTACTGGTACAGATAAAACTCGTTCTGTTTAGCCTCTTGTAAACCTAACTTGTTCAAATTAAATCACCATAGTGGAAATGTTTTTGTTTTTTTCATGGGGAGTACATTTGAGCCAGAAAACCTAAGGCCTGGGCAGCTGATGCATTGACAACAGGTCTGTGACGTATTTCAGTGTTAGGTGGGTTATAGATTAGCAGAAGTATTTTAAAATCTATTCAGTTAGTCATAAAGAAACTGTTTTAAACTGACTTAAGGACTGGGGTATTGTGCTCCACTTTCTTAGTACAGTTCCACTTTTCTTAGTTTTTGTGAGGACACAGACAGCTGCATTCTGGATTAATTGCAGCTGCCTGATCCAGTTTTTAGGCAGACATGTGGAGAGAAAGCTGCGGCCATTGAACACCTTGATGAGGGCAGTCTCTGTACTGAAGTGATCTTCCAATCCTGAGTGGGAAGTTCTTTAACTGCTGAAGAACAGCTTCTCCATAATTTTATTGATAAAGGAGAGGTTTGAGATAGGCCTGTAGTTCTGCAGTAGCAGATTGTCCAACTTGCTCTTTTTCAACAGCAGTTTCATTTTTGCTGTTTTTTGGCCTTGGAGGAACACATCGGACCACAGGGCAGTGTTTATTATTTGAAATAAATCAGATGTTATAACAAGAAAACTGTTGGTAAAACAGGTTGTTAGTTTTAGATGTTACTAAGCAGGTTTTCCAGTTAGTTTTTAACCAACTGCTATTAACTCCTCACCCTTTTCTTCAGATTGGAAGCAGGACTGGATGGATGTCTTATTTTGGGTGAAGCTGACCTCGTTGCTATGGTTGCAGATAATAGATGAATTATTTAGATGGATACTGAGGGAAGCCCCAGTATTGGTGACCTTTGACCTCTCTCCTCCCTCTTGGTGGCAGGATTGGTTTTCACACATGAATGTGCTGCTGATGCTAAAGTCCTCTGTGCTGCAGATCACAGTAAATTTATTGGAGGAAGAGGAAGAAACTTTCAGACTAACTGGAGACACTGGATCTGATGGAGAGAGCAGGTGAGAGAAGCTTTAAAAACATTGAAGAACATCAGAGTCTAACTGCTCTGTTCTTTGTAATGTACATATCTTAAATATAAAAGAAAACCAACCTTGAACTGTAACGCTGTAGTATGTTGGTAGTGTATAGTCTTTATTTCCAGTCACTTTTATAGAATACTCTCCACTGTCTGATTTCTGTAGATTCTTTAATGTCACTGATTTTGCACTAGAAAACACAGCTCTACTAGTCATATTTGGTTCTCCACCTGGTGAGAATGTTCCTAGGACTGATGATGAACTATTGAGCATTTTAAGCATCTCAAAATCTTTAGGAACATCAGCATTTGTAAGATCTAGAGTTAAATTCTCTCCAGTCTTCACATACACTTGGCTCGTTCCACCTGTAAGACAAAACAAATGAATTATAGTTAGAACTAAAAGCATGATCATCACCTCTGAACAAACCCAATGTGAGACAGTAATTCCCTCTAAGCCTAAGCCAAACTTAGAGTCTATTTTCCATCATGATGGACGGAGTCTTGCCCACTCCTCTTTATAGGGCCGCTTGGTTGATTTCACACTGCGATACTGAATCAGCCCCATCTCATTTTGAAGTTATTAGGATAAGCATTAACTGGAGTATTCCATTGCCCCATTTACACTACCGTTGAAAAACCGATCCATGCCAAGGACCAGGCCGAGCTCGAATCAGTTAACCAGGCCGAGCTTGGTTCTGACAACTGTTCACACATCACCCTATCTCTGTTCGTCATCTCCTCGCCTCCTAGTGACGATCTGCGGTATTACTGTCAGTATTGACGGAGGAAATCAAGCAGTTGGTGGCGGTAATGCACCAAAAGTTGTTTGCCAACCGCCATAAAACACAAGAAGAATCAAGCAAATTAAAATGTTGCGTGGAGAATATTTCGATTGTTGTTTATAGTTGTTCTTCTTCTTCTGTTTTGTGTTGGTTGGAAAGCAACTTCCGGAGGGGCATTACCGCCGACTACTGGAATGGAGTGGGAATCGAGATGTGCAGCCAGACGGAGATGACGCGTTCTGCTCATGCGCTCTTGTTAGCAGAGAACCGAGGCAGGGAAAAACCGAGCCGAGCCCACCTCTGGAACTGGTCTGCAGTTAGCTCGGTCCGGTTGTGTCTAGCTCGGTTCAGTTCAGTTTGCTTTCCATTTACACACGATAAGTAATCTCAGTTACTGAGCTTGGACCGGTCTTGGCACGGTTTTTCAAGGGTATTGTAAATGGGGTACATGGCAGCCATTCAGGCCATGCTGAGGCTGACCAGTCTGTGTGATGGAAGATGCCAAGCTACAAGCACTCAGACACTATTGGAGCAGAATCCCAAACTAAAAGCGTTCTGGTGGGTAAAATGGAACGGATCATGGAGAGAGCTGTATGTTCAGAAAGACAGGAGCAACCAAGAAATTTGGATGATTGGATTTTTGGCATTAAGAGTTTTAGTAAGACTCTAAGGAGGACAGTAAATCCAGCATCTGCCTGAACAAAAACAATTGTGATTATTTGAATCTGGCTCCATGTGTCTCTTTCTCCTGGATGTTATGGAAACAGATGTTCTGCTCCATCTATGGTCTGGGATCCAGGAGGAAGCAAGGCCAACCTGAGGGACACTACATCTTTATGGACTTCTTACGGACTTGGCAACTATACACAAACAATATCGTCATGGCTAAAGATATATGTGGCCTCATCTCACCACATCCCCTGGCCTCCATGTGCTCTATGCAGGGTTGTTATTTTTGTTTTTTTGGGGCAACCTTACATTGTGCCCTTGATAAGGCAAAGTGTTACAATTAGTCACAACTTTTTACAGACAGTAGAAATAGTTGGATGAATCCTTAAGAATTTTCCACAATCCAACTAACTTACAAAGGTATATCAGGGGGTCGGATATAGGCAACTGATTTGACTGTAATAGGAGAAAACATACTAATTAAAATGATTTATTTAAAATCAAGTGTTACCTTGCACTCGGAATAAGAAACACAGGATCAGAAACAGCAGATTGATGAGTTTCATCTTGACACCAGGAAGTGAGGCGTCTCTGATGGATATAAAGACAATTCCAAAGAAGGTGTGAGAGATTCGGCTATAAAATTAGAATCGGAAAAAAATAGGTTTGACTCTAATTAACCCTAATTGAACTGTACCACACACACACACACACACACACACACACACACACACACACACACACATATATATATATATACACTGTGAGTGTGTGGTCAGCCTCCAATAACCCCCAATCTGCGCTATGTTTGCAATGGTTTTTATTTTTTAATTACCAGTTTGACAGAGCAAAAAGCAAGGAAAGCAAGGAAACATGGAGTGTTTGATTATTACAATTATCAGAGGAACAGAAACTGAGTAAATTCCTATGGCTGAGAAAGGGGCAAGCAGAACTCTTACTTCATGGCCGTGTTTTATACAGCTCTGAAAAAGCTATTTAAAAAATGTCTGCTTTAAGTTGTTGCTTCTATTTTTAATGGGATGTGAGAATTCTTTGTCATTTTTGGCCACTTTGTAATATTTTTTCCTGAATGAAAATGATTCAGGAAAAAACTGATGAATAAAGATTTAATGAATCACATGATTTTTTAAAAAGGCGAACTGTACTATCTGCTGCTTTATTCACTCTTTATTTCAAATGTATTATCAATATGAGGGATTTACTTGTTTTCTGTATTTATGCATTTTCTTTTTCTCTTAGAAATTACAGATGTTCACCTTTTTCACTCTTTTCTGCTTTTTCGACAATTCTGTACATTCTGTAGCAGGATATACAGTGGGGCAAAAAAGTATTTAGTCAGCCACCAATAGTGCAAGTTCTCCCACTTAAAAAGATGAGAGAGGTCGGTAATTTTCATCATAGATATACCTCAACTATGAGAGTAAAAATGAGGGAAAATAAATCCAGAAAATCACATTGTCTGATTTTTAAAGAATTTATTTGCAAAATATGGTGGAAAATAAGCATAGGCGGATCTACTGGGGTGGCATAGGGTGGCAAATGCCACCCTAAATGACAGCCTTGCCACCCCTGCTGCCACCCCAGTTGGCGGTAGCGGTGGCGAGGCTTAAAAATTATGGATAACTTGAGAATTACGACTGCTAATTTCTAATGTCGGACTGCAGTGAATGCAGCACGAGATGCTTGCTTAATATGAATATGACCTGTATGAACCTACTCACAAAATATTTTGTACTTTTTCAGAGTGTAAGCAAAATGTATTTTTATGTTGCTTCTTTTCAGATTTGTGGAGATTTTGATGTAACATACAGTACCTGCCTTTTTGTTGATTTGTTGATACAGCAGCTCTATCTACAGCATATTTACATGCATGGAATGTCCCTTTTGTGTTGCCTTAATAACTGTATGTCAAGTTACTGATGAAAAAAATGGGATACATGTGTTTTCAGAGTAAACAATACATGGATGTCTGGTACCTTGTTTGGGTGCCTTGACCCATTCATCTCTATTGTGTAGTAATGCTCACTTTAGAACAGCTCAGTCCACAGATCTCTGATGGGTAAGTTTTTCTTTCTATAGTTTCTTCTTGTGTAAATGCAGCAAAGCTGCCTCTCTGACAGTCAATCTCACACATCTGCGACTCAGCACCTGTGTCTTACCTTAATACCTGTGATAATGCCCCTCTAGAAGTAATGTTATCATTCTTCTTTCTCCTATTAAGAGAGATCACATTGTACGATGTATTTCTAATATGAACGGCTTCACATGAAACACTGACTGTACATACTATTCTCACCAAACTGTGATAACTGTGATTAAATTCAGTGTAAACAAATGCCATATGTTGCCACCCCTCAAAAATTCCTGCCCCCTTCTCGCCACCCCATAAATATTTTTCTAGATCCGCCCCTGAAAATAAGTATTTGGTCAGTTACAAACAAGCAAGATTTCTGGCTTTCACAGACCTGTAACTTCTTCTGTAAGAGGCTCCTCTGTCCTCCACTCCTTCATAAATGGCACCTGTTTGAACCCGTTATCAGTATAAAAGACACCTGACCACAACCTCAAACAGTCACACTCTAAACTCCACCATGGCCAAAACTAGAGAGCTGTCAAAGGACACCCAAAACAAAATTATAGACCTGCACCAGGCTGGGAAGTCTGAATCTGCAATAGGTAAACAGCTTGGTGTGAAGAAATCAACTGTGGGATCAATTATTAGAAAATGGAAAACATACAAGACCACTGATAATCTTCCTCGATCTGGGGCTCCACGCAAGATCTCACCCCGTGGGGTCAAAATGATCACAAGAACGGTGAGTAAAAATCCCAGAACCACACGGGGGACCTAGTGAATGACCTGCAGAGACCTGGGACCAAAGTAACAAAGGCTACCATCAGTAACACACTACGCTGCCAGGGACTCAAATCCTGCAGTGCCAGACGTGTCCCCCTGCTTAAGCCAGTACATGTCAAGGCCCGTCTCAAGTTTGCTAGAGAGCATTTGGATGATCCAGACGATGACTGGGAGAATATCATATGGTCAGATGAAACCAAAATAGAACTTTTTGGTAAAAACTCTACTCGTCGTGTTTGGAGGAGAGAGAATGCTGAGTTGCATCCAAAGAACACCATACCTACAGTGAAGCATGGGGGTGGAAACATCATGCTTTGGGGCTGTTTTTCTGCTAAGGGACCAGGACGACTGATCCGTGTGAAGGAAAGAATGAATGGGGCCATATATCGTCAAATTTTGAGTGAAAACCTCCTTCCATCAGCAAGGGCATTGAAGATGAAACGTGGCTGGGTCTTTCAGCATGACAATGATCCCAAACACACCGCCCGGGTAACGAAGGAGTGGCTTCGTAAGAAGCATTTCAAGGCCCTGGAGTGGCCTAGCCAGTCTCCAGATCTCAACCCCATAGAAAATCTTTGGAGGGAGTTGAAAGTCCGTGTTGCCCAGCGACAGCCCCAGAACATCACTGCTCTAGAGGAGATCTGCATGGAGGAATGGGCCAAAATACCAGCAACAGTGTGTGAAAACCTTGTGAATACTTACAGAAAACGTTTGATCTCTGTCATTGCCAACAAAGGGTATATAACAAAGTATTGAGATGAACTTTTGTTATTGACCAAATACTTATTTTCCACCATATTTTGCAAATAAATTCTTTAAAAATCAGACAATGTGATTTTCTGGATTTTTTTTCTCATTCTGTCTCTCATAGTTGAGGTATATCTATGATGAAAATTAACGGCCTCTCTCATCTTTTTAAGTGGGAGAACTTGCACTATTGGTGGCTGACTAAATACTTTTTTGCCCCACTGTATACATAAATCAAATCCAAACATGAGTCTCTTTATTCAAAAATAGTGGAAGGTTTGATATGAATCAGTGTCACTGAGTCATGGCAAGAATATTCCTTTTTTTTTTTTTTTTTACTAGAGAGGATGTATAAGCTGGTCTAGCTGAGGCCAAAGAGGCTGGTTTAACACCGCAGTGAAGTTAGTTTCAAGTTGGATATTCGATATTTGCGCTCCGCGGGCCAAGTGGTGTTTGGCTCGCGGCTGAGTCGATTTATGTATGCTAATGTCAGCCACCCATTCACCACCGCTCTCTTCCCAAGCGCTCGGTGCTTCACTTATGGACCGTGAAAAAATTTCCGAACCAAACAGTGCTGACATAAAAATATTAATGTCTTTCCTTGTGACCAACTGACATATAAAGTGCGAGTTCATGCTTTTACATTACATAAATTACATTTTATTGAATTTTAAAGCTATAATCAATATTTACACAATTTAAATATTAAATAATAAAATCTTTTTGTCAATAGCTCCCAGGTCATGTGACCTGTTGACCCAAAATCAGTATGAAATTGTTCTACTAGTCTCTCTAGATGGGGCACACTCATTTGTTTTTCACCCTCCTGAGACGCCGGATGGCGGACCAGATTTGCTTCGGAGCCGTACGGAAGTCTTTCTCCATGGCCTCTCCAAACTCCTCCCACACCTGAGTTTTTTCCTCAGCAACCACCCGAGCCGAATGCCGCTTCGCCCACCGGTACCCATCAGCTGATTCCTGAGTCCCAAAGGCCAAAAAGGCCCGATAAGCCTCCTTCTTCAACCTGACAGCATCACTCACTGGAGGTGTCCACCAACGGGTCCCAGGGTTGCCGCCACGACAGGCACAGACAACCCTGCGGCCACAGCTCAGATAAGCCGCCTTGACAATGGAGGAACGGAACATGGTCCCCTCGGACTCAATGTCCCCCACCTCCCTCGGGATGTGTTCGAAGTTCTGCCAGAGATGGGAGTTAAAGCCCCGCCTAACAGGGGACTCCGCCAGACGTTCCCAGCAGACCCTCACAACACGTTTGGGCCTGCCAGGTCTGACCGGCATCCTCCCCCACCACCAGAGCCAACTCACCACCTGGTAGTGGTCAGTGGAAAGCTCTGCATCTCTCTTCAACCCGAGTGTCCAAGACATACGGCCGCAAGTCCGATGAAACGATGACAAAGTTGATCATTGAACTACGGCCTAGGGTGTCCTGTTGCCAAGTGCACATATGGACACCCTTATACTTGAACATGGTGTTCGTTATGGACAATCCATGACGAGCACAGAAATCCAACAACAGAACACCACTCCAGTTCAGATTGGGGCCGCCATTCCTCCCAACCACGCCCCTCCAGATCTCACTGTCATTGCCCACGTGAGCATTGAAGTCTCCCAGCAGAACAAGGGAGTGCCCAGGAGGGGCACCCTCCAGTTCCCCCTCTAAGGACTCCAAGAAGGGTGGGTAATCTGAACTGTTGTTTGGCGCGTAAGTACAGACAACAGTCAGAACCCGTCCCCCCACCATTAGGCCGAGCCCTCTCGTTCACCGGCGCCTCTCAACATGGGCAACTCAAGAGTGGAAGTATGTCCAGCCCCTCTCAAGGAGACTGGTTCCAGAACCAGAACCATGCGTCGAGGTGAGACCGACTATTTCTAGCCGGAACCTCTCAGCCTCACACACTAGCTCTGGTTCCTTCCCCACCAGTGAGGTGACATTCCACGTCCCAAGAGCCAGCTTCTGCAGCCGAGGATCGGACCGCCAGGGTCCCCTCCCCCGGCCGCCACCCAACACACATTGCACCCAACCCCTATGGCCCCTCTTACAAGTGGTGGGCCCATGTAAGGGGGGACCCATGTTTCCTCTTCGGGCTGAGCCCGGCCGGGCCCCATGGGTAAAAGCCCGGCCACCAGGCGCTCGTCATCGTGCCCCCTCTCCAGGCCTGGCTCCAGAGTGGGGCCTCGGTGACCAACTAGCTTCAAATGTATGGGTGACATAACTTGTAATCTATGGAAGTAAAGTCCCACATTTCATTAAAATAACAAAAAGAATGGTTAAAATGAAAAACAAAGAAGTGTGCCCTTTTGACTCAGACTAGCGGAACAATTTCAAACTAGGAAACAATTGATGAAAAAAACTCAATTTTTACAAACAAATTCCTATGAAATAAAAAATGAATTAAAATGAAAAACAAATGAGTGTGCCCCATCTAGAGAGACTAGTAGAACAATTTTCAAGTCATTTTTGGGTCACATGACCTGGGAGCTATTGACGAAAAATACTTAATTTTACAAAAGAAATTGCTAAAAAAAAAAAAAAAAAAGAGTTCAAATGAAAAACAAATGAGTGTGCCCCATCTACAGAGACGAGTAGAACAATTTCAAAGTGATTTTGGGTCAACAGGTCACATGACCTGGGAGCTATTGACGAAAAATACTCAATTTTAACTAACAAAATTGGTAAAAAATAAAAAAAATGAATTAGAATGAAAATCAAATGAGTGTGCCCCATCTAGAGAGACTAGTAGAACATTTTCCAAGTGATTTTGGGTCAATAGGTCCCATGACCTGGAAGCTATTGACGAAAAATGCTCAATTTTAACTAACAAAATTGGTTAAAAAAAAAATAAATAAATAAAAGAAAAAAAAAAAAATGAGTTAGAATGAAAATCAAATGAGTGTGCCCCATCTAGAGACTAGTAGAACATTTTCCAAGTGATTTTGGGTCAATAGGTCACATGACCTGGGAGCTATTGATGTAAAATACTCAATTTTAACAAAAAAAATTGCTAAAAAATAAAAAAAGAGTTAAAATGAAAAACAAATGAGTGTGCCCCGTCTAGAGAGACTAGCAGAACAATTTCCAAGTGATTTTGGGTCAACAGGTCACATGACCTGGGAGCTATTGACGAAAAATACTCAATTTTAACTAAAAAAATTGCTAAAAAAAAAAAAATGAGTTAGAATGAAAATCGAATGAGTGTGCCCCATCTACAGAGACTAGCAGAACAATTTCCAAGTGATTTTGGGTCAACAGGTGGGAGCTATTGATGAAAAATACTCACTTTTAACGAAAAAAATTGGTAAAAAAAAAAAATGAGTTAGAATGAAAATAAAATGAGTGTGCCCCATCTACAGAGACTAGTAGAACAATTTCATACTGATTTTTGGTCAATAGGTCAAATGACCTGGGAGCTATTGACGATAAATACTCAATTTTACAAAGAAAAATTGCTAAAAAATGAAAAAAAAGAGTTAAAATGAAAATCAAATGAGTGTGCCCCATCTAGAGAGACTAGTAGAACAATTTCCAAGTGATTTTTGGTCAATAGGTCACATGACCTGGGAGCTATTGACGAAAAATACTCAATTTTACAAAATAAATTGCTAAAAAAATGAAAAAAAGAGTTAAAATGAAAATCAAATGAGTGTGCCCCATCTAGAGAGACTAGTAGAACAATTTCATACTGATTTTGGGTCAACAGGTCACATGACCTGTGAGCTATTGAAAAAAAAATGTTATTATTTAATATTTAAATTGTCTAAATATTGATTCTAGCTTTAAAATTCAATTAAATGTAATTTATGTAATGTAAAAGCATGAACTCGCACTTTATATGTCAGTTGGTCACAAGGAAAGATATTTATTAATATTTTGATCTCAGGACTGTTTGGTTCGGAAATTTGTTGACGGTCCCTAAGTGAAGCACCGAGCTCTTGGGAAGGGAGCGGTGGTGAACGGGTGGCCGACATTAGCGTACATAAATCGGATCAGCCGCGAGCTAAACACCACTTGGCCCGCGGAGCTTGAATATCGAATATCCAACTTGAAACTAACTTCACTGCGGTCGGTTTAACTGGTGTGCAGCGTTTAAACATATACTCCCTTTGTTGGCGCTGTCATCATAAGGGCAGGGAACAGTCGGAGAATAACAGCACACGACTACACCAAGTTGTTTCCTTGGGCGACACGTCACACGCCACCACTTTATTTTTACTTCATTCACCAACATTGCACATGCTCCACAATTTATAGTCACACCCATTAATGACGTCATTGAAGAGCACTCATTAGAATACACATTACAACACCCCCACTTGCTCTTGCACTATACAATCGTCATTCAAAAAATTTTTTTTTTTTTGAACATTTAAAACAAGTTATTTTATATTCCAAACATACAATGCATAAATTTTCCCAGTTTTGGCTTTGTGGCAGGTTTGGTAAAAACGTCCGCAACCATATCTGCTGTTGAGCAGTATACAATGTTTATTTTTCCATCATAAAATGCAGATCTGACAAAATGATACTTGATATCAACATGTTTACATCTCTGACGAATACTGGGTTCTTTGACAAAGCTATTGCTCCTTGGTTGTCCTCAAATATTGTAACTGGCATATACATGCAGTCTTTGTCCATTCCACCCAACAACTGTACAAGATACAAACTTTCCTGTGTTGTCGCTGCCAATGCCATATACTCTGCTTCGCATGTAGACAGAGCCACAGTTTGTTGTTTCTTTGACTTCCATGAGATAACTGGTCCATTTTTATTAAGGCTAAAACAATAACCCCTAACGCTTCTCCTGTCACTCTGATCAGTAGCCCAGTCTGCATCGCTATATGCTACGAGCTGAAGTTTCTGCTCGCTCCTCTTAAAGCATAAACTCTTGTCTATTGTCCCTTTTAAGTATCTCAACACATGTTTTGCTGTTACCAAGTTACACTCCCTTGGTTGTGACAAATATTGTGAGAGTTTACTTACAACCCAACTAATATCAGGTCTTGTGCACATCATGAGATATATTAGGCTTCCTATAAGCTCACGATACAATCTTGGGTCTACAAGTTTGCTTTCACTTTCAAAGTTTAACTTCTGTTCACATGGAGTGCATCTAGTACCACATTCAGACATACCAAATTTCTCCAGTATTTTAGTTATGTGCCTTTTCTGGCTAACTTTTATTTCTCCCTCTGTCTGTGTAAAATCAATGCCCAAAAAATGTTTAAGCGGCCCCATATCTCTCATCTTAAACTTTGCTTTCAGCATGTCTTTAACACTGTCCATTAGAGAATCCTCACTTGTTGCTATAATAAGATCATCAACCCAAATGACTAGAATCACTCTATTATTTGCTGTATGTTTTGTATAAACACAGTGATCTGCTTCATTTGGTACAAAACCGTTTTCAGACAAATAATCAGATAACATCTTATTCCAGTTGCGTCCAGATTGTTTTAAACCATACAACGATTTGTTAAGTTTAAGAAACTGTTTTTCACCAAATTCTGAGTTAACCATAAAACCTTCAGGCTGTTCTATATACACCTCACAATCAATAGGAGCGTGTAGATAGGCTGTTTTAACATCCATCTGATGTATTTTCAGATTATACTGAGCTGCCATCTGCATCAAGCTGCGTATAGACGTCATGCTAGCTGTTGGTGCAAATGTCTCCCCATAATCTATACCAGCTTCCTGGCTGTAGCCTTTTGCCACATATCTGGCTTTAAAAGTCTCAGCTCCATCTGCATTCTCCTTGATGGTATGAACCCATCTACCCCCCACTGCATTTTTACCTTCTGGCAGCGTGGTCAGAGTAAATGTGTTATTTTCCTTCAAGGATTCAACCTCTTCCTCCATAGCTTCTATCCACTTCTCAGACTCAGGTGAAGTCAGGGCCTCTTTAAAACTTTGTGGTGTATTACACACTAAACGATAGCAATAATCAACATTGTCAAAATTTTCCGTGGCAAAATCATCACTCTCTGCCTTACATTCGTAGTCCTTTAAATACAGAGGCACTTTTTTCTCTCTTTTGGAGCGTCGTAGACAATGTTCTTCATCTTGCCTGAGATTTGTGTTCCCCACACTTGAAGGTTCAGCACGCATCTCTTTTGTTCCTTCTGACACCTGCTGTTCTACTTTTAACTCTGACTTAACAGGAACAGTTTTTCTGTAATACTCATCCTCCAACTCCTCTGGTTCAGTCTGAGTTTGGCATTCATTTTCAGGTTTAGTTAGAAATCTGACTAACCTGTGTTTACACACCCTTCCTGTCACTGGATTATAAATCAAATATGATGGGCTGTTTTTATCATAACCAACAAAAACTCCTTCATCACACCTTGAGTCTAACTTTTTCTTATTTTGTTTGTAAGAGTAGCACACTGTTCCAAACTCCTTCATTTTAGAAAGATCAGGTTTCTTGCCTGTCAACATGTAGTACGGCGTTTGCCCCAGACGATTATTAAAACACCTGTTGCGTATAACTGCAGAAGTCATCACAGCATAAGTCCATAATTCTTTAGGCAAATTACTCTGAATCAGCAAACACCTGGCCATCTCAAACAGTGTTCTCCAGCTTCTTTCAGCTGTCCCATTTTGATGGGGAGAATACGGCGCAGATGTTTCATGTCGAATAGCATTTTTACTCAATAAAGACTGATAATCTCTTGACATGAACTCAGTGCCGTTATCTGATCTAATGCACTTTACTTTTCCATAGGGGGCTACATCTGCAATAAACCTTTCAGTAGCTCTGACTGTGTCACTTTTAGCTTTTAGAAAATAGACAAATATTGCACTTGAAAAATCGTCCGTAAATGCAAGTGAATACCTAAATCCTTCTTTTGCAGCAGGCTCAATAGGGCCAGCTAGATCTGTGTGCACTAGCTCAAGGGCCGTTTTAGCTTTTGCATCAGCTTGTCTATTTCTACTCTGGGTAAATTTCCCTTTAATACACGTTTCACAGTCTAGTTTAGTTTTATCAACCTTCCCTTTGATTTTCATACCTTTCACAACATTTTCTAGTTTTAATACATCTTGAAAATTACAGTGACCTAAAATCCTGTGCCACTCTTGAATGTCATAGCAACCCAAAACTTTATCGTCCTCTTTGTCAGCAAAGTCATTTTCATCGAGAACATCAAGGAAATAAAGTCTATTGTACACGTTAATGTCAAACCTGGTTCCATCCTTGCAGATGAGTTGATCGTGTCCTTGTTGAAAGTTGACTGAGGCTCCCTTTGCCGTCGCTGCTTTAACAGAGAAGATGCTCTGGGGGTAGATGGGGATGTACAGCGCCCTCGTTATCGCCACCTTCACGTTCCGTCCCTCGGTGTCTCGCAGCCACACCTCTGCATCGCCTCTCTTCTGTGCCACGCCAGTTGTCCTCGTCCCATCAGCAAGCTCCACGAAGTGTTCCTCCGGTCGGAAGGCATCATCAAACTTTTTAAACTTGCTTAGATCATTAATTATGTGAGACGTTGCACCGGTGTCTACCATCAGTCCTCTTTGTTTCAAGCCGCTCTTCTGGCTGTCGCTCATCTTGAAAACAAACGAGTGATCATCCCCTTCGATGGCCTGTTTCACACTTTCTTTCTTCTTTCT
This sequence comes from Cyprinodon diabolis, assembly GCA_030533445.1. NCBI lineage: Eukaryota > Metazoa > Chordata > Actinopteri > Cyprinodontiformes > Cyprinodontidae > Cyprinodon > Cyprinodon diabolis. Next base: position 41,530,712 of record CM060067.1, on the reverse strand, counting down.
TCGACAGTTGCTCTCTTTATGACTGGAGTTTTTACAGAAACTGCACCATTGTCTCTGTGCTTTAAAGTTCGTCGGACATTGTCGCACTTTGTGTCCCTTCTGGCCACAGCTGTAACACGTAAACTCTGGGTTTGTTTTTTGTCTCTGCATCACTTTGCTTGAGAATCCACTGGCTGTCATCACATTATCTTCATCCATGTTAACTTTTAACTTTTTGGTGCTTTCATAATTTCTCAACTTAACTTTGAAGTCACCAAAGGTTAATTTGTCATCATCACTTTGAGTTATGTGAACAACAAATGGCTTAAATGGTTCAGGCAAACCTTTCAAAGTCATGGCTATCAACAGTCCATCACTCAGCGTCTCTCCAGCATTTCTTAGCGCTGTAATGGCAGTTTCAGCCCGAATAATATAGTCTGTGACAGTCTCGCTGGCAGCTTTCTGGAGGGATGTCAGTTCTGTGTAGAGGCTAATTACCCGCGGCTTTCCTTTGCCCGCATAATGATCTCGCAGGATCTGCAACGCCCTCCTGCCGTCATCTGCCGCCTCTCTCATAACTAGAGACAAGCTCTTGTCATCTAGACACTGGAGCAGCTCGGCGTAGGCTTCCTCGTTTTTATCAGAGTCGTCATCTTCATCTTCATCGGCGTCTGCATTCGGCTCCACCTTACGCAGTATTGTTTCTTTCAAGCCATGCAGCCGGAGATGTCCCAGAAACTTTGCCTCCCACAGCTCATAATTTCTTTCATCTCCATCAAAGCACAATCTTTGCCATCGACTTCCCATCTCCCTCCTGGGCCCATAACCTGTTGGCGCTGTCATCATAAGGGCAGGGAACAGTCGGAGAATAACAGCACACGACTACACCAAGTTGTTTCCTTGGGCGACACGTCACACGCCACCACTTTATTTTTACTTCATTCACCAACATTGCACATGCTCCACAATTTATAGTCACACCCATTAATGACGTCATTGAAGGGCACTCATTAGAATACACATTACAACACCCCCACTTGCTCTTGCACTATACAATCGTCATTCAAAAATTTTTTTTTTTTTTTTTTTTTATTTATTTATTTTTTTCTGCCATGTAGTCCACACTCCATACCAGTTGGTGGCGGTAATGCTCACCTAACGTTTTTTTGCCAACCGCCAATAAAAATCAATAAGAAGAAGAAGAAGAAGAAGACGTCATTGAATAGCACTCATTAGAATACACATTACAACACCCCCACTTGCAATCGTCATTCAAAAATTTTTTTTTTTTTTTTTTCTGCCATGTAGTCCACACTCCATACCAGTTGGTGGCGGTAATGCTCACCTAACGTTTTTTGCCAACCGCCAATAAAAATCAATAATAATAATAAGAAGAAGACGTCATTGAAGAGCACTCATTAGAATACACATTACAACACCCTTCCTAAAAGCTGGTCTGGTGGAAGCTCAGCTCTGACAAACTGCTCTATCACGTGAGAACACTGCCACACCGCTCTTTTCCTCTACATTAGACTGTCCTGGTATCATAGCAAGTCCAGCTCATCAGATCTTAGATGTGCAGCAACTGGATCTTTTCAGCTCAACTCTGCGTTTAAAGAAGAGAAAAAGCAGCCTAAAAAAACTGAAGTTTGTAACTAAGTGATTCTCTGAGGTTTTTGTGAAGTTTTCCGGTTATTATTTAATTTGATACTAGAGGAGCACAAAGTAAAGCAACACTGAACCACTAAATAAAGCACAACTGAAAAACTCGCATCTGTCCCACATTGTCCCTCAAAAGCGTGCTGGTTGTTACACATTTGAGAAATGAGGTTTAGATATGAATCTTGTTGTAGCGGCTTCAACCTAAAACCATAGCTGCTGCTACTGCTGGTTTTTAAAATGACGCGTCTCTGTACAGGTGTGTGTGTGGAAAAAAACCAGTGCTAAAGCGCAGGAGGATCAGGTCTACATAATCTTTGAATCAAACTGGAAGCAATTCACCTAATAAACAACCTCTTCATTACCTAAAAGTTCAGCTATTCGTATGATTACTCACAGAATCACACATGCCTTACACTAATAAATCCTCTATAAATCCCATCGTAAAAAGTTATAGGAGGGACACGAAGTATTGTAACAGCAGGAATTGTACCCAATTAATTAATACCTATCTAATTAACATCAATGCAGATGATATGCGCCTGTTGTTCACGATTTTATCAAAAAACTGAAATAGTATTATCTCACCAATAGGGATCCTGGGAGCAGAGGCTTCGATGGGGGAGAAAAGTCACTTCACCTTGGTGTAGCGCCTCTGATTTTAAAGCTTGAGAGCACAACCTCGCACCTCTGCCGCTGGTACTCACACTGACACTCTCTGTCCATGCTCGCTCTGTGCAGAAAAAATGAATGTGGTATAACCTGTTCAACTCCTCAACACATATTGGGACGTCATGAAAGCAAATCATATTTAAAACGAAAAAGCCTTTTCGCTCATCCTTTTACTTAATTAAAATGGAAAAAGAAAAAGACATTTGAGATTAATTTTTCAAAATGTACCCCAGCAAATACATACCAAAATTCAATTTGAAATGTAAAATTTGAAAATGAAAAAGCATTTCCAGAAATGCTTTTTCATTTTAAGAATGTGGCTGCATTATTTGACTCATAAATTAAATTAGTAATCAATCATCCTATTTGCATTTGCATTTACTTCTTTAAGACTGCACATTTTATGCCATAATCAAGGAGAAAACACAGCGGACATTGCTTTTTTCGTTTTCATGGTCTGCCTGCAAAGTGCTGTCCACAAAACGAAAAAGCATTCTGAGCGGCGGGGCAGCAGAGTGACGTCAGCAGCCACTCTTCCTCAGGTCCTTTCTGACCGGGCTACCCATCTTGTTCCGATTATTGATTACTAATTTCATTTATGAGCCAAACAATGCAGCCCTTTTCTTAAAATGAAAAAGCATTTCTGAAAATGCATTTTCATTTTAAATATGGTAACGATTTGCTTCCATAGGGTGTGGCGCTGTGGAGGTGAAGAAGCTGAATTACACTGTCCTTGTGGGTAAAACGGTAGATGCTGGTACTTCATATGCAAAGTGTTGTCATGCGCTGATGGAAGAAACTAGAATCAGCAGGAAGCAGATTATGGAAGCTATAATATAAAGTCAACAATGTTTACATTCACGCTTGTAGAGTTTGCTGCATTATCAAAAAACTAATAGTGAAACTCAGACGGATGGAAGAAATGTTAGTGATGACATCACAACTACAACAAGTTCATGGTGTGTACTTCTACCTCCCTCCCCGACTGAACCCCACCCCACACACATAAACCTGGGTTACCTGCAGGCAGAAGGTGAACACCCTGATTTCAACCTTATGCCCCAATAGCTCAATCAAGGGTTTTATTGTCATTATGTCACCATCTGAGAAACACTGGCTCTAAATACACATTGAATACACGCACATAAATTGATCACAGAAAAAGGGCTAGCATCCTTAGAATATACTGAAACTGTAACACAGGAACATATGTTCATTAACTGCAGCATGCGGTATTTAAAGAAAGTGCAGTTTGTGCTGAAATGGGCTGCAGGTGTCGGGGACTTTTAGGAGGGATGTTTATCTACTGCCAGCAGGGAGACGATCTCCTTTGCAGCCTTGGGAAGTAAACTTTTTATGAGTCTATTTGTTCCTGATCAGAGGCCGTAGAGTATCAAAAAATTGCACTTAAGTCAGAGTAGCACCACTTTATCATATTTTCACTCAGGTAAAAGTAAAATGTATAATTTAAAGAAAATACTCAAGAGTAAAAACAGTTATTTGGTCAAAAGGCTAGTTAAGTTCTGAGTTACTGATCAAGTTAATAACCATGATCAGAACAACTTATTTAATATTAATTAAACAAAATATTTATTACATACAAATTCTGGTGTTTCAAAGAATAAGAAAGATGAAAAAAATAAACACAATGATTACACAATAAAATAGGTGGAACAAACAATCTTCAAAGTACATTTTCTTTTTTATAAAATGTGCTAAATAGATAGTTACAGTATGTAAGAATAGTTTAAATTACAGTATCCTGTTTATTGTACGCTGGCAGCAGATGGAAAATAAAATGTAAGCATTAAGCCTGGAGTATGAAGATATTTATACATGTTTTAAGCTAAAAGAAGTAAAGAGCTAAGTTAAAGGTGCAGCAAAACTTATTGTTCATATTGAAGAAGTATGTGCCATGTATAATCTAAGGATGGGCAGCAAATTTACTATTCCCAGGTGTTAGGCCAAAGCTCGCAGAGGGGAGGATGAAATCTGTAGATAACAGGGTAGAATGACCTTGCTCACACACACACACAGAAAAAGCTGATTAACAAGGTAGAAGCAGAAAGGCAGGAAGCAACTCCATATTTGGAGATAGGAAGTAGGGAGTATGATCAATCTGTGGGACTGTCTGAGATGTTCCCCTATGAAGATAATAAAAAGAGCCGGTAATGTGGAGGGGGTGAGAGTTGCTGTTCGCAGATACGTGCTGCTGATGCTCCTCTCCCTTTGCAAAGGCGAATCGAAGTTTTGTTGTCCAGAATTTTTTTATAACACTCCATCTCAGTTAAGTTACCTGCACTCAAATTAACGGACCCTGGGAAAACCACTAACAGTGTTTTTCAACCAGTACAAAAAAGAAGAAAATGTTTCTCTTATTGGTGGATATTTGTTTAAAACAGGCTTGTTTCATTAAATAAAGTTACTCACCATGAATGGAGCAGCCAGATATTTTACTCAAGTAAGAAACTTTATTATATATGTAAAAGTAAATAGTACAATGCTGCAAAACTACTCCTAAAAGTACATTTTTCTCAAAGTCCCACAAGTAAATGTAACTAGTTACTACCCCCCTCTGTTTCTGATGCAATATTTTTAAATGGTTTTCCTGATGGATGTAGGATAAACAGAGCATTACCAGGCGGTGCCGGTAGCTCTGCTAGTATGAATGATTCATTCAGCCTGACATCAGTGTTCATGTTTATCAATGGATGTATTTAGGCCGATTTTCAGCTTTTCAGTTAATAGAATGGATGCAACATCAAACAAGTTTTTTTTTTTTTTTTTTTTACAGATCATTTTTTTTATTTTGGTATTTTATTGATGGATTTTATCCCCCAAGCACTGTAGGAGTAGTCACAGAGACATTGTTAAGCCCAAGACAAAAAAAGTTTGAGAAAGTGTGCCCCCCGAGTGGTGACCATCTCCACCGTCTTGTTGACGTTGAGCTCCAGATTGTTGGGTTCACACCACGCTGCCAGCTGAAACACTGTTTGGGTGACCTTGAAGGAGGGGCCTTTCAGATGGAGAAGTATTTGGAGAAAGCTTGAGCATGGCACTGAAGAAAGGAATGATAAAGTATATGCCAGTCAGTGACAGGGCTGGGCAATATAGCTTAAAAATATAATCTGATTTTTTTCCAACTAAATCCGATTAACTGATTTATTTTTTTTCTGGCTTAAATGTCATAACAAAAATGACAAATAACAGATTGATTTCACAGACTAGCTTTTAATCATCCTGATTGGGAGGGGATATATAACAATATAATTAATGTTCCATTACTAACTAATGTTGGAAGTTAAACTCCTAATATTTGAGCCAGACGGGGCTGCAGACCTGCACTGTCAGGACCCTTTGTTGCAGACCTGCAAAAAACGGCCTCCTGCACTGTCAGGGCTGGAAGTTTATGCTGGATGTATTAAAGGTATAGAGGACGATCTTTTATTTCCGGGTGGATCATCTGAATAAGTGGTCCTCCTCATTGTCAATCATTCTTGTGACGTTTACATAAGACCTTCCTACGTGCTCGTCCCGTTAGCAATATTTGTCTGAGCATGCGCACTTTCAGGCGTATATCTGTGGTGACCTACAGTTTTAGACAATCATTGAAGCTCAACTTTCTTCCGCGGTTTTTTGAAAATGGCAGAGGTTCGTAAGAGAAAAAGTGTCTACGAAGTGTATGAGAAGAAAAGAAAGGCCTCAGAAAAGGCAGATATATCCCAGAATGCTTTTTGTGGAGAGTTCTCCTGGCAAAGCATTATGGGATATGCTGTCACAGCAGCCTGCAGTCACCATAGGCTGTCGCCACCCAACAGCGCTGACTGATTACAAAGATGGTGCAGGCAATGCGCTGTGGACCAACGGGGAAGTGATCAGATGTCCGAACGGTAAGTTGACTGAGTTCACTATGTAGTCACCACTCTATACAGTGATTGAGGGATTAGGGCGGACACTCAGATAAAGTGAGCTTGTATGAGCTATGAGAACAGCAACTTTTAAACAGAGCGTGCTCAAGGAGAAAGGGGCTTGTGCACGCTGTTGCATGCGCATTTTTCTTTAAGTGGAGAGGGTGGGTCTTTAAAAAATTTGAGAAAATCCTCCACGATACCTTTAATCCAAGGCTGTATCTGGGTGTCCGCCCTAATCTAAGGGATATTTCTATGTCTAAGGGGAACATATTCCAGGACATTACACCTTTTTTCTTTTTTTATGCTTTTCTGTACTATATACACTCTTTTATATTGTCTGTGATATTTTTATCTTTTATGGCATCTTGTTTTAACTCTTTGTACTCTGAAGGAGTAATCGCAAGGGATAAAGTTTAGTCTAGCAGTGAAATCTGCTGTTTGAAGAATATAAACACTTCCAAGAAAATGAAATAGACATCTGAAAGTTGTTTTTTTTTTGTCTTCTCCAGTGTCATGGGATGGCAAACAGAAGTTTTTGGCTATTTTGTCAGTTTTTTGGTATTTTGGTTAATTTAGTTATTTTGACATTTTATTGCATTTTTTAACTTTATTCAGTCTAACTGAAAATACATTACATATATATAATTGATGACATGAAAAGACAAAAAATATTTCTATTGTGATAAACCAGCAAATAAATTTTTTTTTCTCCAAAATATTACCTTTAATTTTATTTCACTTTTATTTCAAATAAACTATGGGTTCTGACAGTGCAGGACACCTCACAGTGCAGTCCTGCAACGAAGGGTCCTGACAGTGCAGGTCTGCAGCTAGTCTCTCTCTATTGTTTGAGGGATGTTCAATCTAAGCACATGTTGAAAAACTGGATAAATACTTATTCCTTCCTCCAGATCACAGTACATTTAGAGGAGGGGAGGTAACCTTCAGACTGGAGAATGGCATGTAAAGCAAAGGGTTAACAAATGTCAACCATAGCCTTTTCTAAATGTTAATATGTTGAATGAAAACACAACTTTAAATATATAATTATTTTATGTAAAACATTCATGAGCCAAATGTTTGTCATTCTTTGTGCATTCTTACTAATCTGAACTCTTTGTCACATGCAACATTGTGAGAGTAATGGATTTGTGATTTGTAAATAGAACTGAAGCGGAAACTATTTTTAATATAAAATTAATAGAAAAAAATGTATTCGTATTCATATGTAAATCAGGATTTTGATTAAATGGCTTAATGTTCTCAAAGACCAAAGACCAGGATGATGCACATTTATTTAAATATGTGCTGAGAACTCATTAGAAATATAAGAACTGAAGCAATTCCAGCAATGGAAATTGATCATATAGATACCTTTTTTGTTTTTATGAAAAATCACTAATTCCAAATATGCCTCTGTGTATTTAAACCTAGGTATGTTATCTCTTTAAAAACATTTGTTAAGAGAGCAGACTTTCAGAAAAAGGGGCAGGCTTTAATGGATAAATAGCGCCTCCTAAAGGACAGTTGGTAGATAAGGTTACATTATACCTGCTTTTAAAATGCATTTCTTTATTCATCTGGGGGTCAAACATAAAAAGCATGAAACATTAACATGATAGTGGGGTAAAATGCTGAAAGTTTTATTTATTTCAAAGATCTACAGAGCTCAGCTTGGTTAAACACCACTCCACACATTCAAACTCCTTTTAAACAGATTTGAGTTTATTTACAGATGTTTAAATTGAAATAAAACCAGGTAATCAATGCATTACAGTGAATCAAGGTTAACCAAAACTTCCTGTGCATATTAATTTGAGAAAGTGCAACTAAAAATCAGGAACAATAAAAACAACTAAAGTTTTGGCAACTGATGTTTTGTTAAAAAAAAAAGAAAAAGAAAACCACCGAAAATTATATCCCCATACAAGGTAGAGCACATCCATTTATTTCACATGTCTTAGTTAGTTAGCTTCCTCTTCAAATATTTTCACTCAAGTCTGGGTTTAAAGCAAGGCAAAGTGATAATTAAGACAATTAAAATTGATTTACATAAATAAATAATACATGTGTATACATACATAAAATAAAAAAAGGCTACATAGCAGCAGAATTAAAATAAAACAGGAATAAAAAGATAATAAATAAAAAAATTAAAAGAAACAATAAAGCCTTTTAAAACAAGTTCCCAAACTAAGTCTAGCTATTAATAAAAGCCAAAGAACAGTAGAAGGTTTTAAGCTGAGTAATAAAAGCAAAGGGAGCCAACCTCAGGTTATTCCCTATAAGCTATAGCTATAGATTCTGGATATATATCTAATTTGTCTGCATCATCAACAACAAGTCAAATTGGTTGCAAGTGCAAACCTACTTGGCAATAAACTTGATTCTGATTCTGATAAGAAAGGCACTGATTTCAAGTAGATAAAGATGTGCATAACAGAACGATTCATCCTAGATGTACCTTTTTCCTAAAAAAGTACCCAAGTAAATGTAACTAGTTACTAACTACCTCTGGTCCTATAGGGTCAAGTAGCTTTACCAGCCTATAAGATCAAAGGGTCATAGCAACATGTAAACAACTCATCATGGTTGAAAACCTTTTAAATCATTTTCATTACATATGCTGTCTGTTATACAAGTGTTAAACGTGAACTTTCCAGGTGATGATGACTCAAGGCAGACTAAAGCATTTCCACCTGCAGGACTTTGGATCCCTTCCCCCAATTTAAATAATCTTGGTATTTATATCTGGGAGACTGACAGACATTTGCTGTAATGAGAGAACCGTCTCAGTGGAAGCTTTTAAATGACTAGTTAATCTTTATTCCAACCCTTTACTCATGTCCCTAAGATGCAGATCACAGAAGCAACTGAAATGTTTTCCTACATTAAGAGACCACGACCTTAGAAATGAGAGGAAGAGCTCAAACATTTTGGTCACCTTGAAAGAGGGGCATTTTAGATGGAGAAGTAGTTGTAGGAGAAAGCTTGAGCATGGCCCTGAAGAAAGGAATGATAAAGCATACACCAGTCAGTGAAAGGCCTGGAAAATATAGATTAAAAATCTAATCTGATATTTTTCCAACTAAATTTAAATCTTTTTATTTATTTTATTTTTTTTACTGCCTCAAGTTTCAAAACAACAATGACAAATAACAGACTGATTTAACAAATCAGCATATTTTCAATAATCCTAACTGGAAGCGGATGATTAACAATATAGTTAATGTTGCATTATTAACTAATGTTGGAACAAAAGCTCTTATTATTTGATGGTTGTTGGACTGATTCTAATCAACATATGAGAAAAACTGGTTTGTTTTAAGATGTAGTTGAAAAACTCTGCATAAGCTAAAAGCAAAGACAGATTAGCCTAAACATCAGACCTAAAGAAGTTGTAAGCTGTGACTAAGAGGTAATATTTAATGAGATAATATTCCTCTCTATGAGACTTACCATAGAATGTACAACAGTGCAGCAGCAACAGCAGCAACAGGAGCAATGACAAAGAGATGCGTACGTACAATCGGCCTCTTTACTGATTCCTGCCCATCTTCCCCTGGATGAATGAATGAGTTCAGATGGTTAATGGAAGGTTTAAAATGATTTGGTCAGAAGCATTTCAGTTTAAGTTTGACCTGTTCTTCTGTCTTGGCTGGTGAAACACCAACTTGTGTTAATGTTTACAGTTATAGTGATGCCTCTCTGGTTAACCACACCAAACACAAATAACTTAAATTTCTCCTCATATGCAGCCAGGTTCTACAGAGACCTCCAAAGACTTTTTAGATTCTACTCTCATAAACAGATCTATCAAAAATACCAAAACCAACTCCAGAGGATAAGAGTTTGTTATACCTGTTTTAATTCCCTGTTTAACTTTCATTTGTCTTTCAGGTGGTTCTAAACAAACTGCTCTCTACTACTTGGTCTTACCTTCAAATTGGAAGCAGGACTGGATGGATGTCTTATTTTGGGTGAAGCTGACCTCGTTGCTATGGTTGCAGATGATAGATGAATTATTTAGATAGATACTGAGGGAAGCCCCAGTATTGGTGACCTCTGACCTCTCTCCTCTCTCTTGGTGACAGGATTGGTTTTCACAAATAAAGGTGCTGCTGATGTTAAAGTCCTCTGTGCTGCAGATCACAGTACATTTATTGGAGGAGGAGGAGGAAACTTTCAGACTAACTGGAGACACTGGATCTGAGGGAGAGAGCAGGTGAGAGAAGCTTTAAAAACATTGAAGAACATAAGAGTCTAACTGCTCTGTTCTTTGTAATGTACATATCTTAAATATAAAAGAAAACCCACCTTGAACTGTAACTGTGTAGTATGTTGGTAGTGTATAGTCTTTATTTCCAGTCACTTTTATAGAAAACTCTCCGCTGTCTGATTTCTGTAGATTCTTTAATGTCACTGATTTTGCACTAGAAAACACAGTTCTACTAGTCATATTTGGTTCTCCACCTGGTGAGAATGTTCCTAGGACTGATGATGAATTTTTGAGCAATTTAAGCATCTCGAACTCTTTAGGAACATGGACTCTGGTAAGATCTAGAGTTAAATTCTCTCCAGTCTTCACATAAACTTGGATCGTTCCACCTGTAAGACAAAACAAATGAATTATAGTTGGAACTAAAAGCATGATCATCACCTCTGAACAAACCCAATGTGAGACAGTAATTCCCTCTAAGCCTAAGCCAAACTTAGAGACAGGAACTGCCACCAAGCATTGGTGACAGCCATTATATTTCTATTTTCCATCATGGTGGATGGAGTCTTGCCCACTCCTCTTTATAGGGCCGCTTGGTTCATTTCACGCTGCGATTCTGAATCAGTCTCATCTCATTTTGAAGCTATTAGGATAAGGAATTACTAGAGTATTCTATGGCAGCCATTCAGGCCATGGTGAGGCTGACCAGTCTGTGTGATGGAAGATGCCAAGCTACCAGCACTCAGACACTATTGGAGCAGAATCCCAAACTAAAAGCGTTCTGGTGGGTAAAATGGAACGCATCATGGAGAGAGCTGTATGTTCAGAAAGACGAGAGCAACCAAGAAATTTGGATGATTGGATTTTTGCCATTAAGAGTTTTAGTAAGACTCTAAGGAGGACAGTAAATCCAGCATCTGCCTGAACAAAAACAATTGTGATTATTTGAATCTGGCTCCATGTGTCTCTTTCTCCTGGATGTTATGGAAACAGATGTTCTGCTCCATCTATGGTCTGGGATCCAGGAGGAAGCAAGGTCAACCTGAGGGACACTACATCTTTATGGACTTCTTATGGACTTGGCAACCATACACCAACAATGTCGCCATGGCTACAGATATATGTGGCCTCATCTCACCACATCCCCTGGCTTCCAAGTGCTCCATGCAGGGTTGTTATTTCTGTTTTTTGGGCAACCTTACATTGAAAGGGCAAAGTGGTCAGTTACTTTTCATTTCTGAGGCACTGGTTTAGTAAAACAGTTATGACCCTGTTACAAAATAGAAATAGTTGGATGCATCCTTAAGAATTTTCCACAATCCAACTAACTTACAAAGGTATATCAGGGGGTAGGATATAGGCAACTGATTTGACTGTAATAGGAGAAAACATACTAATTAAAATTATTTATTAAAAATCAAGTCTTACCTTGCACTAGGAATAAGAAACACAGGATCAGAAACAGCATCTTGACACCAGGAAGTGAGGCTCTGTTGGATATAAAGACATGTGAGAGATTCTGCTAATTGGAATCAGAAAAAAGAATTGGACCACACACTCACAGTATATATATATATATATATATATATATATATATATATATATATATACAGTGATGGGAGTAACGGTGTAGAAAGTAACGGCGTTACTAAAGGCGCTACCTTTTTTTAGTAACGAGTAATCAAAATGATTAGCACTTTCCAGATGGAAATACTGTTTAATTTTGTTTTTTTTTTTTTTTATTTCACTCAAAGTCACACAACAATATATAAACAAACAAACAAACAAATAAATATGCCAGGGGGTATGTCACAATAAACAAGTACAGTTAGGAGAAAAAAAAATAAGCAATTATACAAACATATGCGCTGGGGAGTGTCATATATATATGTGTATGTATTATACAAATAAATATATCTTCTACAACATTAAGTTGTCTAGAATTTCTAGTAGATGGTATTAGAGTGATAATTATAAAATTATTGTGTGGACATATGAAACATTGAAAGAAAGAAGATGCTACATTTCTATCCTGTGTTCCAACCAGAAGGGTCATAAACTTTTATGACCTCCAGTAGGTCATGAGGCAGAATCACACGGTTGTGTGACTTCCATCCAGCCAGTTGGTCAATTCACACTATCTTATTACCTGCATCCTCCCAGATAATCATTACTGGGTCTTCTGTTTTAGGCCCGCCTTATGATGTTGTAAACTGTTAATAAAAGGCTTTGCCATGAAGGGATCTGTGTGAGAAGGTGCTGGTTGACGTTGATGTTGAGGCTGACGTCAAAAAACCCTGTCTCTGTGTTGATTATTTCCTCGTAATCTTTTAAACTCACATTTCTCTGGATTAATAAACCCAACAGATGGAAATACTGGTGTTACGTCGAGCTGCGTTTCCCCATCAGATAGGGTTCTATGGCAAGCCGATTGGGCCAATAATCATCCGTACAATAACGCGCAGTTCCAACCCGTATTTTACGCGAGCGCACGTTTTTTACGTCACCGCGCGTTCTGGCTGGAAATGCCCGGTGACGTAAAAAACGCGCGCTCGCGTAAAATACGTGCGGTGGCGTTAATAACGTTTGGTGGCGTTTTTTGCATTTTATATCATCAGGAGGTTGTCTTTTATGTGCTCAGCCACTAGATTTAAAGGTGTTTTACCCAATAAGAATACTGCAGCACCAGACACAACCAGGAGATCCCTGAACGTTGGGGAAAGGCAGAAAGAAGATGCACCTTCCTTTCTGATCCTGTCTAAATCCTGTTTAATTCAATAATAAAGTCTGATATTACACAAAACTCACTCTGCTTGTTCTCCCTACTTATGCCCTTGGTGCAGAAGATAAATGAAATCTTTAACAGAAATTTTATATATAGCCTATATGATGATTCATATATATATATATATGATATATATATATATGAATCATCAATCGCCGGTCTAAAAATATCAAATTTCCAAGAATGCAAAGTGAGCATGAAACTATACCATTTTCCAGGGAATAAACAGTATTATGTGACGCTAGGCTACAATTTTTTTTTGTCTGTATGTACTGTTTTATTATCTCCGTGTCTTTCTTTAAATGCCTCAGTACTACTGTTTGTTTTATAACTTAATTTTACAGACTGTAAGTTAGTCTAACAAAGCTCCGGAAGCCAGAATCCTGAATTAAATTGTCACACCAAATACTGTATGGCTTGCTGATATTCAAAAAATAAAATTTCCAACTAATCTAAGTTTTACAAGTTGACAAGGAGTAAGCATTAGCTCAAATATTTGGTTCCCTAATCCTTCACACACCCCAGGTCATCAAGATCTTCCCTCCTGTGTTCCTCCAACCAGCTCTGCTGCTCCTCACCTATCAAACACTTCCTTGAGGCCATTTTTGTCCAGATTACACCTTAATTACACTTGTATGCTTAATTTACACACTTTATTTGGATGATGAAATTATAGTTTCAATGTTTCAATTCGTCCAAATAACTTTATTTTGTTTCCGGTGGTTTCAATGAGAATTTCAGTTCTGCCTCCTTTATATCCATTTTAAACATCATAAACATAGCATTCATTAACTTGTTTATGAACTGTTTTATTGTAGTAATCCTTTTTTGGATTCCGTGGACAATGACGGAATCTCCCTAGAAGGAGATTTCTGGAAAAGTTATTTATAACATGATTGTAAAAACTCTCAATCAACACAAATTGAATGGACGCAGTAACACAGTATGGAGTAGCCTAGTAGACTAGCCCCAGCCGCCAGCTGCCAAAATCATTTATGCCTGCGAGTTTGGTCTAGCCCTGATCAATCCCCCTGGCCCTAGAACTGGTGGGCCAATCACAACCCAGAGATGTGTTTTGAATTTTTGGGTGCAAAGCAGAAGGGGGTTTTGAGGGCGTGATGACCAGGGGAGGATCTAGGATTCTAGGAGATCAGGGGCTTAGCCCCGAGGGTGAAGATGAGCGTGTAGACTTTCTGCTAAATCCCATTCTAATGTAAAATATGACAGATTACTGGATTAAAGAAATTTCTAGTATACTACATGCTATCACACATAACAATTCCAGCTCCATAACATGGGAAGAAATTCATTTACCTGCAAGTCTTTAACTGTATTTATTTCTTTCTTCAACAACAAGCTCTGTGGAGACATTTGATCATTATTTGCCAAAGTTATGAAGGGGAAATCATATATTTTAGCCACCTGATATAATCTGCTCCCCCATAACATGGGAAAAATTAAACAAATCCTGTGAATTTTGAAACTATCATTATTTTTCTATATTATGTTTGAAACATTTATTATTTTATATTTTGAAATCTTAAATAGTTAACAAAAATATGTCAATTCTCAATTCAAAATGTCTGGAATAGCATTACTTCAGACATTTTGAATTGAGAAAGCTCTCTGGATGGAAAACGAAACATCTTCAATCTTGGAAAACAAAGTGCAGCTGTTTTGGTTTGAACTTTTCTTTTGAAATATTTTTTGTAAATTGTTAGATAAACATTTAAACAGAAAAGAAATTTCATAAAGATCATCAAAGGGGAAACGGATTATATCAGGTGGCTAAAATATACGATTTCCCTCTCATAACTTTGGCAAATAATGATTTAATGTCACCAAATCCACAGGATTTGTTGTTGATGATGAGAGGAATAAACACCGTTAAAGATTTGTAGGTGAATTAATTCCTTCCCATGTTATGGAGGAGGAACAGAATATTCCAGGCAGCTGAAATATCCATTCTCTCCTCTCCTCCTCCCATATGTTTAGGAAATAAACAGCAACTGTTTCCAAATTCTCAAAAAATGTTATGTTTAATAGCATGTAGTATACTAGAAATTTCTTTAATCCAGTAATCTGTCATATTTTACATTAGAACGGGATTTACCAGAAAGTCTACTCTCTCATCTTTTCTGGAAATCTTAATTTTTGTGTCCTGCTATCAGCCAGTTTCCGTCCTCTTATATCAGCAGTGAAAAATGATAAATACTTCTGACTTTTATTTCTGTCAGGCTTAACTGACAGAAGTTGGAAAAAGACAGATTCTCTTGGCTTTTAAAAAATAATACAAAACAGCTTAAAAGGACCTAATCTATTTATTTATTTTACAATTTTATAGAAAACAGCTGCTGATTAAACTGGATGTTACAACATTGACATGAATGACAATGGTCCCATCCGCCATGTTCGCCTCTCTGGCTTCAATGCGCGCTCCCGACACAAGGGGAACAGAATTTTATACAACTCCAGGACAAAGAACGTCTGGAAGTCAGTCAGAGCTTCACATACCTGGGACTAGAGTCCGGCAACGGGTCTGGTACCCGCGGGTCCCCGACGGGTCACCCGCTAAAATGCTCTTTTGCGGGTGAAAAAATACATAAATAAAAATAAACGGGTCGGGTGGATATTTTTTTAGCGTCGGCGGGTAGTTGGTGATTTTTTTTTATGCGTGTGTGTTGTTATAGACATCAGAAATGTTCTATTAATCAGGCACTGGGGTCACCCTTGTTGTAGCTTAAAGCCCTGCCGGCAGTGTGGGCTTCCCTCCAAAAAGGCCACAGTCAGTGCATACACGTCTGCTGCAGTGTTAATGGCGCTGCTCTGCAGCGCAGCGTACTATAGCCCATTACTTGATGTGTTAACGGGTCAGGTTGCGGGTTAAATATCAACGGGTCGGGTCGGGTTCGGATTTGAATTGAAGATATCCACGGGTGTCGGGTCGGGTTCGGTAGTCATCCTAACGGGTTCGGGCGGGTGCGGGTTGGTAAAACTCGACCCGTACAGGACTCCACATGTGACGTCAGTCTGTTTAGCAACAGCTAGTGGGGACTTCTTCTGCACAGGAATGCTACAGGCTGCTTTCCTGCACATGCTGCCACTCTCTGGTGAATTCCAGTACTGCACATTTTACTCTGATCAGCTCAGAAGCGAGATGTTAGATGTTAGGGAAACATCCGGGGCTGCAGCCCAAGTAGCCACCCCCTAGATCCGCCACTGGTGATGACAAAGCTGTGGGACGCTGGAGAAAGCTTACAAGGAAGATGGCAACAACTATTGAACAGTAGCATGCACTGCGGCAGCAGCAGCTTGCAATAGAGCGCACCATTGAAAGTTAAAATTTCTCTTTTCTGTTGCTGTTGTTCAATTAAAGTACGTTTTAAGATCATTTGAGGCAAGAATATTATACTTTAAAGCGTCAATATATGGTCCATTTACTGATTTGATGTCTAATTTAAAAAACTATTTCCAAATTTAAGAGGACCGCGGCAGCCAGCGGAGCTCCGAGGCTAATGGCAGCCAGGGCTAACTGCAGCCCACATTTAATCTCACCTTTAGTCTGGTTTATCAGGCTAAGTATTAAGGGTGTGCAAAATAATCGTCATGAGAATGCATCGCGATTCTAATTTTTGTGATCTACTGCATCGATTCTTGAAGGCAAGAATCGATTATAAAAAAAAAAAAAACAAATAAAATACATGAATGGTTGGCTCACATCAGCCGAATCAAGTGGAATACAACTTCCAGTCCAGCAGATGTCGCTGCGGATGTGTTGACGTTCGCTGCCTTGTGTCATAAGCATTTCCGGCCGTGGGATACTGCGACGAGTCATTCGTAAACAAAACATGGAGGACACTCAGAAAATTCGCCCGGCTCCATCACATTTCAAGTCAGATGCTTCGATGCATTTTGGCTTTAAAAACAAAGAAGGTAAAAACGAAATTGATATGATGCACGTAATTTGCAAAAGGAGAAATATACATTTGAATGTTTTCGTTTCATTAGTTTAGAGGACCACTGAGGCCATGTAAACGGCACTGATTATCCTTATTTTGTTATTTTAAGTTTGATGAATCCTAAGATCTTTTTGTCAGTGTGTCCACACCAGTAGTATTACTATTTCTGTCCAGTATTTGTTTTCATGGCAACACCTCCAAAAGTCATTTCAATAAATACAGCTGTGTATGAATTCAGTTGCTTTCAGTTATGTATCAATTGAAGACACTATCCAGATCATACCCAGCCAGTCAGCCACTGGTAATGGCTGTATCTTTTTCTTACAGTGTTCAGTGAAAATATTGCGATGCATCGCAATATTTCAAGTATCATGATGCATCGTGATAGAATCACATCGTGGCATGTGAATCGTGATTGTAATCGAATCATGACTTCTTTGCCAATACATACCCCTACTAAGTATGGAGAACTCATTTCTCCTTATAACCTGAATTCAAGCCTGAATGGAAATCATTGTAGAAGCCTCCTCTAACAAAAAAACATGCAGATTTACAATGGAGAATCCTTCATGGCATTGTAGCTGTAAACTATTTTGTTTTTTGTTATTAATCCTGCTGTGGAAGAAAAATTTCCATTTTGTGAACCGAGAGAAACAGTGTTTCATTGTTTTTCTGTGTTCGTCTGTCGGCCCTTTTTGTGCTTTTGAGAACTATTTTCAACAGATATGATGAAATGTTCACTAAACATTGATTCATTTGTGGATATAAATTCACAAGCCAAGAAAAGAGTAAATGTAAATTGGTACTTTTTTTGTTAGGACAGGCTAAAATGGCAGTATACATAAGTAGAAATAAAAGTTGGTGCAAGAGTTGAATATTGAGTTGGTCTACATCGGCGGTTTTCAAAGTGTGAGGCGCGCCTCCCCTGGGGGGCGCCAGAGCACCTTAGGGGAGGCACGGTGCGAGGGAAAAAATAAATATGGATTTAGGACAAAGTTGGAACTGTGGGATGCGCGTGTGGAGCGGGGATCAGTGGAAATGTTTCCCACCTTAGAGGATGTTTTGGCCAGAGCGGGGCTGAAGGTGGAGTTTTTACAGCAGGCTGTCTGCGTGCATTTGGAGGGGATGCGCGAGCAGTTTGGAGAGTATTTTGGGGAGGAGACAATGGCAAACCAGTGGGTGAGAAACCCATTTTCCTTCCCCGTGACACTCAAAGATGGACTTTCAGCAGGAGAGGAAGAGGCTCTGGCTGAGCTGAGCTGTGACATGGACTTGAAACAGAGGATGAGTGACGTGTCACTTGCACACTTTTGTGTCAGTAGAGACTGAATTTCCACAGCTCTCAATGAAGATCTGATGAAAATGTTTTTGTTAAGATGTGAAAACACTGTTGGTATCTCAAACATTAATCTCAGAATCTCAGATGTAATGTTTGTTTGAGAAAACAGTTGAAAAGTGAGTTTGGGGTTGTTCTTATCATTAGAAAAATGAAAAAAGGGGGTATTTGCCATACAAAGGCCCAGATAAAATAATTAAAATGGGAGGACATGTTTTAAAATGTTCATGTGTTAAATTTCATTCAGATAAAGTGTAATTTTAAAAGATGAGATGGTTCTAAAATAAAAGCAATTACAAGGTGTTTTGTAGTGGCATTTGTTTGTGTGTGGGTTGATTATTTTTTTTTGTGGGGGGGCGCAGCAGGCATAGTGCTCCCTGGAGGGGGGCTCACCCTATCATATTTTGAAAACCCCTGGTCTACATAAAGCCTCAAACTCACTGTGGATCCAGACATTTGAATTGAGAAAGCTTCCTGGAGGGGAAGCGAAAGGTCTTCAAACTTTGGAAACCAAGTCCAGTGGATTGTTTTTTAAGCTTTTACAGAATGAATATGACCTGGATGACTGAGAATCTTCATCAGCATATTGACTTGGTTTCTGTTGGGATCTGGAGGTCTGTCCACCTTCCTCCAGCAGAGGGCGCCTCTAGGTCTCCTGGAGCTGAGCTGACGACCACACCTGAGATCCATCAGTCATCAGGAGACCAGCATATAAGCAGCGGCAGGACTACACTCCAGCGCCAGAGTGTTAAGCCAGTTATGGTTAGCGAAGCCTGAGCCAACCAGCCTGTCTGATTCTCCGACTCCCCTGAACCTTGAACTTTAATCTGGTCAGTTTTTGTCTTCTCTGCCTCCTAGGAAGAAACCAGACTGAACCCTGGAACTCTGGAAGAGTTTCATCTGCTGAAATCTGCCTGCCGGCTCTCTGGAGCTCACCTGAAGAAACTAACTGTCTGAACCTGCCTGCCCGGCCTCAAGAAGAGGATCGGAAGAAGACTCTGGATCTGAACACTGATAAGTCTGAGGTCAAGCCCTGCCGTTGCTTAGCCCTCTGCCAACCTCAAGCCTCTGGACCCTCCTGGCTCCCCCCTCTCTGCTGCTCTGCTCATCTTCTGATCAGTAAACTCAGTCGAGACCAATCCTGGATCTGATACCCCCCCCTGGACCTGTACATTTGTGCCCTGTTCAATAAACTGTTGAATTTTTTCCCTGTCTCAGAGTCTGTTCTGCACGTGGGTTAGGAACCTGAAATCCCATCATGACAGAACACTCTGGCCAGCAGACTAACCCAGCGGACACACTCCGGAGGATGTTGGAGGAACAACAGACCCAAATTCAGAGCCTTGACATCGCCCTCTGTGAGTTATACAAATGTCAAACTGAATCAAATAATTTCTTACAGGAAATAGCAAGTCGTCTGCAGAGATTAACCCCTGGAACGGAGACCGTTCAACTTCCTGGTCATGAGGCAAATCCTCCACTCAGGTCAGAACCCGGTCCGTCACTTCCTGAATTCCGCCCCTCACTTCCTGAGAAATTTTCTGGCATGCCAAGTAAGTGTAAAAGGATTTTTGTTTCAATGCAAACTGATTTTTGAGCATTCGCCATCCAGTTTTCCCAACGATAGAAAAAAGATTACTTTTATTCTATCACAGTTATCTGGAAAAGCCCTCGACTGGGCGGAGGCCAGATTTTCTTCTGAATCCAGTTTTTCTTGTACTTATGAACAGTTTTTCAAGGAATTCTCTCAAGTTTTCAACCAGGACTCTGATAAATCCACTGAATCTCGTTATCTGTTAAAATTAAAACAGGGAAATAGAACCGTAGCCGACTTCTCCATCTACTTCCGGGTCAAAGCTGCAGCTTCCGGATGGAATGAACCCGCGCTTAAAAGCGCCTATTTCAACGCTTTAAATGAAGAAATTAAGGACGAGCTGGCCACAATTGATGAGCCAGCAGCCTTAGAAGATCTCATCAGATTAACTATTAGCCTGGATAACCGACTGCGAGCCAGATCCAAGTCTAGAGTTAGAGGTCATGTTTTCCCTGTTTCCGCTTCTACGGCTAAGATAAGTGACATCTCATCTTCTTCTGTTTCCTCTGAAGTTGAGTCCAGAACTGAGAGCCGTGCCCTACCTGTATCTGTGCCTGTGACTAAGACTCATTTCCTCTTTCCAGCCTTAGAATCATCAGAAGGTGAGCCTATGCAGATCGGTCACACCAGGCTCACACCCGATGAGAGGCAAAGAAGGTTTAAAGAGAACCTTTGCATATACTGTGGAGAACCTGGACACTTCGTTTCGACCTGCCCTGCTAAGGTAAAGAGTCGGGGTTCGCCAGAGGTAATGAGGAGTCTGGCGAACCATCTCCAACTTAAGAGATCTCCTCACCTATTGCTACCTGCTACTCTGTTTGCCGCTGATCAGACTCTCACTTTATCTGCATTTATTGATTCCGGTTGTGAGAAGAATTTAATTGACTCTAACCTTGTCCAACAACTAAACACTGAAACCATTCCTTTGAAGAAGCGTCTTAGACTCTCTGCCATAGATGGAAAAAGATTACATCAAGTTACCCACCAGACTCAGCCTCTTCAACTCCTGATTTCTGGTAATCACCGAGAGACTATAACCTTTTTTGTTTTACCATCAGCCTGTTCTTCCCTAGTTCTTGGATATGAGTGGCTAGAGCAACACAACCCTCATATAAATTGGACTAAGAGACATGTTGAATCGTGGTCTGCCTCCTGCCATGCCTCCTGTCATTCAACCTGTCTCCGCTCTGCCGAACCTTCTACTCTGTCTCCGGCCAGTCGTCTGAAGCCTGACGTGCCGGATCTTTCCTTTTTGCATCGCCGTAGGCCCTCTCCCGCTCTGAGCCGTCTAGTGACCCCTGAGCCTGCTCTGAGCCATCCAGAGACCCCTGAGTCGGGTTTCAAAGAGGCCTCAGAGTTCGGGGTATTAGGAAGAACGCCTACAAGAGTCCCTCTGCGGGCGCTCCAAGCATCCAAGAGCCCTCAGTGGGCGCTCCAGGCCACCTCGGAGGCTGCACCTGTGCCGCTGTGGGCGGCTCCCTCCACGCTGGAGTCGGAGCCGCAGTCGGCGGTCTCCTCTGTTCCTGTTTCGGAGCCGCAGTCGGCGGTTCCCTCTGAATCAGCTCCTGTGCCGCAGTGAGCGGTCCCCCTCTGAACCTGTTTCTGAGCTGCTACCGGCGGCCTCCTCGTAAACTTTCTGAGACCTTTTTGCCCTCGCCCAACCTGGGTGGGTTGTTTTTTGTTGTGGACTAAGTTTTTTCTGGTTTCTGGCCCTCCTTGCCTGTTTCCCCTTCCGCCCACCCTTGGTGGGTTGTTTTTTGTTTCCTTTTTTTTCTCCTAGGTCTGATCTGAAGCGTCTGGTATCCGCCCTTGAGGGGGGGGTACTGTTGGGATCTGGAGTTCTGTCCACCTTCCTCCAGCAGAGGGCGCCTCTAGGTCTCTTGGAGCTGAGCTGACGACCACACCTGCGATCCATCAGTCATCAGGAGACCAGCATATAAGCAGCAGCAGGACTACACTCCAGCGCGTTAAGTCAGTTATGGTTAGCGAAGCCTGAGCCAACCAGCCTGTCTGATTCTCTGACTCCCCTGAACCTTGAACTTTAACCTGATCAGTTTTTGTCTTATCTGCCTCCTAGGAAGAAACCAGACTGAACCCTGGAACTCTAGAAGAGTTTCATCTGCTGAAATCTGCCTGCCGGCTCTCTGGAGCTCACCTAAAGAAACTAACTGTCTGAACCTGCCTGCCCGCCCTCAAGAAGAGGATCGGAAGAAGACTCCGGAAGTCGAGCCCTGCCGTTGCTTAGCCCTCTGCCAACCTCAAGCCTCTGGACCCTCCTGGCTCCCCCCTCTCTGCTGCTCTGCTCATCTTCTTCTGATCAGTAAACTCAGTCGAGACCAATCCTGGATCTGATACCCCCCCCCGGACCTGTACATTTGAGCCCTGTTCAATAAACTGTTGAATTTTTTCCCTGTCTCAGAGTGTGTTCTGCACATGGGTTAGGAACCTGAAATCCCATCATGACAGTTTCTTTATTTATTAACCTGATGAAGTCTAGGCTAATGCTTGAATTTAGTTTTTACAGATCAGTTTCAGATTTAGATTTTTTAGTTTTTGTGGTATCTGGAATTATGGAAAATTAATTTGTAGAGTGGTGGGAGGAGAACTTATTTTCGTAAAGATGTTAATGTAATTCATTCTTTGGTGTATGTTTTTTGTTTTTGTTGAATTGAATTTTCTGTTACATAGTGTTTTATACTATATTGATTATTTGTTGAAAATTAGCTATTAAAAATCAAACAAAAAAATCTCTCTCTCATAAGACTGATTTGATCACAGATGCAGCGACTTCAAATGATCCAGAACGCAGCGGCATGGCTTCTTACAGGAACCAGGAAGCGTGACCATATAAGGCCCATACTGGCCTCTTTACATTGGCTGCCCGTCTTTTATCGATTAGATTTTAAGATTCTTTTATTAACTTATAGGGCTGGGCGATAATTCAATAACGATATATATCGATCGATAGACGTGTGGCGCAATAGAAAAAAAGAGAGTCGATAAAAAAGAAACGCAGTTTTCCTTCCTTCTCATTGTAGCCTAGCATGTATGTTTATGCTAGTCACCACTTCCTCCCAACCAATCACAATCGCGGACCCAGGCACGCCGTCACCAAGCGCCGCCCTCTCAAACCACAACACAGAGCACATGCAGATGTCGCAGCAAGGAGAGGCGGAGGAAATTGTTCCAAAGAAGGGTTTTTGTAGTTCGCCAGTTTGGCAGTATTTCGGTCATGGCAAGTCGGACAAAAAACAAACCACAGTCATCTGTAAAATGTGTAAGGAACCAGTGAAAACGAAGTCTGATAACACAACCAACTTTTTTTTTTTTATCATCTCAGCCGCTCACACCCGCAGAAGTACGAGCTGTGTAGGCCCCGGTACGGCTCTCCTCCGAGGAATCTTCGGGAATTTCGGGAATATATATATATATATATATATTTTCCGTTCTGGGCAGTTTCCCACGTAGTTCTAACAATTGAGAGAAAAATGCTGAGGGGCCAGAAACTTCAAAGTAATAACTCGGGTCAAAGCAGGAAACGGGGGCGGCGGTGGGGGGGGGGGGGGGGGGGGGGGGGGGCATTTATTTGTTATATTTATTTTGGTCACTTTTCTGGTCCCTTTAGTTTATTCTTTGTCAGTATTTAATAACATAACCCAGGTCTCTTAAGTTATTTTTTTTTAAAACAATTCTGTTATGGTTAAAAAAGTTGGTTAAATAAAGATTTAATTCGAAGTCTGTGTTTGTGTTATTTATTAAAATTAAATCATTTAGCAATATTATAAAAAGTCAAGGCAGAGCTGCACATAAAATATGGTTTCAAATCTTTTCAATAATTATCGATATCGATCAATATGCATTTTTTTTATCGATAAGCTTTTTTTCTATATCGCCTAGCCCTATTAACTTATAAGGTTTTAAATGGATTAGCTCCTCCCTATCTTCGGGACCTTTTAAAAGTTCACTCTGTATCCAGAAGCTTACGATCAAATAATCAGCTATTACTGACAGTCCCTCGGACCCGACTTAAGAGGAAAGGAGATCGGGCTTTTTCTGTTGTTGCTCCAATTTTATGGAACAATTTACCTTTTCAAATTAAATCTGCCCACAGCCTGGATCATTTTAAATCGCTTCTTAAAACTCATTTTTATTCTTTGGCATTTACTTGAAGTGTTTTGATAATCTGTTTTTATTAATTAGTACTATTGTTTGTCCTGTACAGCACTTTGGTGCAGTTTTATACCTGTTTTTAAAGTGCTATATAAATAAATTTGACATTGACATTTAATGAATATTTATCTATTTACCACAATACATTTGTTTGCTTAATGGCTTAATTTGTGCATTTCATATAGGGAGGGGGATGTTCCTTTATCTTCACAATCATTTTGAAGGGCACTAAGGTTTCACTTTTAGGGTTACCACAAAAGTAAAAAAAACTTCCATCTCATAATTAGAACTGAAGGGTCACGTTTTGTTTTTTTTTTTTTTATCTGCTCTATGGTATGTTTTGGATTTTGGAGAGAACTTAAACTGTACAGGATTCATGGTCTTGTGGAAAAACATGGGCCCGCAAAATATGACTGACAGTGAGTCTGCTACTGTAAATCAGGAATTTTTTCTTCCCTTGGGTCACCTAAGCTGGAAGGGTTGTAATATCAGGTGTATTTATTTACACAAGTCTTTGAATTGGTTTCAATTCCGTGCATGTGTTTGGCTATTAGTCAGGGTGCCTGAAAAAATAGAGACATAAGAGACTCCTTTAAAGGTCAAAGTGTGAGTTGCATTCAAATAACTGTGTAAAACCCTTTCTAAACTCCTTCAGCTGCTCAATAAAGCAGCATATCCACTTTAAGATCTTCCTCTGCATTGTAAAGCTATAAATAACCTTGTAAAGTATATTCGTTTTATTAAAAGTGCTGACAAATCAAATGTTGTATATTATTAATATCAAAAAATAAAAAAGTAAAATATTATTATATAAAAAAAGCTTGGATATATACAAAATCTGTGATTTTATACCAAGCTCATAACAATTGTAAAACTATTATGGATTGTTGCCCACCAATTTGTCCAATTGTTGATGTCATGGATCCATATTGTGTCAGGAGAGGGATAGCAGCGATGCAAAAGAAAGCGGAGAAAACATACAGAGAAAGCGGAAAAAACAAACTGAGAAGCTACTAGAAAACGCGCTTATGGTTATATTAAAAAAAATACCTACCGCACCCTCACTTCTGAAATCAAAATGTTGTCAATGAGTGTGAAGCAGACGCAGCAAAACGGCGGAGCTTTCATTTAAACAGACTAGTATTTACATTGCATAAGAAGCTGTAACTGAGAGAGTCGTAGGAAAGCGGCTGATCCGACTGTTTCCGAATTCTCCGGAGTGGTGCCCGCTTTACATGAACGCCCCGTCCGTTCCTTTCCACATCCAGCCGCTATTCCACCTGCGGCTCAATGCAGATCGCTGAACTGCCCCTTCCGGTGGGGCCAATAAGTTGTATGGAAGCAGCTATGGAAATGTGAACGATCACACTAAAAAAAATCGTATTTCACAAAAAACTGGAATTCAGCAGGAAGGCGTGAGCCGTGAACGCAGTGAAAATATATAACTGAGCGTTGATTTCCAATTTAAAGCCGTTTTCTGCTTAACGTGACCGGTGTTACAGTGTTGTGACACCGGGATGAGTGAGAATTAACTCAGGCATCTTCACTAAATGCACAAACTTCAAACAAACTAAACTCAACCCCACAGTAAGGCTGGTTTTCCCAGTTTAATATTAGAACCAAAATTGTCTGATCTTACCTGTCAGAGGTGACGGTGAGTCCTGGCTTAAAGGGCAGAGTCATGGAGCTTGTAGTCTGTCAGTCTGAGGGGAACTTAGTTTTAAGTTGGATATTAACAAGCGGGATACAATCACGCTCCCTTCGCTCCCTGCAGGCTGCGACACCGAAAAGACCGACACAGGCTGAGTAAAGACAGCACAGAGCGCCAAACAAATTTTCAAAATAAAAGTGTTTATCTAGATTTTAAGGCCGAGGATCTATCAAACTAGAATATTAATGTTTCGTCTTTATATAATAATAGAATAATAATATTTAGAGATTTTATATCCAAAATTAGAAGATGTACCTCATGAAACCAGTGTATAGAGCCATGAAACCTAATTGATTTTAAGTCAATCCATCACTAAACCTGGAAACTATTGAGCAAAAATATATTTTTTTCATATGGAAATTAATTAGTGGAGTATTAAAATCCAACACTTATTTTGAGTCAATTGATCACATGAACTAGAATCTATTAAGCTAAAATTTTAATATTTTTGTATAAAATTTAATTAGCCTACAAATAATTCAAGAATTGAAATGCAAAAACTAAAAAGCGAAACTTTTAAAGTCTTCTGAGTACAATGATCCAAGACAGTTTTTTGAGAATTCATCACATGACCTGACATTATGACATTAAGCTAAAATGCTAATATTTTCATATAAAAATAATCAAAATGAAGTTGAGCTTTAAAATCGAAAAATAAAAGGCGCAACTTTTGAAGCCAATGAGCTACTGTGATCCGACATGCCTTTTATATTTTAAATAATTCTTCTATAGACTCATTTTATCAACCATCTCAAAATCAGTGTTGGATCACAGGACTCCATTGGCTTCAAAAGTTACACCTTTTAGTTTGGCATTTTAAATCTTGAATCATTCGTAATACATGTTTATATATATAAAAAAATATGAACATTCTAGCTGAATAGCTTCTGGGTCATGTGATCAATCGACTATCAGTGTTGGATCAAAGTTCTCCATTGGCTTCAAAAGTTACACTTTTTATTTTTTCGTTTCTAATCCCTAAATATTTTTCATTCATTGTAAAAATGTTGGGATTTTTGCTCAATAGTTTCGAGGTTTTGTGATGGATTTACTTAAAATCAATGTGGGGTCATGGCGGGTTTAATGAGATACATTAAACATATTTTAGTTTTGCATATCAAATCTCTAAATATTATCAATTCATTATAATATATAGGCGAAATATTAGCATTCCAGTTCCATGCGGCCATCGAACTGGAATGAAACATTAATATTCTAGTTTTATAGATCCTCGGCCTTAAAATCTAGGTAAACACTTTTATTTTGAAAATTTGTTTGGCGCTCTGTGCTGTCTCTGTGCTGTCTTTACTCAGCCTGTGTCGGTCTGTTCCGTCTGACACAGGCATCATGCCGATGCAAAAGAGGAAGTTGGTAACGCTCTAGCCATTTAAACTTAACACAGGCGGACTGTTCGCAGGACGCAGGATGCTTCCTGCGAATTGAGACGCAGTTACTGTAGAGTGCACACCCCCGCCAACAGAGTGATTTGTAAAACTTAGATCTATTTAGTAGGTGTTTAAAGCTGTTTTTTTTTCTTTTTTTTAAATCAACCAGGTGGGCAAGCCTCAGGATCCCAACAATAATCCCCTAACCTCTGGGCACAGTTTATGCACTTTATACTATGGCAGCTTTCTTACAGTCTCTGAATCAGGCAAAGTTAAATATTCACCTGAAGGTCATAAATCCTCATGAGCTTGGTTAGCTCCTCCGCTATCTTGTCAGTCTTGGCCTTGTCTCTGAACAAGTTGATGAGTTTAGGTGTGTATCTGTCCATCTCCTTGTAGAATTGATTGCGCAGGTTAACATTGTTGATTCGGTGGAACTCTGCAAACACCTGTACATGGACACAATTACACAGAAATGTACAAAGATGAATTATGAGCAGAATTTTAAATATATTTTGAGAAGTTTTCAGTTGGCAGGTAGCAAAACCAAGATCAATTTTATTAGGGATGAGTCAAACCCAACATCAAAATAGAAAGTTAAATGCCATTCTTTAATTTAAAATAGACTATACAAGATTTTTTTTTGTTACCTGTGACTCCATAAGTAGGGCTTGCCATCTGTTCACGACGTCTCTCACCTGTGGAGCTACAAGAGCTCCAACGATTTCTTGGCGACGAAGGGCATAGGTTGTATTCATGAGCTTGCCTATGACTAAGTGGTTTTTCTCAGCCTTTTCGATTTCATGTATGATTTCTTCTCTCATTGTTTCCAGAGTGACTGGGGTTTGATCCTTCGGTAGGTTGATGATGTAGTTAACCTCAGCTTTTCGAGCTTTCTTTATGTTTTGATGAGGGTGTTCATTGTTGGGGTTATTTCAGCCTCCCTGTATTGATGGCTAGTTCTACAACCCCAGCTTTGGCAAGACTGTTACGGTAAGACCCAAGCTTGTACCCTATGTGACGTTTCCATCCCAACTCCCCCCTGTCTCCACCAGCCGTCATTCTGAGACATGGATAAGCTGTAATCAAAGCTTCAGCAGCCATTGCCAATTCTTTTACATTTGGGTATGGCTTAAAACTGTAGATTGTTTCAGCTATTTTTTTAAGGATTTCACTTTTCTGTCACCTCTTTAATTTCAGCAATTTTCCTGATTCTTCTTAAACACGATTTCCTTCTGCTAGTACATGTTCCATTTCATAACCAAACCCAGGAACAACAAAGTGATCAGGCCAACTCTTCTGGCGCTGTACCGCAGGTACATGACGGAGTATGTCTGTGTCTGAAGATGCAACAGATGAAGTGTTACCTTCGGGTCTGACGACTCTCAATGTGCCCTTCTCTGGTAACTCCTGGATGTCCACAAGAAGACAAAGATCACCATCGAAGTCCGGATCCTCATTATTTCATTATTTCATTATTTCTTTCAGCTCCTCCACTGACTTTGGCCGCTCAAGTAGAGTAATGCTACGTTCACACCGGACGCAGCAAAAGCAGCAAAATCGCGTTTGCTGCTTCATTTTTGCTGCTTGATCCAGTTAGTTCTGACGCGCGGCTGAAGCAGCTTTGCTGCTCTGGCTGTGCGGTGCAAAAGTGGGTCTGACGCGCGTTGGGCGGAGCTTCACTATCCTTTCTCTGCCTTGCAGCTATATTTGCTGTGATCAGTGGGAATAAACTAGTTTTCATATGTTTTTAAATGAGAAAATACACCTGAAAACGTAATAAGTGCAGTCAGTTCATTCAGATTACCATCCTGCCTTCCAATACTATTTTTGTCTGAGCCGCTCAGACCCCCACATACCAGCAGTGCGCTGTCAGTAGGAATCCCTTCAACAGCAGCCTCTGGCCGGGTCGCCTCCTCGCGGTTCACCGCGGCAGCTGGTAGGTGTTTTTCATCTAAATAATCTAAACTGCAGGCAGAGATGGGAAGTAACGAAGTACAAATACTTCGTTACTGTACTCAAGTAGATTTTTCTGATATTTTTACTTTACTTTACTACTTATTTTTATGGTGACTTTTTACTTCTACTCCTTACATTTTTAAAATGTATTTTAAAAAATACATGATGCTAAATAAAATATACTAATTATGCACTGTAATACATTAATTATATAAAAAATGGAAATGTAAAAAAATTAGCAAGTTAGTTATTAACAAGCAAAACATCTTAATTGTGGGCTTTTAGAATTGCCAATTCGGTTATTGATGTTTTTTGTTTTAAACAAAGTATTAATAAAGAGTCCAAGTGATCAAACAATTTTTTAAAGAAATACCAAAAGAATGACTGTGGAAAAACTAAAAATAAAACCAAATTCACTGGAACTATTTCAAAATATATCCTACCTGAACTGTTTCTAGATGATCTCACAACCACACACTTGAACCTACGAATAAATACAAACACAGGCCTGGTCAGCATCATGACACTCACATTGTGTTGTTCAGTATTGTTCGTTTAACACTAGCACAGCTCGACAACGTAAACTATCGACTGTGTAACGCCGTAACTTATTGAAATAGGTATACTAAGAGTACGTACGCCCATTACCGGCGATGAGCGGAAACAACCGGCAGAAACCGGAAAGCAGAGATAACGTTATGCTTCAAACCGATTCAAACTCACAGACTTAACTCCACTCAATGTCCCGGGCAAACATGCATTATGGGAAATGTAGTTTATCCGGGAAACCTGCTGAAAACGTTATACCGTTGTAAGTGGAAGTAACATAACGTATTTGTCACATTCAACAACTTCTTAAGTTAAAATTACAAACATTCACTGTGCACATTGTACAAATAAATTTAAGACTATTTATCGAAATTTAGTTAAAAAAAACAAAAAACGTTCTCTTACTTACCAAATCAGGGCTGATGATAAGACGGCGATTAAGAAAAGGAGGTGTCATGTTGGCTTTCAGGGATCTAACCCACATGCAGAACACTCAGAGGCAGGGAAAAAGTTCACAAGTTTATTGAAGACAATTCACAATAAAGAACTATGATTTCTGGGAATAACTGGGTCCGGGTCTGGTCACGACTGGTTTTCACTGCAGAGAGGGACAGATTGGTTATCAGTCTTTCAGTGAACTTGCAGGTTGGGTATTTGCAGGTCTATACCTGATCAGAGATGAGCAGAGCGGTAGAAGGGGGGAACCGGGAGGGTCCAGAGGCTTAAGGCAGGCAGAGGGCTAGGCAAAGGCAGGGCAGAGTAGATCATCTTACTGAGCAGGCTCAGAGCTTCTCTCTCAGCTCTTGCTGAGAGCGGGCAGGCAGGTTTCAGACTGAATTGGATTTCCAGGGGTTCTACTGAGAACAGACAGCTTGGTCTCACGTTTGAGAAACCCTTCCAGGTCTTCAGGTTTCCAGGCAGGTTCTTCCATAACTGGGAAACACTCTGGCGTCGGATTGTAGCTCAGCTCTGTGAGAACGGGCTTGATTTGGGAAACGTGGAAGGTCGGGTGGATACGGAGTGAGGGTGGCAGATGCAGGCGGACGGCAGACGGGTTGATGATGGATGCAATCTTGTAGGGACCAATGAACCTGGGGGAGAGTTTACGGGACATGGATCTGAGAGGAATGTCACGAGCTGATAACCAGACCTGTTGACCGGATCCAATTTAGTGAAAACGGTGGCCCCTTGAACAGGTTCAAAGGCGGATGCGAGCAGAGGCAGTGGATATTCGTTCTTAATGGTTATTTGGTTGAGTCCTCTATAATCAATACAGGGCTGGAGAGATCCATCCTTCTTGCCTACGAAGAAAAAACCGGCACCAAGAGGAGATGAGGAGGGCCGAATAATACCGGCGGCTAAAGACTCATTAATATACTTCTCCATGGTTTCTCTTTATGGCTTGGAGATATTAAAGAGTCCACTACTGGGAAGTGGAGCCCCAGGTAAAAGGTCAATGTCACAATCGTATGGTCTGTGAGGTGGAAGTGACAAAGCACTGACCTTACTGAAGACGGGCGTTAGATCATGGTAGTCAGGGGGTACATTAGTTAAATCAGGCGGATCAGCTTCCTGATGACTGGCTGGGGAGTGAATAACTGGAGCTGCAGAGTGGAGACATGAGACATGGCAGGAGGCAGACCAGGACTCAATGTTTTTCTTAGCCCAGTTAATGTGGGGGTTGTGAGGCTCCAGCAACTCATAACCTAGAACTAGAGGAGAACAGGCAGAAGGAAAAACAAAAAATGAAACTGTCTCTCTGTGGTTACCGGAGATCAGCAGTTTGAGTGGCTGAGTCTGATGCGTTACTTGAGGTAATCTCTTCCCATCCAGGGCTGAAACTCTGAGAGGACTCTTCAACGGAGTGATCTTGATGTTTAGTTGTTGCACCAGGTTTGAGTCAATTAAGTTTCTCTCACAACCAGAGTCAATGAAGGCGGATAAGGTGAGAGACTGACCCGAGGTAAACAGAGTAGCAGGTAACAGCAGATGAGGAGATTTTTCAGACTGCAGATGGTCCGCCAGACTCCTCATATCCTCTGGCGGACCCCGGCTTTTACCTTAGCTGGGCAGGATGAAACGAAGTGGCCGGGTTCTCCACAGTACATGCACAGGTTCCTCTTAACTCTCCTTTGCCTCTCTTCTGTCGAGAGTCTGGTGTGACCGATTTGCATGGGCTCGACTTCGGAAACCTCTGTGGGTGGAGAGGCATGATGAGTTTTAGAAGGAACAGCAGAGGCAGGCTGATTTCGGCTCCTAGATCTGGAGTCAGGTTCAGAAGACAAGGAACAAACAGACGTGGATTGAAGTTGTTTGCAGGGGCAGAAACAGAACAAATGTGAGATCTTACTTTAGATCTTTGTCTGGCTCGTAGCCTATTATCCAGACGAATGGTTAGTTTTATTAAATCCTCCAAGGTCGCTGGTTCGTCTATAGTAGCCAGTTCATCCTTTATTGTTTCATCTAGAGCCTTGAAATAAGCGCTTTTAAGCGCGGGTTCATTCCATCCGGAAGCAGCGGCTCTGACCCGGAAGTCAATCGATAAATCGGCTACAGACCTGTTTCCTTGTTTGAGGTCTAATAAACCACGAGATTCAGTACATTGGTCAGAGTCATGGTTAAAAACTAGCAAGAATTCCTTTAAAAATTGCTCGAATGTGCAGGAAAAACTGGATTCAGAAAGAAATCGGGCCTCTGCCCAATCAAGGGCTCTTCCAGATAACTGAGATATGATAAAGGCTATTTTTCTCTTATCGTTGGGAAAACTGGCAGGAGAGTGTTCAAGAATCAGCTTACATTGAAAAAGAAATCCTTTGCACTTACTTGGAAGGCCAGAGAATTTCTCCGGAAGTGAGTAGCTTCACGGAGATAGCCAGCTAGCTCCTGCAAAGTTTGGTTGGTTTGATCAAGTCGAGTATTAAACTCACGGAGAGCGGTGTCATGGCCTTGGATGAGCACTCCTTGCTGGTCCAAAATCCTCCGGAGTGTGTCTGCTGGGTTAGCTTGTTGGCCAGAGTGTTCTGTCATGTTGGCTTTCAGGGATCTAACCCACTCGCAGAACACTCAGAGGCAGGGAAAAAGTTCACAAGTTTATTGAAGACAATTCACAATAAAGAACTATGATTTCTGGGAATAACTGGGTCAGAGTCTGGTCACAACTGGTTTTCACTGCAGAGAGGGACAGATTGGTTAGCAGTCTTTCAGTGAACTTGCAGGTTGGGTATTTGCAGGTCTATACCTGATCAGAGATGAGCAGAGCGGTAGAAGGGGGGAACCGGGAGGGTCCAGAGGCTGAAGGCAGGCAGAGGGCTAGGCAAAGGCAGGGCAGAGTAGATAATCTTACTGAGCAGGTTCAGAGCTTCTCTCTCAGCTCATGCTGAGAGCGGGCAGGCAGGTTTCAGACTGAGTTGGATTTCCAGGGGTTCTACTGAGAACAGACAGCATGGTCTCACGTTTGAGAAACCCTTCCAGGTCTTCAGGTTTCCAGGCAGGTTCTTCCATAACTGGCAAACACTGGTAAAATATGCGCATTGCAAACAAATAAAAACAAATTAAACTATCTTCCTGACTCATCTTACCTGAGGGAGAGATAAGACCCACCCACCAGAATGTCATGACGTCAGTAACGTCATGACCCTGCTGTATGATTTCTAAAACTTTTGAGCGTTCCACACAAATTAGCTATAAAATATTGAGCCCTATTCAATTAAAGTGGCATAAATCTCAACAGAGCTCAACACTTTATAGTTTGGTCAACTCCACAACGACATTTGACTGTTGTGACCTTATCAGTTATGAGCTAGTATAATTGTTGGGGTTTACAGTGTATTCAACCTCATCCCGTGACTGAAATGTTGCAGGTTTGTATAAAAATATCATAAACTAATGTTGAAGCATTTGAAAAGAGTTCATAAGTTATGAATTTGACTTAGAATTTCATCAATCCATCCATTATCTGACACGCTAGTCCCAATTGGGGTCTTGAGGGGTGCTAGTGCCTAACTACAGCAGTCAATGGGCGAGAGGTGGGATACACCCTGGACAGGTCGCCAGTCCACCGCAGTGACTTAGGATTTATTGCAGCATTTATATAAATATATTCCTCTGAGCAAAGATTCTTAACCCCACACTGCTCCCCAGAGGCTGCACAATGGCAGCCCCCTGCTCCCCAAGGGGATGGCTTAAATGCAGAGCTAAAATTCATTGCTCTGTAGGCTATTTGTGAAAGTGTAATTACAATGAAACGCTGGGAAGAAAAATTATTTGTGGTAGTAAATCTATATAATGTTAAAAGAAGCAAAGAGGGCAGGGTAACCAACCTGAGTGAAGTTGCCCCCCCCACCTTCTTCAAATCAGACAAAATTAGTGTCAAACGTTTGTGCTGGTTTGTGCAGCAAAAATTTTCGCTTGGCCTGCTATCATTTTAAAGATAAAAAAAGATGCTTCTAGAGGTCCTCAAAGGTCAACCAACCCCCCCACCTTCTTCAAATCAGACAAAGTTGGTGTCAAACGTTTGTGCTACGTTTGTGTCGCTATCATTTTAAAGACATAAAGGAATATTTCTAGAGGTCATCAAAGGTCAACCGGCCCCCCCCCCCACCTTCTTCAAATCAGACGAAATGGGTGTCAATTAACTCAGCTCCGTTTGTGCTGGTTTGTGCAGCAAAAATTTCCGTTTCTGCCACTATCGTTTTTTTACAGTTAAAATTATATGATCGTAGGTCAGCAACTTATAATTTATATGAAATTCAGAGTTTCAGAATGAACAAATGTTCACTGACCTTTGATGGCTTCTACAAACAATTATTATTAAAATGATAGCAGTACAAAAAATGTATATATTTAAAAATATGCATTTTGAAATTTTTAATATATTTATTTTAAATATTTTATATTTTAAATTAATTTTAAAATTTTATATTTTTGTATGGCAAAAATTTTCATTTGTACTGCTATCATTTCAATGATATTAACAATATTTTGTAGAGGTCATCAAAGATAAGTTAACATCTGTTTTTGCTGCACAAACTAGCACAAACGGAGCTGAGTTAATTGACACCCACTTTGCCTCATTTGAAGAAGGTGGGGGGGGCTGGTTGACCTTTGATGACTTATAGAAACATTTCTTCATATCTTTAAAATTATAGCGGCACAAATGAAAATTTATGCTGCACAAACTTTTGACACCAATTTTGTCTAATCCTCATTTGAAGAAAGTGGGGGGGCTGGTTGACCTTCGATGACCTCTAGAAACATCTCTTTATATCTTTACAATGATAGCGGCACAAGCGAAACTTTTTGCTGCACAAACCAGCACAAACGTAGCACAAATGTTTGACACTAATTTTGTCTAATTTGAATAAGGTGGAGGGCTGGTTAACCTTTTGACCTTTACATTTTCATTAATATCTTCAAAGCCAAAGCAGCACAAACGAAAATTTTTGCTGCACAAACCAGCACAAACGTAGCACAAACGTTTGACACTAATTTTGTCTGATTTGAAGAAGGTGGGGGGGCCAACTTCACTCAGGTGGAGAACCAACATTGTTTTATCAATTTATTAAAGGCAGCAATTTAGCTCTTCTTAGAACCTCCATCGGATCTAATAGTGCAAACTGTGTCATCTTTCTATATTTTGTTCCTAAAGTTTTCTTCTGTAGTGTAATCTTTCTATCAATGGATTAGAGCGGAGCTCTGTCTGAAATAAATGTTAAACTATAAAACAGAAAGAAAATATCGAAAAATTTACTTAACTTTATATGGATCAAATTCACAACAAAATTAATCTCAAATCACAGATATTTGAATAACAGTTTTGTTAAAAGGTTTTATAACTAAGGAAAACGAGCTGCTTGCATTTAGTCACTGACTTTGCAGGATTTTCACTCCTCCTGGATGGACATACGGTGACAATAGATATTTATTTGCAATACTGTTGTTTAGCATTTAATAAGCAGGAGTTCCCAAAGTGGTGGTTTGGATCCCCAGAGGGGCAGTGAGTTGCCTAGTAGGGAGTCACATGATGGTTTTTACAATCACTGTGATGTGATCCCTGAGGTATATAGAGACCAAAAACGTATAATGAAATACATATAAATGACAATGTTTATTTAAATAAAAAAGTTTCTACTGCATAATTTAATCATCAAATATAGGTACTAAATTGTAAAGGGAAGCATTGAATAATAAGAAATGAAATAAAAATGATTGTTATTTTCAAAGAACACAAAGTAAAATAATTACTTTGCTTTATAAATAATTAAACATTGAGGTAATTATATGTATGTTTAGGGGGTCGCTAGTTTTTTGCATTGTTATTTTTCTGATCAGAAGCTGCAGTGCAAGCTGTGAAAATACTCTGCAAGTTCTACAACATTGAAGACGGCAAATTGCAGACAGAACTAAAAGTCTTCCACAGTTCATATTCATGTCCCTCACCCACCAGTGTGACATCTATTCTCTCAGTGGTCAAAGCAAACAATGCAAATCTGGTTTTCCCAAACTTGACTGAGCTGCTGAAGACTTATGCAACTTTTCCAGTTTCTACAGCTACTGATAAATGCTCTTTTTCAAAACTTAAACTGATGAAAGCAAAACTTTGCACAGAAGAGAGGTTGTCAGAGCTTCTTTTCCTGGCAATGGAAAAGGATATTCCTGTCAACTTCAGTGAAGTCATTGACATTTTTAAGAGCATGGGCAACAGGAAGTTGCTGTTATAAATGCAAAAAAAGAAAAATGCAACTGTGATGTGTACAGAAAAAACTCAGGCACAGACAGACAATAACAGAATTACAGACCCATCTCTATTATGTTTCTCCCATTATTAAAGTCATAGGAAAGTCATATTTAAAAGTCAAATCATTCTAGCTTGACATTTTCTATTTAAAAAAAAATCCTCTCTTAAAATCTGTATTTTTTTTCCGTTATCTTATGCAGGCCAGTTAGTTATACGTCAGCCTGAACACCTAAATTCGGCCAATCATAGGTCAACGGTCATCTGTCAATCAAATTTTTTCGGTCATGGCATCTTGATTCATATGTCGCAGCTAATATACGCAACGGTAAATAAGAAATAAGAATAATTTCCTTTCCCATTGAGTTCCGTCCCAGTGTTCACGGGGATGGACGTCTGTGTCTTCAGCAGGCGTAGAGCTAACAGAACTGGCAGCGTTATGAGGCAAGGGCTCAAACATGTACAGCTGTAAGCCTTCTACACCAAACCAAGCTTCTGCTGCCCTGGCGTCCTCTTCCACAGCATCTTCGTCCCGCTGTCCTCCTCTAAATAAAAAATGTATGACAGAGGAGACTCATCCACGACCTCCGACACAAAACTCTCCTCCTCTTGCATGTTTCCACTGTCCATAGCGTTCCTTGACAGCGTCGTTTCTAAGTCACCAATTTATTGCTATTTGGTCCCAATGGAATTTCCCTTCGGGAACCTACTAGCACTAAGTTGCTAACTGGTTAGCAAGATGCTTCCGACAAACCGGCCACAATCAATCTTTCTTGCAAAACTTCCGCCACAACGATCCTGCCCCCTTGATAATCGACCAATCACATTCACTTTATTCACTGGTGTAAAGTCGGGCACCACTCGCGAGAATTCGGAAATGCAACGGTTGGAACAACCGCTTCCCTACGACTTTAATGTTACTCTTTCAGTTACAGCTACTTATACAATGTGAATACTTGTCTGTTAATAAATACAGGCTGAAACCTTAAATCTTGAAGTCTTGTTTCTCTTTGTGGCTTTGAATGAGCAACTTGTTTTTAAGCAGCCAGCCTTGACAGCATCCTCTCTCAACAAGTAGTCTCCTCACAACTGTCAGCAGTATGGCAGGTCAGTCACAGTGAGACATTTGTAATGTTAGTTATCCTTGCATTTTTCATTAACACATGCCACATGTTAAATCAGCTACTATCTCTCTGTTGCTCTTTTTAGTGTCTATACTATCAGATCAATAGAGCCCTCAACAGTAGCTGTTCAATCTACTCATGATGTAAAACCCACACATTTCGCTTTGCACTGACCCCTAACAAATATGTGAGTATGTGTGATATGGTGTGCTGTGATTCCATGTTACATTCTTTATAGTAGGGGTTGGTAGTATTCAACCGGTTGTATAGCAAGGTATGTTTCTGTATCCCGCTTTAAATCCGTGCTCCATCCGTGCTTCATGTGCCCCTCTTTTAACTTTGAGCACCTGCCTGCTACAAATTGTCGAAACCCTTTGGGTAGGGTATCCTTTCCATTGGTGTGTTATTTTTTTACTATTCCAGCAGATGGCACTATAACCCTACAATTAACCATGTTATAACGGAGCACAGACTCTAAAGAGCTAACATAAACTAACAAGAAAATTAAATTAATATATTTAATTTTTATCCTCTCACAATGTGTCCAGTTTAGATTAAAATGGGTTACATGTGAGTGAACAGCAATGATTTGTAAACCTATACATTAAAACCACCTAAGTTGCAGATTGTGGGAATATTTAAGCATGTAACACCACTCCATTTTTATTTAATTGAATTAAAAAATACTTTATGAACTCCCTTAATTATGAGAAAATAGATGTTATAGTAACTCATAGGGGGTTTGTTTATTTTGTTTTCATTGAGTTTTATGTGTTCATAGCTGTGGGCAGGAAGGATTCTCTGTAGCGGTCTGTCTTGCACCAGGCCTGGAGAAGCTTCTGACTGAAGACACTTTTTGTTGTTTTAAAAATAAATTTTCTGAAGATGATACTAACTTTTATCCATGATCTTCTTCACTTAAATAAAATGTATTATTTTTAAATTAATCTTTACAGATTCTAGAGGAGTTTTTAGAAAAGGGCCAGCCTTCCCTGTCAGTGTTATATTCAGTGTTATAAGCTTAAATATATTTTCTCATTACAACTATTTGCATCCTGTGAGGCTGTGTGTTTATGTTTGCATGCCCTTGCCTACTAATGACAGAAGTTTTTTTTTTTGGGCCAGAGTCTTTGAAAAAGAACCTGATTAATTTGTCACTTTTATTGGATTGCATCACACTGGAATAGGACAAGACAATAAGTGCTCATTTAAATCCCACATTAAACCGGTTTCTATAATGTATTTTTTCATCTCCGGAATATTGCAAAAAGAGTCAAAATAGTACATTAGGTACTTCAATGCTAGACTTTTGCAATTCTCTATTTTAAGGAAGTCCATAAAGTTAAAATTTCCATAAAATTTAAAAGCTTTCAGCGGTTCCAAAAAGCTCCAGACTGTTTTGAAGAAATAAAAAAATTGAATAATATTTTGCCTTTCTGTTAAAACTCAAATGGAATTTAAAGTCTTCTTCCTCGTGTACAAAGTACTAAATAAGCTAAACAAGCTTCATCTTCAATCAGAAATTTGATTGTACCTCACGATCCTAACAGAGCACTTCGCTCTCAATCTGCAGGTTTACTAGTGGTTCCTAGAATTTCTAAAAATAGAATGGGAGGCAGATCTTTTAGTTATCAGGCTCCTCTCCTGTGGAACCAACTACCAGTTTTAGTCCATGAGGCAGACACCCTGTCTACTTTTAAAGCAAGGCCTAAAACTTTCATTTTTGACAAAAGTTATAGTTGGAGGAGCTCAGGTTATCTCTTTAGTTATGCTGCTATAAACTTAGGCTGCTGGAAGATATAAGAACCAATTTTCATCATCCTGCTTCATTCTACTTCTTCAATTCTGCAGTGTTTGTCTGTTCAATTTCTAACTATCTGCTATCATCTGTGCTTAATAGACTAGGAAGAACTCTTGTTGGTTCAGTTATATAAGCTTAAATCTTCCCTACTGTAATGTAATTTAAACCCCTTTATTGTCCCACAATGGGGAAATTCACTCTCTGCACTTTGACCCATCCCCTTGGGGAGCAGTGGGCTGCCATTGTGCAGCTCCCAGGGAGCAGTGTGGGGTTAAGGGTTTTGCTCAGAGACCCACAGTGAAGGCTGAGGGGATCGAACCGGATACTTGCAACCTTCTCAGAGCACAAGCACTCTGCTCTAACCCACTAGGCCAACACTCCACTAACAACACTAATACATGCTTGGACAAATTCTGGAGACCTGGTAATTCAGCCGACACAAGGAATACGCGTACAACGAATTTATTAATCGTACAATTGTGTTTTAGGAACCAACTAGAACTGGAATCACTGTGTGGAGGAAAACTGGATAAGTAGCTGGGAACACCTCAGTGTTGTTAAAGGTGCACTGAATAAAAGCAGCTAACCTTCTCAGCTGCTGGAAGATTGCATTGGCTCTAAGGACTGAGTCCATTGGCTGTTTTTTTGGATCATTTGACTCCCTGATTAACTGATCCAATTCCTTCTAGTACCAGACAAAGCAAATGCTAGAGGGGTAATTTTAAGTCAGGGTTCATGAGGCAAAGGTCTCCAGTAGGGCTAGATGGGAGAGGGATCGACATGCAATAGACTCAGTACCAGGAAGCACGTTAACCTGGGATAGGGTTTCAGAAAGACAGAGGTAGATCCAGGGTCATACACAATAGACAGGGAACAAGGTCAACAAACCAGATCCAGAGACAAGGTTGATGTCCACAGATCAGAAGCCTGCAGGAGTATCTGACAGGGACAAGGCAGGAAAAAGAAGACTGGAACGAGACAGGTCAACATCAGGAGGTCAAAGCTAGAAATGCTAGATGGTATACTTATAGAAATTGGGTTTCAAGAATCTATCGGTTACCCACTGGGCTAGCCAGGAATATACATAGGGTACCTCTGCTCAGATCTTGATTGCTGTTTCAGCAGAGGGGACAAGGAGGGAGATCATGGACCTGCACACAGCAGCTTCTAGACAAGGACACATAAGAATCATTATTCCTACATCTAGTTTACCATAATAAGTAAATAAAAAACAACAAATCACCGTGCTTGGGTAAACTCAGTAAAAGATGTTCAATATTCCTTGGAGCGTCATCTTCAATGACATTAGACCCCCTCTAGTTACACAGACTTGTGGATCATGGTACAGGAGAAACGCAACAATCTGAAATGAAACTGAAATTATGAGGTTCTGATTTATCAAATAAACTCAGGTGTTTGTAGTTTATGTTGTTAATACCTTACTCAGCTTAAGAATGTAGTATTTAGTCTTTAAAAGACAATAAAAAGTGATTATGGTGAATCCAAACCAAAAGTAGCACCAGAACCAACCTGTACAACCTCCAAATTATTGCCAAGAACTTTTTTTCTCAGAAAAATTTCTTGCAAAGAAAGATATAGGCCTTAAATTTACATATATCCGCATTATTATTCCTTCCAATGTATCAGCACGGATAATTTAGAATATTACTCATATAGAGAAACATAGTCAAGAAAAATAGACATAAGAAAGGACATTTTTCAGTTTTCCTATTAGAGTATTTTGCACACCGGTTTAAAAATATACTTTGATCATAAAGGTTTTCTGTAAAAGCTTTGAGGCCTTCAGAGAAACATATAGATGTTATGTGGGGAGTGACGGCCTAGTGGTTAGGGCATAGAGCTTGGAATGCTGAGGTTCTGACTTCGAGCCCCACTCCCTCAGACTGCCACTCTGGGTCCCTGAGCAAGACCTTTAACCCCACACTGCAGCGTGGGCACTGCACAATGGCACCCCACTGCTCCCCAAGGGGATGGGTTAAATGAGGAGGTACATTTATCCAATATGAGATCAATAAAATGAAATTATTATTACAGTCATTAGGTGTCTTCTGGAGACAGAAGATTTGCCTGGGTTTTATTCTGGTGTCAAAAGTAAAAAAGGCTTAATACGAATGTGTTATGAGACATTTCTGATAACCCAATGATCAGCCAGACACAGCTCTGTGCTTTAAAGGTTTATTACGGGTCTGTGATATTGGACTG
Source organism: Cyprinodon diabolis (assembly GCA_030533445.1). Lineage (NCBI taxonomy): Eukaryota > Metazoa > Chordata > Actinopteri > Cyprinodontiformes > Cyprinodontidae > Cyprinodon > Cyprinodon diabolis. Next base: position 41,488,943 of record CM060067.1, on the reverse strand, counting down.
CGAATGTAGACAGGTGTTTAAACTGGTTTGCTTGAGGGAGATAATGATGATTGAGAGAGTTGGAGAAACCAGATTACAGCTAAACAGACTGGTGAATGACCGAACTGTCTGGAAGCAGATAGCAGACTGGTGACAGACTGGGCAAAGACAGTCCAGGATGTGACTAGAGTCAAAATCCAGAAAGTGTCCAATGAGGGCATGGCAAGCACAGGAACTAGGAAGGAAGACAGTATACACAATCAGTGGAACGGATCTGTTTCTAGTCTGGTCACATTCAGAGTACAAACAAATTATTAGACTGTTCAATAAATTATAAGTGATTTTATTTAAGAGTAATTTCATTTGATTGTGCTTTACTGAAGACATTCATATTGTCTAAGAACACTACTGCCACCTACTGGTTTGTGACGTCACGGTGCGGTATCGGCTGTTGAGCAAGTCCCAGTGCTGTATCTGGTGTTTGTCACAACGCGCTATTATCCAAGTCATCTTGAATCATTCTTTTTCCAAATGTTGGCTACATATTACGTATTTTTTCTCTGGCCAGAAGTTCGATGGCAAATCCTCCCTCTTCACGTTGGCAATCCAACGACGAACCCGTCCGTGGAGGATCAGGAATCTGAAAGGTGAAATAACCTTTTTTTTTTTACTTTTATGCGATGTATTACCAACTGCCATGCAAGTTTGCATCATCAGTTTAACTATAGCTCTGGTGAATTTCAAGGTTGAAGTCTTCTGGAAATCATAACAATTGTTGTTGATTCCAGATGTTTCTAGTAGTTCACATTGATTTTGCTTGTAAAGCGGGGAGAATGGCGCTAGGCTTACAGCACCGTGACGTCACTGCCGGAAGATGTCAGACTCAGTGATGACGGAGAGTTTTTTTTTTCCCATTTTTTTTATTGATTAACCCTAAATTCATTAAAACACCACAAACGTATTAGTTTCAGGTATAGATTATGATCCATTGGTTATTCCTTGCTGACCTGACTTTTCCTTTAAGGCGGAGGTCTTCAACAGGGGGTCCGCGACCCCTAATGGTTCCACAGAGGTACTGCATGGGGGTCGCAAAAGTTATGGTTGATTAGACTTTTTTATATTCCCTCCTGCAGTTTTTTCCACTAATTGAAATGTGTTTAAATCCACATTAACATGAATTCAACACACTGTAGTAAACAGATAAAAGGAGGCAGAAGATGTCTTTCAGTCATCAACACACACATTCAGCGACACACAGGAGCTCTTAAAGCTGGGCACCGTTTAATTCACAACACCTGTCCCATCAACCAGGAATCAGAATCAGAAATACTTTAATAATCCCAGGGAGAAATTACTTTAGTTACATTACTCCATATGTAATAGTGACTATAGGACCAGATTGATATAACACAATTTCATACAATATATATATAATTAGGGGTTCCCTGCTCCATGTTGCGATCAGTTTGGGGTCCTTGGCCTGGAAAACGTTGAAGACCCCTGCTTTAAGGTATGGTGAAGACTAGAAAGATGTGGACATAAATAGACACGATCAAGGGAAAATGAGGAGGGTTATCAGAGAGGCAGGTGCATCTGCTCACTCCAGAGGGCCCCACATACTCACCTTTGGACTCCATTGTGAATTGGTTTGAATACATTCTAGTGAAATTAAGCATATCCACCATTGTATATGTTTCTGAACATTTCTAACGTCTAATTCAAAATAAAAATGCAATTTCTATCAGTTTTGGCTTGTTCTATTTATCACTTGGGGGGGGGGGGGGGGGTCGTTCAGTTGGTATTTTCCTTTGTATAAATTAATTTTTATTTTTTTATTTGTTTATGTTTATGATGTCGCTTCATAAGTTGTTTTTGTTTTTACTACTTTTCTTAAAAAAAAGGTAACTTAATAAAATGACTACGTCACGATGCCGCAGCTGTTTGTGTGTGCGCAGTTTAAAGAGGAAGCGAAACTGCCTCATTTCCGCTGCAGCAGCTACAACGGTCAAGTGAAAAATAAAAGTAAAATGCGGTCGGAGAGGACGAAGTGAGGCCCGGACAGCGAACATCTTCACCGATTCTAACGATTCTGGGTTTGTTTTTAATAGACCTCCGTTACTAAGTGAGCTTTTTATCGAGCAGGCAGATTGAACCGATTAAGGGTCGTTTTGAGGTGAACGCGTCCGTTCCCCTTTGCGCTGAATCCGCCTGCGTTTTGCCAGCCTGCTGCTACCAGACATGGGAACCAGACCGAGTCGCCTCCAGGAGGACCCGGTTACCTCGCCCTTCGGGAAAGACTCAACAAAGCGGGATTCCTATCGCAGAGCCAGGCCCACCAGCCTCGTCGTGGATTTCTCGGTTAGCTTCGAGGAAACGGAGCCCAACCGGAGCCGATCGGAGGAAGGCAGCGACTCGGACCTCGGGCAGCATGGAGGAGCGAGCGCCGACGGCAGCCCCGCCGATCACCGCGGGTTACCCTCCGGGATCAGCCCAGCGTCCCCGGTGGACGACAACAGCAGCAGCGAGGGGAAACCCGAGGAGGACGGCGGGCTGAGCCCGGAGGCCCCCGCGGAAGCAGAGCGCCAAGCCGGGGAGGAAACAGGCCGCGCGCCCCACCGCACGTTCTCCGAGCGGCTCCCCGGGAATCGGCATTCCTCCTCCCGCAGCGTCGGTAATAGATCAGCCCGGGTCCGAGGCTCTCACCAGCGGCCGGTGTCTGAGGCTTGGATCGGCCTCTACCGCGTTAACAACCGACATGGCAGTAAGTAAAACACCTTAGAGGAATGTCTGTAAATGTGTTGTTATTTAATATAAACACCGATCAGGATGTTAAGTTATCTTTTTAGGCCTCATCTGTCTATTTTGACAGTTTAAAATATTAAACAAAGAAATAAATAATAAATGGATCAGTGTAAATCCTTTTATTAGACTTATTTTCTTTCAAATAAATGTATAAAAGTACATTAAAGTAAATGCTGGTAGTTAAAATTAAAAACTGAAATTTTTTACTTTTGAGTTGTTTTCATAAAAAATGGTAACAAATAATGAAAATATTCTGTATTTGACGAGAATATGACCAATCTGATCCCACACTAATGAACCCTGCTCTGTGATTGGTTAATCTCTAAGGTAACCTTCTCTAGTTTTAATGCTTTTAGAGGATAAAATAAGAAAATACTGACTTGCTCTTATTAAAATGCCTGACTAGTGTTTTGGCACAGATTGCTCAACATCAGATGATGTTGATGTGTAAGAAGTTGCCAATGTTTATGGTGGTTACATAACAGTGAAATATTCCCTACAAGTTATAAAAATGACAATGTTGTTGTTTATCTAATTAACTACAAAAATGAAGGTATGCTAAAAGAAAACAATGTATTTCAATGTTTTTATTGAAAAGTTGACAAAGCATCCGCCTGATCATTTCAGTCCATCGATTAATGCAGCAGGTTTATCCATATTTATGTACGTTTATCTGCAGGTTTAAAACTGAAATCCTCATTATTTAACTTAAGAAATAATAAAACGCAAAATATAACACAAAAGGCAAATAAAAACTCAAAGGAAATATTTCTATAACCGTATTAAAAAGGAAAGACTCTCCAATCATGCTTTCTGTTTTGCTTTGAAATATTTAGAGGGGGGGGATCAGGCTATGTATAATATTTTCTAATAAACTATCATGAGTATTTAATCCTATAGATTACATTGCTCGATTAAACTACTTGCGTATTTCAGTTCAATTATACTCTGAAACTGAAATGGATTATTTGAGGAATTTACATTCCTGCACAGATAATCTCTTCTCTTGTGCTTGCATAGTGGCTAAAATCATCAGAGACCCCTTTGTCTGCAGCAGAGCATTGGCGTAAAACCATAAGTGGTGACACACAAGCTCGTTCACATCTCCAGTCTGTGTGACGGGGGTCGTTCTTACTAATCCCCCTCCACTGAAAGTATATAAATATATTAAAAAAGCACATTAAGCAACCAAGCGTTGTTCTCCTTTTGAAAAAGGGAAGATGTGTTTGCAGAAGGGTTGATGGCAGCGTTGGATAATCGGATATGAGCAGATGGTGCTTGTTGTGACTCAAAGCGTGACATTTTCATCCCCAACACTACAGTGTGGTAAGTATCCCAGGCCAGGCCTTCAGCAAGTGTAGGGAAATGGGTCACAACTTGACATGCTGCCTCACTGCTGGCAGCGGCTCATGGATGGAGGAGGTGGAGGAGGGGGGGATGTAGGGCAGCAAGGCGCTGTTTCTGCCTGACTGTCACATCCATGAATGGCCCGTCGGAGGCTTTCCCTGAGGCCTGACTCACTGTTTCATGCTGATGCTTACAGTCAAACCAAGCCATTTCAGGTCAGCCTAACTGGAGCTCACATCTTCAGCTCTGTGGCTCGATTCATTTCGACGGTTTGTGGTTTTATCTGCTCCTCGGTGCTAGCTTCATGCTGCCTGCATGTCCAAACGCCAAACATGCTCCGTCATGTACCGTTTCTATGTCTCTGCCTGACGAGGTGTGCTAATCTGAGCTCTCCCTCTGCAGATATCCGCTGTCCTTTCTGCTCCAAGCCTTTCCCAGGCGGTCGGATCGAGGATCACCTGATGAGCTGCCTCACCTCTCCTCCGCTACCTTACAACAGTAAGCGTCTCGTAACGCAGCGCCCCAGCAGCTGTGCGTCTGTTGCTTTTTTTAAAAAGCTGATGACACCCGCCGTTCATTTGTCTGCGTTTTATTTACAGCGGACGTGCTCAGTAAGGACAGCGGAGAGTGCTCTATCTGTTTGGAGGATCTGGTGCAGGGGGAGACCATCGCTAGGCTGGCTTGCCTCTGCGTCTACCACAAAAGGTATAAAGAGTTACTCCATACAAGGCTGATATACAGATCTGTTTTATATGTGTTTGAAGTTACCCTTCAACACATCTCCCAATTTATAAAGTGTGAAAATCAGAATCACCTTCTCTCAAAAAAGTTTCTAAAAAGCTGCACTGTTCACCAGAGCTTTGTCAACACCTGATTTCTCTCTGCAAAGGTTAAAAGATGGCAAAACATCAAATTTAAACTCATTTCTGGATACTTGAACAACTGAAGCTATTTAATTGACTTAACATGTAGAGTAGAACATTAACCCAAAGTCACAAAGCTGCTTCTGCATAACAAAACACATTTTTTGTATATTTAGGTGAAGAGACAGAGCTGATAAACTCAACAAAGAGAAAAGGTTGCACTTTATTTACACCCATATGAGAGTTATTAGAGCTGCTTCTTTGCTTTCATTATAATGTAATGTGCATCTTGGCTAAATGATCTCATTATTTTATCCAGCTCCTTTCAGACTGGCTGAAATGGTTCAGCTCAATACCGAAGAGGGAAATAAGGAGAATTAGTTTGGCTGAAATGGTGTTTCTGTTAAAAATAAATTAGGCTGTTAAAAAACTATTTCAACTCTTAAAAAAGGGAGTGAAAGCCTCTTAATTGGTATTACTTTAATAAAAAATGCTTCTTGTAGCTCATGAAAGGCTTTTGAAATGATTTTCGTTTGTGCTTAGAGGCGTTAAGGGAGAAACACCTCCTCATCGTCAGTTTCTGCCACAGATTCTAGGTTGTGATTTAGAGCAGTGAAAATCTGCTGGATTTCTTGCACTAACGCCTGAATTTAAACGGATCTGAACCCTTTAAGTTTGGATGAACCACAGCGTGAAAGACCAGCCGTGATATTCCAGTTTTCCCTAAGCTGAAGTAGCTGATTTCCACCATAGTAGAAATGATTTTGTTTTTTTTTTATTTATTAATGATTAAACACCGTTTATTGCATCAAATTAAAAGGATGCTATTGATTAAGATTAATGAATTACAAGATTCTATATGTTAAGATACTTTTTTTTTTTTTTATGCTTACCACCACTAAAATTGAAAAAATGAAAGAAAAAGATGGAAAAAAGCTGAATGTTGAAAAAAAAAAAAAAGATTTAAATCATGTCCCAGTCTCTGCATCAAACTGATTATATCAATGCTGGGGGTTTTTTTGCACCATGTTTTTCTCTCCCAATTTTTACATTTGATCACTGCTGCACTTTAAGAAATGAAAATGTTATGAGAGCTATACAAACGAAATATGATTTTATATAGCAAGTACAATAAGGTCTGTCTAAAGGCCAATTTATGCTTCTGACGCATAGCCTCTGCAACCGTCAAATCCGTCTCAGTGCGGCCACGCCCCCCATGCAGAGGTTCTGCACCTCAAAAAAACCCTGACTGCGCGTCGGACGATCGCAAACCCGCGCAGACCTCAAGCAGAAGTGCGCTAACAAAAAGCAGCTGTGATTGGTCCTTGCTATGCCTTTCCGGCTGTCCGTGTGGTCATCCATCTCAATTCGGTGCCGGGGCGTGCCGTTTTTAAAAACCGAGGAACAACTACTAGGGACAACTACGACGGAAGGTTAATAGAGGAGGTTCAGAAGTACCAGTTGTACGATGCCTCAGACAAATTCTATAAAGATGCCAAGGTCTGTACCAAAATGAATTTCCGCCGAAGTTCCATTAGGGTTGTCACCATACTAAACTTTTCAACTCGATACCGATACTAAGGAAAATGTTTGAATGTTCGACTCCAAAATTCTACACAAATATTTTCATTAATAAATAAAATACAATAAATAAATACAATAAAAGGTTGTATGCTGTGAAAATATTAAGCAAGCTTGATAAAAAAAACTTATAAAATTAATTAAAAAAAAGTCTGACACTGAAAAGTGCTCCGAATTATTCAATCACACAGTGTTCAGAAAGTGCATTGTCCTCTATTCTGCACTTTAGATGAATGACTGCTTAGGTGCCACTGGTGGTGGAACTGTATCGATACTTTTAAAAACGAGTATTGTATCCGGATACAATGTTTCAGTATTGATACTTTTTTGAGTATAGATACTTTTGACAACCCTAAGTTCCATGCATGAGTTCTGGAATAGGCTCCCACTTGCATTTCGGCTGGAAACTGTGCGTCTCTAGAAATTCCAGACCGACGGTGCAGAAGCATACCTGCAAAACTGGTTCGCCACCAGAACCAAGCCACAATTAAATTTTGCGGTTGGAGAAGTCTAATCTGCCCTTTAGTCACTAATGAGTCATTTTCTAAGCTAGAAATCAAAGCCTCCACTATTAATTAATGGCAGATACTCCTGCAGTTAGGAAGGAAGAAAAGACATTTTAGATGATAGGTTAGGTTAACGTATAAATTGGGGAATAAAATTATAATAATAAAAGGAAATGCATTAAAAGGGAGGAGGTGTCTGTGGCTGTTTTTCTTCATTTTGTCTGATGTTGGTGCAACAAACTAAAAAAAAAAGACAAAAGACCTAATTCTTTTCGGCAGCTGATTTCTTCATCCATCTGTAATTTCCTCTTTTTCCAGGCCATCTATTGACCAAATGAAACATTTATTGCGGCCACTTCTTCTCTGTAAATGTACCTCTAATAGCTTTAGATTTAAGATAAAACTTTCCTTTCTCACTTTGATATTCTTTCAGTGGAACGGATTTTAAACTGGCAAAGGACAGATTTTTGAAAAGTGGTCTTTAAACATGCTTTTAATCGGTATGAGGAAAACTCTTCCTCATGTTTGGAAAGGTGATGTGCAGTAAGGAGGAGAAATTTGGTTTATCAAACATTTGAAAAGTTAACATCTGTTTGCTTCTTGTGACCAGTTATTCTGACGTTACCTGAAGACTTTCAGTTATTTATTTATTTTTATTATTTTGGTTTCAGCCTTTTCTTGGTAGAATAATAATTATAAAGCGGTTAAATGACTCCTGGTGTGTTTGCATGGTTCCAGCACATTTCCAGCCTCGCCTTAACGTCCCACTCTGGCTTTCCCCTGCTTCTCCAAGCTTTCCCAGCTTCTTAAGCAGCTTTAAAGTATGAGCTTTATTAGCTCTTGTCTCAGAAGGGAGACGCATCCTGGAATTGCATCATGGCTGAGTCTTTGGGGCAAGCAGCTTCATGCACAGATCGGGAAAGCCACGTAATTTCCTCACATGGAAAAGCTGAGATGATTAGCGCTTAGATTTACTTTCCATGGAAATTCATGCAAGATCAGACGGATAAGTAACCCCGCGTTGGTTTCCGGTTGATGGGAAGTTTGCTTTAGGTTTTGAAGGTGGGGTTGTTGATCTGACGTTTTTGATTTCCAAACGGAGAGCGGAGGAGTAAACAAATCATATGGGTGGAAAACATCTGAAAGGAGGCGTACCATAGAAAAAACAGCAAATTATGCACTTAAAAAAAAAAAAAGATGATTAAGACACTGTTAAGGAGCTCTAGCTAAAAGGTGGGCTTTATATTTTTATTTCTCACAATATTTGTGGTAATTATTCTGAAGTTAAAAGAGATGCAAAAGAGATTCAAAGCTCCTTTTTAAGGCAACTAACTGCATCTCACTGCGCTTCCCCTAAACATAGACACTGCTATTAATTAAACACTCATTTCTGAACAGGCTTCTGCTTACAAGACGAAGATTAGTGTGAGGATGAACGCAGATCAATTAAGGAAGAAGCACAAAGTCGATCCTCTACTTTATAACCACAGCTCTGCCACATTTACATCATCAGGAGCTGTTCAGACTCAATATGAATGTAATTACCAGATGAAATGGTGCATTAAGATCAAATCTATCACTTCACTTTATTTTTTAGCAAATAATCCAACATTAAACAACAAAACAACAATATCAAAACAAAACAAAACCAACAATTTACCAAAAAAAAATGAATAGGCTGAAGCAAAGCTTATTATTGCCTACCCTGTTTTCTACTTACAACCTTTACAACCTACCAGGTTCTTTACTGCGTATATAAATATTCAGATCTACATAACATAGGATTTTATCATTTTACATTTTAAAGCCCTTTTAAAATTCACCAAGAAAGGATATAACTTTAAATCATCATTCAATTCATTCAACATTTTCACACCAATAACTGAAACACATCTAGACTTTATCTGGCTCTTCTCTTTTGCACATTCCAATATAAACAAACCTCCCAAATTATATTTATTCTCTCTTAACTTAAATAATTTCTGAATACCTTTAAACTGTAAACATTTTGCTCTAACGGACCAATCAGAAGACAGAACATTTTCAGGTTAGGGCGGGCCTACTAGCTTATCCTGTGGGGTAAATCTGAAATCCTATTGGTTGAAGAAAATGTTCCTCACTAATATTGTTATGGTAACATCAGCACGCACTGCTGATTCTGAAGGGCAGTTTGGGTTGACATAGCAACACACTAAGGCTGAAATCTGATTGGATAAAAAATATAGTAACAACATAAATGTAATGGAAGCAGCGCCGCCAAGAGAAGCGCTACAAAATAAAGAGAATGGATTGTTTGGAAAAAATTAAAACAGTTTGAAAGAAGAAGATTAAAGGTTTAGGTTGTGAATGTAGGTTAGTGATTCTGGTTGATTTTAATCGAGCAGCGAAGGTCCTGATTGCCCACCACTGATTGGAATCAACCACTTTCACAATAAATCAGTTCTCACCACGATGAGACATTTTTCCCAAATAAAAATAAACGCTGTGATCGTTTTTTCATTGTTTTCATGTCCTTATTTTCTAACATTTTGTGATAAATCCGTAACTTCTCATTACTCTGTCCTTTATTTTCTGTCCTTACGATGCTTCTATAAAACTGAGCTTCTTCTGCTGTCAAACTTTACTGGTTTTCAAAGCAAACATGAAGCTTGGAAGATAATGCATTTTAAATATCTCTTTGTAATAATCTCATCGTATAGCAGTGCTAAAGTAAACATCCTTGGCGTTATAAAAGCAGTTTAAAACCCATATTGATGTGAAGCAGCCCCATCAGACGTCTTCCTGCTTTCTAACTAGGAGTTGTTTGGTCTTTGCAGCCAACTGCAGTGATGACATGAACCGTTTCCTCAGATTCAGGAAGGAGATTAATGCCTGTGGGCGACACCTCAGTTTGCTACATTAGCACGAGTTAATTAGAGGCCTTTGCTCGTGTTTACACCCCAGAACCTTTCTCTGCTCCGTCTGCCTGCAGCTGCATCGATTCCTGGTCCAAGGTGAAGCCCTGCTGCCCTGAACATCCCTTCAATTGACTCGCAGGTCAGGTGTTTGAAGCCCAGCGACCAGCTTGACTCAGGTATGTGGACGGTAGCTAGATGTTTCTACATGTATAGAGATGTTTTTGGACTCTGCAAGATATTCTGTGTTTGTAGCATTCCTGGTTAAGAAGTGTAAATATTCTTGAAAATAGAAATAATCTGATAATAATCTGAGCAACTTTACACTCCATTAAGTCGGCTAATTTGCTGCTGCTGATTATGCATGCTGACGTAAGGAGGTGGGCGGAGCTAGAGGGCTGATGGTGTATGTGTGCTGGATAAAAAACGTTGTTTGTTTCTTTGAGGGAAAAAGTGAGATCTGAATTCTTAGTTTATCACACTGAAAAGTTCAATGTTTTGATGAAAAAAAAAAAAGAATCTTTATTAGAAAAATTAAAACATTTATATCACTTAGACTTAGACAAACATTGTCATTTTGCACACAGCTTGTATACAAAACAAAATTTCCATTTCTTAAAGTGCAGCAGTGCTAAAATGTAAACATGGTGATCAAATGTAAACATAAGAATGGGATATGATTAAGTTAGTGATATTCTTTTAAAAATACCAGAAAGACAACATGGACAAAATCACTTGGACTTTCTGCTTATATCTTCTGTTATAATCTTAAATGGATGAAGCTGTGATTGCCAATGTGATGGAAATTGTGGAGAGCTCATCGTGGCCGCCGCCACGAGACGCCGGCATGATCTGTCTCTCAGCAGCAGATCAATAGTTTTCTTTGCTAACATTTTTGACCTTTTGTTGGGACACCAACCAGTTTCAAATCCCTTCCATTAGATCAAATAAACCAGGGTGCAGGGGCAAACAACATCATCAACCTGCAGTGGTTTATGCCAATTGTTTACCATTAAGCTTGGTTTATGCTCGCTGTGTCGAACAGGGTGCAAGGGTTCGTGTGCCAAAAGTTACGCAATCTGCAAGCGGCCACACCGCTAGGACATGTACCTCCGAATTATTTTAACTTAGAAAAGGCTGCGTGTTCCAGCTTCGTTCCAAATGGGAGGATATAAAGTTCTTCTCCTTTGACAAGTTTTCCTTTACTGACATCGGATGGTGCAGAAGGTTGAAGTAGAGCAGTTTGGTTAAATGCAGTGTTGTTACTGTTTATTCAGTGTCTGAAAACAGCAGAAGGGAAGAGTTCAATGACTCAGGTAGGGGGTAAAAATAAGGATCTTAGTTTGTTTTCCATCACATACAGCTTAAAATCTGAAACCATCACCTATAGTCGACAGAGAAACCCACTTAGAGCAGTAATTATATCAAAATTGTTTAAAAATATATATAAACATTTTGCATTTAAAGTCATATTTAAATTTCTTATTATTTTGGCTTAAACTTGTATATAAATGTACTTTTATCAGACCATATTCTCCCAAAAGTTGGAAAATTTCTATTTAAAAAAAAAAATTCCTGTCTTAAAATCTGTTTTTTTTTTTTTGTTATCTTCTGCAGGCCGGTTAGTTATACATCAGCCTGAACACCTAAATTCGGTCAATCATATATCAAAGGTAATCTGTCAATCACATGTTTTAAGTCATAGTATCTTGATTCATAGTCGCAACGCTTGAAATAAGAAATAGAATGATGTCCTTTCCCATTGAGTTCTGTCCCAGTGTTCACAGGGATGGACGTCTGTGTCTTCGGCAGGTGTAGAGCTAACAGAACTGGCAGCGTTGCGAGGCAAGGGCTCAAACATGTACGGCTGTTAGCCTTCTACACCAAACCGAGCTTCTGCCGCCCTGGCGTCCTCTTCCACAACATCTTCGTCCCCGCTTTCCTCCTCTAAATAAAAAATGTATGACGGAGGAGACTCATCCACAACCTATGACAAAAACTCTCCTCCTCTTGCATGTTTCCTCTGTCCATAGCGATCCTTGACAGCGTCGTTTCTAAGTCACCAATTTAGTGCTACTTGGTCCCAATGGAATTTCCCATTGGGAACCTGCTAGCACTAAGTTGCTAACTGGTTAGCAAGATGCTTCCGACAAACCGGCCACAACCAAACTTGATTGCGAACCTTCCGCCACAACAATCCCGCCCTCTTGATAAACGACCAATCACATTCACTTTATTCACTCGTGTAAATAAGGCACCACTAGGGAGAATTCGGAAATACAACAGTTGGAACAGCCGCTTCCCCACGACTTGAAGATGAAAATCCTATTTTCGTCTGTCAGTATGCTCTATCAAGGACTCCAGGACTCATCAGGTGGAAAAGTTTTAGTTTCACCTGGTTTAACTTTATAAAAGTTTCTAAAAAGTCTCTTAAGTTCTAAAAGTCTTTCTAAGGAACCTTTGGCTATTCAGTTATTAATCAAAATAATAATAATAAACAGATTAATTGCTTTGAAAGATAATTCTTAGTTGCAGTTCCAGTTCTTTTTCATTTGACGTCTTGCCCAGGACTGCATATAGATGTGAAGGCAGTCCATTAGGTAATGCCTCTGAACTAGAGCTGGACTGATGTCTGTCATTTTTATCTGATCAGGAGCTTTGCCACGTCTGCTTGTTAGTTGCGTTGATAGTTAACAACCCAAATGCACTTGTTGCTGGTTTGTTGAACCGTCAATGGTTCCTTTACATACTGATGATGCAAACACACTGATGATGGGTCTTTGTAGGTGCTGGGCTGCTGGAAGGATCAGATGGCTTTAAGTCTTATTTAAGGACAAGGATCAATTCACTAAAGGGAATTCATTTCTTAACTAAAAACACATAAATGGGTTAAATTAAAAACCCAGTAAGCTCGGGTTTGGTTTAAGCTCAGAGCTGATATTACATCACATCTCTTCCGGTAAATGTTTGATCCTTAGAACAGTTTCCTCAGCATACGTAAAGGGAGGAAGTTTGAATCACTTTACAGATTAAATGTGAAGCATTTTAACCAGCTGCAGATTTTAATAACTGATAAAAGCGGCTCTTTACTGCGGCTCAGATTAAAGTTGTACTGCATCATGTTGCTGGAGTTGTTTCTGTACGGTAAACTGAAATATGCTATGATAATATACTGCAGTAATTCAGCTCTGGAACCACCTCAGCTGCTTTTGAATGGATTGAGGAGAGGATTGGTGTCGATTGGCATAATTTATGCTACAGGATAAAAATAAAATAATCTGCTGTCTGTTTGTCCGACTGCTTCCCATATCAGCTCAATGGTTGGCAGGGTGATACTCGGTTTACATGGCGTCATCAAACCTATGGAGCCCCTAAAGGGATATGGAGGGGGAAAAAAAGAACTTTTGCGAGATCACGCAATACTTTTGCGAGATCCCGCAATAGTTTTGCAATATCTCCCAAAACTATTGCGGGATCTTGTAAAAGTTTATTTTTTGCAAGATCTCACAAAAGTTTTGCACGATCTCGCAAACGTTTATTTTTCCCCTCCATGTCCCTTTTGGGGCTCCGTAGGATTGCATACTGACCTTGTCTCTCTTCATTCGTGTAATGTCGTGTTTTGGGACTTCTCTAGAAATTAAGAACCTCTCCAAATCATCCTCCATGGTTGTAGCTGACACATGGGCGTATTATCCTCCCATAGCCTCCACCTCCACTGTGTTTGTTTTACTTCCGCTGACATGGCAAAACGTTTTGTGAGATCTCACAAAAGCATTGTGGGATCTCGCAAAGTTTATTTTTCCCTCCATGTCCCTTTAGGGGCTCCGTACAAACCTATCCAATTAATAATTGGGGGAAAAAAAATCTAAAGACTAATCAAATGGCAAAATAATTGTTAGTTGCAGCCCTACGTGCGATTCTGGATTCACACTTCAATAAAAATTTGATGATTTATCAATCCTAAAGTGGAATTAAGTATATATCCCGATGTGTCGCGAACAGTAACAAACATCATATATTGCTTTTTTTTTATATATATATATATATATATATATATATATATAATTATTTAGCTTAATAAAACCTCAGGATATCATGTCGTTGTTGCGCTGCTGAAGTATGCTGCCATCTAGTGGTTGGGAGTTTAAATGTTCTATAAAGTAAAGCAATGAAAGGGATGTTTGGCTGTGAATATTTTTATATTGATTCCATATTTTGAACCAGCATCCATTGATATATTCTAAATGTCGGTGTGTTGAGTCGATACGATCATCAGCTACAGATATATTGCATCATTTGAGATATTTTTTTCTTGCACCGCTACTAAATAACAAAACTGAAATTAAGAAGTCATATTTTGTAATATAAAAGTAAAATATAAAAGGAAGTTTGTTGGCAGTTTTGTCATAATGATTTATGTGAATATACCCATATTTCTGTCGGGAACATCTCACCTCAGAAACTATTTTAAATGTGCTTGGTGTTTAGGCCCAGCCATCCTGCTAGAGCTGCACAGCTGTTGGAGAAAATGCTTTCTATTCAGAAAAGCAAATTCATTCATGGTCGGTGTCTTTTTAAAAGCCATAAAAGCTAGGGGTGGAACGGTTTACAAAATCCATGGTTCGGTTCACGGTTTCGTGGTCACGGTTTTCGGTTCAGTTCGGTATATGTTCATTGTTACCCCGAAATCCCATAAAAATGAATAAAATTAATGAACAAAAATAAATAAATTAATGATTGTAATTATTTTTTATGATCGGCGGAAACCATGGATCATTTCCACATGTTTTGCTGCTTTGAATTTAATCATCTAGCGCATGCCCTCTACGATCTCCAAGGAACTCAGAGCAGAGCGGACATGAGCCACAGTGGAGGCTGTATGCTTTGCTTTGTGCAGGCAGTCTGGAGCGCAACGGGGCGGAGCGCTGATGGAGTATGTGGGATTTCGGGGTTAGCCTGACATGATTGTCGTGTTGCTGTTAGCATAAACAACACGTGTTGCACAATGCTTGCACACTGTTGCACACTGTAGGTCACTCTAAATGCAAAGTGGTCCCATACAGCAGACCTATAAAGTGCTGCTGGCGCGTCTTCCAACGCCTGTTCTTTCCCTCTCGCCAGACCCACACAATTCTCCACAACTACGCTGCTTCAATTCTTCTTCTTCTTCTTGTTTACTACTGGTGGTTGGCTTTGGTCTCATTACCGCCACCTTCTGCTCTGGAGTGTAAACGCTTCGCCTATGAGAAAAAGGAGCAGCGCATGAACCGAACGCAACACACACGAATCGAACCGAGACAGTCGAACCGAACGGTTCAGACGGTTTTCATAAACCGTTCCATCCCTAATAAAAGCTCATATTTTGTAAAAAGAGCATCTTTGCTGGTGTTTGTCATGTTTCCCTCTGCATCCTGTTAAATCTGGTGCTGCGAGTTCGGTGCTCTTTGGTCTCAGGAAGTCTTGGAAGTCTTGTTGTATCAGACGATGCCTTGAATTCTGATAACAAACATTTCTGGAGGGGAACGTCTGACCATACGCCAAAGCATAGCGGGGTTATTCTGTGGGAAAATGTTCAATAAATGCCTAACAAGTCCAACTCTTTATGGTCTAGTTAAAGTCTGGCCTTATGTTACTGTTCTGTTGGGAAATCATTGAAAGCTGCTTCTGCTTTTATACTCTGGTTGTTTTTATTTTCTTTGTTAAAAGATGTTAAACGGATCCTACAGCTAACCAGTAATGTTGTCAATAATGGTTAAATCGGCCTCCTGGGTATAAAATCTTTACTGTTGTTTAGTTTTAATGAAATTAAAAATATATCATTGTTTAATGATGTCCTTTGATGTGCCTTTACGTAAAATGTATTGAATTTTAGTTTAAATATAAGCTTTAATCATATTGTTTTCAAAGTATTATGTATTATTTCATGTTACTTGGAGAAGTTAATTATTTAAACTAAAATTCTTTATTTTTCTTATAATTGATGGACTATATATATTTTTTTTTACCCTTAGACTGTTTTATAAATACCAGGTGTAAGAGGAATGTGAAGTAAAATATATTTTGGTTTTGTTTTCACAGGAGATTACACCGCATCCCAACAAAACTCCAATTAAAAATCAAGAATCAAACAAGCAAAATTCCTATTTCCTGTTTTTTAGATGTGAAAGTTGACATTGGAGCCGGTTTGACTTTGGATCGACCCGTTTAGACTATACCTGCCAAATACAGATGTTAAAAACATCTGCTCTAACCCGTTTATGGTCTAGATGTCTGTGTCGGTTCTTTGGACCGACGTCCTTCGTCTCCTCTGTGGACGCGCATCATCAGAGTGATTTTAATGATCATCTAAGGAACCTGTGGAGCGATGGAGTTTCAGTGACCAGCGCCTCTCCTGTGTGTTTCTGTCTCTTCGAATCGGGACGACTCGTTTATCAAGTATTTTTATTATTTTTTGTTTTACAAACAGACAAAAAGTATTGGCCCAGGCTGTGTGTCGGATGAATGTTTCTCTTCCTCGGCCTTTACCCGACGTTAACCAAATCTTCAGCTGTTACAGGATTACCGCTCTGCCATAAGATCGGTTAAGAGCTTATTTTTGGTGAAAAGGGGGGGGCTGCTGCTACTCTTTCCTTTTCCTCTTTAGTTCTTCTCTTCCTTTAAACATTTCAGGGGAATTTTTTTGGGCCTTTTATTGTTTATTCTTAAAGTTAGGCCAGTTTTTGTTTTCCTATCGACGGCTATTTTGATTTTATTTTTGTTACTGTGCTACTTGGTGGTTGTTTAGGAAGATCGGGGGCGTTTCACAAGGTGACAGTAGCACAAACTTTGGCACCAACTGGAGCACTTTTTTTTATTTTCCTCATACGGTCTGGGATAACGTTGAGTGTGTGGGCGCCTGGATGATGACCAGGGCCGGAATATGTCTGTATATACAATAAAGTGTGTGTCTGTTGTACAGATGGGTTGGTTAGCCCCCCCCCTTCTGTTTGGTACTTATTACGAATGCGGTTTGGGTTTGTTTTCTTTTGCGGCGGGGAGTCGATTATTAGCCGATGCCAGATAGCGTGGGGATAAATGGACAGAGGGATGTATCTTCGGGGGCATGTTTACGCCGTGGGGCATCTGCCTCTTTTCACAACACTGGAGGCTATGGACAGCTGATGATTAATAATTACATACTCCTCCTTTTTCCACCTGGCTTTTTTTATTTTAAGGATATTTACACACCTTTCATGATTACTGCTAAATGTTTCAGGTTGCTTTTCTTTGCCTTTTTCTGTGTTATCTGATTTGCCTTTTTTCTGGTGAAGGGACTCTAAAAGCGAACCAGACAGCGAGGCTGTGCACAGGCCAGTTCAACGAACAAATTGCATTTAGCTTTTTCCGCCTCATGAGTTTTTAACTCGGGACAGATCTGTTCAGAGGACCAGAAAAGCTTTCTGAGGTCTTTTTTTTTACTTCTGGTCCACCTTAATCTCAGTTTGGAGGTGCTATGACTCGCCCAACCACTAGAGGGCAGCTCTGTGCATGTTTCTCTTTATATTACATTGCAGACATATATATATATATAAATATATATATAAAAAGATGCCAAAAGTTTGTGTGTACATTGGGAGTGTTGTGTGAGCGTGTGACAGGATGCATTGGACATTAGGCGTTTCATTTGTTTTAGAGTCATGATGTTGTATTCTCTGGCTGGGAGGGGAGGGGCGGGATGTTTGTTTATGCTTATGGAGGTGGGATTGTCAGCAATCCTAACCTCCCTAAATTACTCTCATTTACTTTGTTACCCTCTGTGTGGTGCAATACCTCAATTTTTTTTCCTATTGTATTTCTTTGCCAATGCTAGCCAAATGCTATGTGTGTAAAACCAGCTGTTTTCCAACCAAGGAAGGTGTTTTTTTTTTTGTTTTAATGAATCCCTCAAAGATTTGGTCTTGAAACACGGGGCTCCAGATCCGCCTCGCGCTTTTTCAAACAGACGTATTTGGTGAGAAACTTTAAAAAGGGGTCGGTTGGCTGGATCTGCATCCTCGGGATATGGACAATCCGCCTCGACTCTGGTATTGAAAGCAAATTGAACTTTATTTATTATTAAATTGTAAATATGTAATACAGTTCAAGAAAATGGCTTGGTCCTTGTCTGTTCAATTATACTGTTTCTAAGGTCTGATCTTTTGTATGTCTCAGAAATTGTTTTTATATGTATTTTTTACAATAAATATGTGTGAGAGATGTCGTCTGCTTTTTTTATATTTGTAACCATCAGATTTAAGTCTCCTTGGCTTAGATTTATTTATTTATCCTTGGTTCTAAGGTGACCATTGTGTTCAGGGTGATATAGGTTTAATATCCAACCACACAGAAGATTAAAATGCCTTCTGTTTTTGAAAAAATCAATCAGATTAATTCTTTACTGTCCCCAAAGGAGATGGTTTGTGGAAAAGCTTCACATGAAGGGACCGATAAGTCCTCTGGTTAAACTTTAATAATGAAAGATGTGGTAGAACTTTATTAGATAAGCCAGTCTTAGAGGATGGAAGCTCAGCTAATCGTCTAGATTTATGTACATGCATCAAAAAAGGTTTTGATTCGACTGAAAATACGATGCATTTAGAATGAAGAAAAATGAGGCTTGGTTTGAAATTTTCTTTACAAATAAGAAATACGACTACCGCACAACTTAATAAAGAAAAAAACACTTTAAAGCTAAACAGATTGTTATATATTATTGAAAAAAATAGTAAACACTCTGCATCTCTGGGCCAAAAGTCCTGAAATAAAGATGAAAGATTAGAGATGGGTGGAAAAAAGAAATAAAGACTAATATTAAAACTTTAACAGGGCTACAACAAAAACCGGTCGCCCCTTAATTTGCTTCCTGGATGATCCTCCCACCACCACATCATGTTAGTATTTTCTTTTCTTGCTTTATATTATATTACAATTTATGTTTAAGTTGGTTATTTTAGACCGGTATTTTCTAATGGGTGCACACTTTAGTTAATGTCTGTCTGAATGGTTTATTTACACTTGTTCTTTTGTTTGAGGTGCTGCTGATACAAACCAGCTGGAGAAGGAAATGTGGAGCGTACCATCTTTGAAAGACTGACGGGGGAGACTTGTTTCAAGCAGTTTTCAATTAGTTTGTCACTTAAATGCTCATTTATTGTTTCTGTTAAGTAAGTTAGTTTTGCTTTATTTGTTTCATAGAATGGTTAATTTTGTATTTATTGGTTCTTTTATTATGTTGTGCCTCCCTCATTTTGTCGACTTGGGTTACTCCATCCCTTTTTAAGCAGCCTTTAGTTCTTTGTTTGCAGGTCAGTTTTTTGTTTGAGTTGGATCCTCAGTTGACCTCAGTTAAGTTGGGCCCAGATTCATGTTATTTTGTATTGCTTTTGAGCCTTTGTTGACCCTTTTTATACAATTAAATGAAAGCACTTTTTCAAATTTTGAACACCATTTGTCCTTATTTAAGTTTGGTCCCTCACACAAGAGTACTGTTGCCAGCTTTGCCCTATGCGCTTTTGTCGCTTTATTTAGCAACTTTTCAGACCCCTCTATCACTTTTTTTTTAAAGTGCTTATTTATAAATAATAAAATTTAAGATAAATTCTGTATCTGTATAGCGGGTCTGTTTTATGTGTTGTCTTTTCAATTCAGAGGGCCCTATGCATGTCTTTGCCTAGGGCCCCAAATTTCCTAAATCTGCCCCTGATACTGATACTAATACTTTTTTGTATTTAAGCTTTATGTATCATGAAACTTTTGACCTTTTTGTTTTTTTTGTAATTTTGACTTTATTAAAATAACTAGAAAAAAATTAGATGGGGTTCCCAGCCTCAGTCTGCCCCTAAATGAGAGCGTGAATCACAAGCTCCTGCAGCACTGGATGGCGTGATGTAGCGGTAATACAATGTTAACTAAGTTGTTCCTGAGGATGTGGATTAATAAAAAGTCATGCAAATCCCTCCACTGTAATGTTTAATGTTGATGGTTTAGCTTGTTAAGGGTGACTTACTTCATTTCCTACCACACTAAAAGTTATCTTCTGCCAAAATAACCAGATGTTATTTAAATAAATGTAAATATTCATTCTTTATTGTCCTTAAAGGCAGTTGTCTACAGGAAGGGGCTTAGAACACAGCCTTGTGGTGTGCCTGTATTTATATCGCATCCGAACCCCAAGCCCCCGCCTACCGAGTGGAAGGTAGGGACGGAGGCTGTGAAGGTTTATCACTAGATATCAATGAATTATATTAAAAGTAAAGTAAAATACTTAAAGTTGATCTTGATAATAATGAGGAGTGTCCAATTGCGTAAGATTGGTTGAGAAGGTGCACCACAACAGGCATGTGGACTGCAGGAGGGAGAGAATAAAACCTTTCTAAGAAAGGCATGTATAACAAATTCAGGGGGGAAAAAATCCAAGATCATTTTCTTTTGAAAGTCTGTTTTTCTGCTGCTTTGTTGGGTTTTTTTCTCCCATCTAGACTAATACATTAAAAATTTAGATAAAAGTTTTGTGGTGGAGAGATAAACGCTCACTACAAATAATAAAAAACCCAAAAACCTAAATGGAATATGAATATAGTTAGATGTTTGCGGCCTTCTGTCCATTTAGAAGGCATGCACTTTGTTTATTTTTTTTTTACAGTGTCAGTGTCTGCAGACAGATGAAGTTATGCAACAGGCAAGTTATGGGAAGCCTGAGCTGCATTTATCTACCAAACACTTTGTGTTTGTTGCAAAAACTCTTCTGTAGGTTTGCTCTGCAGCAGCTGTTTCCAGTGTACCCAACCACACAATGACCCTCAACCATTTCCTCTTCTGTGTTTTTATGTCAAGACTGAACTTTCAGTTTTAACCTTCAAGCCAGCAGAGAAGAGAAGTAAAAAAAAAAAAACTGCTAAGCACCAGATTAATATCTGCTTTGAAGGTGGAAGATCAATAGAGTTACAGTACGACGATACATGGAGAGAAACGGCCCAAAGGACCACATGTTGTTACTGACAGATGGAAGTGTTGAAGTTAACATTAGCTTTGTTTTCATACGAACTTTGCTCATGCATTGTTAATTCATTTATATAACAAAAACACGTATTATTTAAAATGATCATCTAATCAGTACATTCAGCTCAGGTGAAGCTGTGAGAGTCTAGCTGCAGAATAGTGTGACTATCAAACTGATTACAGTGTAAAAAGTTCCCATGTCTTTGAATGACTTTAACCACGTAGTGTTTCTTTGTATCACTAACTTTGAAATAACATATATTTCTGTATATGCAATCAAGAATGTCAGTTTATTTCTATGGCGCCAATTCACAACACGTCATCTCAAGGCACTGTACAGTTTAACCAGATCATCCAGTCAAATTGATTCAAAGTTTACCCATGATACATTTCAACTGCATCTGCATGGAGCCAAGTGTCCACGGGGATTTTGTTCACAAACTATAGATGCAACTAATCAGACACTTTTTTCACTTTTCAAGAATCTCTGCACTTTAAAGCCACACGTTTCACACAGTGATTTAGGTTATTATGAACAGGTCTTTCTTGCAAAAATGTTGAGCTCAATAACTCAGAGATCCATAAATTCATAAATATTCACATCATCTCAAGGCACCTTACAATTCAACCAGATCATGCAGTCAAATTGATTTAAAGTTTTCTATCTAAGGAAAACCAGTTGATTGCATCGACTCTTTGACTCGAATGCAATCCCTCACAGTAAGCATGCTTGTAGCGACAGTGGAGAGGAAAAACTCTCTTTTAACAGGAAGAAACCTCCAGCAGAACCAGGCTCAGTGTGAGCGGCCATCTGCTGAGGGCGACTGGGGTTCAAGGATACAGAAGCAGAGACACAAAAAGCAGCAAAAAAATTAAATCTAAGTTAATTGTTCTTAAAATAAGTGCCATTTTTCTTGAATTGAGCAGGAAAGTGAAACACCTACACAATGGAATACGACAATTTACATTGAAAATAACCGTAAAAAAACAACTACAGTCTCTTATAGTCCGAGCTCACATCCATCATGGACAACACCTTTCACCCTGCTGCACCAGAGTGTAGAGGAGCTGAGCAGCTCCTTTAGTGAAAGACTTTTACACTGTGTTTGTAAAAAGGAGCGCTACCGCAGGTCATTCATCCCTGCTGCAACCAGACTCCACAATGCGACAACGGCAAAAACTTATGCAATGTATATTGTGCAATTAATATTCAATACCCTGTGCAATAACCTGTTTCTTTATATCTGACACCCAGTAAAATTAATACAAAGATATAAATATAAATATCCATCTATATTATTACCCATGTATACACCCTATGCAATAACCCTGTATAATATTCCTATTATTAAGAGAAGAAAAAAAGCTGTCATATGTGGACGCACTGTATATATCCCATGCAACTTTTTAAATTTCTTCATTATCAGATCAGTAAAGTCAATCAATCAATATTTCAAGCAGATAATATAAAATGATCTTATTTTAAGGTTATAAATTCTCATTTCATTGGCAGATCATCTTATTTACTTACTCATATTAAGGCTTAATACGCTTATTTTAAGACATTTGTACTAATTTTTAGATTAGTTTTGCATTGTAGTAGTTTTGCCACCAGCGCAGAGTTCATCAAGGCAGAGATCAAACCCTTTTATCAAGATAATCTGCAGAAAACGATAAGAGGAGAAGAATCTAGAAAACATCTGCATTAACTATATGGGTGGACGGCAGAAGATGACTGTAAAGTAGTTTCTCTCTTAAATTGATCTGGTTTTTCCACAGATGTTAGTCAGGATAAGAGCTTCTATGAGTTGGTGTGTGTTTGTTTGCATCAATTTAAGGTGTACATCAGCTCTCACTCAACACCTGCAGGAGGAATGAACCAGTGCACCACCCTGTGACCCTGAGAGGACAACTGGGTTTATTCCATAGATGGATGGATAATCAGCCTGCTCATAATTGCATTTTTCCACTGGATATTTAAAATAAATCAGTGATGTAAGTTTCACCTCCTCCAAAACTTTAGTGTTTTACTTCCAGTCAGAAGAAGCATAAAGGTTACTTAAAGTATGAATCTTCCAGGTGTTGAAGTACTCCAATGTCCCATCAGTAAAGCACTGACATGGCCAGATGTTTATGCAATGACACAAGTGTTGTGCGTAACGCAATAATAACAACAATCATTGTTATCTGAGTTAACTGGCCTCCTATAATGTGTATCTCTGCAGAGGGGGAACAGGGCATATATGCAATAAAGCTCAGCTCATTCCCTCCTGGTCGCATACATCAATAAACAAATGAAAATGCAATAAAACTGAAATAAAACATTTTCTAAAAAACAATTTGGTGTTTTCATTAACTGCTGTTCTGCTGAGAAACAAGAGGTTTTTATAGCTTTGTTAAACCTTATATATTTATGGTAGAGAATGCCCCCCCCACACACACCCATACCCGACCAATTAACCTGGCCGTCATGTTTTTGGTCGTTTATGAATCTTCCTGCTGCAAAGCAACATTGCTAAGCGCCGTGCAATCATCACCCAGCCCACTGACTCCTTAGAAGGATATAAACAACTGTTAAAATGCAATTGTTTGATTAATGTATATTTTTATTTTGAAATCAATACTCCTTTCACATGTTTTCATCATGTTTGAAGAACCGACTGCCTTGGCTTGTATTAAATAGCTGATAATAGATGGAAAATCGTTTTTGAATCTAAATAAAAATGTGTTTGAGGTGTAACGAAGCAGGAGCTTCATATTAAAGCTACAGTGTGTAACTTTTAGCGACATCTAGCGGTCAGACTGCAGACTGCAGGAACATGAACATCTCCCCCCCACCGCTTCTCCCCCCCAACAGTACGGCGAGCGTTATGGGACAAAATGTCTTCCACGACGTTCACATCACCTACCTTCTCAAGTGATGAGGTTTGTTTACATAGATAATTTTACAGATAGTATTTCATTAGTCTGTGTAGGGTATAGATTTCATGTAGACTTAAGATAATAAATATACCCGTTATTTTTTCTACATCGTTGTGACGTTTTGGCGATCTCGCAATCGCTAGTTTGTTGGCTCTGCGCTGCCGTAGCGCAAAGATGTCTGCCTCCATGGCTGCGAGACCCGCTCCTATGTAATAATAAATATCGAATTCTAAGGCAACGCAAATATTAAGGTTAAGAGGCTGAGCTCGTAGATGATGATAACATAGTTATGTATAATATATTACATTTCTGACTGTATATCCCTGTAATTATTACACACTGTAGCTTTAAAGTCAGAAAATACCTCCGTTTGTTTCAGCAGATAGAAAACAATTGCAAAGTGACTTTGAAACGCTGAAACTTCTGATGGTAGATATTTAAAGAGATACAGAATGAAAACAGAAAATAAACTAAAAAACTGAAAAAAGTCTGAAAGACCTATTGTTAAGTTTGCTTTTTGTTGTTTTCTTATTAGATCAACCTACATCAGCATAAAAATAAACAATGAAACAAACCAACTAACCCTACACTAAGTCACCGGTTACATCTATGATTAAAGCTTCACTTTCTGTTTGAGCTCAGGGCAAAAATCTTAGTTATAAAAAACTTTTTCAGTATTTTCAGGCTCGATGTCACAGAAAATAAACAATATTTTGATCAGTTTTCCAGTTTCCTTCATGATTTTTAATGTTTCTGCTCCATTATTCCCTTCTTCCTTCATAGATGTCAGTTAAAACAGTTGGACAGGTAATAAGTTATAGAAATGCAAACATATCCCAATCTAATGACCAACATTCAGACAAAGTATTACTCAAACAGAAAAACCCTGAGGGACTCCACCATGACGACTTGGATTTGACTTGATTAGAGGGAGCATGAATCAATGCATCCTGGAGTCATCTGTCAGAAACTGTTTGCATCACTTTAAAGAGACAGAAGTGGGAAATAAGAAGCCGATGGGCGCATTGGTTGGAGGTTTTAGTATTTCCTCCTCACAGAGCAGAACTGCGAACCATTGGACTGCTGTTATCTGTGCAGAGTCACTCAGAAGGAGAGGTAAGAAGATATATTCTCTATAACAGGCTCAAAATGCATTATCTTTATCATAGTTATATCATATAAACATAGTTTAAAACCTTTAATTGGATGTCAAAATGTTTCACCATAATACTATGGACTATTTAATTTCTATATAACTTAAATTTAAGTGTGAAACTAGTGGAGAGCTGAAGAACTGGACTAATAGAAACATTTCTATTTGAGCAAATTGGAAAAGAAAAATTACAACTGGGATCTTAACCCCCAGGAAACAGTCCGATTGTAAAAGAAAAAGCTTAGATAGATTGAAATATTAATAATGATACTTAATAAAAGCTAGATAAACAAGATTATTCTTTTATTATAAAGAATTCAACATCAACTGAGTATGAGTAAGTGCCTTGAGATGACTTGTGTTGTGAATTGGCGCTATATAAATAAACTGAACTGAATTGAATAAGTGGATTTATTTATTCTTATTTAATGATCTGTCATTTTTTTTAGCTGAATTTTTTTCTTTTTAGGAAAATTTAAAATTTTCCAAAACCATTGAGATTTTGATTACTTGCAGTTTAATCTGCTTGGTTTTTTTCTGCAATATAGTTTTGGTGTTACGTTTGATCCTTAAAAAAATAAATAAATAAATAAAACATACCACCACCAAAAAAAAAAAAAAAAAAAAAAGACCTTTAGTCAACAAATGCTAAAAATCAGTCTTTCCAAATATTTTTCTCATGTTCAGATTTACTGTTAAACTCGAGTGACAAACTGAATATGTCACAATTGTTGCTGAGCGGAACGGGCTCCTCATCCACTGCTAAACTTTTACTTCCTTGATTCTTTTCCACAATGAAGCAAAAAAAAATGTCCCACTTCTGCTGGTAATCATACTTCTCCTTTGCATTAACCGTCACGTTTCATGCATCCTTCTGTTCCAGCCAGGATGAATCCAAAGGAGCCCCTCATACCTAAACAGACTCCAGATTGCCATGGTTACAGCGATGCATCCCTGCCTCCGCCATATTCCTACCAGGAGCAGCAGCCTCCAGCTTACTCCGCAGCTGAGAGCGCACACAGAAGTGAGGCCGTCGCCGCGGGATACGCGTCTTTCCAAGACATAATCCCAGAGGCTACATCAGAAACTGCGCCCATGTTATCTTCATGGTCCTTTGATGACAAAACAGTGAGGCGAGCGTTTGTTAGAAAGGTTTGTTTGCTATTCCTTTCAGTTATTAAAAGTTATAGTTGAAGAATATTTTTAAATATGGAAACAAAGAATTTAGGTCAGCAGGACCTATTTACAGAAAAGCTGCAACTTCCTGGCTTAAGATGTTTCTTCAACATTTGCATCTGTCTCCCCTGGAGCAAACCGCCCCACAACTACTTCCTCCGTACTTCACAGTTAGGGTGGCGTATCAGGCTTAATGGAATCCCCATTTTATCTCCAATGGTCATCATGGCTATCTGCTTTAGTTTCCTCAGACCACAGGACATGGTCTGTGTCCATGTGCCCGTTTTCAAACCGTAATCGGTCTTTCCGTGTATCTTTGGAGTGATGGCTTCTTCCTCTCTGAGAGGCTTTCAGCCCATGCTACTACAGGAAAGCCTAAGACAGTACTTTTCAAGTTTTCTTTGATTTTGTTCTCAGGTTGTTTCCAACATTTCGTAATCCAACACGTTCTTCTGTGGGACACAGAACTCGTCTCCTTCGGTCCACAGTTCTCCTCCTGCTTCCTTACATTGTGAAGCGTGTTTTTTAAGGCATGCTTTCATGTAGCTTAAACATCTGAAGCATAACATAAAGACCCCAGTCGACCTTGGCAGATGGCCGCTTAAACTGAGCCTGGTTCTGATGGAAGTTTCTTCCTGTTAAAAGGGAGTTTTTTCTCTCCACTTTCACTACAAGCATGCTTAGTGTGAGGGATTGACTTGGGAGTCAATGAGTCGATGCAATCAACTAGTTTTCATTAGATAGAAAACTTTGAATCAATCTGACTGTATGATCTAGTTGATTTGTATCTATAAAGTGCCTTGAGATGAATTGGCGCTATAGAAATGAACTGAATTGAAATGAACATGACCCCAGCTGGACTCTCCCAGGCTGTGTAAATAAATTAAGTCTAATCTGGTGTAATACTAAGTTAAAAACGTCAAACTTTGGTTTAGTTTAATTTCAAACGGGAAGGAAAACATTTATTTTAACTGCCTTATATCTTTTATCAATTTCCCATTAAATAAAATCCCCCTTCAAGGACAGAAGTCCATTAAATAATAATAAGCGTGTCTCTTGTTTCCTCCTGCAGGTGTTTAGTATCTTGACCCTCCAGCTGGTGTTCACCTTCAGCGTGGTCTGTGTGTTCACCTTCTCCAGCGCTGTTAAAGAGGTGGTGCAGACCAATCTGTGGGCCTACCTCAGCTCCTTCATCGTGTTTGCTGTGGTGGCCATCGCCCTCACCTGCTGCAAGTCCTTCAGCAGGCGTCACCCCTGGAACATCGTGGGGCTGGTGAGCCGCTATATTAAATATATATTTCACAGCATTTTTTTCTTGAAAAAGTCTGCAACAACAAGCATAAGGTGCTTTTAGTGATCTGAATTTTGTGTCTGCAGGTCACCGTCACCCTCAGCCTGTCCTACATGGTGGGGACCATCGCCTCCTTCCATGACACCACTGTGGTTGTCATCATCATGGCCGTGACGCTGGTCATTTCTGTTGCAATCATCGCTTTCTCTGCTCAGGTTGGTGACACTTTCATAAAGAACTCTCACCTATGGCTCCTTTCCTCAGTTAACATCTACACCTATATTATCATTGAACCCAGATTGTAGAATCAGCTGTTTATAAAACAGAGTTACTCCTCTGGAGCCTAGAAGTTTTATCCAGATTGAGCAAATTAACAGCGTTGTGCACATTTTTCATTTTGATTAAACACTTTCAAGAGTTAAATTTCAACATTTTTCTGCAGGGCTTATAACTTTATGTACATCCGAGTATAAAAATATGAACAGAAAAAGTTTGATTTTCTACTTAGAAAGTGGTCATTCAAGAAATTGCTCGAGTAAAGGTAAAAGGTACTTAGTAAAATGGCTACTCAAGTAGAGTATTTGTTGTAATCGTAATGTTTAAAATGATGTGCAAATTGCATAATTTCAAAGTAATAAAATACTGTTATAAAATTACAAATAAATAAGAGGATTACAAAATAAATTCAGTCAAAAGAAACACTTTATTGCATCTATCAAATCTATAAGAAAAGATTCCTGACATTAGATTAGGTATATATGTCAGTAAAGAATAAAGAAACTCCAGCTACAATACCTATTGTTTACTATATTTTCACCCAATCACTGAAAAGCTCAAATTACTCACGCTGGTTAAACCAATCGCATGATGCACACAAGTGTAGTGATATGCTTACAAGAATATTATTATTATATATATATATATATATTATTTTTTTTATTACATTATGTGTATATTCAATTATTTATATATTAATAATTCTCCAGGTGCAGTTTTTATACTGTTGAAACCCTTTACAGTACAGTATTTTATTGTTTAACTTTTAACCCTTCAATATTATGTTACTCTTATACATTTTTCTAAGGTCCACATTTGTTTGACCATTTTTTGCTGCTGTAAACACCAGAATTTCCCCACTGTGGGACAATAAAGGGATTTTCTATTCTTCTCTATATTATTCTATTCTATTATTTAAATAAAAGTAAAGAGTTCAGTTAAAACTAAACCTTTCTTAAATTTTACTCAAGTAAATGTAAGTAGTTACCCACCTCTGCCCTTTAATACATTGTGTTGGGCACTTGGAGTCTGCAGGAGAGCAAAATATTGAAACCAGACTTTGTTTTTCTCTTGCAGCAGTTTTGTAGTCCATGTTCAATGATGATAAAGCCATAAGTGAATCATATAAATGCTTTTTAAAGGAGAAAAAAAAGGTACATTTCAGTGGAATCAAAGATGATTACCATGAAGGGAGTTGTTGATTCATTGATAGGTAGATATTTCTTTCTTTCTGGTATATTTTAGATTAGTGTCTAAAATAAGTTATTTTTCCTTAGATGATTTACTCTCTTTAAAAACATTATTTAAAAGATAAATCCAGCTGCTGTTAATTACTGCTCCAGGCATGTGACTGTCTTCTTGTTACCTTTTCTTCTTTTAACCAGACGCGTTATGATTTCACCATTTATTATGGAGTTCTGTTGATCCTGGCTGTGGACTTTATCATGTTTGGGTTCTTCTGCACCTTCTACTACTCCCACGTCTCCAGCATCGTCTATGGATGTCTTGGAGCACTGCTGTATTCTCTGGTAAGAGCAGAAATGTACTTAGAAAAACAAGCAGCAAGGCTGACTGAACAGATTCCCACTCATCAAAGGTGTCTGCAGTTGGTGAACATTAGAAACACCTGATTCCTGATTCTATGTGTCGATGAGATGTAGTTTAATAACAGGCAGTAATTAGGGCTGCAACTGACAATGAATTTGCAAATTGATTAATCTTTCGATTATGGTTTAGATTAATCGATTAATAATCAGATAGCCAAAGGCTCCTCTAAGAAGACTTTTTATGAAATTAAACCAGGTGAAACTAAACTTTTCCACTGGAGGAGTTCTGCATAGAGCATATTGACACACGTTAAAGTCTTTTTTATGTTAAATGCTAAATGTTTACATATATTTTTTACAAGGTGGGTTTCTCTCTCAGCTAAATTCATGTTTTAGAGTCTATAGTCCTGTTAATGATTGATCGATTACTAAATTAGTTCACGATTCTTACAATAATCGATCTTGATTAATCGGATTGTTTCAGCCCAAGCTGTAAATAAACCTAATTATTCTAATGACAGAAAGCTAAATGTAAATAAATAAAAAAACTCCAGGAAGCCATAAATAATTTGCTTTACAGGAACTTACAGCTTTCTAGTTAAAGATTACTTTATTAAGCGTTTTATGCATTCCCTTAAAATCATGAAGTTTGATTTAAACCACTAAATAAAGCTTAACTTTATCAACAAAGGTTATTTTTGGTTTACAATAAGATTAATAATTTAACTAATTGATGTATATTTTTATAGTATAACACAAAACTATTTCTATTCATTCATTTCATAACTGATAGAAAGGCTTGTTTTACAGGATCACATAGCAAAATGTGTTCGCTTGATCAATTCTAAAAATACATGAATACATCACATCCTCTATGGTCTACAGCATCTCTTCATATGTAAATCACTGAAGCTATGAGATTTAATAAATTCAGCCAAATAAAATTCAACATAAAAGCCTTAATGGGAGAGCTGGGAAGGATATTAGACACCAGGAGTGCTGTTTGTGTAGAATGATGGATCATTCTTATAATAAAGCTGCAATGCATTAAAAACGTTCCCTTCCTGCCTCAGTTCCTGATGATCGACTGTCAGCTGATGATGGGAAAGATGAGCTACCGGCTAAGTCCAGAAGAATACATCAATGCTGCGCTCATGATCTACCTGGACATAATCCTCATCTTCCTCTACCTGCTGGGGAAGAGATGAAGCTCCATGCAACGCAATGTAAACAAACTCAAACTATCAAATGCTGAGCTTTTCTTTTTTCTTTGACATTTACACAAATAAAGATTATTTTTAATTACACTGTATTTAAGGCTTCATACCTTCTAAAGCGGTTTCAACCATATCACAGATATTGTGTTTGAGCGAGGACAAATAAAGCAGGATGGCATGAAAAAGCTTTTATTTTAAGGACAAATGAATAAAAAAGCAACATAAATGAGGTGTAGTGCAATTTGTTTTCCCCTTCATGTCAGGCAGCCTCCTTGCAGTTTTATAAACCCTCAGTTTAGCTCTACTGAACAAAAAGGCTAAAATACTCAGTGAGCTGCAGCGGCACAGGGATGTGAGAGGAGCAACCAATAAAACCGCACAGCAGAAACGATTCCAGCTTTAATGTTCCGTTTTTAACTGAGCCATTTAACCTCAGACCTTTAAGGCTATTATTAATAACTGTTAAATCTTTAAGGAAACCTCAATGGATTAAAATCCAACATTTATTCAGTTAACTCTCATAAGGCTTTAATTCCATTCAGTGGTAAATGTGGATTTTTATTAGGTAGATATTAGAAAGTTATTCCACAGAACATTTTATTAATAAACTATAAATGAATCCAAACTTCAGTAAAAATGTTTTTATTTTAAATGCTGCTGCACTATTGCACCACCTGTTGATCAATTATTCCTTACTGAATTACTTCAAGTCCCAAGTAGAAAGAAAACCTATCTGTAATCTGCCTAGCAACAGGAGCATGTTCAAGTGTCAGTAGATCCCCAGAACCAACAGTGGGAGAAAAAAAACCCCAAAAAGAAGATTTCCCCGTAAACAAAAGGAGGATGGAGCTTGGAGACGGAACGTGGTCAGACGGCTCTTCACCACAGCGAGGCGTAGTTGAACTGGATCCGCAGCAGGTACCTCATCCGGGTCTGAGCTGGGTTGTAAACGATGAACTCGTTGTAGAGCAGCGAATATACGCCAGGGTTGCTAACCTTTGTTTTAACGCCGGGACCCATCAGAACCGTCATCCCATTCCTTATGGAGAAGGAAACACAGACAGGGTGTCAGACGGTCATAAAACGCCGCCTTATTTTACACAGAGAAACATTTAGTTTGGAGAAGAAAGCAACTATTTAAACTGATAATTCATCTATTCTCGTATTTCCTCTAATATCTTAGCAAACAACGAATAAATGTCTTGGAATATAATTGTCATTTAAACATGTAGATTACATAACCATCAGGGAAACTAGTATTTTGAAGACATTCAAAGAATACAAACATAAATAAAGCGGAAAGTTTATTTTTGGGGGGGGGTAAACTGAAACATAAACTCCATAATTAAATATAGTCTAATAAAAACATTTAAAAGCACCCAATGTTTGTTTATATATGGTTTGTAGTTTTTATGTTAAATTTCAAAAGAAACGGTGCGCAAATTTAAGTTAAAATAAGTTTCCAATTGTGTCATGAAGCCTTTATTCTAACCTTTATTAAACCTTGCTAAAGCCTCTTTATGATAATAGAAAAAAAAATCCTCTGGATTTTATATGAATTTTCTGAGCAAATGAGAAGGACCAGATTATCACCCAGCTAGAATCACTTATTCCCCTCATGATGTTTGTGCCTCTCATTAGCTGTAAGCCATGTGGATTCAAGAAAAGATAAAAATTCATAAAATATTTCATAAGGTAAGGTTAACTTAGGAGGCATTTCACAGACATCTAAACAACAGTGATTTAGTGAACTATTTTAGTTGTGATTCAGACATGAACAGCCACCATTCTGCCTATTGACATGGCTGGACAAATGTCTCAGAGGAAATCCTTAAAACGACATGATTATCTCAACAATTAGAAACCTTCTCTTAAAGATGCTGAAATTGTATTTATGGTGGGCAAACTTATTAAACATCCAGGTAGGATTAGAGCTCGACGCTAAAAGATCAACAGCATGAAGCTTCTAGCCTGAGTTCACAGGCTAAGCCCGGGTCACACGGGTTGCGTACAACTTTGATTGCAGTGCGTATAGAGAGGCTCAGACTATGCAGGGGGAGCAGATCTTGATCTGTGCAGATTTTCTTCTTTTTAGCCTCTGTGCTCCATGAATTTAAGCAATTTTCCACATTCGACTGGGACAGATTATGAAAAATTCTTCTGAAAAGCCGACTCTTAAACCCGAACAGATAATTTTATAGGCCTATATTTAAAAAAATATATAATGGGAACTATGTTTAAAGGAAAGGAAAACACAGCAAAAAAGGCTGTGGGATGGTTTCACTCGATACTGGATGAAGCAGAGAGGTGATTCTCTGAGAGAAATCTGTGAAGTTGTGTTTTTATTTTTCATAGAGGGGAGAGTGATGAGCTGAGCTTACCTGCACTCTCTGCCCCTCATTGTTTTTTTTCCCGAGGCTTAAAGGATTATTATTTTCCTACAGCCTTTTGTTGTTGTCCTGCACTGTCCTATTGTTTTTGAGAGGTTCAAAGGGGATCACTACTTTATCCATTTTCTGTTCTCTTGAAATCCTATCATGGGTAAAGTATTCTGTATTTTAAAAATTTTACTGATTGTTTTTGCATGAATCCGTCCCGCCTGCTTTATACTCTCTGTTCGGCTCCAAATCGGACTCTTTCCCTGTGCGATTAAGATTTTATCCTCTATGTTCATGTGCTTTACTTTGTAACCACGTCTCTCTTCCTGTCAGACAGAGATGAAATTGCAGCTGGTTCCTGTGACAAAATTAGACCCGGGCTCTATCTCAGTCAGAGCTACGCAGAAAATCGCATCGAGTGTGTTAATCCCCATTGACTTTCAATGAATGCTAAACGCCACAGACCTACCCCACAATCAGAATTCAAACTTCTGAAAGTACTTTAAGTATGAAATTATTATATGCTTTTCAATAAATAAGTGTTTTTAATTAAGAGAAATTTTCATTTGAATGTGCTTTACTGTAGGCATCCATGTTTGTCAAAGAACTCTACTGCCACCTACTGGTTTGTGACGTCACAGTGCGGTATCGGCTGTTAATCAAGTCCCAGTGCTGTATCTGGTGTTTGTCACAACGCGCTATTATCCAAGTCATCTTGAAAACATTCTTCTTTGAAATATTGGCTACATATTACGTGTTTTTTTTTTCTGGCCAGAAGTTTGATTGCAAATCCTCCCTCTTAAGTTGGCAAACGACGAACCGTCTGTGAAGGATCAGGAATCGGAAAGGCGAAATAACTTTTTTTTTTTTTTTTACTTGTATCAGATTTATTCCAGCATCCAGCTGCCATGCATGTGGGCATTGTCAGTTTCACTATAGCTCTGGTGAATTTCAATGGTGAAGTCCTCTGGAAATCTTCAATAACTGTTGTTGATTGCAGATGTGTCTAGTAGTTCCCATTGATTTAGCTTGTAAAGAATGGCGCTAGGCTTAGCGCACCGTGACGTCACTGCAGGAAGATGGCAGGAGTGAAGCATTACTATATTTGGCAAAAAATTGCCGCTCCCAAAATCAGTGATCGCAATGAAAAAGTTTTTTTTTTTTACTGATTAATGCTAAATTAATTAAATCACCGTGAACGTGTTAGGTTTAGGTAATGATAATGATCCATTGATTTTTTTTCTTGCTGGCCGGACTTTTCCTTAAAGGGGGTGGGACTTTAAACCCAAACCAGACTATTCTTAGAGTTCTTAGAAACATCTGCACAGACCGTCTCCATGCTGACTGATTTTAACCATCAGTTTTTTTTTTGGACGCTGCAGAGGAAAAGCAGAACAAAAGGAGTGAAGACAGCTCAGGCCATCAGAGGCTGAGTCATAACAGAGAACGGATAATTCAGCATCAAGCTGTGTTTTTCTATCTCTACTGCAAACTAGGATTCTCTTTAGCAAAGGTCAGATTTACCCAGATAACTGTAAATGGGAAACACACAGGCAGACAGGAAATGACAGAGTGAAGTCAGAATCAGAGAAACTGACAGCGTTACGGCGTTTCTGGGGTCAGGGCCGGTCTGACCCAGGCCTTTGGTGCTGTGTTTTCCAGGAGGCAGGTTATGGGCCTCGTTGTCGGCGTCCAGCAGCTCGTTACAGTCCCCCAGAGCCACCTGCAGACAAACATGTTGACATATATGAGAGCGCCGAGTTAAACATGAGGGCAAAACATTCAGCATGGCGTCACCGCGCATCCCTCAACAAACAGCATGGCAAATATCAAGAGGTTTGAAGAACAAGGATTCTTCAGGAAAACACGTTTCATGGTTGGGGAAAGACATTTTTACTCGCCTCACACAGCAGCAGAAACCCCACATGGTTGCTCTGGTTGGCATGACAGTAGTTGGCACTTTTTGAAGACATGTCTGCAAAGTAGATGCCTTTACCAAACTGAAAAGGAAAAAAACGAGATATTATCTATATGTTTTATAATAAAGGCTCCAGCTAATTATTTTCCAAATCAATTTGTCAATTATTTTCTCCATTAATAATCCGATAGAAAAGGTTCCCTAAAGAAGACTTTTTGCTAAATCAAACCAGCTGAACCTAAAAGTTTTCCACTTGAGGAGATCTGCATAAAGCATATTGACACACAAAAAAGATTTTCTATCCTAAATGCAACATATTCCCTTTTTTTCTTTACAATCTTGATATTTTTACTGCTTTAAGTGGGTTGCTCTGTCAGCTAAAGACATGTTTTACGCTTTCTAAAGTCAAGTTAGTGATTAATCGATTACTAAGTTAGTTGATTAATCAGATTAATCTATAATTAATAAATTTAATGTTTGAATTAGAATAGAAAGATGCATGTTTTCCTTTTCTTCTCCCACGATCATCCAAATTACTTAATATTGGGAACTAATTCCTAATCCTGCTGCACAAACTAGATTAATCGATACAATGATCACCCCATCCCACTCAATACAAACACAAAAGCAAAAACATTTTTCTTTCCTGCCTCTCTGTGCTTTCATTCATTTCTTTTTTTCTTTTTTAAGCTTGGCTCACTGTTAGCTTTCAACACAGGATCAAATGTGGAAATTCAGCTCATCAGAGCCTGGCAACAGCTAGAAAAAAAGGTTTCAACGTTTTAAAACGGAAATAGGAAATTGCAATAAGTTCCTGTGCAATAATGTGAGTCTGTGAGGAAATCATTTAGAGCTCAGAGCAAAAAGGTTTGCTACGTTTTTTTCCTGTAAAGTTCATTAGTTCTGGAGGGTAGATATTAGCGTTGTTGGCATGTGAGGAATCTAAACCAAAGGATTAAGAAAAGGAAATAAGAAGGGAAGGAAAATGAAAAAATGAAGGATATGAAAAAGGGTGTAAGAATCAGTGAAGGAAATGAAGGAAAAAAGAATTACAGAGGAAAGGAAAAGAAGGAAAGGAAAGACTTGAGGGAGATGGAAGGAAAGGAACAAAGGAGGGAAGGACGGACAGAGGAAGGAAGAACAGATCATGTAAAGAATGAGCTCAAATCTGGAATATATGGTAACTATAATTTACTTGCTCTGTACTCAATTCCTGAATTCAATTCTAGAGCTTTCTGCATTTATTCAGGCTCAGTAAAAACTAAAACCTATGCAAAACATGAGATTGTGATTAAAATTCTGATTTTACTCCTACTATCTTTACTGCTAAGCTAAACACCTTTAATATGGAATTCTGACTGAGTCCTTTATAAGACATTTAATAAATTCTTCACAAAGAAGATGCTCCCTAGTACCATGTAACCGGTGGTGGGAGCCTCCGGCGGCGCCACTCGGAGCCCCTTACTGAGGATGCCGACCCAGTTAGTCAGACGGGAGCCGTGCCACAGGAGAGTCCTGGTCAAAACACAAACACACAACAACAACAACAGACATAAACGAGTGGAAGTGAAAACCAACAGGCGGAGCCAAATCAACAGCGGTTCTGGTTTTACCCACTTGTTATGCAAGTGTGAGAGGAAGCTGTCGCTCTCCCCGCCTCTGTCCACAGAGAAGATGTCGAGGAGCGTCATGGTGTAGTCGCGGTGAGTGGGAGCGTGAGTGGACTGCAGGTACTTCTCTATCAGCTTCGCAAAGAGAGGAGGAAAGAGATTTTAAAAAGCGTTAAAGTCCTTGTTAGAATAATTGTATGTAAATGTATCTGTGTAGTGTTATCATGCATAAAGCTGTGTGCTATGTGCATGTTTTCATAGCCACCTTTTCTGAAGTATACTGTGATTTGTAGATTTGCTTTTGAGGAGGTTGTGGTTGATTTACGAGCAGCACTCAACCTGCTGGACTTTGGTGAACAGCTTAAACTTTGACTGAACCCTGAGATTTAGAGGACATGTTTTCTGAGACTGCAAGTCTGAGTTCCTTGTCTTGTTTCCCCCCGTGTAGTCTCAGCTGGGACCACTGATTCCAATAAATAGCGATGGAGAACGCTGGGACTGCAGAGTGGGGTGGAGATTGTAAACTCTGCAGTCTCTTCCTACTCTCCTCGCGAGTAAACTAAATTAATTGTCTCTGTGCCTTCTTTCTTTCCCTGCATGTATGTATGATGTTTTAGGTGCTTAGACCTGACAGTCCTGGAACACATTCTGAATGTTTCTAAAGATGAGAAAGTTATCTAAAAGTTTGCATCTTAGCCAGAAAAATAAAAGATGTTCTAAAAAAGCCCTGTCATACTCCTGAAGGTTTTGCTGTCTGTTCTTGTCACTTTAATCTGTTTTCCAAACAGTGGAAGAAACTGTTTTTTTGCTGCTGTGAAGCTTTAAAGAGTCACAGAAAGATGAGGTCTGACACGATGTGAGCAGACGACTCAATGTGACTTCCACCTGATTTCAAATACCGATTTCATTCATTAGTTTGTTTTTTGCTGCTAACCACAGAGTCGGGTTCTCACACCTTGGTTAACGTGGAACTCAAGCATTTTATGGACCAATTCTCACATTTAAGGACCAAACCCTGCAGCATTTACCTTCTGCTACAGCTGAGTACGTCACCACTAGATAATTTAAATAAGAAGCTAAATAATAAAAAAAATTTTAAAAAGTTGTTATATTAGTTTTAATAAAAAGTGGATTGAATTTTTAGTGATTCTGATAATATTCATTCAATTCAATTTAAAAATATTCAATTAATCCCAAAGAGAAATTCAACATTTATCCCATCTTGACTTTCCCCGTAATATTAGCGACTTCTTTATAATGATTGGGTAGTTAAATAAATAAAAAATTACCTAACTTTCAATATTAACAACAAATTTTCCGGTGTCAGTTTGATCAATGTGATAAATTTGCAGAGGCCCCCCACCTAGCAGGATGTTCATTTTTTTTGGGTCCTTTGTTAACCACTAGCATAACTTCTTCCTTTGATAAGACATGGATCCTGAAATTAGCATTTTGTACGAACTAAATCACACACTGACTCGATGGCCGACTAGGAATCTATCAATTCACCCGCAAGGAGAAAACGCACACTGACGCATTTGCTGTTTTTATTTTAACCAACGAAGAAGTTGGAGGTTTACTATACTGACTTGTAGTGGAGTGGTGGTCTAGTGTGCTAGGGCAGCGGTCCCCAACCACCGGGCCGCGGACCGGTACCGGTCCATCGGTCATTTGGTACCGGACCGCACAGAAAAAAATATATGTATATATAATTTATCGACGATCAGAGTCTAAGTGATGTTTTATTTTGAAAAATATAATAAGATTGGGGTATTCCCTCCCAATTACATCAGTCGGTGCATCTGCGCCTCTTGACACAGGGTAATTCAGGTCAAGATGCATCCTATCTATAACATCCTATCTTTGTGAAGCGGGATTTTCTGTGGTTACAGCGACCAAAACAAAGCTACGGAGCAGACTGGACATCAGGAGCACACTTCGTGTGTCATCGTCTCCGATTACGCCTCGATGGGACCGGCTTTTTTCAAAGAAACAAGCTCAGGGCTCCCACTAATTCAACATAATAGTGAGTTTTATTTTTATGCTGTTTGTATTTGATTTTATGCCAGTCGTATCACTTTAAAGGCCGGTCCGTGAAAAATATTGTCTCACATATAACCAGTCCGTGGCGCAAAAAAGGTTGGGGACCGCTGTGTTAGGGCATAGAAGTTAGGATCCTGTGGTTCTGAGTTCAAGCCCCACTCCCACAGACTGCCAATACCTGAGCAAGACCCTTAACCCCACACTGCTCCCCAAGGGGATGGGCTATATGCAGAGAATGAGTTTCGTTGCTGTGTAATTGTGACAGTGTAATGACAATAAAAAAAGCTAGGAAAAAAAGCTAGGGGAAACATAAGACTGTAGCTCTGAAAAATAAATAAATAAAAAACACAAATAAAACTGACAATTTGACTGTGGTCATCACCCACATGCAAAATAAATGTAAGTTTTAAGGTCTTTCAATGTCTTTTTTATGTTGCTTTTAAAAAATTATTTCAGACATGTGCTTTTTTTCCAAATTGAAACTCGGAAGCATCTTGCTAACCAGTTAGCAACATAGTGCTAGTAGGTTCCCAATGGGAAATTCCATTGGGACCAAGTAGCACTAAATTGGTGACTTAGAAACGACACTGTCAAGGAACGCTATGGACAGAGGAAACATGCAAGAGGAGGAGAGTTTTGTGTCGGAGGTTGTGGATGAGTCTCCTCGTCATACATTTTTTATTTAGAGGAGGAAAGCGGGGATGAAGATGTTGTGGAAGAGGACGCCAGGGCGGCAGAAGCTTGGTTTGGTGTAGAAGGCTTACAGCCGTACATGTTTGAGCCCTTGCCTCGCAACGCTGCCAGTTCTGTTAGCTCTACGCCTGCTGAAGACACAGACGTCCATCCCCGTGAACACTGGGATGGAACTCAATGGGAAAGGAAATTATTCTTATTTCAACTGTTTGATTTGATTGACAGATGACCGTTGATATACAATTGTCCGAATTTAGGTGTTCAAGCTGACGTATAACTAACTGGCCTGCAGGAGATAACAAAAAAATGCTTTTTTTAAATAGAAATGTTCTAAGTTTGAGACATTTTCATCAGATAAAGAATGCATTTATATACATGTTTAAGTCAGAATGCTTTGACATTTAAATATGTTTTCCCAATGACTTTAAGAGTTCAAGGAGCTGTGAGAAGCCCGACTATTTATATGCCAGAAACATTTGGCCAAATCCTTTCTTAAGCTGTTTTTTATGCTCCATATAGAGGATCAATTTAATTGCATTCAACTTAAAATAATTATCAGAAGGGACGCTAACAAAGTCTTAATGATTGCTATAAACTCAATTTTTCTTTATATCATTATTAAAATCTTTATGTCATAAAAAAACACAACTGAACAGTTAAATGTGGAACTTTTTTAATTAATAAATCAATTCAAACTAAAGTTCATTATTTTTACCTTGCTGACTGTTGCAGCAGCTTCACATAATTCACTATTTACTAAAGGCCCTTTGGCTCCCCCTGCTGGCTACAATGAGTCAGTATTTTGATAAGAAAATGGATAAAACGCATAAAAATGACACGTTTACTCATTTTCCTTTACTGTGACCTTTAGGCTCTTTAATCATTCAGATCAAACCAACCTTGAACTCATGGCTGCTGTGGTCCAAAGGTTGCAGCTGGCACTGCAGGGAGTGGTACTGACGGTCCAGTGGATGCTTATCACTGTCTGCATTGGACTGGGCCATTTTCACTGCAATCTGGATATCACCCAGTGCCTTAAAAAACAAAAGTTATGATTTTATATTGTAGCTTTAAAACGATGAGGCAGATGAGTGAAACTTTCACTGACGGGGCTGAGATGTTTTTACCTCCAACAGAGCTATTTTTTCCTTCAGTTCTTGTTCCGTTTTAATCATCGGGGGAGGTTTTAACCTGGAGAATGTATTTTCTATTGTTAGAATTTTTCCTCACTTTACAGGGGTAGATTCTTCATTTCTTACCCAAAGTCATGAGGGATGCGGGTGTAAAACGCATTGCAGGCTTCCAGCAGATTCCGGGCGCTGGCCTTTTTCTTCAAACACGACTCGATAGCCTTCAGGGCTTCATATCCGGCACGGATCTGCTCCTGGGTTAGTTTTCCTGGAGGTAGAAAGATTACGTGTTTTTGATAATCCGTCCCAGCGTACCTTCCCTTCCATTTGATCCATCTAAGCCTGACTGACCTAGAGGAGCTTTTTTAGTGTCGAACTTCATCTCCAGCACACACTCCTCCATGGCTTTTATGTCACAGATGAGTTCGAGGAGAGAGTAAACCTTAGGATCCAGCTTGGAGGGCTGCTTTTTGGGGACAGAGTCGACTGCTGTTCTGTTCTCCTCCTGAAGGAAAAAAACGTTTGTTTTATATCCATCAGACTGGTCACTTTGCTTTTTGTTTTTACCTCTGTAAATTTTATTAATTAATGAACAGGTGGTTTAGTTGCATCATTAGATCTGATTTAGGTGACCCATCTACACCTCTCAGGGTTCCTACTGAGTTATCATTTGAAAATGTTCGACTTTTCCTGACCTACATTTCCAGATTTCTCAGCCCTAAACAGTCCATTCCAAAATAAATGCTGACAACGATGTTATGATGGATAGAACAAGGCTTTAAAGGAAGAAGGAAAATCGGAAAGGAAAGTAGGACACAAGCATGGAAAGAAGGTAATATACAGGAAGGAAGGAAACAAAGGATGGAAGGAAGGAAGCAAGCAAGGAAAGAAGGAAGGAAGCAAGCAAGGAAAGGAGGAAGGAAGCAGGCAAGGAGAGGAGGAAGCAAGAAAGGCAACAAAGGAAGCAAGCATTGGAAAGAAAGAAGTAAGCAAGGAAACGAAGGAAAGAAAGAAGCAAGGAAGGAAGGAAGGAACACAAAGTAGAGAAGGAAAGAAAACAAGGACAGAAACTGTATAAACCTGAAATAACCAAAGGAAGGACATAGACTGTAGGATACGGAAAATAATCTAGAAACAAATATTATCTCATTCTTTTTGTTTTTCCCTGCTAATCCAGATCAAATTAAATCAACCTAGGGCTGAAACAATTAATACAATTAATCGCTTATTGAAATAATAGTCAACTAATTTAGTAATCAATTAATAGTTAGCTGGAGAAACAGAGAAACCCACTTAGAGCAGGAATTATACCAAAATTATGAAAAACTATATCAATATTTTGCATTTAATATAAAAACTTTCTCCTATTAACATGCTCTATCCAGAATTTCACAAGTCGAAAAGTTTTATTTTCACCTGGTTTGATTCTGTGTCAAATCTTCTTTAAGGAACCTTTAGTATTCTGATTATTGATCAATTAATCGTGAAAAAAAGAAAAAATCAACAGATTAATCGATTTGCAAAATAATTAGTTGCAGCCCTAATCTAGATAAAATCAAATCATGGAGAATAATCCAATCAAGTCTTTTTCCAGACTCGATGTGAACCCAGACATTCTCTCTCAATAAACCTCATTATTTTAAATTAGAACATCATCTGAGCAATCCTGTAGAGGGAAACCATTTAATATATTCCTCTTCACAAATATGGCCTTTTGATAATAGGAGGCTGGCTCCCTGGTTAAAACTAAATGCACCTTTTCATTGACACTGTAGTCCATGAACACCAGGTCATATTTTCCAGGTTTCTTCTCAAAAAAATCCCTCAAATCCCAGTCGTTGCTCGTCTTGTCGTAGAACCTGCAGCATTACAAAAATTCACTCAAAATATCATTTTGCAAAGCTTGGAGAAAATGCATTTTTTCTCTCTGACATTCTCACTTTTTCTTGAAAACATCTTTGGCTTTTTTCAGATCTGAGCCACAGGAAACCAGGCTGTTCTGACCCACTTTACCCACTGTGGAAAGAAACAGTCAATCAAAGGACAGGAGCTTTCTTTGTGCTGCCGAGCTGTCGGCTTGAACCATGAACTCACCTCTTCCCCACCTCATCCAGACGCTGTAAACTTTAGAGCAGTCGTCCTCCAGCAGCTGGATCAGGTAATATTTATTATTGTTAAACTGGAGATTAGTCTGCAAAGTGAAAGCAAAAAAATAACAATTAAATGAAAATTTATTGTGTTTTAGAAGTAGTGTAAATGCTGGGTTTATTTGGGTTTCCTACACCATTAAATAAAATCAGAGGCTTTATTAATAATCCTTTTTTATAGGACGTTAATCAAGCTAAAGACAAATTAAAGTTAGTCTTTAATTAGTAGAAATCATCCAATCAGGCTGCTATGAGCTCTTTTATTATTTTATTTTCAGGTTCAATCTGCAGACTCAGATTTAAACTGATTCGTTTCCTTTTTTCATATTTTAATGACTAATTACAGGAATAAAAAAATGTTTATTTTACCTGGTTCAGCATCACATCATACACATCATCTCCTTCACAGTAAACGTGAGCCTGGAAGAAGGATGCAAACAGACGTTATAATAAGACCGAAAGATCGTGAACTGATGAGCATCGATAGGCAGCAGCTGTTGAAATATTTATCTAAACAAACATCTAATATATATATTAAATTAAGCTAATACTAGGGTAAAAATTGACAACACTGCTTTAAGGAAAAGAGGCGACAGGCAGGTAGGGCTGAAACAATCCGATTAATCGATTATTGAAATAATAGTTTATATATATATATATATATATATATATATATATATATATATATATATATATATATATATATATATATATATATATATATATATATATATATATATATATATATATATATATATATATATATATATATAAACTATAAATGATATAATGGACAAATTAACTGATTTGCAAAACCATTGTTAGTATTCTGTATATGAAAAGTGGCTCCTGCCTGCAGGCGCCAGCAACCTGTGGCTCTTTAGTGCCCCCTTGTGGCTCACTGGAGCTTTTTTTAAAGTGGAAAAAAAGGCAAAAAGATCTATCTTTCTTTTTTTCCTCCTCTATCTTGCTTTACTTCTTTCTTTCCACTTCCACTGAGCCACACAGAACATGGAGGATTTTATTCAGTTGTAGGGTTTTAACATTTTATCTAATGTGTCAGATGAAGAACAACTACAGTTAAACAAGCTCATGATTTTAACTCACACTTTTTCTATATCGATCATTGGTTTTATGTTTTGAATTGTGTAAATGTGTTGTTAAAGTCAAAGCAAAATCATATTTAAATGTCAAATCATTCTGGCTTAAACAAGTATATAAATGTACTCTTTATCAAAATTTAGAAAATGTATTAAGAAAAGAAATCCTGTCTTAAAATCTGTGGGTTTTTTTCCCCCTGTTATTGTATGCAGGCCAGTTAGTTATATGTCAGCTTGTACACCTAAATTCGGCCAATCATATATCAATGGTCATCTGTCAATCAATCTTTTTCAGTCATAGCATCTTGATTCATGTGTCGCAGCTAATATATGCAATGGTTGAAATAAGAATAATTTCCTTTCCCATCGAGTTGCGTCCCAGTGTTCACGGGGATGGACGACTGTGTCTTCAGCAGGCGTAGAGCTAACAGAACTGGCAGCGTTACGAGGCAAGGGGTCAAACATGTACGGCTGTAAGCCTTCTACACCAAACCAAGCTTCTGCCGCCCTGGCGTCCTCTTCCACAACATCTTCATCCCCACTTTCCTCCTCTAAATAAAAAATGTATGAGAGAGGAGACTCATCCACGACCTCCAACACTAAACTGTCCTCCTCTTGCATGTTTCCTCTGTCCATAGCGTTCCTTGACAGTGTCGT
Source organism: Cyprinodon diabolis (assembly GCA_030533445.1). Classification (NCBI taxonomy): domain Eukaryota; kingdom Metazoa; phylum Chordata; class Actinopteri; order Cyprinodontiformes; family Cyprinodontidae; genus Cyprinodon; species Cyprinodon diabolis. The sequence goes on along the minus strand of CM060067.1, from coordinate 41,444,697 downwards.
TTCTAAGTCACCAATTCAGTGCTACTTGGTCCCAATAGAATTTCCCATTGGGAACCTGCTAGCACTAAGTTGCTAACTGGTTAGCAAGATGCTTCCGACAAACCGGCCACAACCAAACTTGCTTGCGAACCTTCTGTCACAACAATCCCGCCCCTTTGATAAACGACCAATCACATTCACTTTATTCACTCGTGTAAAGTCTTGCACCACTCAGGAGAATTTGGAAATGCAACGGTTGGAACAGCCGCTTCCCTACGACTTTTAAAGTTAAAATAAAAGTCTTTCATTATTTCTATATACTGTAGTGTGTAGGAAGATAAATGTCAAAATTTGCATTATAAATACCGGTAAATTTCAACAGTAAACGTAAACATTTCTAGCAACAAAGGTTTGTGTCATTGCCTGCCACATGTTTCAGCACTATGCTAGGCAGGTGGCTGTTATAAACAAACCTGTGGGGGGAACACTAATTAAATTATATCAGCTTATTTTGGTTTACATAGCCTGTTTACCTTATCAAGAGGCTGCTGATACAGGCTGCGTTTTATTGCACTGTTGCCCCAATAAGGGGGGAAACAGGATTATACTGTTACTGTGGTTTGAAGTGGACTGCATTTTATTTCCATGTAGAGGTTTGAAATAACAGGAGTCCTATTTTCAAATCCTTGAAATAAAAATAAACAAAAATCTGATTTATTTATTGTATTCATATAATTCAATCGATTCAAGAAATCTAAATACATTAATACTGTAATGGAAGTTAAACGTAACGCACCAAATATTGTACAGCAGATTAGTCACATGGTGTCATTTCCTCCAGGATGTGCTGCAGGGAAAATAAGCAGTCACCCATGAATGATTATTATGTATTTAAGCCTACTTAGTCGTTTTGATAGTGGGCTAATTTAAACATAGAGCCCTTAGGAGCAGTGGCGGCTGGTGAAAAATATTTTTGGTGGGGCTGATATAGCCTAGTGTATGTCTCCAACTAATCCGGAATAAGAATTCAAATAAACAATTGGACAATACATACAATTTAACAGTAATGATTTAATTTACTATATAATAACAGTAACAGTGATGATTTGGGTCACTGTGACGGGGTTCTTTGGCCTCCAAGAATCCAGGCTCAGTCGGGTTACCGGTGTTGGTGATTTATTGTGCTCAAAAACTCAAAACAGGGTGCAAAAGAAACTAAACATATACAAGATCCTCTGGGCCTCAGCCTCCCTCCAGTTACCTGCACTGTAACAAAGAAACAGAAAACAAAAATTGCCGCTTTTCTTCCCACAGCCCTCATTAAATAGTTTAAGCCCCTCAGGCCCTCTTATTTCTGATTTCTTCTCATTAATCAGTTTTGTCCATATATTACCTCCACAAACAATTGATGTACAAAAACAAATAATTTTTACAACTTAATTATTTTACACAGATTCATTGACTTATTCAATTACACCAAACTGCTTTTGAACCCAGCAAAGACGCTGCCAGACTGAAGATGACAAGTCCCCGCAGCATAAACGCGTACGTGCGTTTATGCACGTTCTGGCAAACGGGTAGATAAATAAGGATCTCACCGAATTTGGTGGAAGCTGCATCTCGTTCGTTACGTTCGCCATCGTCCCTCTAATTGTCTGCACCTGCACATGGGTGCAGAAGCCTGTTAAAGCGCAGTATTTTCAGCGCCCCGAGACCATAAAGTTCTGAGACGCTGATTGGCCATTAAATTCACCTAGCAATAGTACATGATTGACAGATTCTCTGCAAATGTGGGGCTGTCTGATCTGCGCCCCCAGAACAGAGACGGTAGGAGTCTGTCTGTGGAAATCCACAAATGAATGACAGTAGGTAGGGAAATGTAGTTTATATAATTTGTTTTGCTTATAGGTACACACTCTAGAGAGTAAAACTGACATTTATGAGTTAATTTCTAAAAATATATTTTACGTTTCTCTCTTCTTATCAGGGAGGGCGGTGCCCCAGCGCCCCCTATGGGCCGGCCGCCACTGCTTAGGAGACTAATATACAAGCCTTTTAAATTTTTGTGGCTCCAGACAGATCCGTTTTTTATTTTTTTGGTCCAATATGGCTCTTTGAACATTTTAGTTGCTGACCCCTGTGCTAGATGAAGCCTCGGTGGAAGATCTGTAATGCTGCGGGCCCTCCTTTGTTCTAAATTCCTGGCAACTAAGTTTTAAAACATGGGATAATAAAGTTCAATTAAATTCCTTTTTTCTATAGCGCCAATTCACGGCACATGTCATCGCAAGGCACTTTACAGAGATAATTCAACTAGAACATACAGTCAGATTGGCTCAAAGGTTTCTATCCAAGGAGAAGCAGCTGATTGCATCGAATCATTGACTCTGCAGCAATCCCTCCACCAAGCATGCTTGTAGCGAGAGTGGAGAGGAAAACTCCCAGACATCATCGCTGATAAAAAAGGATATTTAAACTAAAATCTGTGTAACTTGATATTGTGAAAACATACAACAAATCTGGACTTTAGAGTCTGCATTTATATAACTTTCAGGGCTCTGTTGTCTTTTTTCTCATATGTTCTGTTTCCCAGGCTTATTTTACATGAATAAACATTTTTTTTTCTCCACAGGGGATATGTTTATAACAATCCCTCAGGATATTTCTGTTTGATGTGATTCATAAGTTGACATAAGCTTTTCCTTGTTTGGTTACACATCACAGTGCTATATTGTCTTACCTTTGCATAAAACTGAAGAAAAAAAAACATTCAACTGAGCTGAATTTCAAATATTTTGCCCTGATTTGAAGGAAGGGACTTTTATCAACCTAGTCCCCAGATTTCAGGGGACTCTGTGGGCCTTGCTTAGAAGGGACAGTGCAGCTTGTTTGACTATGAACACCCACCTGTCCAAGTTTAGCTTTGCATTCAGGATCCACTGGAGCTTTTCCCTTCATCACCACCGTCTTCACCACCTCTGCTAAGCAAACAGACACATTCCTTTAATGCGAGGCAGCAGGAACTAAGTCTAAACTCAATTCATGATCTTTAAATGTATTACTGGTTGTTTATGAGTCTGCCATTAGTTATATTTAAAGGAAGAGTCCGCTCATATTCAGAATTCAAACTTCTGAAAGTACTTCAAATATGGAATTATCACATACTGTTCAATAAATACTATTTTTAATCAAGAGTAATTTTCATTTGAATATGCTTTACTGGAGACATCCATGTTTGTCAAAGAACACTACTGCCACCTTGTGACGTCACGGTGCGCTATCGGCTGTTGATCAAGTCCCAGTGCTGGATCTGGTGTTTGTCACAACGCACTATTATCCAATTCATCTTGAATCATTCTTCTTCTAAATGTTGGCTACATATTACGTGTTTTTTCTCTGGCCAGAAGTTTAATGGCAAATCCTCCCTCTTCAAGTTGGTAATCCAACGATAAACCGTGGAGGATCAGGAATCAGAAGGTGAAATAATTCTTTTTTTTCCACTTTTACTCAATGTATTACGTCCAGCTGCCATGCACGTGGGTATTGTCATTTTAACTATAGCTCTGGTGAATTTCAATGGTGAAGTCCAATAATTGTTGACTGCAGATGTGTTTAGTAGTTCCAACTGATTTTGCTTGTAAAGCGGGGAGAATGGTGCTAGGCTTACCGCACCGTGACGTCACTGCCGGAAGATGTGAGGAAGGAGGTGTTACTATATTTTGGCAAGAGAGGCCACTTCCAGACTCAGGGATCGCAATGAAAATTATTTTTATTTTTCTACTCATTATTGATAAATTCATTAAATCACCACAAACATATCGATTATTCCTTGCTGACCAGACTTTTCCTTTAATCATCTTACCTTCTGTTTTTATTTCCTCTTTGGGTTTTTTTGCAGCCTTGCTTTGCCCTTTTCTCTTCTTAACCACCAGCTCCTCTGCTTCCTCCTCCTCTTCCTCTTTAATTTGAGCTGGAGCTCCATTTTGAGAGACTTCTTTGTTGTCTTCATTTAAATTTTCTTTATTCAGAAAGGGGAAAAAAAGAGACTTCGATCCAGTACAGCTTTGCAGAGATTATATGTGAAATAAATCAAAGAAATATCAGGGAGCAAAGAAATTTCAGGTTCAATTGAACAGAAAGCAGCTAACTGACCAACTCATATCTTTCCCTTTCTGCTCAGCTTAATTGCAAAATTTCTAGAGTGGATGAAGAGACATTTAAAGAGCAGGTAAAGATTTGTGAAAATGGATACAAATCAGTGGTCACGCTTGCTTGTAGTGGGGGTCAGTATTGGTACCAATGCTGGTTATTTTCTACATTAAGGACATCTGTGAGGTTTCAAATGTGTTCCAGTTTGTTTTCTCTGCAGATGATAGAGATATTTCGTGCAGAGAACAGATGAGGGCTTCAGCAGCTCTTGCTAAGCTAAAAAAAAGGTTTGACAATAATATATTGTCCTTTAATTGAAAGGAAAAATAAGTTAATGTCATTTAAAAATTGAGAGATATGTGGCTGAAATTTGAGAGATATTACTGACTTTAACAAAAATAGTTATGCCCAAAAACCATGAAAGCTGAATTAAAAACACATTTAATCGCCTGTATCATAATGAGCATTAGCTCTCCAACGGGGTCCTCCAATAAAGGAGACCCCATTTACACTTCCCTTTTGAAACCGTGCCGCAAACGGTCCGAGCACGGTAACAGAGATAACTGTATAGTGTAAATGGTACGCAGAACTGCACCGGACCGTGCCAGACACCAAACCGCACTAACATGGTACTAATTCATCAGTAGGGCTCGGCGCGGTTCAGTTCTGACTCAGTTCTCAGATAACAAACAGCGCATTAGCAGTCATCTCCTTACAGTCAGCCTCCATAATCAGGCAATTTCACATATATAAAAATACTAGCTTCCCTACCATGCCACACTATTTCCAGTGATGATTCTGTTTAGCAGTGCGATTAACCTCAACGTCTGTCTTTGTTTCCTGCGTCTGTGAGCCCTGATTAGACTATTATTTGTCGTATCCAGTTCACCAAGGCTGCCTTCTTCCCTTGACTCTCCACAAACAAGGAAATATCACAATTATAACCAAACTTCCTGAATGTTACAGGCGCCGCCATGTTGATATGCTCCTTTACCTCTAGAGAGCAGTACCATAGATCCTCACTAGGAGGCGAGGAACCGTGCTAGGATGGGGTGTGTAAATGGTCATAAGGAACTGAGCTCGACACGGTTAACTGATCGTAGCTAGGTCAGAACTCGGCACGGCCGGCTTAAGAGGGTAGCGTAAATGGATATTTCTGTCGCTTTCCTCATGAAATGACTCAGGATAAGTTCAACAAACCCCAAAAACTTGATTCTGGATAACAGCTGCCAAGCTTTCTGAAACTGAAAATCCAGGATTTTCAGGGATTTCCCCCAGAACTTTTGTTATGTTCTCACTGGGGGGGCCAAGTACGACGTACGAGTATTAAGGCCAGGCTAGATTTCTTTCTTCTATTTCGAGAATAGAGTCGTAACGTTACAAGAATGAAGTCGTAACCTTACGAGAATAAAGTCGTAAAATTACGAGAATAAAGTCGTACAATTGCGAGATAAAGTCCTAACAGATACCAAATGAATTCTCCTTTTACCTTCTTTTACCGCCTGACAGCGAATCTCTCTCTTGTATTTGGTTGCAGGATTAATCTGGATCATTTTCTCCAGATCGACTTTGTACTTCCTGCCTGCACCAAGAGTCAGAGTAATCGTTTTCTTCCCAGACAATACAGCAGATTCCAGCATGGAGCAGGCTTCATCTGGGTACGCCTCCCACTGCCCGTCATCTCCTCTCCACTGCCAAACTGGGAACAAACAGGAGTCATGAGAGCTGCTGCTAACTTTTCCTCGATTCATTTAAGACAATCAATCAATTCACATTTACCCTTGATTTTTCTAATTATGATATATGTTTACATTATTTATTGGCTCAATTTAAATATAGATGAAATAATACAATATAACCTACAATAACTTAAATTATATCATTGTACTAGGTCAGAGGTCGCGGATCTGGACCCACCTTCTGGCTAATCCGGACCCAACCTGATTTAAAACATTTATAAAGTACAGCACGTTGTCCGACGACAGTGTCTAACTTCACTTGCGCCGCTTCTCCTGTTAATATGGTAAAGCCCTCCGGAGTGCCAGGTGTTACGTCAATCCGCGTTTTCCCATCAGATACGGTTCCCCCTGCGTCGTCTTGCCGCTCCGCCCCGCCCACGCGGCAAAATACGCGCGTTCTCGTGATGAGCACTGAGAAAGCATGCGCGTGACAAGCGCGCGCTTGTTCGCCGCGCTTGTCTGAGGAACTACGGACACCGTGAAAGCTCAAACAACATGTTTCGGCAAAGTTGTCACAATTTCTTCACGTTTTTGTGGGAAACTACTACTACTACTACTACTAGTACTATTATTATTATTATTAAAAAGAAGAATACATAATAGTAATGATAAATACATATCTGTCACATATATTATAATTATACATTTATATATATATATATATATATATATATATATACACACTTATACTTATATATATATATATATATACACACTTATACATATACATATATATACACATACATATATATATATACACATATATATACACATACATATATATATATACACATACATATATATATATATATATATATATATATACACATATATGTATATATATATACATATATGTATATATATATATACACACATATATATATATATATATATATATATATATATATATACACATATATATATATATATATATATACACACATATATATATATACACACATATATATATATACACACATATATATATATACACACATATATATATATACACACATATATATATATATATATATATATATATATATATATATATATATATATATATATATATATATATATATATATATATATATATATACACACACATATATATACATATATATACACATATATATATACATATATATACATACATATATATATACATATATATATACATATATGTATATATATATATATACATACATATATGTATATATACATACATATATGTATATATA